>CM070668.1:0-1200000 GCA_036346575.1 Dendrocalamus sinicus
CTTAGCAACTAGTCCTCACAAAAGGCGCAACGATCCACGAGAAGGCGTTTCTTCACCGTGGTATCTCATATGACTGTTGCCCATGGTTCTCCGGAAATGTTGCCGGCCTCGCGGTGCGGCTTAGCGCAACCTGCCTATGCTTCACCGGTGGTTCCATCCCGTTGAAAAATAGACACTTAGCAACTAGTCCTCACAAAAGGCGCAACGATCCACGAGAAGGCGCTTCACCGTGGCATATCATCGCTCGCTGCCCATGGTTCTCCGAAATGTTGCTGCTCCGTGCAGCTTCGCAGCATCTCGCTTATGCTTCACCGGGTGGTTCCATCCCGTTGAAAAATAGACACTTAGCAACTAGTCCTCACAAAAGGCGCAACGATCCACGAGAGAAGCGTTTCTTCACCGTGGCATCTCATACAGCCTGTTGCCCATGGTTCTCCGGAAATGTTGCCTGCTCCTGCTAACCATTGTAACCCAGCTATGCTTCACCGGGAGGTTCCATCCCATTGAATAAATAGACACTTAGCAACTAGTCCCCACAAAAATGCGCAACGATCCACGAGAGAATGCGTTTCTTCACCGTGGCATCTCATACAGCCTGTTGCCCATGGTTCTCCGGAAATGTTGCCTCGCTCCCGTGCTTCGGCAGAACCAGCTATTCTTCACCGGTGGTTCCATCCTATTGAAAAAATAGACACTTAGCAACTAGTCCTCACAAAAGGCGCCAGCGATCCACGAGAGAGGCGTTTCTTCACCGTGGCATCTCACACACTGTTGCCCATGGTTCTCGGGAATGTTGTGCGCTTCCCGTGCAGCTTCGCCACCACTATGCTTCACCGAGTGGTTCCATCCCGTTGAAAAAAATAGCACTTAGCAACTAGTCCTCACAAAAAGGCGCAACGATCCACGAGAAAAGGCGTTTCTTCACCGTGGCATCTCATACAGCCTGTTGCCCATGGTTCTCCGGAAATGTTGCTCGCTCTCGTGCAGCCGCAGAACCAGCCTTTGCTTCACCGGGTGGTTCTATCCCGTTGAAAAATAGACACTTAGCAACTAGTCCTCACAAAAGGCGCAACGATCCACGAGAGAAGGCGTTTCTTCACCGTGGCATCTCATACTGACTGTTGCCCATGGTTCTCGAAAATATTGCTCGCTCTGGCAACCTTCACAGAACTCCAGCCTATGCTTCACCGGTGGTTCCATCCCGTTGAAAAATAGACACTTAGCAACTAGTCCTCACAAAAGGCGCAACGATCCACGAGAAGGCGTTTCTTCACCGTGGCATCTCATACGACCTGTTGCCCATGGTTCTCGGAAATGTTGCTAGCTCTGTGCAGCCTTCAGCCAGAACCCGCTTTGCTTCACCGGGTGGTTCCATCCCGATAAAAAAATAGACACTTAGCAACTAGTCCTCACAAAAAGGCGCAACGGTCCACGAGAGAAGGCGTTCTTCACCGTGGCATCTCATACAGCCTGTTGCCCATGGTTCTCCGAAAATATTGCCGCTTCGTGCGGCCAGAATCCAGACTATGCTTCACGGGTGGTTCCATCCCGTTGAAAAATAGACACTTAGCAACTAGTCCTCACAAAGGCGCAACGATCCACGAGAAGGCGTTTCTTCACCGTGGCATTAAATACACTGTTGCCCATGGTTCTCGAAAATGTTGCTCGCTCTGTGTAGCCTTCGCCATACCAGCTATGCTTCACCGGGTTATTCCATCCTGTTGAAAAAATAGATACTTAGCAACTAGTCCTCACAAAAAGGCGCAACGATCCACGAGAGAAGGCGTTTCTTCACCGTGGTATCTCATACAGCCTGTTGCCCATGGTTCTCCGGAAATGTTGCTCGCTCTGTATGTAAGCCAGCGTAACCCAGCTTTGCTTCACCGGGTAGTTCCATCCCGTTGAAAAAATAGACATTTAGCAACTGGTCCTCACAAAAAGGCGCAACGATCCACGAGAGAAGGCGTTTCTTCACCGTGGCATTAAATACAGCCTGTTGCCCATGGTTCTCGAAAATGTTACTCGCTCTGTGCGCTGCTACGTTACCAGCTATGCTTCACCGGTTATTCCGTCTCGTTGAAAAAATAGACACTTAGCAACTAGTCCTCACAAAAAGGCGCAACGATCCACGAGAGAAGGCGTTTCTTCACCGTGGTATCTCATACAGCCTGTTGCCCATGGTTCTCCGGAATTGTTGCTCGCTTCCTGTGTGCGGCCGCGCAACCTAGCTATGCTTCACGGGTGGTTCCATCCCGCTGAAAAATAGACACTTAGCAACTAGTCCTCACAAAAAGGCGCAACGATCCACGAGAGAAGGCGTTTCTTCACCGTGGCATCTCATACAGCCTGTTGCCCATGGTTCTCCGGAAATGTTGCCAGCTCCTGTGCAGCTTCGCCGTAACCCAGCTTTGCTTCACCGGGTGATTCCATCCCGATAAAAAAATAGACACTTAGCAACTAGTCCTCACAAAAAGGCGCAACGATCCATGAGAGAAGGCGTTTCTTCACCGTGGCATCTCATACAGCCTGTTGCCCATGGTTCTCCGGAAATGTTGCCTGCTCCTGTGCAGCTTCGCCGTAACCCAGCTTTGCTTCACCGGGTAGTTCCATCCCGTTGAAAAAATAGACATTTAGCAACTGGTCCTCACAAAAAGGCGCAACGATCCACGAGAGAAGGCGTTTCTTCACCGTGGCATTAAATACAGCCTGTTGCCCATGGTTCTCCGAAAATGTTGCCTGCTCCTGTGCAGCTTCGCCGTTACCCAGCTATGCTTCACCGGGTTATTCCATCCTGTTGAAAAAATAGACACTTAGCAACTAGTCCTCACAAAAAGGCGCAACGATCCACGAGAGAAGGCGTTTCTTCACCGTGGTATCTCATACAGCCTGTTGCCCATGGTTCTCCGGAAATGTTGCTCGCTCACGTGGTACTTCGCCGCAACCTGACTATGCTTCACCGGTGGTTCCATCCCGCTGAAAAATAGACACTTAGCAACTAGTCCTCACAAAAGGCGCAACGATCCACGAGAAGGCGTTTCTTCACCGTGGCATCTCATACACTGTTGCCCATGGTTCTCCGAAAATGTTGCTCGCTTCCCGTGCAGCCGCCAGAATTCCAGCTATGCTTCACCGGGTGGTTCCATCCCATTGAAAAATAGACACTTAGCAACTAGTCCTCACAAAAATGCGCAACGATCCACGACGTAAATGCGTTTCTTCACCGTGGCATATCATACACTCGCTGCCCATGGTTCTCCGGAAATGTTGCTCGCTTCCCGTGCTTCTTCGCGTAACCCGCTATGCTTCACCGGTGGTTCCATCCCGTTGAAAAAATAGACACTTAGCAACTAGTCCTCACAAAAGGCGCAACGATCCACGAGAGAAGGTTTCTTCACCGTGGCATCTCATACACTGCTGCCCATGGTTCTCCGAAATGTTGCTCGCTCTGTGCGCTTCCAGCCAGAACTCCAGCTATGCTTCACCGGGTGGTTCCATCCCATTGAAAAAAATAGACACTTAGCAAATAGTCCTCACAAAAAGGCGCAACGATCCACGAGAGAATGCGTTTCTTCACCGTGGCATCTCATACAGCCTGTTGCCCATGGTTCTCCTGGAATGTTGCTCGCTCTCGTGCTTCTTCGCCAGAACTCCAGCTATGCTTCACCGGTGGTTCCATCCTGTTGAAAAATAGACACTTAGCAACTAGTCCTCACAAAAGGCGCAACGATCCACGAGAGAGCGTTTCTTCACCGTGGCATCTCACACACTGTTGCCCATGGTTCTCGGAAATGTTGCTCGCTCTGTGCAAACATCGCAGAACCCAGCTATGCTTCACCGAGTGGTTCCATCCGTTGAAAAAATAGCACTTAGCAACTAGTCCTCACAAAAAGCGCAACGATCCACGAAAAGGCGTTTCTTCACCGTGGCATCTCATACGACTGCTGCCCATGGTTCTCCGGAAATGTTGCTCGCTTCCCGTGGCTTCGCCAGAATCCAGCTTTCCTCTTCCGGGTGGTTCCATCCCGTTGAAAATAGACACTTAGAACTAGTCCTCACAAAGGCGCAACGATCCACGAGAAGGCGTTTCTTCACCGTGGCATCTCATGCACTGCTGCCCATGGTTCTCCTAAATGTTGCTCGCTCCGTGCAAACAGAATCTAATATGCTATGCTTCACCGGTGGTTCCATCCCGTTGAAAAATAGACACTTAGCAACTAGTCCTCACAAAGGCGCAACGATCCACGAGAAGGCGCTTCTTCACCGTGGCATCTCATACACTGTTGCCCATGGTTCTCGAAAATGTTGCTCGCCTCGTGCACTGCGACAGAATCCAGCCTATGCTTCACCGGGTGGTTCCATCCCATTGAAAAATAGACACTTAGCAACTAGTCCTCACAAAATGCGCAACGATCCACGCATGTATGCGTTTCTTCACCGTGGCATATCATACACCGCTGCCCATGGTTCTCCTGGAATGTTGCTCGCTTCTCGCATTTCTTCGCCAGAATCTCGCTATGCTTCACCGGTGGTTCCATCCGTTGAAAAATAGACACTTAGCAACTAGTCCTCACAAAAGGCGCAACGATCCACGAGAGAAGGTTTCTTCACCGTGGCATCTCATACACCGTTGCCCATGGTTCTCCGAAATGTTGCTCGCTTCTGTGCTTCGCCAGAACCAGCTATGCTTCACCGGGTGGTTCCATCCCATTGAAAAAATAGACACTTAGCAACTAGTCCTCACAAAAATGCGCAACGATCCACGAGAGAATGCGTTTCTTCACCGTGGCATCTCATACAGCCTGTTGCCCATGGTTCTCCGGAAATGTTGCCTGCTCCTGTGCTTCTTCGCCGTAACCCAGCTATGCTTCACCGGGTGGTTCCATCCTGTTGAAAAAATAGACACTTAGCAACTAGTCCTCACAAAAAGGCGCAACGATCCACGAGAGAAGGCGTTTCTTCACCGTGGCATCTCACACGTACTGCTGCCCATGGTTCTCCTGAAATGTTGCTCGCTTCTGTGCAGCCACGTAACTCCACTATGCTTCACCGAGTGGTTCCATCCCGTTGAAAAAATAGCACTTAGCAACTAGTCCTCACAAAAGGCGCAACGATCCACGAAAAGGCGTTTCTTCACCGTGGCATCTCATATGACTCATGCCCATGGTTCTCCGGAAATGTTGCTCGCCTCTGCGTGCCTCACAGAACTCCGACTTTCCTTCACGGTGGTTCCATCCCGTTGAAAAATAGACACTTAGGAACTAGTCCTCACAAAAAGCGCAACGATCCACGAGAAGGCGTTTCTTCACGTGGCATCTCATGCGTGTCGTTGCCCATGGCTCTCCGGAAATGTTGCTCGCTCTGCGTACCAGAATCCAGCTATGCTTCACCGGTGGTTCCATCCCGCTGAAAAATAGACACTTAGCAACTAGTCCTCACAAAAGGCGCAACGCTCCACGAGAGAAGGTTTTTTCTCCGTGGCATCTCATACACCGCGTCGTGGTTCTCCTGGAATCTTGCTCGCACGGTGTGCCTTGTCAGAATCCAGCCTATGCTTCACCGGTGGTTCCATCCCGTTGAAAAATAGACACTTAGCAACTAGTCCTCACAAAAAGGCGCAACGATCCACGAGAGAAGGCGTTTCTTCACCGTGGCATCTCATACGGCCTGTTGCCTATGGTTCTCCTGAAATGTTGCTCGCTCTGTGCCTGGGCCAGAACTCCCAGCTATGCTTCACCGGGTGGTTCCATCCCATTGAAAAAGAGACACTTAGCAACTAGTCCTCACAAAGGCGCAACGATCCACGAGAGAAGCCGCTTCTTCACCGTGGCATCTCATACGAGCCTGTTGCCCATGGTTCTCCGGAAATGTTGCCTGCTCCTGTGCAGCTTCGCGTAACCCAACTATGCTTCACCGGGTGGTTCCATCCTGTTGAAAAAATAGACACTTAGCAACTAGTCCTCACAAAAAGGCGCAACGATCCACGAGAAGGCGTTTCTTCAACGTGGCAACTCACACACTGTTGCCCATGGTTCTCCTGGAAATTTTGCTCTCTCCCGTGGCCGCAGAATCAGCTATGCTTCACCGGTGGTTCCATCCCGTTGAAAAATAGACACTTAGCAACTAGTCCTCACAAAAAGCGCAACGATCCACGAGAAGGCGTTTCTTCACCGTGGCACCTCAAAGCACTGTTGCCCATGGTTCTCCGGAAATGTTGCTCGCTCTGTGCAGCTTCACAGTAACTCCAGCTATGCTTCACCGGTGGTTCCATCTCGTAGAAAAAATAGACACTTAGCAACTAGTCCTCACAAAAAGGCGCAACGATCCACGAGAGAAGTCGTTTCTTCACTTTGGCATCTCATACTGCCTGTTGCCCATGGTTCTCCGGAAATGTTCCTCGCTCCCGCAGCTTCGCCAGAACTCAAATTTATGCTTCACCGGGTGGTTCTGCTCTCGTAGAAAAATAGACACTTAGCAACTAGTCCTCACAAAAGGCGCAACGATCCACGAGAGAAGGCGCTTCACCGTGGCATCTCACACACCTGTTGCCCATGGTTCTCCGGAATGTTGCCTACTCCGTGCAAACCGCCAGAATCTCCACCTATGCTTCACCGAGTGGTTCCATCCCGTTGAAAAAATAGCACTTAGCAACTAGTCCTCACAAAAGGCGCAACGATCCACGAGAAAAGGCGCTTTCACCGTGGCATCTCATACACCGTTGCCCATGGTTCTCCGGAAATGTTGCTCGCTCTGTGTGCCTTCCGCAGAACTCCAGCCTTTCCTTCGCCGGTGGTTCCATCCCGTTGAAAAATAGACACTTAGGAACTAGTCCTCACAAAAAGGCGCAACGATCCACGAGAAGGCGCTTCACCGTGGCATCTCATGCACTGTTGCCCATGGTTCTCCGGAATGTTGCTCGCTCTGTGCAAACAGAATCCACCTATGCTTCACCGGGTGGTTCCATCCGTTGAAAAATAGACACTTAGCAACTAGTCCTCACAAAAGGCGCAACGCTCCACGAGAAGGCGGCTCTTCTCCGTGGCATCTCATACACCGTTGTCCGTGGTTCTCCTGAATCTTGCTCTTCAGCATGCGTGACCTTGTCAGAATCTCGGCTATGCTTCACCGGTGGTTCCATCCGTTGAAAAAATAGACACTTAGCAACTAGTCCTCACAAAGGCGCAACGATCCACGAGAGAAGGCGCTTTCACCGTGGCACCTCAAAACACTGCTGCCCATGGTTCTCCTGGAATGTTGCTCGCTTCCGTGCAGCCACAGAACCCAGGCTATGCTTCACCGGGTGGTTCCATCTCGTAGAAAAATAGGCACTTAGCAACTAGTCCTCACAAAAGGCGCAACGATCCACGAGAGAAGTCGTTTCTTCACTTTGGCATCTCATACAAAGATGTTGCCCATGGTTCTCCTAAATGTTCCCTGCTCTGTGCAGCCACAGAACCCCACTATACTTCACCGGTGGTTCTGTCTCGAGAAAAAATAGACACTTAGCAACTAGTCCTCACAAAGGCGCAACGATCCACGAGAAGCCGTTTCTTCACCGTGGCATCTCATCTGACTGCTGCCCATGGTTCTCCTGGAATGTTGCTCGCTCTGTGCAGCTTCGCCAGAATCCACTATGCTTCACCGGTGGTTCCGTCTCGTAGAAAAATAGACACTTCGCAACTAGTCCTCACAAAAGGTGCAACGATCCACGAGGAAGGCGCTTCACCGTAGCATCTCATACAGCCTGTTGCCCATGGTTCTCCGGAAATGTTGCTTGCTCCTGGCGCCTTCAGAACTCCAGCTATGCTTCACCGGGTGGTTCTATCTCGTAGAAAACAAAGACACTTAGCAACTAGTCCTCACAAAAAGGCGCAACGATCCACGAGAGAAGGCGCTTCTTCACCGTGGCATCTCATACACTGTTGCAAATGGTTCTCCTGAATGTTGCATGCTCTTGTGCACTTCACAGAATCCACCTATGCTTCACGGTGGTTCCATCTCGTAGAAAAAATAGACACTTAGCAACTAGTCCTCACAAAAAGGCGCAAGGATCCACGAGAGAAGGCGTTTCTTCACTGTGGCATCTCATACAGCCAGTTGCCCATGGTTCTCTGGAAATGTTGCTCGCTCTATGCACTTCGCCAGAACTCAGCTTATGCTTCACCGGGTGGTTTCATCTCGTAGAAAAAATAGACACTTAGCAACTAGTCCTCACAAAAAGGCGCAACGATCCACGAGGGAAGGCGTTTCTTCACCGTGGCATCTCATACACTGCTGCCCATGGTTCTCGAAAATGTTGCTCGCTCCCTGCGGCAACTGCTACTCCACCTATGCTTCACCAAGTTATTCCATCCTCGTTGAAAAAATAGACACTTAGCAACTAGTCCTCACAAAAAGGCGCAACGATCCACAGAAAAGGCGCTCTTCACCGTGGCATCACATACACTGCTGCAAATGGTTCTTCTGAATGTTGCTCGCTGCGTACTTCGCCAGAATCCGGCTATGCTTCACCGGTGGTTCCATCTCGTGAAAAATAGACACTTAGCAACTAGTTCTCACAAAAGGCGCAACGATCCACGAGAATGCGCTTCTTCACTGTAGCATCTCATACGACTGTTGCCCATGGTTCTCGGAAATGTTGCTCTCTTCTGCGGCTTAGCACAACAAAGTTATGCTTCACCGTGGTTCCATCTCGTAGAAAAATAGACACTTTGCAACTAGTCCTCACAAAAAGGCGCAACGATTCACGAGGGAAGGCGTTTCTTCACCGTAGCATCCCATACTGACTGTTGCCCATGGTTCTCCAGAAATATTGCCTGCTCTCGTGCGACTTCACCGTAACCACTATGCTTCTCCTGGTTCCATCTCGTAGAAAAAATAGACACTTAGGAACTAGTCCTCACAAAAAGGTGCAAAGATCCACGAGAGAAGGCGTTTCTTCACCGTGGCATCTCATACAGCCTGTTGCAAATGGTTCTCCGGAAATGTTGCTCGCTCTGTGTGTACTTCGCCAGAATCCACCTATGCTTCACCGGTGGTTCCATCTCGTAGAAAAATAGACACTTAGCAACTAGTTCTCACAAAAGGCGCAACGATCCACGAGAAGGCGCTTCGCACTGTGGCATCTCATACACTGTTGCCCATGGTTCTCCGAAATGTTCCTCGCTCTGTGCGGCTTTCTGTCAGAATTCCGCTTATGCTTCACCGGTGGTTCCGTCTCGTAGAAAAAATAGACACTTAGTAACTAGTCCTCACAAAAGGCGCAACGATCCACGAGAAGGCGTTTTTCACCGTGGCATCTCGCACACTGCTGCCCATGGTTCTCCGGAAATGTTGCTCGCTTCCTGTGCGGCTCGCCAGAACTCCACTATGCTTCACCGGGTGGTTCTGTCTCGTAGAAAATATAGACACTTAGCAACTAGTCCTCACAAAAGGCGCAACGATCCACGAGAAGGCGTTTCTACACCGTGGCATCTCATACACTGTTGCAAATGGTTCTCCAAATGTTACTCGCCTGTGCGGCTTGCAGAACTCCACTATGCTTCACGGTGGTTCCATCTCGTAGAAAAAATAGACACTTAGCAACTAGTCCTCACAAAAAGACGCAACGATCCACGAGAACGCGTTTTTCATCGCGTATCTCATACAACCATTGCACATGGTTCTCTCGGAAATGTTGCTCGCTCCTGTACTTCGCCAGAACTCCGCTTATGCTTCACCGGTGGTTCCATCTCGTAGAAAAATAGACACTTAGCAACTAGTCCTCACAAAAAGGCGCAACGATCCACGAGGAAGGCGTTTCTTCACCGTGGCATCTCATACAGCCTGTTGCCCATGGTTCTCCTGGAATATTGCTCGCTCTGTAAAGCTTCACCGTAACCCACTATGCTTTACTGGGTGGTTCCATCTCGTGAAAAAATAGACACTTAGAAACTAGTCCTCACAAAAGGCGCAACGATCCACGAGAGAAGGCGTTTCTTCACCGTGGCATCTCATACACTGCTGCCCATGGTTCTCCGGAATGTTACTGTTCTCGCAGCTTCGCCAGAAGCGCCTATGCTTCACCGGTGGTTCCGTCTCGTAGAAAAAATAGACACTTAGCAACTAGTCCTCACAAAGGCGCAATGAACCACGAGAGAAGACGTTTCTTCACCGTGGCATCTCATACACTGTTGCCCATGGTTCTCCGTAAATGTTGCTCGCTTCTGTGCAGCTTCACAGAACCCACCTATGCTTCACGGTGGTTCCATCTCGTAGAAAAATAGACACTTAGCAACTAGTCCTCACAAAAGGCGCAATGATCCACGAGAAGGCGTTTCTTCACCGTGGCATCTCATACACTGCTGCCCATGGTTCTTCGGAAATGTTGCTCGCTCTGTGCGCCTTCCCGTAAGCCATCTATGCTTGACCGGTGGTTCCATCTCGTAAAAAATAGACACTTAGCAACTAGTCCTCACAAAAGGCGCAACGATCCACGAGAAGACGTTTCTTCGCCGTGGCATCTCATACACCGTTGCTCATGGTTCTCCGGAAATGTTGCTCGCTCGGTGCGGCTTTCCAGAACCAGCTATGCTTCACCGGTGGTTCCGTCTCGTAGAAAAAATAGACACTTGGCAACTAGTCCTCACAAAAAGGCGCAACGATCCACGAGAGAAGACGTTTCTTCACCGTGGTTTCTCATACAGCCTGTTGCCCATGGTTCTCCGGAAATGTTACCTGCTCCTATGCAGCTTCGCCGTAACCCAGCTATGCTTCACCGTGTAGTTCTATCTCGTAGAAAAAATAGACACTTAGCAACTAGTCCTTACAAAAAAGGCGCAACGATCCACGAGAGAAGGCGTTTCTTCACCGTGGCATCTCATACAGCCTGTTGCAAATGGTTCTTCGGAAATGTTGTCTGCTCCTGTGCAGCTTCGCTGTAACCCATCTATGCTTCACCGGGTGATTCCATCTCGTAAAAAAAAATAGACACTTATCAACTAGTCCTCACAAAAAGGCGCATCGATCCACAAGAGAAGTCGTTTCTTCACCGTGGCATCTCATACAGTCTGTTGCCCATGGTTCTTCGAAAATGTTGCCTGCTCCTGTGCAGCTTCGTCGTAACCCATCTATGCTTCACCGGGTGATTCCATCTCGTAAAAAAATAGACACTTAGCAACTAGTCCTCACAAAAATGCGCAACGATCCACGAGGGAAGGCGTTTCTTCACCGTGGCATCTCATACAGCCTGTTGCCCATGGTTCTCCGGAAATATTGCCTGCTCCTGTGCAGCTTGGCCGTAACCCAGCTATGCTTCACCGGGTGGTTCCATCTCGTAGAAAGAAATAGACACTTAGCAACTAGTCCTCACAAAAAGGCGCAACGATCCACGAGTGAAGGCGTTTCTTCACCGTGGCATCTCATACAGCCAGTTGCAAATGGTTCTCCGGAAATGTTGCTGCTCTGTGCGGCCACAGAACTCCACTATGCTTCACCGGTGGTTCCATCTCGTAGAAAAATACACACTTAGCAACTAGTCCTCACAAAAAGGCGCAACGATCCACGAGAGAAGACGTTTCTTCACCGTGGCATCTCATACAGCCTGTAGCCCATGGTTCTCCTGGAATATTACTGCTCTGTGCGTACTTTGTAACCCACTATGCTTCCGCTGTGGTTCCATCTCGTAAAAAAATAGACACTTAGCAACTAGTCCTCACAAAAAGGCGCAACGATCCACGAGAGAAGGCGTTTCTTCACCGTGGCATCTTATATAGCCTGTTGCCCATGGTTCTCCGGAAATGTTGACTGCTCCTGTCCAGCTTCGTCATAACCCAGCTATGCTTCACCGGGTGGTTCCATCTCGTAGAAAAAATAGACACTTAGCAACTAGTTCTCACAAAAAGCCGCAACGATCCACGAGAGAAAGCGTTTCTTCACCGGGGCATCTCATACAGCCTGTTGCCCATGGTTCTCCGGAAATGTTGCCTGCTCATATGCAGCTTCGCCGTAACCCTGCTATGCCTCACCGGGTGGTTCCATCTCGTAGAAAAAAAATAGACACTTACCAACTAGTCCTCACAAAAAGGCACAACGATCCACGAGAGAAGGCGTTTCTTCACCGTGGCATCTCACACAGCCTGTTGCCGATAGTTCTCTGAAAATGTTGCCTGCTCCTGTGTAGCTTCGTCGTAACCCAGCTATGCTTCACCTGGTGGTTCCACCTCGTAGAAAAAATAAACACTTGGCAACTAGTCCTCACAAAAAGGCGCAACGATCCTCGAGAGAAGGCGTTTCTTCACCTTGGCATCTCATACAGCCTGTTGCCCATGGTTCTCCTGAATGTTGCTGCTCTGTGCGGCAACACAGAATCCAAACTATGCTTCACGGTGGTTCCATCTCGTAGAAAAAGACACTTAGCAACTAGTCCTCATAAAAGGCGCAACGATCCATGAGATAAGGCGCTTCTTCACGTGGCATCTCATACATCTGTTGCCCATGGTTCTTCTGAAATGTTGCCTTCTCCGTGCAGCTTGCACTGCACCCTGCTATGCCTCACCGGGTGGTTCCATCTCGTAAAAAAATAGACACTTAGTAACTAGTCCTCACAAAAAGGCGCAACGATCCACGAGAGAAGGCGTTTCTTCACCGTGGCATCTCATACAAAGATGTTGCCCATGGTTCTCCTAAATGTTGCTCGCTTCTGTGCAGCCTTCACAGAACTCCAACTATGCTTCACCAGGTGGTTCCGTCTCATAGAAAAAATAGACACTTAGCAACTAGTCCTCACAAAAAGGTGCAACGATCCACGAGAGAAGGTCTTTCTTCACTGTGGCATCTCATACAGCCTGTTGCCAATGCTTCTCCGGAAATGTTGCCTGCTCCTGTGCAGCTTCGCCGTAACCCAGCTATGCTTCACCGGGTGGTTCTATCTCGTAGAAAACATAGATACTTAGCAACTAGTCCTCACAAAAAGGCGCAACGATCCACGAGAGAAGGCGTTTCTTCACCGTGGCATCTCATACAGCCTGTTGCAAATGGTTCTCCGGAAATGTTGCCTGCTCCTGTGCAGCTTCGCCGTAACCCAGCTATGCTTCGCCGGGTGGTTCCATCTCGTAGAAAAAATAGACACTTAGCAACTAGTCCTCACAAAAAGGCGCAATGATCCACGAGAGAAGGCGTTTCTTCGCTGTGGCATCTCATACAGCCTGTTGCCCATGGTTCTCTGGAAAAGTTGTCTACTCCTGTGCAGCTTCGCCGTAACCCAGTTATGCTTCACCGGGTGGTTCCATCTCGTAGAAAAAATAGACACTTAGCAACTAGTCCTCACAAAAAGGCGTAACGATCCACGTGGGAAGGCGTTTCTCCACCGTAGCATCTCATACAGCCTGTTGCCCATGATTCTCCGGAATGTTGCTCGCTCTCGTGCGCTTCACCGTAACCCACTATGCTTCACTGTGGGTCCATCTCGTAGAAAAATAGACACTTAGAAACTAGTCCTCACAAAGGCGCAACGATCCACGAGAGAAGGCGTTTCTTCACCGTGGCATCTCATACACTGCTGCCCATGGTTCTCGGGAATGTTGCTCGCTCTCGTGCAGCTTCGCCAGAACTCCAACTATGCTTCACCGGTGGTTCCGTCTCGTAAAAAATAGACACTTAGCAACTAGTCCTCACAAAAGGCGCAACGATCCACGAGAGAAGGTGTTTCTTCACCGTGGCATCTCATACTGAATTGCTGACCATGGTTCTCTGAAATGTTGCTCGCTCTGTGCGGCTTCGCAGAATCCACTATGATTCACCGGTTGGTTCCATCTCGTAGAAAAAATAGACACTTAGCAACTAGGCCTCACAAAAAGGTGCAACGATCCACGAGAGAGGGCGTTTCTTCACTGGAGCATCTCATATAGCCTGTTAACCCACGGTTCTCCGGAAATGTTGCCTGCTCCTGCGGAGTTTCACCGTAATCCAGTTATGCGTCACCGGGTGAGTCCATCTCGTAGAAACAATGGACACTTAGCAACTAGTTCTCACTAAAAGGCACAACGATCCACAAGAGAAGGCGTTTCTTCACCGTGGCATCTCATATAGCCTGTTGCCCAACTGTTCTCCGGAAATGTTACCTGCTACTATGGAGTTTCACCGTAACCCAGCTATGCATCACCGGGTGATTCCATCTCAAAGAAAAAATGGACACTTAGCAAATACTCCCCACTAAAAGGCACAACGATCCACGAGAGAAGGCGTTTCTTCACTGTGGCATCTCATATAGCCTGTTGACCCACGGTTCTCCAGAAATGTTGCTCGCCTCGTGGAGTTTCACCGCAACCCGCCATGCGCCACCGGTGATTCTATCTCGTAGAAAAAATTGACACTTAGCAACTACTTCTCACTAAAAGGTACAACGATCCACGAGAGAAGGCGTTTTACCACCGTGGCATCTCATATAGCCTGTTGCACCACTGTTCTCCGGAAATGTTGCCTACTCGTGTGGAGTTTCACGGTAATCCGGCTATGCGTCACGGGTGATTCCATCTCGTAGAAAACAATGGACACTTAGGCACTACTCCTCACTAAAAGGCACAACGATCCACGACAGTACGCATTTCTTCACCGTGGCATCTCATATAGCCTGTTGCCCCACGGCTCTCCGAAAATGTTGCCTGCTCCTGTGGAGTTTCACCGTAATCCAGTTATGCGTCACCGGGTGATTCCATCTCGTAGAAAAAAATGGACACTTAGCAACTTGTCCTCATAAAAAGACACAACGATAAACAAGAGAAGGCGTTTGTTCACCGTGGCATCTCATATAGCCTGTTGCCCCACAGTTTTCCGAAAATGTTGCCTGCTCCTGTGGAGTTTCACCGTAACCCAGCAGTGCGTCACCGGGTGATTCCTTATCGTAGAAAAAATGGACACTTAGCAACTAGTCCTCATTAAAAGCACAACGATCCACGAGAGAAGGCGTTTCTTCACCGTGGCATCTCATCTAGCCTGTTGCCCCACGGTTCTCCAGAAATGTTGCCTGCTCCTGTGGAGTTTCACCGTAACCCAGTTATGCGTCACTGGGTGATTCCATCTCGTAGAAAAAATGGACACTTAGCAAGTACTCCTCACTAAAAGGCACAACGATCCACAAGAGAAGGTATTTGTTCACCGTGGCATCTCTTATAGCCTGCTGTCCCACGGTTCTCCGGAAATGTTGCCTGCTCCTGTGGAGTTTCACCGTAACCCAGGTATGCGTCATCGGGTGATTCCATCTCATAGAAAAAATGGACACTTAGCAAGTACTCATCACTAAAAGGCACAACGATCCACGTGAGAAAGTGTTTCTTCACCGTGGCATCTCATATAGCCTGTTGCCCCACGGTTCTCCGGAAATGTTGCCTGTTCCTCTGGAGTTTCACCGTAACCTAGTTATGCGTTACCGGGTGATTCCATCTCGTAGAAAAAATGGACACTTAGCAAGTACTCCTCACTAAAAGACACAACGATCCACGAGACAAGGCGTTTCTTCACCGTGTCATCTCATATAGCTTGTTGCCCCACGGTCCTCCAAAAATTTTGCCTGCACCTTGGAGTTTCACCGTAACCCAGTTATGCGTCACCGGGTGATTCCATCTTGTAGAAAAAAATGGGCACTTAGCGACTACTTCTCGCTAAAAGGCACAACGATCCGAGAGAGAAGGCGTTGCTTCACCGTGGCATCTCATATAGCCTGTTGCCCCACGGTTCTCCGAAAATGTTGCCTGCTCCTAGGGAGTTTCACCGTAACCCAGCTGTGCGTCACCGGCTGATTCCATCTCATAGAAAAAATGGACACTTAGCAACTACTCCTCACTAAAAGGCACAACGATCCATAAGAGAAGGCGTTTCTTCACCGTGGCATCTCATATAGCCTGTTGCTCCACGGTTCTCCGGAAATATTGCCTGCTCCTGTGGAGTTTCACCGTAACCCAGCAATGCTTCACCGGGTGATTCCATATCGTAGAAAAAATGGACACTTAGCCACTAGTCCTCACTAAAAGGCACAACGATCCACGAGAGAAATCGTTTCTTCACCGTGGCATCTCATATAGCCTGTTGACTCACGGTTCTCCGGAAATATTGCCTGCTATTATGGAGTTTCACCGTAACCCAGCTGTGCATCATCGAGTGATTCCACCTCGTAGAAAAAATGTAAACTTAGCAACTACTCCTCACTAAAGGGCACAATGATCCACGAGAGAAGGTGTTTCTTCACCATGGCATCTCATGTAGCCTGTTGCCCCACGGTTCTCTAGGAATGTTGCATGCTCCTGTGGAGTTTCACCGTAACCCAGTTATGCGTCACCGGGTGATTCCGTCTCGTAGAAAAATGGACACTTAGCAAGTACTCCTCACTAAAAGGCACAACGATCCACGAGAAAAAGCGTTTTTCACCGTGGCATCTCATATAGCTTGTTGCCCCACGGTTCTCCGAAAATGTTGCCAACTCCTATGGAGTTTTACCGTAACCCAGTTATGCGTCACCGGGTGAATCCATCTCGTAGAAAAAATGGACACTTAGCAAGTACTCCTCACTAAAAGGCACAACGATCCACGAGAGAGGGCGCTTCTTCACCGTGGCTTCTCATATAGCCTGTTGACTCACAGTTCTCCGGAAATATTGCCTGCTACTATGGAGTTTCACCGTTACCCAGCTATGCATCATCGAGTGATTCCATCTCGTATAAAAAATGGATACTTAGCAACTGCTCTTCACTAAAAGGCACAACGATCCATGAGAGAAGGCGTTTCTTCACCGTGGCATCTCATATGGCCTGTTGCCCCATGGTTCTCCAGAAATATTGCCTGCTCCTGTGGAGTTTCACCGTAACCCAGTTAGGCGTCACTGAATGATTCCATCTCGTTGAAAAAATAGACACTTAGCAACTAGTCCTTACTAAAAGACACAACGATCCACGAGAGAAGGCGTTTCTTCACCGTGGCATCTCATATAGCCTGTTGCTCCACGGTTCTCTAGAAATGTTGCCTGCTCCTGTGGAGTTTCGCCGTAACCCAGCAATGCGGCACTGCATGATTCCATCTCGTTGAAAAAATAGACTTAGCAACTATTCCTCACTAAAAGGCACAACGATCCACGAGAGAAGGCGTTTCTTCTCCGTGGCATCTCATATAGCCTGTTGACTCACGGTTCTCCGGAAATGTTGCCTGCTCCTGTGGAGTTTCACCGTAACCCAGCTATGCATCATCGGGTGATTCCATCTCGTAGAAAAAATAGACACTAAGCAACTAATCCTCACTAAAAGGCACAACTATCCACGAGAGAAGGCGTTTCTTCACCGTGGCATCTCATATAGCCTGTTGCCCGACGGTTCTCCGGAAATGTTGCCTGCTCCTGTGGATGTCAAAGAAAATGAGGATGTCAAGGGCTAGGTCGCGAACCTCCAATTGGCTGCCTGTGGGCATGTCTTGAAGGTCTCACCTGTGTGCTTCGTTCTTCTGCTGCTGCAATTTATTGATTTCGGCCTAATCGGCCCATGAGTAAGGCCCTGTTTGGATACGTTTATCTGAGAATCGATTTTAATTTGATCAAGATTTTTCGATAAGTCGCGATCCAAGAATCTGCGATCCGAATAATCTGAATAATCTCGATGGGGCTTATGCATGTGATTTTGGATTCTCGGTGCAAATGCTGATTTTTCCCACCGCGCGGTTGAAAGAATCGAAAAATAATCAAAGCGTTTGGGTGGGATTCTCGCTTAATTCTACCCAGAATCGGATTTTAAGCGTATCCAAACAGGGCCTAAGTTTACTATTATATTTTACGCTTCCACATGATATGTACTTTGATAATCAAAACTGTAATCTGTGAGAACTATCTACTGATCCAGGGAATAGTGTGGTGGAATCACAGAGAAATCTGGATTGTAAAATCTGGGTACTACATTAAGGTATTGCATACTAAGTCATGTGAAAATCTTGCAGATTTATTCACGAAGTCACTCTCAGCATCTAGTTTTGAAAGATGCGTATGAGGAATTGAAATAATGAGACTTAGAGAAGTGCAAAATTCATGAGGGGATTTTTCTCAATCTCGTTATTAAAACTTGATCATGAAGATCAAGTACCCAAAAAATAAATCCTGAAGATTAAATGAAATTAGGTGGATTGTACTCTTTTTCCCTTGACAAGTTTTCCTGAAGTTTCTCGGTCAAGATTTTTAATGTGGCAATTCGTTCAACGCAGCATAATATGTATCATGTACTCTTTCTCCAAATTTTTCCTACTGGTTTTTTATGGAGTTTTGATGAGCCATGAACGTGTCAGATGAGTGCCCAAGGGGAGTGTTAGGAAACCTGGGCTTGGGCTTGAAGTCTTGGCCCATGGTGGGCACCTCACCACTAAACTATAAATAGGAAGTACTGTTGGCTCTTTTGTATACGGAATCAGAAAAGAAAGTAATAAAGAAAGAACAAGAATTCTCTCTATCTCTCTGAGTTTTCAATCTACTATTTCTGTCTTTTGTGATTGATCTATTTTAGTATAGTAAAGAAATTAATCGGACTAGTCGCTAGCAAGATTCCTCAACACTCAGGACTCTTTTTCTCACTTTAGGTACCACTTGTTCTTCTCATTCCAAAAATTACTCGTTTTACCCACTACCATCTATATTTTCAGACAGACAGCCATTTGCCCGGGACTCGCTCTGCTAACAATTCACCCCGTCCTCCTGGGCCGGGCACCCACCACGTCGACCGGAATTCGCTAGATCGGCCTACCAGATGCCGCTCCAGGCGCCATCCGGCGGCGGCGCAGCGTGGCGCCACCTGCTTCTGCTCCTGACGGCCCTCCCGCTCGCGCTCGCTGCCCTGGCGTTCGCGCTCCAGTGGCGAGGCGGCGTTGGCGACGACCCCACCGCGCGCTGGCCCCCTTACGCCTTCCCCGGCATGGCTGAGCCGACGCCACCGTCCCTCCCCTCCTCCGCCTGCGCCGATGTCCTTGTCGGCCTCTCTGCCCCCTCCTTCCCCTACCTCCGCGGCTGGTCCTTCCGCTTCGACTCCGACGCAGCCCTCCACCCCAAGGTATGGCGTACCACGCACCCCTTCCTTGTGATGTCCTGTCGTGTGATGTGCCTTGTCTTGTGGGTTCCCTCAGGTGTGCGTGCAGACGAGCACCTCCGCCGGGCTGGAGCAGATCCTGCCCTGGCTCTTCTACCACAAGGTCGTCGGCGTCGCGCAGTTCCTACTCTTCGTGGAAGGGAGGGCGGCCAAGCCCCATGTCGCGGGTGTCCTCGAGTCCATTCCTGTGCGTGACCTGAGATGATTCATGAAATATTTCTTTTAAAAAAAACTCTTTTGCTGTTCCAAGGCCAATTTTGATTTTTGAGTACTTTTTTTTGCACTGCTCCAAGGCTCATTTTGAGTGCGTTTCTCTATTGCAGGGGGTCAAGGTGGTGTATAGGACCAAGGAACTAGAGGAGCAGCAGGCCCGGAGGTCAGCTTCGTCTTCCCAGTCCATTGCCTTAGATAAGAATTTTGTTTCTGTACTATTTTCTTTTCTGCTACCAGCGAGATGAAGATTGTCTTTCATTTCATTGCATTTCTTAAAGTTAGAAGTGAGAACCGAAGACGCATGTTTCTTGGTGAAGCCAGACAAAATTGAGTCAGAGCGCTCCAAACCATTAACAGTGAAGGATGAAAGGAGAATTTTACAGATCAGGGATGGCATAAGTAAGACATTTCACGAACAAAACAAAATTAATAGAGGACTAAATTTTAAAACCATGTGGGCATTGGCCTAGTAATTTATCACTGTTGTGGTGGAGTGCAGAATGCTGAACTTGAACATCATAACCTAGCGTTTGCAATTTGTTTGACAAAACAATAAATGCCTACCATGTCATAACATATCATTTATGATATTTCTTGGGGAAAATAACGCTGATGTAGGTTTATATTGACTGTCATAAAGCTTCAATCTAGAACAGTAAGCTTCTATTAGCAGATAGTGCTGGACTGCTAGCACAATATCTTACAGTGCTAAGCAGTAAGGAGGTCTCTAGTTCGGCATATTCCTTGACAAACTTTCTGTTACTCATTTCTAAGCATTTTGATATATTGCATTGCCTGACCTGCAGTCGAATCTGGAACGAAACCTGGCTTGCAGGATTTTTCTACAAACCTTGCAACTATGAACTATTTGTAAAGCAATCACTCAACATGGAGATGGCTATTGTAATGGCTCAGGTATGTCTATTGTCACTTATCACAACTATTATATGAATGATTGAACTTCCTTTATAGTTTTTTGGATAGTCAATTAGCTGCTACAAAATTCCTCAGGTCTCTAGTTTTTGTTTAGCTATTATGTATTCATACACTAAGAACAATTTTCTTCATGGAAGGATGCTGGCATGGATTGGATTATACATCTAGACACTGATGAATTGCTATATCCTGGTGGGGCTGCTGAGTATTCTGTTAGACATTTGTTAGCTGAGGTCCCTGATGATGTTGACATGGTTATCTTTCCTAACTATGTAAGTAAAAGAAAGTCAAGTGCCAAACTGATATCCATACGTCTGCCAAACTTCTACATACTAATTAACTTAAATGTCTGCAGGAGAGCAGTGTTGAGCGTGATGATATAAAAGATCCATTCAGTGAGGTCAAATTTTTCTTCTATAATATCATAATTCATTTCCTCAAGTTCCATTTGATATATCATTGGTTGATGGAAAGCTGGAAGCGACTTATGTCTGATACTCTGATAGGATTTCCATTTACTCGGTTACATTTCTACCCATCCTCCAAAGTCCAAACCACATCTTGACATGAGCTCATGCACCTGCAAATGATGCATCAACCTGTATAGTTTTTGAAGTTTTGCTACCCCCATTAATGTGCTCATTGGACAATCACAAGTGCAGCACTGCAAGATCTCTCTTCCTGGGCACTTAATTGTTGCATTTTGTATATTGGGATTTTATGTAATTACAACAAACTTTTGAATTTACACATGCAAGCAATTTATGTCCCAACTCCCAACTTTGGTAATGCTTCCTAAAGTAAAACATGATTAACTAATTGTTATGAACCTTAGTTCACAGGGGTAAATACCGTGTGGAAATTGGCCGGACAGTGTGAGCTTGATGGGGAGGGACTGTAGGAGAGAGAGATATAGACTAAGGAGACTATTAATTCCTTCTTTGTTTAAGGGATGCCATCGGATATTATGGAAACCTATCTCTAATGATAGAAATTAATTTCTTTTCTTGTTGACCAAAAGATGATGACATATGAACAGTCACCAGGGCGCTACAGTAGCATGAATAGTACCCGCACAGCCACACCCATGAGACCAATGTATAGTAGTTCTTGACTATCTTTCATCTGTCCTTTATTCCCCACTTGCCCATTCCTCTCTAGGACTCACTGATTGTCTAAATTTGCTTTAAAACTAGTTGGACTTACTTGCCCTGATTTGGCCTAGAATTATGGATTTTTATAAAAACAAACTTACTTTTTTATATATAAAGTGGACATGAGACCTACCGAATTTAGCAAATTATCCAAAAAGTAAAGAGAAGCAAATGAAGGAGTCTTAGACCTCTGATATGAACAAGTAATTGTGCACCAGCAGGCCCAACAACAGATTAAGATGTTTTGATGATTTTTACCACTTTTACTGTTTGCTAACTTTATATTAAATAATTCTGTATATATCTATTTTATAAACTCTAATATCTTGTCATCTTTAGTAAGAAAAACATCTCATATACAACTAGCAACTAATCATGGTGGTTATGTGCATACTTCACCAGTTACCATGGTAAATGAGCATTACCAGTGACTAATTAAGTCCCATGAGGATTCTAAACACCTAATCTCATCATGGACAATTTGGTGTCCATTGCAATATCTTACCAGGTGTCTATGTTCAAGAAGAATTATGATCATCTCCCCAAAGATACTTACTTTGGCATGTATAAGGAAGCAACACGTGGAAATCCTAACTATTTTCTCACTTATGGTAATGGCAAATCTGCTGCACGAATTCAAGATCATCTCCGTCCAAATGGTGCACATAGATGGCATAACTATGCAAAGAGCCCAAAGTAAGGAGCTTTGCCTGTAACATACATTTTTCAAAACATTATGTGCATCTCTGAGGGGAGTTAATTCTTACAATATTGTTGGCACGTAACTAACAGTGAGATCAAGCTGGAGGAGGCTGCAGTTCTGCACTATACGTACACCAAATTTTCAGACTTAACTTCTAGACGTGATCGCTGTGGATGCAAACCTACGAAAGAAGATGTTAAAAGATGTTTCATGTTGGATTTTGACAGAGCAGTAAGCAATGCCACTTAATTCTTTGGCATGTCATTATAAAGTTCCATTTTTGCAATGTTTTGCCAAATAAATGTCTTACAAGAAAGACCACAAAGGACTTCAGATATAGGCACTTTGTTCCGGGATTGAAAAATAAATTCATGTAAAGATGACATACTTATTAAATAATGACCAGTACATCCTCCATTTTTAAATGTTGACCAGTAAAAGATTTTTTAAAACATTGTGACCAATTGGAAATCTACATGTTATTAGTAATAATGTGTGATTATGTAATTAATTTGATCTTTTTGTGGTATCTGAACAAAATGGTCATGCTTGTTTAGTGCTTTGTCACTCAATAATCAATACTATCAAAAGAAACTAATATGCAACAGTTCATGGTAGCTATTTTTTTTTTGCAATGTTTTGCCAAATGCCAATAAAGAGAGACCGAAAAAGGACTTCAGATATAGGCACTTTTTGTCGGGATTGAAAAGTAAATTCATGTAAAGATATCATGCTGATTAAATGATGACCAGTACAAAATCCATTTTAAAATGTAAATGTTATTGGTAATAATAATGCAGTTATGTAATTATTTTGATCTTTTTGTAGATGTGAACAAAATGGTCTAGCTTGTTAGTGCTTTGTCACTTAATAATCAAGGGAAAGTATCATGTGTCAAGACTCAAGAGCATATCTATGAACATATGGACAAACTCGTGCAGAACCATCTGATTGCATGTTGGCAGCAAAGAGATCACAGGCGGGTGCTCCCTACCCCACTTATGCTGTCCCCCCCCCCCCCCCGGCGCGCTCGCACTAACCCATATCGATCCATGCCACCGCCGTGCTGCCGCCCCTGTCCATCCCGCCATGACCCCAATCTGTCTCCCTCCCTATTAACCTGATGTGCTGCCGCACGCTGCAATCAAGCCACTGCGCTTTTCTGAGTCAAGCAAATGTTGAAAGAAGAGAACCATAGTCCTCTGATTAAAGCAAATCGAGGAGAGGAAGATGCAAGACAAGAACATTAAACAAATACTAATTTGATTTCTTCATACAAAAAATCACACACTTGGGAGCATTTTTCCACTTATTCATTACAAACTTGATACTACTTTGGTTTCCACACAAAAACATGAAACTGATAGGTGGTGTTCGCTGGATCAAGCCTCAGCTACTACTTGGCGCCTTCGAGATGAACGGATCGGTCGCTCTTGACGACCTCAAGGACAGGGTGCGTCATGGCCTCGTTGAACACATACATGATCTGCCACGAGAAGTCTGGGAGGGCGCCAAACTCAGATCTTTTCGCTTGCCTCGGCTTTCTACTTGTTGGATGTCGTGTGCACAGCAGCGTCCTCCCTAACGAGATCGATGACCAGTGCAGCGGCGGTGGCAGGCATGGGGGGCATGGTGGCGACTATGAGTTAAGGGTTTAGGGAAGAGAGCGGGATTGGCAGGGGCGATATCGTCGCGGCAGTGGGATGGGCGGCAAAGCGACGGTGGCACAATGCCCTACCGCTAACCCTACCTAGGGACCCAATCCCCACGGGGATCCCTGAGGGAGATTAAAAAATAGGTTAAATTTTTTAAAAACTAATAATATTAATTTGTTTATTAATTTATAATTATTTTGGCATGATTCTAACATATAGATTCAAGTTTTAGTCAAATATACAAGAAAAGAATATAATCCCATATTTAAAACTATAATCTATTATTTAAAAAGAATTTTTTATATTTATCGGGTCCCATGGGACCCTGCGAGGGGAGGACGACCCCCGTTCCCCCCGTGGGGGGAGTTCGCCCCCACCCCCATGGGGATATTCCCTGCGGGGCCTCACCCCCACGGGGGAATTGCAACCCCTAACCCTAGCTCGATCTCATGATGATGCGGCACCAAGTAGCATTGTCACTTTGAGTTGTGTTTCAGCATTACCATCTGAAGTTACTTCTCAAAGTCATGCTGTTTTGAGCATTGGAAAAGAGAAGCCAAGTGTAGCCGAGAGGGAGGGAGGTGAGGCCAGCCAAGGGGAGCAAACCCTAGTGCATCAGCTACAGCCGCATGAAGAAAGAAAGGAAAACCAGTCTGGCCAAGGGAGAAAGGCTAGGGCGCATGGACTGGCACATGATCCAAGCCGCATGAAGACCAGACCGCGTGGAGGTGAGCTGAGGATTGAACCAACCGCATGGACAAGCATGGCGCATGGGCACATGATCCCAGGAAGGTCCATGTGTGCAATTGCCAAGTGTGAAGAACCAGCGCATGGAAAGGGAGAGCGGTCGGTTGGCGTGTGGTCAAGAGAGAAAAGTGCTATTTCTTGAGGGAAAAGAAAGAGCCAAGGAGGCCAAGCTAGGAACAAGAACCAAGCCAAGAAATTATGTGGCTCAAGTCAGGTAGGCTCTTTCTTGCTTAGGAAGAAAGGAGACTGTGGAATCATTTTGCGCGTGAAGAGAAGAGATCGGGCTGTGCGAGTGAAGAGGGGAAGGTGAGCTGGACTTGCCATGATTCCAAGGAAAGTCCAGCCAAAAGGAGGCAGCCATAATGCAATCTGAGCTGTATGCGTGAGGGAAATCAGGGCTTTCAGTTTGGTTGCCGTGTGAAGCAATGCCGAGAAGGAAGGAGTCCGAGTTCATCTTGGAAACAAATCAAGGAGGAAAGGGAATCGGATGGCCATCTGGGATTATGTTCACCACACGTGAGGAAGCCAGGAATCCAAGACCAATACATAAGGAGGAGCCTGAGCTGGCAATGTAAGGAAACAAAGCCAAAAGAGAAGCCAGGAAGGGAAGATCAAGCCGAGAGTGAGCCAGGAATTTCCAGCGTGAGAAGCCAGAATTCAAGCCAAGAAAAGGAACCAAAGATTGAGCAACTAAGCCAGGAACACCACATCTATGTGGGTTCCATCCAAATCAGCTTCTAAAACGGGATCAATCTGAGTCGGTCGTTTCCTTTAAAATTGAGTCGGTTGTACCTTTTAGTCGTGATATTTGAGTCCAGTTTGGTCTATAGCTGAACCCAATTGGGGGGCCTTAAGCCATAGCTTGTGTGTGTGTTTGAGTTAGGCTTAGCTAGAATGGTGTCATGCTTGTGAGTTGGGAGTCGGGCTTAGCCCTAGTTTGTGTGGGGGGTGGGTATATAAAGCCCCGAAGACCGAACCATTGGGGATAGCCCAGATGTATACTTACATATGATATAGAGTTGAATAGATACCAGAAAATCACCAAGGTTTTGGTGGCCATTGATGGCGTATTCTTGAGATTTCCATCAAGAAATTGCTCTCAGTGTGTTGAATTCAATTGTGATGTTGGATTTTGCTCGCTACAACTTCGGTTCTACTACCCTTTGTTCACGTGCTATAGTGTGCGCGGGAAAAGGTTTATCAAGGAGGAGGCTGCTGTTCTTGGGCGCACCAAAGCCCTAGAGCAAGGAGGAGGCAACCAGCAAAGCGTATCGTGAAAGATCAGAGCCAAAACAACGTGATTTAGTTAGCTTGCTAGTTGGATCCACATCACATGGGTTTGGGAGGAAGGGATCGATGGGGGAGACGGCCCAGCAATATAGCTCACTGGGGCTTTTGGAAATTGTTTGGCCATGGTGTGGGGAGCAAAATGGGGGGAAAACTATAGAATGGGATGGGGGAGCACCTGCCTGCAATCTCAGCCGCCAAGATGCGATTGGATGGCCCTGGACGGGTTTGTCCATATGTTCATAGATATGCTCAGATGCTCTTGTGCACTAGATACTTCGCCAATAATCAATGCTATCAAAAGAAACTAATATGCATCAGTTCATGATAGCTATTATTCATATAATGTGTTATTGGTTTTGTAATGTGTTTCTATTTTCCCTTTTTGACTTAAGTCTTCCAATCTCTGATTCTATTAGGATATGGGATTAAACTAGCCTTACAATGATTTCTTTTAAGAAATATCCATACAGAAGCATGAAATATATCTTTCTTTCAACTTTCTTTTGCTTAGTTTTAAGTAATGGCCCATGAACCATGTTTTGATAAAATGTTTTGTATTTCTTTTTTTCTATAAAGCATTACAGTTCTTACACAACTTTTTAGCTTCGCATCATACTCTATCCTATTCCCGAGTCAATATTCCTTGCTCTAATGTTAGTAGTGTAAGATATTAGGGAATTCTCTTGGCCTTTTTGTACCATCAGTTCTATCCAGGAGCAAATCAGGTGTCAAGATGTCCATATTTCTCATCTTAGTGTTTCTAATTCTACAAGAAAAACAAGTCTCATAAAAATCCAGATGGGATCAATGATGACAAGAATCTGGGTTTCTCTTATACCAATTAATACAAAGGGCAAACTAAATTATTTAAGATGTGCCTCTTTGAATTCATATCAAATGATATGGTAGTAAGAGTTCTGCTGACACCAACTTGAAATCCAAAATAATCCGGTGGATATTACTATTGTTATTTGAATAGTGTTTGTTAGGAAGGTAACTCAGCTCTGTAAGGCAGGTGTTGATAACATTTGTTAGTAGGTTTTTGGGGGGTTTTTTCCTTTTAATGGTCAACATATGAATACAGGATGTAGATTTCATACAAACAAAAGCAAGAGGTATGTGGGCTATTATTACACAATCCTCCCTAGGCTGCTCTACTCCGAGCTCATAGCTCCTTGCTTCAACAACGGTTATGGGCAAAGCTAGTCAAGTCCTCAAATCCAACTGACCTCCGGTATCATTGAAACTATAGCAAAATACTCAGTACCTCCCATCGTTACTTTGTGCTAGTTATCCAGCAAAGCATAATTTCAAGGAAAATATAAGCAGTATTTTTCTAAATTGAAATCAAGTAGTTATGTTCTTTAGTATCCCTGCTGTACCGTATCCGATGTCCTGGCTGCAACTAATTCTGATAGTTACCAGTGCTTTTATTGTTTGTTTCCTTTGCACCAGAGTGCTTTTGCCCTCCAGGATTCTTTGCTTTTGCATTACAACTTTCTCTTGCATAATTGAGTTTGCTACTGTCTCTGCCACCATCTAACTCAACATTTATTATGCAGGCTTTTATAATTGCATCAACTGCTAGTGAAGAGGAAATGCTTCGCTGGTAATTTTCATGGTTTCCTCAGTTACTTGTTATGGTTTTTTTGTGATTTTTGTTCCTTGTGCAACCACCAATCATATTGTGAACATTGACATGATCTCCAAGGTTTCATTTTGACCCCTAATTTCTATTGTATTGTTACAAATCGTAAAAATTATATATTATGAAAGTATATGAATCTAGTATTATCAATTTCATATGGCCAATCTAAATAGTTTTTTTATATTGATGAACAAACCTAAAAATATTTACTTGGCGTGAACTCTAGGACGACATATATTTGCAATCAAAGGGAGCATATAGGAACAATGAGATGTATAATGATTTCTTAAATGCAGCCTGTAGCATCGTAATACCTGCTGACCTCAATGAAATCGCAGTTTACCATTTGGGCTGTTTCTTTTTGTTTCAAGATGTGGTATTCTCTGTAATGATTTAGACACCCAATACCTGGCATTCTTGTTGCTTAATTGCCCTTTTGTTAGGTACAATGAACGTGTTGTGTGGAACGATAAGCAGCTCAATCTAAAGCTTCTCAGGAAAGGAGTGCTAACTCGCATATATGCCCCAATGGTGCGTAACAATCCTGATGTTTTATGGCATACTATCAAATTTTGTTCTGTTTAATGTTCATATACTTATCTATTCTCTTCTATTAGGCAATTGTTCAAGGTTTGCGTGAGTATGGTGTCTTCACTTCTGTCATTGCAGCTGGCCAATCACGTGTAAATGAGAGTCTCTCATTGAAGACAGTCAACGTCCAAAAGAAAAATGATACCAAACATGAAAATCTATCTAGAAAACTCATCAGAGCTAATTCCCAGGAATCTGCTAGGAAAATATTGCACGCTGTTGAGCCTACTTACTGGGATAGTGATATATATGCTGTTCCACCATTGTCGCCACCAAGTTGGGATGATCACAAGCTTACCAAGTGAATCATCATACAGGAATTCCTCGCTGGATGTCTAGGTTCCCACAAGTACTGACATCAGCATGGATGGATGGTCTAAACTGTTGTGCAACGTGCAGCAGCTAACTTCTAGTAGGCTTCCTTTTGGTGATCATTGATCAAAAATATATATGTCGGGACTATTGATAAATATAGTGTCTTTTTGGCCATATAAACTTTCAAATTTTTTGTACTTAAATTTTGTTGTTACCAACACTCAGTTCATTTGAGATGCGTCTGTACCGGGGCATTGCGGTACATTAACGTGTATAGTTGTTAAAGGCTTGTCAGTGCACATGAAACTGGCTTCACATCGTAACCATCCTTGTCATGGACGCCCTTCTTCGGTTCTTCCCCACCGCCGGCAAAAAAAAAAAAGCTCGATTAAAAACAGCTCAATGGGGAAAAATTGATTCGAAGAATTTCAGTTGAAAAAATTCGATTGAGAAAAGAACAGTTGGAAAAACGTTGCCGATTTATATGACAATGGGACTAGAGGTGAGCGACTGGCCACGTCGCCGCGCGCGATGGCATAGGTCGACATTAAATTAGGGGACAATTGAGAGTTTCGGACCGTATTGACATGTTTAGTGAACGTTTTAGCGACAATAGTCGTTGGCATGAAGTTCTTGAGTTTGTCTAGTTTTTTAAAAGATAGATGATTTTAGGTGTTAGTTATGGCAAAGTCTATACAAGGAGTTAGTCATGGCATATGATCTTGGTGACAAGTCATTAAGCATCACATCTTCGTGTGGAGCCCGGTGGGTGGAAATTGTCAAATACTGGCTAGAGTGACGGTTTGCAAAACCGCGACGGTGACCTAAGGGATTTAGGTTATGTCTTAGAAGATGAAGCATTTTGTCAAGCTACTGGAGCTAAGAAAGTCGCATTTTAAAAAGAATACAAGTGTGTGTAAGTGAAAAGCCATTTGTGTGTAGATTATCAGATTTCCCCATTTGTAAGTGGTTATATACACCAAAGGTGTACTGGTTAGGGTTGGAGTGAGGTGAGTAGCCTTCACTATATAAACTCTTGTGTGTATTAAGAGATGTATCACTCAAGAGAAAGATTAGGGTTTCCTTGTGTTAGAGTCTTTTATGTGTATGCTCTAGGGTTAGAATTTTGTCTTCCTGAGAGAGTAGTTGTAAAATATCCAAACTTCATACAAGTGATTTGTGCCTTCGATCCTTCCTTGTTGTAAGATCAAGGAAACTGACTAGAGCGGGGTGAATAGATAGCTTTTTAAAATTTCTTTTGCTAAACTAAGTTTTTATGTGGAAGCGTAAGTCACAATGGTCTCACTATATGCACCAACAACCTAGGTCTAAGCAAGATACAATCCTAAGTAGACAAGTAAGCAAATCATCACTAGAAATATAAATGCACAAAGAAAAGAACAAGAAAGTAAACCACAAGACGAACACAAGAGACTTTTTCTGTGGTCTCAAAGACTTACTGGTCTCCCCTAATCCATGTTGAGGCAGCTCGAACGAATCAAGCCAACTCTGTACGCAAATGAGCCTTTTATTAATCCACTAAAGGTAGTTCTTTATCGCTCCAAGCAGATGAACTCTAACCTTCACAACTCAACCGACCTCTTCACAATCTTCTTGAGGAGGTCACTAGTTCACACACCTCTAAGCCTTTTAGGAGTCAGCAACCTCTAAGAATACAAGTTGATCATGCTTGCTTGAAGGTCCTCAAGTATCACAAAGCTCAATCAATGGATACAATGACTTGAATACTCTCAACAACCTCAAATAATGAACTAAATGTTTTGGAGTTGAAGAGATGAAGGCAAGGGCTCAAGTGTATTCAATATAGGTCCAAGAGAATACCCTTTCTACAAGAGAGAGGGTATTTATAGCCTCCACCAACCAGGGTAACCACTAGGGATGAATCACTAAAAACATGTCAAATGATAGTACCACCATGTAGTGACCAGTAGGATCTGACCCCTATTCAACGGCTATTTACTTATCATTAAATGCATTAAAACTAGCCATTAACAGGAACTCTGGTCGTACCGCACTTATATGCACCGGTCGTACCACTGCCGGTGGTAGTACCGCATTTACACCGTGGTAATATCATTTTCCAGAGGGGAGAAAAACTCCCAAAAAGTGCCTCTCTAGAAAATAGCCACCTCCAACATAAACATAGTCATACCGTTGGTGCAGTAGTACTAGGCTTGACCCACAGTCATACCGTTGTGGTAGTACCGATCTTACAACGATCGTAGTATTGCACAAGGAATTCAGGTGGGCTCCAAAAAGGATGACTTCTGTAAAAGCTACCGCCAACTAGGAAGCAGTAGTACGGCCAAACTGTAGTACCGTTACCTATAGCATAGTAGTATCGTGCCTAAAAAACCAAAAACAACACCTTTCTGGAAAATAGGTGCAGGCATGTAAATCCCTAAATCGATGTAGCAGTACTACCGTGGTTACAACGGCGATCATACCGGTTTTAAAATAAATTTTGCAGAGAGGACTCAAATGCAATTCCAAATGTAAGCATCACAAAGATTGAGTTATGTGGTACAAGAGATCTGTCAAGCTACTAGCCAAGAACCCCTCTTAATAGTACGATATCTAGCCTAATAATCTGGTCTTAATTCAACAAACTCTGAGACTAGTAAAATCTAGAAAGAGGACCTTAACCTATTTTATACCTTTTCCTTAAGCCATATCAACCCATAGCCATCTTTGTATGCTTCTCTATGTTCTTCTCTATGATATCTTCCGATTCTAGAATTGAACCTTTCAATCATCTCAACAAACATATTAGTCCCTTAAACATAGTCGTCATTAATTACTAAAATAATTTTTAAGGGCCTAGATATTTCACTTGTGCTTTTTATTTGCAAGGCTTTGTTGTTTAGATTTCTCTCTTCTTCATCTTTCTTGGTGCCAAAAATATGTAAGAGGTGGAGATATCTCTTAGAAATCAGATCCTATATATCTAGGCACCTTTCAGTGAAAGTTCTTGGGTTTGCTTGGTTTTCCTTAAGAGATGTGATTTTGGGGGTTTGCTTTTGTGGGAGTTTTGGCTTGAATCCGTGCTATGATTTAGTTTACTATGATATGTGAGAACTCATCCAAAGTCATCTAAACCATCTAAAACTCACGAACAAGAGTAGATCAACGTTTCCCTCTTTTGATCAGTTTTAGTGCAACCTTTCTTGTTTTGTATAAAGGACAGAACTTTGGTATTGATCTTCATAATCTATGATTGGAATATATTCATGACATTCTAGGGAGGATTTATGCCAAGTTTCACTATGTTTAGATCAATGGTTTAAAAGTTAGCTCTTTTCTTGAATCGTGTGCAGTGCTGCTCTGTGCTCTACCTTGGCAAGCGGTCATACCGTAAGGACCTGAGCAGTACGACCGGTGATCCCGATTAGACCGGTGACACAAGAGGTCCAACAGGCGGAACAGCTAGACCGGAGTCCCAAGCGGTCAAACCGGCCAACCCTAGTACGACTACACCTTGACTTACGGTAGTACCAGTAAGACAGGGAAGTCTCAGTTGGTTTGTGTTATTTGGCTATTAGCTTTGATGAGGCTGTGAGTTTATGTTTTAGCTGCATGTTGTTGATAATACCAGAGGGAATATTTTGAAGAAGTCATTCAACCCCGCCCCTCTGACTCGCCATACCGATCCTACACTGAACATACAAATAGTGGTCATGCACATGCCTTTGAACATCCTTCTATGACTGTTCTTCCACCACTCGTTGTTTCTGAAAGTAAAAGTCATCACATCATCCTGCTGAGTGGAGGAGTAAGGGAACAACAGCCGTCACCACCAACAATGAGAACCAAGTTGCAAAACAATTTTCATATGCTAAAGAAATACACCAACGGAACCGTTCGCTACCCCATTACTGGCCGAAAAGCATTCTTAGCTGAACCAGTGTCACATGTGCAAGCTCTTGATGACTCAGAGTGGAGAGAAGCAATGGATGTTGAATATGAAGCCTTGATGAAGGACAGAACATGGCATCTTGTGCCACCAAGGAGAGGACATAATATCATCGGTTGTAAGTGGATTTTCAAACTCAAGCAAAAGCCTAATGGAAGTATGGACCAATATAAAGCAAGATTTGTTGCAAAGGGGTTCAAACAACGATAGGGTATTTATTATAATGATACTTTCAATCCTGTTGTGAAACCTGCAACTATCCATCTTATTTTGTCCATTGCAATCTCGAGAGGATGGCATTTGCATCAGATTAACGTACAAAATGTTTTCCTACATGGCGCCATTCAAGGGGAGGTTTATATGCATCAACATCCAGGGTACAAGGATACTAAATTTCCTAGTCATGTTTGTAAATTTGACAAAGCATTGTATGGGCTGAAGCAAGCACCAAGGGTATGGCACTCAAGGTTCCAAAACCCAGTACCGGCCTAAATTCCGGCGAGAGGCCGGTACTGGTTCTCGGCCAGTTATCGGCCAGTAATTGTAACATCCTGAAATTTTAAATTTGAAAATACGAAGCCCTTGGGTTATTTTTGTCAAATATTTGAGTTTGGATTTTCATGGTGTTCTTAAATTTTGATTGAGCTCCCAGAAATTAAAGGAATTCAAGAAAGATCAAAAACAAAATCAATATTAGTAATGCTATATATATACGGGAATATGCAAATAAAGGAAACTCAAAATTTTAAATTCGAATTTGAAAAGATGATCCAGTATAAGGGGAGAGAAATCTGAGTTAATAAAATATAAAATATCATTTTGAAGATAATAGTATATAAATGGAAAAAAAAATAAATTGAACCTATACAAGTATGCGTGTAAGGACCTTGAAAGATGGGCAAGACATAAAATGTAATTATACAAAAATATTGGCATGAAGGAAATATATGCATATATATATAATGAATGTGCAATTAAAAGAAATATATATATATATATATAAAATAAAATAAATACATGTATACATATGTAACTATAAATAAGCAACAAAAAAAAGAGAAGAAAGGATTAGGGGTCAGACCAGGCCAACTTGGCCCAGCCCAACCCCACTCGCCCGTTATCCCCGCGGCCCAACTCCTCCCCTCATCCCTCTGCAGAGCAGCCCCTTCCACTATTTATCTTCATCACCGTGCCCCTGCTCTTTTCTCTCCGGGCCGCAGCTCCCCCCGCAGCCCCCTTGCGCTCGGCCCCGCAGCCCAACCGCAGCCTAGCCACGCCCGTGCCCGTGCTCGGACCGGGGAACGCCCCCATTCGGACCGCCGGTCCTCCGCCCGCTGCCGCTGTCGCGCACGCCGCCCCGAAGTTGGCCCGCGCCGCGAGATCCCTCCTCGCCGCCTCCTCGCACCGCGCCCGGTTTCCCTCCGCGTCGCCGAGCGCGCGCGCAGAGCCTTCAATGTGATGACGCAGCCGTATCCCGGGATCCGCGCCACCTCGACCTCCGCCGCTCCCGACATGACCGCCGGGCGGAGCGCCGTTGCAAGCCTCCTCGGCCCTTATAAGAACCCCGAGGGCCCCAATTCTCCCACGCCCACCCTTCATCTCCCGCAACCAATCGAACTAGAGGCCCCGAATCACCGCCGCCGTGCTTCTTCCCCAACCCCGGCCGCCGGAGCTCCCCGTCGACTCAAGCCACAAGAACCCAATTCCTCTCATTTGCACCATCTCCAGGGCCTTGCGAACTCGCCCCCGGCCTTCCCCGAGCCTCTCGGCAGCTGCGTACCTCGCCGCCCCGACGCCTCTCCGGACCGCGCGCCGCCGCCGCCAACCCCTCCCGGCCTCCCACGACCCGGCCGATCACTCCAACGGACTCTACCGGTGCAGTGGATTCCGCTTGCCCGCCGCCTGCACCTCCCGGCCCCCCGCCGACAAGCCCGCCGCCTTCCCGCCCGAAGCCCCGCCTCGGCCTCGCACGCATACCTTAAGAGGTATTAGCCCCTCACTAAGTGAGCAACAATCAAGCCTCTCTGGCTAGCGCAAAGAATCTGTTAGCACCGCGCCTGGTTCGCATGCCCATCCCGCAAACATGTTGTTTTTTTTTTTTTTTATTTTATTTTTGGGGCCATTCCAATTAGAAAGTATTTAGGAAATAAATCAAAGAAATTGAGGCAAGGGATATGGGAACAAATAAAATTTATTTATACATAAACATAAAGGATTACATGCACAATAATTAAGTGCTTAGGAAAGTTAAATTTAATTCATGAGGGCTAATAAAGATTGCTTGGGATGTAAATAAGATTATTTAAGGTTTAGCATTAGAATAATTATTATATGAGAATAATAGTGTCATTAACTAAATCTTAACCCTAGCTTTAGTACATAATAGTATTAAGCATAAATGAATGTATAGCAAGCTGGGACCCGAATCAATAGGCTCCAATTCAAATCAAACTTAGTCGGACGATAAATAACGGTACATAAAATGTCTAACACAAAATGTTATAACCTAGATTATAAGACTAACTTGATAAGCTAAAATTTGCAAACATTACTTATATATGTATATCATATGCCCTAAAAATCAACGCTCGACAAAATGATACCCAGCTAGACTGGCACCCCGATCCATAGGTCAAAACAAATAATAAAAGTGATTATTAATAACAAGATCAAGTCATCGCATTCTACCATCGGCCTTGCCTCCAAACCACACGAATCACCCATTAACTCAAAGTAAAACAAAGTTAAGTTATTCGGATTTGTTTGGATCTTTTGAGTTATTTGCTTTTATTTGGATTCAGTCGTTCATCGCGTAATTAGAAATTGGAAGTCGTGAAGACTCATTGGATCCAGTGAGGTCAGGCTCGAAGTGAAGATAAACGCCAACTCAAGAGATAGCATCGTGTGAGCTCAAGATTGCGTAAACCGCGCCAAAGTAGTCAATACTTTGATCATGTTGAACCTACATTTTCTGCAAATTACTTTGTTTTAAATTATTAAATTGCATGCTGTTATTTTATATGCAAATACATGTTTAATTTAAGATTCTAGTTATATGCCCATTGTTTGCCTTGAATAATATTACACCCCCTTTGAAATACTTGAATGTGTGAACCTTGTCGCCCTAGTAAAATTATAATAGTATCTTTTCGAAAATAAGTCCCTAATTATACTCCATGCTTAGTACTGCATAGGTACTTGGGGGCACTGTAATGCCCAAACATCATTGTCATTGAAATCATGAGAAACGGGTTTGGGCAGTCATGGTGGGAATGACTGATATATTTTGACACGATTATTTTATGCTCTCAAAAATCCCAATTTGCTTAAATATTTGAGCGGATGGTTTGGGGGCTGGTATGTGGTGCGGTGGGAGCACAAATGGAGTGTGGTAGAACCGCTCAGATAATACTAAGGACTGAATCTTGTGATGACCTCCTGATGTAAAACAGTACAACCACAAGTCTATAATGGGTACGACCTAGCTGAATAACTTGCAAGGGTTTAGTTCAGATATCACCAGTGGAAAGTGGGTGCTGGGGTGTCTGGTTTACTCACAAAGTGAGGCACAGTGGTTTTATCAGACTGCACGGCGCAAGAGGGGCCTCGATCGTGGTGGTTAGAACCCTTCACGGTGAAACCTCAGCGGGTGATGTCTAGTTAAATCTGAGTAAGGTAAAGGCTTTGTGATAAATTGTCTGGGCCTCATGCCTAAGGAAGCATGTTGGCTATTAAGATAATTTATCTCTTGTGGTGAAAGTGTACAACCTCTGCAGAGTGTAAATCAGCTGAGCAATGTGCTCACGGTCAAGGGCGGACACGGGAACTTACTAGATATAGTTCTATTTCAAAATGTTTTGTGGGTGGGATGGAAAAGTGGAGGGCAGCGGAAGGCCCTGATTTGAGTTGTCCTGGGTGTCGTCCCAGTGGTAAGTTAAGCGGCTATAACGCTGAAAGATGTTATATGGTGTGATGCCATATGTATGGAAAAATTATGGTGCTATTAGGCATATGGTGTGATGTCATATGTATGGAAAATCATGTTAATATTCCTTGAACATTATGTTTTTTTCCAAAGCTGCTAGGTCTAAGGAAATTTTATGTATTGTATTTCAAATAGTGGCATTTCTATTCTTTCAAAATAAAGTAGGGGTGAAATAAACAGGGTCGTGAGAAAAGGAGATGGATGTTTGTACTATGCACATAAAGGTATTATTAGTTTCATGTCGATCATAAATAGGAAATGATAGTGTGGAATTCTGGGGGAAATAAATTGGTGGAGCCCAAATGGGTATATAGACTAGACTAGATGATTTATATAATTTTTGGGGTAATAGGAAGTGCAAAGGCATTGGTGGATTACAATATCGATATTTAATTCTTGGAAGATGTTGACAATATTGGGATTATTAGGATTTGAACAATATCTAGATGGATGAATTGATTTTTGGGAATTTGAGGCATGAAAATAACTACAGGAGATTAGTCTTGATCAATGATATTCTTGGTGGGGATATATTAGAGAATCCTAGATCGATCAATGATACTCTTGGTGGATGTACACTAGCGATTCGTAGACTTGATCAATGATATCCTTGGTGGAGGTACAATAGTGAAGTAGTTAGAGATGGATAATGGATACCAAGGTTGATAATTGGAAGAGCAAATTATGGTTGTGGATCAATATCAAAGAGGATTGGATTGTTAGGGATTAGAATACAAACGATATTGGTGGATTAATTAAGTGATATTAGATAAAGAAGGACACTACATGTTTAGAGTTTTAAACAAAGAAACCATATAGAGATTGTATGATCGGTGGATTAATGAAATGATGTCGCCATCGTTTGAGGGTAGATAGAAATCAATATAGAAAGAAAGAGATCGGTGGATTAGTTAAATGATGTTACTCATCGCTTGGAGTCTTAGACAGCAGATCAATAAATAAAGTGTATTTTGGTGGATTAAGTTAATTATGGCAATCGTTGGGTGGAGTTTAGGTAGCAACAATAATACTAAAATTAAATCATGATAATGCTACCAAAGCGATTTTTGGCAATAAAATAACCCGAGCCTCCCCTTTGTTAAGCCATGCATACTATTTAATTGCATTCTGTGTATTGGCTCGTGGAGCACGGTCGGAGTGCTCACGCCGCTTTATGACAAAATTCAGATTCAGGAATCAATCACCTCGCCAAGAACAAGATTGGTCAAGTGGCGTAAAAGATGAAGATGTCAAGGGCTAGCCGCGAACCTCCGCTTGGTCGCTGTGGGCATATCCGAAGGTCCCACCTGTGCTTCGTTCTTCCGCCGCCGCAATTTATGATTTCGCCTCATCGCCCATGAGTAAGTTTACCATTATATTTATGCTTCCGCATGATATGTATTTTGATGTCCATAATCAGAATCGTACACTATCTACGATCCAGGAATAGTGCAACTAAACACAAGAGAATCCGGATTATAAAATCTGGGTACTACAGTAATCCAAAAAACCAGAGAAAACCCGATCAAATTTCAAGTTTTGAAATTTGAATTTGAAACCAGTAACCGAAAAAACTGGCTGGTTACCACCCAAAAAAACCGCAGAAACCGCTAAAAAACGAAAAACCACTAAAAACCGGGAAACACAAGAAAAAGTTGAATTGTGATGTTTCAAAGTATATTTAGCTCATACAATTGGTAATCTAATACAAAAAGGTTTAAACCAACTTAGAAGGTGCATTACGCGGTCACAAAAGACTCACAAATATAAATGCACTTCGAAAAAATTTGGCTGGTTTTTGGTTACCGGCCAGTAACCACCGGTTTTCCGAACCCTGATGGTACACATGTCTCAGTACAAGGTTACTTTACTCCTAAGGCTGATACATCTCTCTATATATTAATCAGTCAGGAGTTGCGGTTTATATGTTGACTTATGTGGATAACATAGTCAATGCTGGTTCCTCTCAAGAAGCTGTTGTCAGACTTATTCAGCAGTAGTCAGCAGACTTCGCTATCAAGGATCTCGGTGGGTTTGATGCTCACTCAACAGAAGTACATGGTGGACTTGCTGTACCGGACTAACATCCAGGAATGTAAGCCGATTGCCACGCCGATGGCTGCCTCAGAGAGGATGGATCAGCTTTGTCTGATGATGAAGTGTTCTGCTACCGAAGTACAGTAGGTGCACTTCAGTATCTGCGATAACCAGGCCAGATTTCTCATATGCAGCTATCAAAGTTTGCCAATTCCTTCGAGCACTGAATGATCATCATTGGGTAGCAGTGAAGAGAATTCTTCTATATGTAAAGGGCACACTAAAGATGGAGTTCAAAATTCAGAAATCTGAGTCGTAGCTACTCAGTGTGTTCTCCGACGCTAATTGGGCTGGTAGTGTCGATGACAGATGGTCAACTGATGGTTATACTATGTGTTTTGGATTCAACCTTGTGTCTTGAAGTTCTAGAAAGACCCATAGGGTCGAGGTCGAGCACTGAAGCGGAGTATAAAGCCTTAACAAATGCTGCTACAGAGCTTATTTGCAACTCGAGTATGAAGCGGAGTATAAGTTCTACTTAATACTAGTTGAGATTAAGGGGACTGTTATCTGTAACTCGAGTATAAATATATATGACCGATCCCAGTTGGGACCTGCGGCAAACACATTCTCATATGTCCAACCTATGTTCCAACACCATTCCCTGTCCATTGAATTCTCCCATGCACTGGTCGCTACAGATAAGCAAGTGAATATTACATGTTACTTACAGGATAATAACTAATCCTCAGTGCAGGCAAGTGATTCCAAAATTACTTGGAGGAGCAAGATGCGTTGCATAATTCACCATCTACCAAACACCACCCACCACGAGTAGCATTATGCATGCTTGGCTGTTGCCTCCATGGCTCGATACAGAGCAGATGCATTTATCTTTATCAACGCAGGGAATTCTTTGCCGCCTATCTAGCTTTCTATGCCGCAGCAGCAGCCTGTCCGGCCTTTCGGAGTTGGGACTCACGAGTGCTTCCTCTCCCATTTACCTTCTCGCCTACCATCTCGCTCTCTCCGTTCTAGAACTTGCCTTGATGACTTGCTGCCTCGTGTCCCATGCCTCGCGCCTGACCCTGGCCCATCAAATGCTGAGCCCAATTCAGCATCTCCGACGCTGCTAGTATCACCAGAATCTCTACTTCCCTCGGCATTGTCCTCATAACCTGTGCTACGCTCATCAGTAGTCCGCTCGCGAGATTGCAGTATCATAGGAAGGTTGCCTGAAAGTGGTCTTGATCCAGCAAGCACAACTGTTGGCGTGGAGGAAATGTTTGGCCCAGGGCCACCGGGTGTACTCAACACTTGAGCAGGGCCACCCTCATGGCCTCGGCTGCTTGACCTTAAGCTTCCTTCATGCTGTGCTCTACCATTATCCCGTTCACGGTATCTCTCCCTAGACCGGCTGCGAAATGATCAGCTAATTAAGAAAGATATTTGCCATGTTGCAAATGGCAAGGATTAAACCATAACAAGCACACGAATGTTTCAACCCTAAAGGGGGCATGCGAAATAATAAAAACAGGCAAAGCAATGTATGATCAAAGTTACATAAACTTTTACATAATGAGAACGGAATTAACCACTACACCTGTTAGCATTGGCTGAGAACTCCCGCCTTGATGACCGCCCCAACTCAACTTGCTCCAACTCACGTTGAAGCTCTCTCTACAAAAATCAATCAGCACATGATGCAGCAAGAAGAAAAAAAAAGAACGAGTCCATGCAAATTGGTTCAGTATTATTGAAAATATAGCTCTCCGGCTACGATACTTTAGCCTAAAGCGCATGCCACAAAAGATGAGCTAAACACCAAATCACTTGGGACTACACCTCACTGTGATTTGTAACAGGCACCATCCAACTGAGGTGAATCGAACACAGAAAGACATACGTATATGTCATGTGCAGCCCATTAGGGTCCATGTGAGGGAGCAAGGGAGCAGCAGTCTTGGGCTGATCATACTGTACACATGAATGGTTGTCAAGTTACCGGATTGTGTTAGTTGCATTAGTTGGTATCTTATCTCTTAGTTAGACAAGATATTAGTTAAGACTGATCTTGTCTATATTTGTTAGGAGAGCCCTCTATATAAGGAGCATATTGTAATCATTGGCACTAAGAAAGGGATAAAAATAACTTTTAATCTACCCCCTTTTCTCTGGGTGACAATGTTCTAGTGTAAAAATAGCGCATTAGGCCAAATTGTGCACACAATAAACGTACAGCGCAAAAACAGTGATTTCAAACTTTCAAAAGTGCCACAATCATTTGCAGATGCCCAGGCAAGCATGTCTAGTGCTGGGGTTGCCTTGATGCATGAAGGATTGATTGCAAACATCTGTTCAAAAAACAATAAGTGATTTCAATTTGAAGAGTGAAACTGCCCCTGTACCTGAGTTTGTTTTTCCCTTTCCATATCAAGGTTGAATTGCAGCTCCCTAGACTTTACACGCTCAAGATCCAATTGGCGCTGTCTTTCAATTTCACGCTCCATCTCAAAAGCTCTTTGCCTACAAAGATAATACAACGAAGAAATAGGAACAAACATCTCTGCTGTTTCTGACATGTCAAACAGAAAGGCAACAGCTCCAAACCTATCAAGCTCTTGCATAAGCTCCATTTCCCTAGAACTTGTTTCCTCCAAGTACTTTTCACGAGTATGTCTGATAAGCAACTTCTTTTGTCTGCGTGCTATAATTTCCTCTCTGAGCCTGGACCTTTCCCTATCAAGTTAAAACATCTTGCATGAATATAAGTAATGTTAACAGTAGCCAGTAGGTTCTTTTGATGAATGATGCATAAAGAAGTCAGCTTTATATGGAACTAGAACTAGGACAGCTTTATGTTCAAACTTACCGAGCAATTCAGAAACAAGATCCAGAAGACAAATATGCTTTAGATCTCAACTACTCTTTACTACGCTCTTCAGGCCTCCAGTAAAAAAATTTGTTGACATTCTTTATCTTTTAGTTGTCTCTAAGATGCATCTTTGACCATTAGTATTTGTTACAATACATTTGTAAAGCCAGATAAAAGTGTAACATTATGAAAGCACTTTTAATGATGACTCTACTCTTCATGGGACAAATTTAAAGATTTAAAAAGATATTATTGTCAAAGATTAAAAATTCACCTGTACGGCTGAAACCTGCACACTTCCCACAGTGATAACAATTTTGTGACCAGAGCAAGGATTAAAAAAACAGATCTTGAAAATTACCGGAGCAAGGCCGGTAGCCAGTAACTAGGCGCTTACCAGTCTATTCCAGTTCGCTATTTCTTTTTTCGTTTTTATATATTTTTCTTCAAAGTATTGTGTTTCTTTGGTGTTCAATAAGCATTAACATCAAGTTTTCATTAAAATTAGTATGGAAGCACCTCTTTCCAGCCGGTATGAAACCTACCAGTTCAAGCCGGTAGGACCAGTAACCGACCAGTTACCAACAGTATTTTTATCCCTGGACCAGAGGACGTAACTGCCTAGTGCTTAAGGAATGAAGAAAATGCATTTCAAAGGATCAGGTATCATATGTCAACTTACAGGGACCGTATATCTTCCCGGATTCGCTGGAGCCGTTTATTAACTTCATTACCATTCTTATTATCTGTAAATGGAATTACATTACAACACATCAATGGCAACATTGTTAATGACAATAATCCTTAATATTCGTTGATCTTACATGATGACATATCTGGAACCACGGTATCCTCGGGATGTCCAACAATAGCTTTTACTGCTTTCTCTTTTTCAACAAGCTCCAGTTCAATCTCAGCTTCTTCAAGTTCCTTCATGTTGTAATTAATTGTCATAATAAGATGTTGAAAACAAGGTGCCCGAAAGGAAACCCTTGTCGTATTTCTAACCTGATATTCTTGATCAGATCTGATTGAGAAGAACTCAAAGTATGATTCAACAGAACTCAAAGAGGACAAAACCTATCAAAAAGAGATTCACGAATTTAGATTGATCAGCACTGACTAGAGCATGAAATTAACACCCTATGGTTACAGCAACTTCTTGTATAGAGATAATATCCATTCCAACAAGCATACAAGCATGCCAGTGCTGCCTCTTGCTTGCAAGCATTTTGGTTTGCTGAAAGATGAACAGAAACTCCAAAACAATAGTAATTGTTGTTAAAAGCATAGTCTGAGCATAGTTATTACAAAGATTTTGTCAATCAGCAAATTCTAACCATACTTATCAGACCCGGACCAGACCAGCGGTCCAACGGGTAAAAACCAGACCCAGAACCTAGTCCGATCTGGGCCAAGACATTGGATAGTTCAAGCGATTGACCAGGCCCGAACCGGTGAAAACCCGATCGAACCAGCGGTTTTCCAACGAACCAGTGAAGTTTCAGCCTGGTTGACCCAAACCGACCACAGCAACCACAGCAGAAATAATGCAAAAGGTGCGCCCGCCAGGTTTCGAACCTGGAACCTAAGGCTTAACATGAAGTCGAACGTGGTAACCAACTGGACAGCAGCTTTCTTTGTGTCAGAACGTAAACAAGAAACATAAAAAGGCTACATCTACAAACACTTGCCCACAATACCTGGATATACTAATAAAAGAAAAAGTTTCATATGTCCTGTTATATCTTAAATATAGTTATGGTCATATATTATGTATGCACAAAACTACTACGGTACATCTGTATGTGCATTTTTTTTACATTTAATATAAATAAAACATGCGGTCCGACCGGTAACCCGCCTGTTCGACCAGTGACTAAGACCTTGGAAGGGTCGATGACCAGGCCGGGTATGATAACTATGATTCTAACTAGTTTAGCTAATTTACTCCAAGTATGACTAGAAGTTTGCTATTTGAAGAAGTTTCTTAAGTACAAATGTGCAAGCACACTCAACAATGCAAACTTAGTTTGAGTTTAGAACTGAAATGGTGATATTTGAAGCCAGAGAATTAAGCAAGCAACAATATAAATGCAAAATAGACATTTGAAAAATGAATCATACAGAAGATTATGACCTGAAGAATTGATTCACGGATGCCCTTAAAATCAGTGTTGACTGGTTTTGTAGTAGAACCTGAGAGAAGTTCCTTTACAACCTAAAGGAAGAGACAGGGAGTCAGTACTCAGTATTTAAAAAATGCACAAAATCTTATTGAAGTTTCTTCCATTGTGACTCTAGGATAGCAAAATAGCAAAAACTTCCATCCCAAGTATGAAGGACTTGATCAGTTCATAAGCTACTGAAATAACTGCTGTTTGTGTGCGCGTGTGTGCATGTGTGTGTGAGAGAGATAGGGAGGCAGGGAGAGGGAGAGGGGGGAGAGCTACTGTTTTAGCATCAAATTCACTTCTTAGCTGACACAGAGCTAGGCAGAGATCTTTCTCCATATCACCAAAACCTCCTAGTAAGACATCAGAAAATATAGTGCATGAATAATCAGTAGTTATGGTTGAACTTCACAGAAGGACATATGCGAATTTACATGTGCACATGCAGAAAATGTGGATAATTGATGAGAATAAATTTACCAGTTATTGATGTTTGCATGTTTTCCAACTTCCTCCAAACACAGTCAGGTATTGAAGCGATATCTTCAGGAGACGAATAAAGACATGCCCTTGAAAGCAACAGTAAGGACATTTGTGTCAAATAGCCTTCTTCTGTTACGCAGGAAAGTTGTCCCACACCATTCAGGATGCTGTTACTGGATGCAAGAAAGGATCGCAGATGATTTCTATCAACAAATGGAACATATTCAGTAAGCAAAGCCATCGCATGCTTCCTTAATAGCATAGAAGAGTCATAGAGAGCCAATGCTGCTACTCTGTCCCATGTATGAGTAACCAAAAGGGCTGTAATTGTTGAACCAGATGCGAGCAAATTTTGATTATAAGTAGGATATTTCGAATCAACTTCAGTAGCACTTGTCAAGTTAATAATCCTCCCAAGTTGCTGCAGTGCAACAGAGCGCTGTTCTGGTTCAGCATGATTCAACATTACACACAAAAGATCAATCAATGGGATCTCACTATTTTTTAGGTCTTCAATTCCACCAGAAACCAATAATGATAGCCACTTCTCTGTCTGCAGCCTCCAAGATATCCTAGGTGCATGAGAGCAGAATACGTTGATTGCAGAACATGTGGCACTAAGAACATTACCCCAAGCAAGAATGTTAGGTAATTCTATCATATAATCGAGCATAGCTGATGCCACCTGCCAGCACTGCTTTTCCTGATTTACTAAAATGGTTTGTGCAAGACCTTCAAGAGCACTCTCCCAGTGTTTTTGTGCAAGCTCACTGGAAATTTTGACAGCAACCTCTTGTTCAGTGCTACTAGATATTGTGTTTCCTTGAGTAATAGACCTTAGACATTTTGCATACAGCAAACATTTTGCAATCGCTAGAGATAGCCTGGAGGCCAACTGATGGTGACATTTCCAACTACCCTCAATAGATGGAGTAAGGTGTGAAACAAACTTCTCCAGGGCACCACAAAATTCTTTGATACAACCAGCAGGTAGAGAATCACCCCCCTTAGAATTTTCACCATTCTCGTGATATTCTGTGGACATCATTAGTACCTGCTCTGCACTATCTTGCACATTTTTCTCAAGTTGCATGACGGCATCCGCACTTGAGGAGTTAGCCGACTCTGTAGACTGGTTTCTCACAGAAAGGATGCTAATACCAAGTAATTCAATATTCTGAACTAGTATAGCTTCACAACTATCAAGAAGTGTCTGGAAGCCTTGAAGATAACTACACAATAATGATGGTGGATCGGAACCAATACAATCTACCCATACTAACAAGGAGCCTAATATTTCAATCCTCCTCTTAAAGGACAGATCAGGAAATAGCGACCCCAAAATAAAGATAAGCAAGGGCGCCTGAATCTTATCGCCAGTTGTATCCTCTGATTGTTTACCACACCGGATAATTTCGAACAATTCTTCAAAACAAAGTAACTCAAAATCACTGCACTCAGTTATATGACCCAATAATTTTTCATCATCACTTCTCTTCCTTAAGAAGTAGGAGATCAGTGGCTTCATTAGACACAGCACAGACTCAAGGAATGCTACATCAGTATAAGAAGCTCTACAAAGTGACACAAGAATGTGCACTACCCTTGGCATTTCAGGAACAACAGCCTCCAAGTGCTCTGCAACAATTGACTCAAGTAAGTAGAAAACAACAGCCTTCGCATTAGCTGCAATGTTTCCTCTCAAACAGCTAACTCCATTTGCAACTACAAGATGCCCCTTAATGCTTTCAAGATAAGGCCACAAGCACATCTCAGAAAACCAACAAAGAACATCTTGTAATGCACTTTTGGGGAGACATTTTAACTGCAACCCAACAGCTTCCAAAATGCTCTTTCCAAATGCACAGAACAGTTTGCTCATGCTTGGAAAGAAGAAATGTAGTTCAGGAAGTAAAATCTGAAACAGTTTACTCATGCTTGGTTGATCTGACAGCGCGGTTTCCTTCTTAAGAACCAAGTAGTTATTGCAATCAGCTTGTTCAATTTTAGCAGATTTGACCTTCTGAGTTGCAACACCATCCATCAAAGAAAGTTCATCCATGAAAATTGACAGCAAAGATGTAAGCTGTGAGAAATCAGAGGCAAGAAACAGCCTCTCATTTAAATATTCCTTGGCATAACGAGACACTGCCATCCATCCAACAAATCGAGGGAGTGGACTAGAAAACCTGGAGAATTCTGATATCTTATGCATCCATGCGGATGGAGGAACTAAGCTTCTAAAACGAAAACCATCTCTTTTAATGCTGACAAGTTCTCTAGTATTATCACTGCCAGATGAAGCCAGAACCAGCTTCTGGAGAAGTGCCCAATGTCTTCGTAGGCCATGTAGTTTTATCCTATCAAATTTCTTATCCCCTGCATTAACAGAATGGTAAAGACATGCAAGCTGTCCATTGAGGTTTTCGGCAGACTTCAATATGATATCAATCACATCCTCTGGCGGACAAAATAGGTCAGTTGCTGAGTGCAACAAGAACAACAAGCTCTGGAGAAGAATTTCATTAGACGAGGGCCCTTTCCTTCGGAATTGCTTCATAATAAAGTGACAAAGCATAGCCTGGTTCTTCCTGACCAAAGTTACAGCATCAGCAGAGTGTGTAGCATCTGGTGAAATTTCTATAGATTGCTTGCCATCTTCAGCATCATCTGGATAAGCTTCCCCATCAGGTATCTTTTCCTGGTATTCAGAGTCAAATCTTGCAGCTTGCAGTAGTAAATCTAGAACAGCTTTATCTCGCTTGTCCTCCAAATTATAGATTGTCACTGGATCTAAATCTTTCACACGCAAATCTTTCGACCCAAAGGAAACATTTCCTTGTATCAACTCTGAATGGATACATTCAATTCGATCCAGAGGCTCTGAGTTAGGCCGGATATCCAAGAGAAAAAATGGACTAACATAGCATTCTGCAGCTAACAGCAAAGCATCAATTCCGGCATTATGCCCCTCGAGTGTTGGTTCTTGTTGCATGCATAGATTCAGTGCTAGGCGCTGAAATTCTAGAGCTCTTAATTCACAATCATGGTGGTTCACCAGCTGTAGATAATCAGCCTGTGCATCGTAGTAATCATCAGCAACAATATTATCAAACTGAAAAAGGCCAGCTGATAATTTCTCATTGCTTTTTCTGCCCTCAGGGATGTTCAAATTTGTACTTATTTGATCATGGCCTTTTCCTTTCAAAGTATTTGTCAACTCAGATAGCTTCAATTCTTCAGGAGCAAATAAATAAGTGCACTGTTCAAAACTTTCCGCCCTAACGGTTGTTTCAGATGCATCTCGCCCATCAACATCTTCAGGGTTGCAGGAATGTGGTGCTGGGTAATTCGAAACAGGCAAAGATACTTGATCAATCTCAAGCATTGCACCTTTGCAGAGGTCAACATCAGGAGGGAGTGGCATATGCGGATCCAAGATAGAAAGAAGTACACTGCAAGTAAAAAGTTAGATTTAGCATGTTTTACCAGCACACAAAATAGTTTTATGATAGAAAGATGCTTCGCGCATTATGCCATCACTTGTATGCACATACTAAATCATTTTGAAAGTTGGGTGCAGTGCTTATGTCCTACCAACTCAGTTCATGGCCTCATAAACCATTCGAAAGTTTAAAGGGCAAATTGGCCCTTTTAAATGTTAGGGGACCAGTAAGTTTTGTGTGAAAGTGTGGGCCAAAATTTTGAATTAGCCCAAAGATATTGTTGTTACAAAAGGTACAAAAGTTTGACCACATGCTTCCATGGTGACATAAAATTGTGACCAGAGGGAGTAAATATATTAAATAATGATAAGAGTATTTTGGTTCTCATCAATCACAAAAGGTTATTACTCAATATAGAGAAAATTTATGTTAAACCTCTAAATACATATTGCTTTACGGACCTTGGGGCAACAGCACCTCGCCGCCATTCAAGTTCCAAAGAAGGGAGCACAGCAGGACTCTTTGCTGCTGTACGAATAATATTTAAGGCAATATCGCAAGCTCTTGCCTGCTTCTCCAAAAACATAGCAGAGACACTACCAAATGCTACTGTGTCTTTCGTGACACTTATAGAAGGATCAATAAAAGGATCTAGCATCTCCAGAATGAAAAGTAACTTATGCTTCACTTCCTGAAAGTAGTCCAAGTTTACAAGATGCAAGTTAAGGAAGCAAAAGAACAATCAACGTAAAAAAATCTCTTTCAGGAAAGGAAACATAAGTTTACTTTATATTCTGTGAGCACATCATCCATATGCCCAGATATGGCCAATGCAACATACTTCAGTGCTGCACGAGAACGAGGAAGAGATTGACCAACTCCCTGACCAACATTATAAAGAAATCAAGTCATTTGTTTGCCACATAAATATGGAGAAATCGTAATATAAAGTCCTGCAGCAGTTTAACAAAACTAATAGTCGAGGTTGATTTAGGGTGGTGTAAAGTAAAGTCATTGTATTCATGATTGAGTACTAATACATTATGATCAACTTTGCTTGAATAACTGATTATTTCATCTCAATTCTCAAACACAAGAAAGCAAGCTACACTACCTTCACCCAATAGTACATCCCTTCAAGAGTAGTGACTAAAACAGATAGAAACTTGAATTGAAGCATCACTTTGTTTATTTGTTAGGTATAGTACAAAAGTGTAAAAGTCCTATAGAAGTATGGTAGGATACCAAATATGCCAGATTGCATGCATCAAAGGCTAACGTGAGAATTTTCCCAGCACTGCTCTTGTGGAGTACGTTTCCAATATGTACATACCTGGATAACACCCAGGAGGTCCTCCAAAAGTTCCACTGCAAGATCTACCTGTTTTAAGAGTATATAAAGTCACAAAAAAGGAATGAATAATAGAAAACCATAAGTGTGGACAAAATCATAAAAGGAGACCTTTGCTGTGATCATGGGTACCCATGGTGACAATGGTCCCCTGCACAAGTCAAGCAAAACACAGGCTGCTTTTGCCTAGTAGTGAAAATAAGATAAGAGTCAATGATTTTGTGAAGAAAAAGATATTTTTACAGCAGAGAGTTGTATAACGAACATGTGATGGCAGGTAGGATGAAAGATAACCAGCACAGGCTCTGAGAAGAGGATGAAAAACTGATGATGTTACTGACATTGTAACAATCTGCAGCAACATATAACTGGAATGGTAAGTGATGTCAATAACACACGCAGAAGATAACAAATCATATCGATCAAGGTACCTGGGAAAGAGCATTATGAACATTTGGGTGAATCCATTGGCTAAAACAATCATCAATCTGTTCAGCAGGACCAGGATTGACTGGAGGACGAAGTGCTACAAAACATACAAGAGCAAAATCATATTATCAATGAAAAGATTCAGCAAATGTGTGCATGTTGTATGCTCATGCATTTGCAGGTAGGACTGCCCTTTTTTAGAAACAACATTTAATGGGACTCAAACCGTGACCTTTAGCCACAAGACACGGTTGTCCAACTGGTTGGACTAGCCACCGGCCACGTAGGCATGCCATCACTTAAGTGTGGGATAACATGTGCTTAAGCATGTGGGAAGGTGTGGGTTGTTTGGTAGCCAACATTCTTATCCGTTCACAATTCTGGCCATTTTCATTGAAGAGTAGTAAAAGAAGCTAAGAAAGTATATACAATCCAATCAATACCTGGAAGAAGTGCTTGAACAAGTGGTAAGACAGACCACATGTCTGAAGTAATTTCAGCAAGCTTGCAACATAGCAGAGGCTACAATTACAATCAAGAAAAATCAAGTACTCAGGTTAGTGTTTTAGAATAGGAATAAGTCTATTTGGACCCCCCCCCCCCCCAACTATTGTGTTTGTCCGAAAAGCAACCCCCAACTACAAAACCGGGTAACCAACCCCCCTCAACTGTCAATACTGGGTGTTTAAAACCCTCTGAGGCCAGTTGAAGCCAGTTTTAGCTCACATTGTATCTAAGTGGATATATGTAGCTGATTTGCCATCCACATCCACGCTGCCGTCACGGGCTCACCTCGGTTGGGTCAAGAGGCAAGGGAGGGCATATAGGTGTGTGGCAAGAGAGGAGAGACAGACGTGGATGCCATGTGCCTGTGGATGTATGGTTGGTTTGCTCTCTCTCTCTCTCTCTGGTTGGGGGGGGGGGGGTACTCGGTATTGATAATTGAGGGGGGTAAGTTAACCAGTTTTGTAGTTGGGGTGGATTCTAGACAGATGCAACAGTTGAGAGGGGTCGAAAATACTTATTCCTTTAAAATAAAACAGATGGTACATGCATAGAAATTGAAAGATATAAGCATGAGATAACATAAGAAAGACAACCTGTGATGCAGCTGCATATAGTACATGAAGAATGCCTTCTTCAACAGCACCAATATCCAAAATATTCAGAAAAGAGCCATCAAAGTGATTTTCCGATAAGCTAAATTCTTCTCCAAACAAACTAGAGTAATCTGTACAAAGTACTAGGCTGGAAGCATCACTTTTAGGAATATCATCAAAGACTTTACTCGAAAGCAGGTCACCATTAGATATTGTCTCGTCTAACAATGGCTCAGGCTCCAAAAGTTTTTGCAGGATCTTTGATGCCTAAGTTCCAAAGAAGCAAATGTTGGGAAAAATCCTCTGAGAGGGAAAAGTATATGGTCAAAGAAGAAGAAAGATGTTCAAAGATCATACTCGGTGGCAAACAATGCCAAGGGTTTTGTCTTTGTGTGCTTTCCTTAATAGTAGTAAAGCTGTTTCAGATCGAAATGCCAGCAAGCAGGAAGCAGGCTGAACAGAAGATGGACTCCGTGATCTCCTAGGCTGTGCCTGAAAAAAAATAAAGAGTTTAGAACATTAAAATCAGGACAAATTAAGAGTGCTTCCATGCTCCCCGAGAGAGCAATGCATACAACCTAAATAAATGTAGTTAGTAATCATGTACTGCTGATCAACCACCTCAGCATCTCTTTGTTAGATATGTATTATAGCTGTATATTTACCCTATTGTTTAAGGGGTTTGTTGTATATATGTCATACTTGTACATGTATATATACTGGTCCATTGGCCTCATGATGAATACAAATGATATTCATCACATGGTATCGTCAAGCCGCCACTGATTCATCTTTCAACCACTGCTGGCTTTCCCATCTCCACCGCGCGCTTGCCGTTCTTCGCCTATCTTCACCGCGTACGCCGTCGCCTTGCAGCAGCCGCCTCCCGTGAGGCTTTTCCCATTGTTCGTGAAGTTGTCTACCTCCTCAACGCGCTTGGACGGCCGCCCGTCGCTCGTCGACCACCGCCTCCCTCGTGAAGTAGTTGCCTCCTCATCGCGCCTGAGAGGCTGCCCGTCGCCTGCCGCTTGTCAACCACCGCCCCGGGACATCACCGCTCCAGGCCAACGTCGTCTCCAACCACCGCCGCGGACCATCGCCGCTCCAGCCGCCGTTGAGGCCAGCTACCGTCGTCGCTCCGACATCGCTGCTCTCTCTACCTATTGTATTTTTCTTAGTGGTTCTCTCATTGCTTAGAAGACTAAGAAGCAAACAACAGTTTCTCGTTCGAGTACTGAGTCGGAGTTGTGAGCTATAGCTTTGTTGACTACGAAGGTTACTTGGCTACGGTGGTGTTACTTGAGGATTTTGGTGTTTTTGTTTCTACACCGATTCTTCTTTTGTCTGACAGTATAGGTACTATTAGCATTGCTAAAGATCTAGTGAAGCATGAGCTTACAAAGTATATTAGTGTTAATGCTTCCTACATGCAGACACACGTGCAGGACCAGCTTATTGCCCTTCAGTGTGTGCCTTCAGAGCTTGGCAGATTTCTTCACAAAGGCACAGACCAGAGCCCAACACAGCTTCTATCTCTCTAAACTTCGTGTTATTGATCCACCATAAGTTTGAGGGGGTATTAGATATGTATTATAACTATGTATTTACCCTGTTATGTAAGGGATTTCTTGCATATATACCATACATGTACGTGTATATATATTAGCCTATTGGCCTCATGATGAATACAAGCGCTAACATTCTTATTGGTTTAGGTGATGATTTTTTTAAGGAGCACAGAGATACTTTCCATAAAATAACATAAAAAGGATGCATTCCTTGTATTATAATCTTTTTGTAAAAATACAACTTATGGGTCCATAGTATTAGAATTAATAGTATTAGCCTAGAATAGCTCCTCTAATTGAGGATTGTAATCTCCTGTAATTGTGCCTATTGGCCTATTAATAGAATGCCACCCCTGCCTTTGGCTGTGTGGTGATTGCTCTCACATTTTCTACATGGTATCAGATTTATCTTCCTGGGCATCTACCGCTGCCTCCTCCTCTGTTTTTTCCCCGTCGTCGCGCCTCCTCTCGCTTCTAGGGTTTTCTAACCCGTGCATGCTTGCCACTCCTCTGCTTTCACCGCCATGTGCTCCTCCTCTGTTTAGGGTTCGAGTTAGGGTTTTCCGCGCCTCCCGCTTTGTGCCGCGCCGCTTTACCCGCGCTGCTGCGCGCCTGCGCGTGCCCTACGTCGCCCCGAGCAAAACCACCGCGCCGCGCGCCGCCCTGCGCCCCGTCATGTCGGCCACTCAAGATCAAGATGCGCCGCGCGCGCCTCTGCGGCTGCCGCCGCCATAGACACGCCGCAACCGCTCGCGCGGCTGCGTCTCGAGTGCATGCCGCACCGCCGTCGGCCTCAACCCTTCTCGCACGGCCGTCGTCAAGGCTCACGCGGCCGACCACTCGACATGAAGAGGCGAACTACTCCGTGGTCCAAGTTCTTCGGACCATGTGCGCCAAGTTCGACCTTCTCCCACATCAACGGCTCAGGACTGGCGCACCGGACGATCCCGCTGGGCCTCGCCGACTCGCCGTCCTCGGTGGCTTTACGGTTCCGTCGCGAAGACGTCCTCGATCCGCGATGGTGGACGACGAGACGCGCGCGATCGCGGTCACGATCGAGACTCTTCCGCGACAACAAGGAGTCTCGCGCCGTCTTCCTCAGCAGCCAATTCCATTCTCTGATGCAAGGTGACCAATCCATCGCTGACTACAGCCAGCGCATCAAGAACCTCGCCGATGCCCTCCGCGACGTCGGCCACCCGTCTCGACTCGGCTCGTCCTCAACTTGCTGCGTGGACTCAATCGCGTTACTCCAACACCGTTGGCGACATCGCCAACTCGTCGCCGTTTCCTCCTTTGCCGGGCACGTTCTATGCTTGCCTCAGGAGACTCGCCTCGCCAACGAGGCAAAGATCGCCACCAGAGGCGGCTCTTCTTGCCGCGGTGGTTCCTCGCTTGCGGCCAGCCCGGCCCGCTCCACGATGTCCACACCTTCGGCCGGCTCCTCTTCCAACACCGGCAAGCGCGGCATGGCGGCGCAACTGTCGCGGCAAGCGAGAACAACGGCAGCACCCATCGCAAAGACAATGGTGGCTTCGAGCGGCGCGATGCCACCTCCAGCAGGCCTTGGTTCGCTTCACCCGTGGTCGCCTCTCGGTCTTTGGTCGGTGGCCTTCCATGGCGGCGGTGGCGCCTTCCCTCGCCCCGGCCTCCGGGTGCTCGCCTCGAGCACACCGCTTCGCGCGGCCCTTCGCTTCACCTACATGAGACCAGCAGGCCTCATCACCGCATCGAACGGATGGTCGCCCAAGGGCATGGCGGGTGGATCATGGACGATGGCGCCACATCTCACATGGCGCCCAATGACGGTATGCTCATGTCCTCCAACCCTCCCTAACACGCCCGTCACATTGTTGTACCGGTTCTCGACTCCCTATCACCTCTAGCGCCACACCTCTCTTCATACACCCACCTCTAAATTTCTCCTTAATGATGTCCTTGTTGTTCCTCATATAGTTCATAACCTTCAATCTGTTAGAAAGTTCACTCGTGACAATCAACATTCCATCGAGTTTGACGCTCTCGGTTTTCAGTTAAGGATCCTTTGACGCAACAAGTGATGCTTCGCTGCAATAGTGAGGCGATCTCTACACCATTTGTGATGCCAACCCTCCTGTCACCGCCGGCGCCACCTCATTGTCTCTCCCGATTATGGCACCGGCGTCTTGGACATCCGGCGTCGCCTCCTCAATGCTTTGAATAAACATTCGCTTATTTCTTGTAATAACGTAGCTCGCTCATTGTGCGATCTTGTCAACTTGGCAAACATGCGCGCCTTCCTTTTGCTACATCCAATTCGCGCACTTCTGCGCCTTTTGAGCTTATACATTGTGATGTGTGGACTTCCCCTGTTGCTAGCATTTCTGGTTCGCTATATTATTTGGTTATCGTCGATGATTTCACTCACTTTTGCTGGACCTTTCCCCTTCAAAAGAAATCTGATGTTCATCAACACATAGTCGACCTCGCCGCCTATGCTAGCACACAGTTCGGCCTTTTTCTCAAGTCGGTTCAGGCTGACAATGGCCGCGAGTTTGTGAACCACGCCAACACATCCTTCTTTGCTTCTCGGGGCATCACTTTACGCCTATCTTGCCCCTACACTTCTCCGCAGAACGGCAAGGCCGAGCGGATGATTCGCACAATAAACAATGTGGTGCACACTCCTTTTACATGCTCATATGCCCCCAAATTTTGGGTGAGGCTCTAGCACGCCACCTATCTCCTCAACCGATGCCCCCTCTGCCATCGACGGCGCCATTCCCTACACTCTTCTCCACCACAAGCCCCCACATCTGATCACCTCGGGTTTCGGTTGTCTTTGCTTTCCCAACCTATCCGCCATCGCTGCCCACAAACTTGCTCCTCGCTCGCGGCATGTGTGTTTCTTGGTTATCCTCCCAACACAAAGGGTACCGCTGTCTTAACCTTGCCACCAACCGAGTCATCATCTCTCGTCATGTTGTTTTTGATGAGAGCTCTTTTCCGTTTGCCAGCATTGATATTTTGCCCGGATCTACTTCTGTCACTCAGATCGACTTGGAGTTCCTAGTCAATGATCTCGTTGTGTCACACTCGCAGCTCTTGTCATGGCACCCTGCGCAGTTCCTTCGGCGATAGCTCCACCTCCGGTGTCGGCGGCGCGCGCCTCCTCGCCGTCGGTGCCCCCCAACACTGCTGGAGCTCCTGCCGCACCACTCCGCCCGCCTGTGCATCTGGTCTACACCAGACGGCCACATGCGGCAGCGTCGTCAGCCGAGAAGGCTACTCCAGCGATAGCTCCACCCTCCGGTGTCGAGCGGTCGCTGTCCTCCCCGCCGTCAGTGCCCCCCGGCGCCGCTGGAGCTCTCGCTACACCCGCTCGCCGCTTTGTGCATCCGTATTACACCGACGGCCACACGCGGCAAAGACCACGGCCGTGCCACCTGCTGTCCCGACTTCCGCTTCCCACCGGATGGTGACGCGGTCTCGGGCCGCTACTGACCCCTCCATGCAGTTCTTCTCCCTGACGGCTCAGCATACCACGGCGTCTCCTGTTCGAGCTACATATCGCAGTGCCCTCGCAGATCCAAATTGGCGCGCTGCGATGGAAGACGAGTACAAAGCTCTCATAGACAACAACACCTGGCGCCTTGTCCCTCGCCCGCCAGGGGCCAATATTGTCTCCGGCAAATGGGTCTTCAAGCACAAGTTCCACTCCGACGGCAGACTGGCTCGCTATAAAGCGCGCTGGGTAGTTCGCAGCTTCTCCCAACAGCTCGGCGTCGACTATGCCGAGACATTCAGCCCAGTGGTCAAGCCGGCGACCATCCGTACTGTTCTAACCATCGCCACTTCCCGCTTCTGGCCGATTCATCAACTTGACGTCAAGAATGCTTTCCTCCACGGCTCACTTGACGAGACGGTTTACTGCCAGCAGCCGCCCGGCTTTGTGGATCCCGCTCACCCTGACCATGTGTGTCTTCGTCACATCCTCCTCCGACACGTCCCTGTTCATCCTTCATCAAGGGACTGACACGGCTTATCTACTGTTGTACGTCGACGACATCGTCCTCACCGCTTCCTCTACAGCGCTACTCCAACGCATCACCAGTCAGCTTCGCTCAGAGTTCGCCATGACCGATCTCGGTGCACTGCACTTCTTCCTCGGCATATCTGTCACGCGCTCTTCCGACGGCCTACTCTTGTCCCAGCGACAGTACGCCATGGATCTTCTGCGACGCACTGGCATGACTGAGTGTCATCCAACTGCTACGCCGGTTGACACCCATGCCGAGCTCTCCGGCCGTGATGGAGTTCCTGTTGCTGATCCATCAGAGTACAGGAGTCTTGCAGTGCTCTCAAGATTTGACGCCACCCGCCCCGACCGGCATATCTTTGCCCAACAGTGTGCCTTTTACGCATGATCGCGGGAACCCCATCTCGCATTGATCAAGCGCATCTTACGGTACTTCAAGGCACACTCGTCATCGGTCTTCACATCGTCTCTCACGGTGATGTCTCTCATCGCCTACTCGACGCCGCCGTGGCCGGGTTGCCGGACTCTCGGCGCTCCACGTCCGGCCTCTGCGTTTATCTTGGTGACAACTTGGTGTCTTGGTCCTCCAAACGCCGGACTACGGTGTCCGCTCCGCGCAGAGGCCGAGTACCGTGTCGTTGCTCGTCCGCCGCCGAGTCTTTGTTGGTCGCGATCCTCTTCAGAGCTTCATGTTTCCCTGTTTCGCCACCGTGTATCGTGACAACGTCGGCGCCATATACATGTCCACCAATCCGATTGCAACACCGTGGACGAAGCACATTGAGATCGACATTCACTTTGTCCGCGAAAAGGTCTCTCTTGGTGAGGTCTATTAGAGATAAGGTTAGAGATAGATCGATATTCGGTTCGGTAAGTACCGAACGAAATCATCTATTAAGGAAAGTTCTGATTGTAATGCATGAGAGATGCTTTGGAAAGTCTCGGCTATAGATAGAATAGATTGATCTGTTATATGACTCTTAGAGATATACCAGACTCCTTAATCTCTGCGGCAATACCTTGTACTCCATGGCGTTCTGACCTATATAACATCATGAGGATCGGCGGTGATCCTTAACCCAAAACCCTAGAGTTTTACATGGTATCGAGCCATTCCTCAATGGCGAATTCATCTTCTCTTATCACCGCCACCTCTCTAGGGCATCCCGTGATGAAAAACTCACCAAATCCAACTACACTTGTGGAGAGCCCGATTCTTCCGGCAATTCGAGGCGCAAGACTTGTCGGCTACCTTGATGGATCGGCATTGCACAATGGAAGAAATCATCACCAAAGACGGCGAGAAGGAGAGCAAGATCTTCAATCCGGCGTATGATTTGTGGCTCGAAAAGGACCAACAAGTCCTGGGCTACTTATTCTCTTCTCTCTCACGAGAGATCCTGACTCATGTCGCCTCCAAGAAGACAGCTGCAGAGGTCTGGAAGGCTATTGAGCAGATGTTCACTGCGCAAACTCGCGCGCAGGCTGTCAACACACGCATCGCCCTCGCAACAACAAAGAAGGGCTCCATGACAGTTGCAGAGTATGTTGGGAAGATGAGGGCACTTGGAGATGAGATGGCAGCCGCTGGAAAGCCACTCGGTGAAGAAGAACTAGTGTCCTACATCCTGCCGGACTTGATCCGGAATACAACTCGATGGTGACCAATATCATCGGGCGTCGATCCGGTTTGATTGGTGAGCTTTACTCTCAACTTCTCAGTTTCGAACAGATTGAATCTTCTGCAGGGCAATCAGTACCAACCCTCTGTCAACTCTGCGATGCGTGGGTCTCCTTATGGATTCCAACGCGGTCGTGGAGGGCGCAATGGAGGCCGAGGCGCGATGAAGTCGCGGCCGTGGAGCGGCTCAAGCAATGGTAACCGAGTGCTCGCGATACTCGCCCCGCTGTCAACTCGCAAGAAAAAGGGCATATTGCTCGACTGCCGGCATCGCCGACGAGAACTACGTCCACGAAGAGAAGAGTGTATCTGCAGCGATCAACTCTTATGGCGTTGATACAACCGGTACACCGACACACGCGCGCAATGCAGACCACATCACGAGTGAACTTGATAAACTAGCGGTTCGTGAGAAGTATACCATCGTGATCAAATCCACACGGCAAATGGGGCAGGTATGGATATTCATCACATTGGTCACACTATTGTTCGTACCCCCTCTCATAATCTTTACCTCAATAACATTCTTCATGTTCCTAGTGTCAAGAAGAACTTAGTTTCAGTTCATCGTCTTGCCTCTAATAATCAAGTTTTCCTTGAGTTTCACCTACTTTCTTCTTGATTAAGGATCGATCACGAAGAGAGTTCTTCTCAAAGGCAAATGTGAGGAGGCCTTTACCCCTTTCATCCATTCCTTTGGTGGTTCCAGCAAGCGGATCTTTGGAGCAATAAAACCATCGTCTTCCAAGTGGCATAGCCGTCTAGGTCACCCCTGCATCCTCAATAGTGCAGCAGGTCATTAGATTGAATAATCTTCCTTGTACCCCGAGTCCAATAAAACAAGCATGCGTGATGCTTGTCAACAAGCAAAAGTCACCAATTACCTTATTCTAAGTCCTCTAGTGTCTCCAAATCACCTCTAGAGTTGATTTTCTCGGATGTTTGGGGTCCAAAGATGTGTGCAGAGGAAGAAACAAGTTCTATGTCACTTTTATTGATGATTATAGCAAATTTGTGTGGATTTACTTGCTCAGTTACAAATCTGAAGTTTTCCAAAAGTTTCATGAATTCCAAAGAACTTGTTGAACGGTTGTTTGACAAGAAGATCATCTCTATCCAAACAGATTGGGGTGGTGAATATGAAAACTCAACCCTTTCTTTAAGCAAATCGGTATATCCCATAGGGTCTCTTGTCCTCATGCTCATCAACAAAACGGTGTGAAAGGAAACATCGGCACATCGTTGAAATTGGTCTCTCCTTTAGCTCATGCATCTATGCCGCTTAAATGCAGGATGAAGCATTTGCTACGACCACATATTTGATCAACAGGACACCTAATAAGCTTTTGCGCTTGCAACTCCTTTGGAACGTCTGTTTAAGGTCAAACCCGATTATGAAACTCTTCGTGTGTTTGGTGTGCTTCCGCCCAATTTGCGTCCTTATAACACTCGCAAACTTCAATTTCGCTCAAAACAATGTGCTTTCCTAGGCTACGGCAATATGCACAAGGGATTTAAGTGTCTTGACATTCAGACTGGTCGTATCTATATATCTCGGGATGTAGTTTTTGATGAAGAAGTGTTTCCCTTTGCTCAACTCCATCCCAATGCTCGTGCTCGCCTTCGGTCTGAAATCCTGCTCTCTCCCTCCTTGTTTGGCACTATTGATCACGGGGGTGCACAATTAACTGATCAATATGATGATTATCCTGATAATACTAATGATACCGATGTCTCTGATCCTTCTGCTTCTACTTTAGACACTGTTCAGCAGGATCAGCAGGGTGGACAGCAACAAGAATCGCACATCCGTAATAAAGCAGAAGAAGCAATCGGCTCAATGATGCAAACTCACGGATCGAAAGTTCACTGAAAGTTCTGCGCAAGAAGAATGATCTGTTCAACAAAATGCATCCATCTCAAGCCACTCATTACTCGGTATACAATCGGCGCCCTAAGATTACTCCACCTCACATATATCTTCTGCTTCTCAGCCTTCACTGGAGGATATGCATCAACCACCTGAGATAATGTCTGCTCATGAGCAAATCTCAGAAGACCTCTCTGACAGTTCTGCGATGATACAAGAGGTGGTATCTTCTTCCCAACACCGACCTGTCACCCGGCTTCAACAAGGTATTACCAAACCAGTGATATTCACAGATGGTCGTGTAAAGTATACCGATGGAAGAATCAAGTATGGCTTTCTTCTTTGAAAATGGTGAACCATGTAATTTGGAGGAAGCTATGCAGTCTGCAAACTGGAAGAAAGCCATGGATGAAGAATACATGGCGCTTTGGAAAAACAAAACATGGCACCTTGTACTTCCTAAGAAAGGGATGAATCTAATTGATTGCAAATGGGTGTACAAAGTGAAGAGAAAAGCTGATGGAACAATTGATAGATACAAAGCTCGCTTAGTGGCAAAAGGCTTCAAACAAAGGTATGGCATTGATTATGAAGATACTTTTAGTCCAGTAGTTAAAGCTGCTTCAATTAGACTTGTTTTGTCCATTGCAATCTCGAGAGGATGGAATCTTCGCCAACTTGATGTTAAGAATGCGTTTCTTCATGGTGTTCTTGAGGAGGATGTGTTTATGAAGCGACCACTGTGGTATGAAGATAAGAAAAGAGAGATTATGTGTGTAAGTTAGATAAATCACTATATGGACTAAAACAAGCTCCTAGAGCTTGGTATTCAAGACTAAGTGAGAAGTGCTACAACTTGGTTTTCAAACCTTCAAGAGCCGATACATCACTCTTCTTCTATAGAAAAGGTGATGTGACTATTTTTATGCTCATCTATGTGGATGATATAATTGTAGCAGTTCATCACTAAAGCTACTCAAGCTCTTCTCAAAGATCTTCAAGGTGAGTTTCCACTAAAAGACCTAGGTGATTTACATTATTTTCTTGGAATAGAAGTAAAGAAGATAGATAATGGAATTCTCCTAACACAAGCAAAATATACTGCTGATCTGTTAAAACGGGTTCAAATGCAAGCATGCAAGCCAATGAATACTCCTATGTCTACTGTTGAAAACCGACCTTAGAAGGAGAGAAATTAAGTCCTGAGGATAGCACAAGATATAGAAGCATAGTTGGAGCTTTGCAATATTTAACTTTGACAAGGCCAGATATCTCCTTCTCAGTAAATAAAGTATGCCAGTATCTACATGCACCAACCACTGCGCATTGGACGGCAGCTAAAAGAATACTCAGGTACTTGCAACACACTATGGGATATGGACTGAAAATTACTAAGTCTCCTTCTATGTTAGTTTCAGATTTTCGATGCAGATTAATGGATGTCTATATGATAGAAAATCCACAGGAGGTTTTGTTGTTTTTCTAGGGACCAATCTTGTATCCTGGAATGCAAAGAAACAACCTACTAGCCTCAGATCTAGCACGTGAAGTGAGTACAAAGCAATGGCTAATCATGCATTTGAAATAATGTGGATTGAGACTTTCCTCAAAGAGTTGGGAATTTCTAGTCCTCCTGCACTCGATTGTGGTGTGATAACCTTGGAGCAACTTATTTATCCGCCAATCCAGTCTTTCATGCTCGAACTAAACATATCGAGGTTGACTATCATTTTGTGAGAGAAAGGGTAAACCAAAAATTGCTTGATATCAAGTTTATTGCTACAGGAGATCAGATTGCGAGATGGTTTCACCAAAGCTCTACCTATCCAATGTCTCGAAACTTGAAGCAATCTCAACTTAGTAAAGCCGTGATTGAGAGGATGTTAGAGATAAGGTTAGAGATAGATCGATATTCGGTTCAGGTAAGTACCGAACGAAATCATCTATTAAGGAAAGTTCCGATTATGTCTGCAGAGATGCTTTGGAAAGTCCGGCTATAGATAGAATAGATTGATCTGTTGTAACAGCTCTTAGAGATATACCAGACTCCTTAATCTCTCGGCAATACCTTGTACTCCATGGCGTTTACAGCCTATATAACATGCAGGGATCGGCGGTGATCCTTAACCCAAAACCCTAGAATTTTACAAGGTCCGTGTCCTGCATGTGCCATCCTCCCACCAGTTCGCGGACATCATGACTAAGGGTCTTCCGACTCAGCTTTTCCAGGAGTTTCGGTCCAGTCTTTGCGTCCGAGCTCCTCCCGCTGCGACTGCGGGCGGGTATTAGAATTAATAGTATTAGCCTAGAGTAGCTCCTCTAATTGAGGATTGTAATCTCCTGTAATTGTGCCTATTGACCTATTAATAGAATGCCACCCCTGCCTTTGGCTGTGTGGTGATTGCTCTCACATTTTCTACACATAGTTTGAATAACAGAACAGAACACTAAAATAAGTTGACATTTCTTAATTCTCATGCTATCAAATCCACAGAGTAATAGGCCTTCTATGAAGGTAATCTTACATTGAAAGGATCAGCAACTCAGCATACAAGAAATTCGGTGCTTGGCATTATAGCTACATGGCAGAGCACAGGCAGTGGGACCCCAGGTTCGAATCCTGATGCTAACTGGTAACTTACTAGTCATCCCATACAGGACAAGTTTTTCCAAAGTCGACCATTTGAATGTAATTTAGATTTTAATTTTTTTCAAACATTACGAAACCAGTTACTGCCAGAACCATTCGATTCCTATTTCTAAACATAAAATGGTCTCATTTGGAATACCAGACTAGGCTGGTCATTTACCAGTTCCGATCAGAAACCAGTGCCAACCCACCAGCACGAACTACTCCTGTTCTGAATTTGTAATACTTGAACAGGATTGTCAGACAAAATATGGAAGTAGGACTGACACACCAACCATTTGGCATTAAGGAACTACAAATGTCGAAGATACGAAGCTTTTGCAAGAAATCAATGAACTGATCAGATGGCAGTATTTGGTGTTTCATTACCTACAAGGCACGCTCTAAGAAAAGATTGTACCATACTACCATGTGATGGCACAAGATTACTGGAAGATCCTAGGTAACATCGACCTAACTTAAAACACTCCAACAGAACTTCAACAGCACCTAACAAAGAGAGGTTAAGCTTTGTGATTTGAACTTTTAGCAGTTGCAAGAATGCAACCATAAAAACCAGCTACCTTTTTTTTCTCGAATACGCAGGAGAGCTGCGTATCATTGTATTAAAGAGAGGAAAGGATCGGCCCCTTACAAACACCACCACCTCACTCCGGGTCGAGCTGTGAGGGGTTGAAAATACATCGAAACGGGAAACCTTATGCAACACACACTAGGGTGAGACCTGACCACGGATAAACCTAGGCTAACCCACAACCCCACCATGACCTAGAGCTCGGAGCCCGCGAGCTCCAGCAATGCACCAGAGATGCTGCTCACCAGCTACCTCAACTACACCATAGAAAAAATGGATCCTGTAAATAGCTGCTAGTTCCTATTAGTCAAGGTAAGCTCCATTGCAGGGTGGATATGCCATATGCAATCTTTTGAAAACTCGGAAAAGAGCCAGGTGTGCGTACTATGTAATCAAGCCTTCGGCATATATCATAGTTCTCACTTTTCACACCACTATAGCACATTGCAACAACTGGAAAAGCAGGACAGAATTGTGTGGAAAGAAAAATTACATGCCTCGAAGTTTGACGAAATTGTTGGAGTTGAAGCCAGACTACTTCTCAGGGTATCTGAATCGGCAGAGGAAATCAATGTTTTTGTAGCATCCCTGTAAATTTAGGACACATTTCAGATGACATTGCTGCCACACAGGTGGGTGCACGCACGTGTTCACAGCAGCGCGCACACATAATGTATCCAAACTATAAATGATGACAGGCAACCAAGCAAAACAATCATGTATCACGATTCCAACTGATATACTGTTGCACGCTGAACAAGAAACTCGCACCTTTCACTTATAAGGTGAAGGATTGGATAAAATGGGCCAGCAAGCAGAGCCAAAAACCGTACAGTGCTCTCTGGGGTGTCTGCGATGCTAGTAAGGTCCGCCTGCACTATGAACAGCAGATATACAGCAGCTGGTTAAAGGGCAATTCCCCAATATGCATGGGGGATGGCATGTTGCTAGGAGCAAGATTAACTTCACCTCAATCTGGGGCAGAAATGGCGGTAGCCTGCTTGCAATGTCTTTAAGTAACTACATTTACTTTGCGTTAGAAATTTATGACATGGTAAAAAGATATGTTACCAAGACACCAAAAAAACAAGAAATAAAGTAAGAGACATATGGTACAGAAGCTGTAGGACAAACCTGGAGATGCATATTGTGAGAAGCTTGTTTGTGTGATGTAATTTGTGGTAATAAATAGTTAACTAGAGGTTGGAACTCAGGTTCCAGTCCAGGTACAGGGATTCCAATGAGCTGAACAGTGAAAGCAAGGATTGGACATCGGTTCAGCTTAGTTTAGTAGAACAAAATACGGACATTTAGAGAATCATGTGGAATACGTTAACAGAAAACTACAGAGCACAGGGCAAATCAAATCCATCTTTGTTGATAATACTAGCAGCACTGCTTGTATTGGAAGAAAAAGCAATAGGGTAGGGTACCGGTACCTGGATGAAGAAGATGGCAATGGGGCTGCCGCGCAAACAAGAGATGCGGACGTAACGGCAAGGGGTGTGGCTGGCGGGGTACATCATATCGCGCTTGGGAGCTTCGCAGCGCGGGCGAACCTTGACGAAGGCATCGGGCTGAAACGAGAAGCAACACAGTCCATTGGAGTCCAATTTCCATTATGGAGGAAGGTGTAGAGAAAAGAGAGCAAAGCAAGACAGAGAGAAAGAAGACCTTGTAGCGCAATCCGGCAGTGACCTCCCATTCGAGGACGGACTTGTTGTAGATGCGGATGTGGGAGAGAAGGCACGGCTCCTGCAATCCAAGGGGAATGGAAAGTGGGAAGGTGAGAAGAAGAGAGTGAGTAGTTGCCTAATTGGGAGGAGGAGGAGGAGGAGAAGCAGATGGAGATGGTACGTTGAGCTCTAGCAGGATCCACTCCTTGGTGTTGGTGGCGGTCGACCAGTGGGAGCGAAGGTCGGGCTCCAGCACGTTGGCCGCCTTCTGCGCCGCCGACTCGCGAGAAGACGCCTTCACCCGGAAACCCAGCGCCACCTTCCCCCCAGCACCATCGCTCCACTCCGCTGACGACCCCCCATGGCCACCCTCCCTCTCCGGCGGCGCCACCGCCGCCTCCATAACTTTCGCAGATTGGGGCTTCGCTGCCGCTACGTCACAGGAGGACCAGACCAACCAGAGGAAGACGACGGCCCAGACGGAATGGATATTAGGCCGGGCCACTATTCCTTCCTTTGGAAGGGCACCTTTAATTTTCCATCGTCCTTAGAGCATCTCCAACAAATCTTCTAAAGTGCTCATATCCCCTATATTTTAGAAGAAAAGGTAAAAAAAGAGCTCCAACAGATCCCCTAAGTGGTACCCAAAAATATAGAGGACTCCACTGATTTTTCGTCCCCATATATGGAGGACGCACACCATCCCCTAAATCGGTCCCAAAGACTTTGGTCAGATCTCCTAAATTCTTTAGTTTGTAGTTTTTGTAGACCCAGATTTTAATTTAGGGGACCATATTTAGAGGATTTGTTGGAGGTTACATATTTTTAGTGTTCTATATTCTAGATTGTGTTCTCTAAAAAGTGATTTAGGGGATGAGATTTAGAGAACATTGTTGGAGATGCTCTTAGTTGCGCCTAGTATTATACTTGTTTCTCTCTTTTTCTTTAAATTGTCGTAACTCTTGAACCCAGTGTCTGAATTGTGTTTTGCCTTTATTTATCATTGTTATCCATACCATAAACTTAATAAAACCAAGTTTCATATTAAATTTGTTTTTAAGACACACTAATAAAATTGTTTTTTACTTAGCAACTCTAGATGTTCGCTACTAACAGCTCTAGGTGTTATCAATTAGTAATAATCGTTTGCTAGTAATGGTAGATTTTACTATTTAATTGCTAGGAATTAGTAAACCTGTATGTTGATAGCTAGCAAATTTTAGCTACTAGAAATTATATATTTCACTACATAAGTGTTGGTAAAGTAATAACTATAGATGTTGGTAAATATCAACTCTAGGTGTTAGTACATTATCAAAATCTACATTAGCTGCTTGGCTTTTTCATATTACTTGCTGACCTTATCATGTTATTTGATACATTAGTTACTAACTCTACATGCTTCTTACTATATTAGTAGCTAGTTTTACACGTTACTTTTCATGTTAGTTGCTAAGATATCTTCATGACAATTGTCAATGATTTGTACAATTACTAATACTAGCTCTACATCTGTACATTAGCTGAAAGTGGGATTGTGATAAAAAAAACCGCCACCTCTCAAAAGAACCGGAGCGAATAAAGATGTGGCCATGGATACGGGAAGCGAAGTAGGATAGGAGGATCAGAATGGCATTATCATGCCCATTTTTTTCTTTTTTTATTGTCTGAAAAGATATAGTAATTTTTTCTCTTTTTCTTTATTTTTCTTTAATTAAATGATTTAGCCAAAAGTTAACAATATTTCAACCAAAAATTAAAAGCCAACGGGGCCAAAGTTTCGTTTGGTTGTTCTGATCAGTATCAGGTGGCTGCATTGCATGCATGGGGCACTTTGATCGTATATACTTGGCTTGCATCGAGGTTATTTCATTCGTTCTTTATTTAGTTAGAAGTAGACTGATCTCATGTTTTAAACATTTATTCCAGTTTCCGTTGATTCTCTATTAAAGCGTTAATAAAGTTTTAAACTCTTTGTGATTTTTTTGTTCTTATTTATGTTTTACTTTGACGATGACGTTTCATAGTGATATCACATATGATTATGTGGAGTGCTACAAAATATATAGCCATTCCGCTTATTACAATCACAGTACCAAGCTACAACTAGTACAAATGAACACATTGTATGGACAATGGAGTAACTTACAGCTGTCTCTTGCTTTTATTAAATAATTCACCAAACTTTACCTCCATTAAATGTTCACAAAAAAGAATTAATTGTGTTATCAATGGCAAAGAGCGCTAACTACTGGATCCTATACGGAGTATTACTCATTTTATTCATTTTTATAATTATGAACCTTCTTGTATTAGAGTGTTCATCTTTCAAGTCTACTGGATGACCAAGTGCCTCTGCTTTTGCATTGTCTGAGATCATGACCAAATTAGAGCTTGTTTTCTTTGGATGCTATTTCCTTTCCCGGATTGTTTTTCTCACTGTTGACTCTGCTTTCCTGACCAAAACTTTTTCTGGCAGATTAGGAGCTTCTCCTTCCCTGCCTTGTATTCGGTGTCATGCTTCTCACAGCTCCATCTCATTCCTTTGGCAATGGTCGCTACAGAATCCAGAAAGTAGGTATTCTCCCGGATTATCGCATAACCAGTTGGACGAAGGATACGGTCCATCTCCAGAAGTACAAACTTCGTATCACATCTGCAATGATGTAAGTGTTAACACTTGTAATCAAATTAGTATGTATGTTTGAATTTTAACTCACGAACTAAAAAGGGGCAACAAAATACTGATAAAGTTTATTAGAGCTTTGGCTTGAGGAAGTTCGAGTTGAATAACCTTGCGACTTGGGTAGATCAGATGAGACTGCACAAGGTATGAATTGAGGAATACTGATTTTGCAATGGCTTACCTGTGAGACTCTGCGGTAAACAAGCCGTCAAGATGCAATAGATCATATGTCCGAGGATATGTAGAGAATGCCTCACACCTATTAAGGAAATAGGAAGGCTGTAAGTGCATTATTATTGCATTAAGAAGAAGAAGAAGAAGAAGTAATTTGTTTCGAAAATTCAGTTCAATAATAAATTGATGAAGGTGGCAAATAAACAGGAATATAATGGTTTTGGCTGGGTGAGCATGCAGTTGCTTAATTACCAGTCGTGATTGGTGCCAATGAGTCCTCTGTCATAGACCACGCCGAGAGAATTGGGTCCGTAGGAAGAAACAACATTCATGACCCAGACAGGATCTTTGATGAGGGTGGCTGCGAATCCTCCATAAACCGTATTCATGTCCATGACATTCCTAATTTTGTCGCTGCGCAGCGCAGGGAGCAAGGACTTGTAGTGCTTGACCCTGAGCTTCCAGTTGGCGTCATCGTGCTTGAAGATGGTGGCGCTGCTCCCGGGCACAACGGAGATGCGCTCCGGGGCGACGTTGAGCCTCTGGGGCCATTTGGGGGTGGCGTTCAGTCCCAGCTTCTTGTACTTGATGCTGGGGGCGGTCAGGCAAGAGCGCATGGGAACATACCAGGCGGCGTCCGGGTCGACGCTGTCGTCGCACTTGGCCGGGGAGGAGATGGGGGTGAGCTTGTCGTAGCAGCTGGTGTCGACGGACTTTTGCCAGACGGCGATGTCGCCCTTCTTGTTGTAGAGCCTGAAGCACATGCTGGAGAGCAGCTTCTTGAGCCGGTCGAAGTCGGCCTTCTGCGCCTCGGCGGTGGTGTTCCAGCCGTGCCAGCGGTTCTCGTAGTTGATGGGCGGGCCGGAGAGCACCCAGAAGCCGCCGGGCCGGAGGATGCGGTGGATCTCCAGGAGGTAGAGGCCGCCGAACTCGGCCCACGGGATGAGGCACCGGGAGCAGTGCGCCATGTCGAAGGAGCTGGACGGGAAGGGCAGGCGCTGGGTGGAGATGATGCCCAGGATGGCCGGGATGCCGCGCTCGAGCGCGAACTGCACCTGCGCCTCGTGGTTGTCCCTCGGCGCCAGGGACACGGTGAGGATGCCGCGGCCCAGCAGGTCGCCGCCCCAGCTCGCCACCCCGCACCCCGTGTCGATGGCGGTGCGCACGGTGCCGTCCTTCATGCCGGGGATGAGGTCGGCCATGAGGTCGGCGTAGGCTCCCACGCCGTTGGGGAACATGGTGCCGCCCCCCGGGAAGCTGAACTTGTCGCCTTCCTTCCTCAGCCAGTGCTGGTTCGACTTCTGGCTGTTGATCCAGTCGTAGGGCACGTTCCTGTACCAGCACTGGTCCTTGCTCTTGGGCCATCGGATGGGCGCCTTGTAGCCCTGCGGAGGCGGCACCAGGCACTCCTTCCTCTCCGGCGCCGGCGGGCAGTGCCGCTCCATGAAACTCAGCCGGTAGTTGCCGTACTTCCTCCACCGCTGCAATCACATATATACGACGCATGCATGATGCAACAATCAACAAGTGCGTCTAGCACGCAGCGAGTCAAGGAATGGCGTGTTTGTTACCTTGGGATCGGTGCATGGAGTGTAATCCTGGTAGTCGGCGGGGCACTCGGGGAAGACGACGGCCTTGGCACGGAGCGGAGCGATGGAATTAGCTTGATGGGGGGTGGTGGTGAGCGGAGTCTGGATCGTCGTCGTCATCTGAACAACGTCGAACAAGGTGCGACCGGTGCTGTAGACCCCGCCGAGGTAGAAGGAGAAGGCGCACAGCACGATGAACATGAGTGCCACCGGCACAGCTCTCGACCCGCTGCCGCCGCCACCCGCCCTCTCGGGCTTTGCTTCCTTGCTGTACTTCATGGCGCCTCGACGACTCAACGTACTCTCCTATATATCGGGCTGTCAGCTCACCTGTTGGTTTGTGTTGCAGAGACGAAGACGAAGGATTAACTAGGATAATTAAGGTAACTATGGTAGTGCTGGTAGCAGAATCAAGTAAGTACGTATAATTCGCTACTAGCGCGCAATATCCGGCCGTAAATTCTATCCTAGCACGACCCCCGGCCGGTATTCCTGGTAAGATACGCAATACTATGGATGGATGGATGGATCTCTCTCTCTCTCTCTCTTTCTCTCAAGAAAAAAATAAGATTCATGGAAGAATAGAATACGGAATAGATCGATAATACTAGGTGTAGTGTGATGCAATTGGCATGGCGTTGTGGTGTTGAGGAGAGGAGTACCTTTTGAGTTGGATTGGAATCAAGCACCGATAGAGGAGAGGCAGCAGAGCAGAGGTAGCTGGCGGCGGAGGAGGAGGAGGAGATCCGTCCGGCGCCACCGACGACAGGGCAGGAGATGTATGGATGGATGTCGGCAGGGCCCAAGAATTAATTACTCTATTAGGTTAGCAGATACAAGAATCAACCAAGCAGCGTCTAGCATCTAGTACAGCAGAGGAGGAGAGGGAGCGGCGCCGGTGCCGCTTGCTCTTATAACAAACCAAAACAACCCAATTAACCCTAAACCTAACAAACAATTAGTACTAGCTGGCTGCAACTCTTTGGGATTGCAAGGGGAACTCGAATTACTCCTACTATATATTGCCAAAAATAAAAATGAATAACGAAGAGCTAGTATGCCTTACTAACTCTTATCTTTAACTAGGTAGGAGGCCCAGTAATTCGATCTGTACTGTATGCATGTGGACTACCCTGGCCTGGAGTGTCTCCTTAATTTTGCCTCTGCCCTCTGCCTTGTGCCTCTGCCTCGAGTAGGAAGGGTGGGAGCAGTTTTAAAGATCCGAGACGCACGACACGATACGATGGTGCATCATGCATGTATTCATGGTGATGGTGGACTAGTATTGGTTTAGGGTTAGGCGCACGCCCACCGCATCGATCTTCCATTGAAATCTCAGCTTATGAGTGCAAGCAAGTAGCTAGTGCAACTTGGCCGATACATGGATTCAGTGGCAATCGACCGACCAGTCAACTCAACTCAACGCGCGCGCAACTGCACACCAGCCTTTTTTTGCGAGAATTGTACACCGGACAGGGCCTGTTTGGGAGAGCTCCAAATGCTCCAGATCCATCAAAACCAGCTCCAGATCCAATTTTTTTTACCCAAACACCTTAGCTCCACGGACTTCAGATCCACCAAAACTCCAGATCTGGGGGCCAGATCCATGGATTTCCTGGAGCACCTCAAGGGGTGCTCCAAAAACTCATGGATTCCTGGAGTTGGCCAAAATTACCCACTATGCCACTGATTACACAAGAAAACGGTTCGTTTCTTTTTCTCCCGTCGTCTTCCCCGTCACGCCTGAGCAGAGCCCACTCGCGCCGGCCCCGGCCACCCACCGCGCGGCCCCGGCTAGTCGCACCGCCGCGCCCACGCGCCGCCGGTGGCGCCGCGCCGCCGCGCGCCTCGCGCCCTCGCGCCTCGGCCTCGCGCGCGCGCGCCATTGCCGGCCCTGTTCTCCCCACGCCGGCTACTTCATAGGAAAGAAGATGAAGAATCTGACGTGCGGGCCCAGGGCGTTAGTGAGACAAAGGGGGAGGAGGAGCTCTCACTGATGGGCTTCGGTTGGCTGCTGTTGGGCCGCAATTGACTGGCTGTTGGGCTGGCCCAACAGATCCACCGTGGAGCTCTCCCAAACGGTTTTCTCAGCACTAGTGGGATCCCAGATCCACGGTGGATCTAGTGCTTCAGATCTGATTTTTCAGAGCTGGAGCTCTCCCAAACAGGCCCTAAACATTTCAACCTAAATCTAGTGCAATAGAGTCTTGCCTTGGAAATTTTGTTAGTGGTATGGTACAGCCTAATATACAGTAGTACAAGCTCTAAATTGGTACAGTAGTATCATACAGGTTATCCTGTGGTAGCGGTTCTGCCCCACCGCCACCCACCAAATGTCATGTATTACCAAACTCAGACTAGGGTTGTTTATATTGATTTCTACTTATGGTTTTTTAGCTACGGTGCATAAATAGCAGTAACTAATAGAAACGGCTTATAGAAGCTTGGACGTTCGTATCGCCTTCTGCTTCTGGAAGCAGAAGCGCCTTATAGAAACTAATATGAACAAGCCCCCTATAAACAGAAGCAGCTTATAGAAACCAATATGAATAGGCCCCTATCACAGCCATCTTTACACCTTGTATTCGAAATCACTATTTTGTAGACACCTGATGCTAGTTTCATAGTGGGAACTTGGGAGTCACCAAGGGGCATTAATCTTAGGGGTCCGTTTATTGGCTTTTGACTTTGAGCTTTAATTTGTGAACAGTAGCAATTAATAGAGAATCTTGTAAAGAGAAATACTCACATGTGATTTTTACCGATATAAATGAAGTTGCTGCAGTGTATACTACAATCAACTCGAATAGCTTGTTAGGGCTCAATCCGAGCTTACATATTGATGCATACTAACTCTTACCGAGCTTACTCGAGCCGGGCTCGAAATCGAGCTTTTCTATTGTTGAAAATTAGTGTATGTTGAATTGTTTTTTATTGTTATCGAGTTTATTCTAGCCGAGTTTGAGCTTTTCTTATTGCTGAAATTAGTGCATATTAAATTGTTTTAACTGTTATCGAGTTTATTCGAGCCGAGTTTGAGCCTACGTCCAGGCTCAGACCCTAACTCAGGCTCGCTCGAGATTCTACAGAGCTCGAGCTTGGGAGGCTAGACTCGCTCGAGCTTGGCTCGTTTACAGCCCTACTTTATACTCCCGACCGAAGGACGCATTCTGCATGGAGAGCGACATGGGAGAGTTATTGGATTGGATCTAGGAGAGGTGGGAGGAGATGGTGAGAGGAGGAAGCGGAGTGGGTAGGGTTGGGGAGAGGAGGAATTTATGGGCACACGAAATGGAGGGGACGGTGGCTGGCGCTGAAGGCGACGTGTGGGAGCGGCAGCGGTGGGAGTGTGGGGTGGGGTGAAGATTAGGGTTAGGAATGGTTTGTATACATAGGGTGGGAATAGGTGAGAGTGATTGGACTTCGATCCAATGATTGGGAAATGCAATTGAAATAGGCCTATAGGCTAAATGGGCTGACACCGATCCAACAAGCTAAACGTGTCCGAGCCGACACGGTACGGCACGTGACTTGCTTGTGCCGTGTTTGGGTCCGCGGCAAATCTGTGGACTAATACGGTAAGACACATTTAGTTAAACGGGTGCCGGGCCATCGGTTTGGACAAGTCTGCCGACAAGTTTGGTAGTGGGCGGTGGGTGAAGCAGAAAGGCGGTCAGTGACGAATTCAACGTTGAAAAAGGTTTCCGGGCAATGTCGACCATCCGCGGATGGGAAAGAGGAGGAGGAGCTAGCGAGATAGGTGGCGCCGGCTGCCTCAGTTAATTTTCGTTTTCTTCCTCGAGATATATGTCGCAGCGTCAAGACATATGTCAAACTCAGTCGTCGCGGCTGGTGGAGTTGGTTGCGACCGCACTAGCTAGCGAGCAGCTCACTCCATCACTAGCTACTCCGATCCGATCCACCAAATTAAATGCAATCCGCCAAACCCATGACATGATGCACGTACACATGTATTTACTCTTGACGCGCGAGTGCACGGCGACCTTGGGAAAAATCTACTGGCGGTCAGGTCAGATTATCAGGGTGGCAGCGGAGCAGGGCAGAGATCGATCGAGCAGACGCGTCTGCCTGCCTGTTGTCGGAGCGAATGCGAATTTACAGTAGTTGTCGGTGGCATGGCATGGGTACTAGTACAGTGCAGTGGAGTACTACAATTGCCCAGAAATCTGATGACCAAACTAACATGATTGTATGCGCGCATGGCATCGATCATCTATCTACCTAGGATCGACGAATGAATCTGCAAGTCATAATTAATCAGGCTTAATTGAAGGCATACATAATACTATCCTAACAGCAGGAATTCCATTTCTTTCATGCTACCAGCAGCAGGCCACCACCATGTGCTCTCACGTACGTAGCTAGCTCGCTCGCTCGCTCTAACTTGGGATCGAGCTAGAGGGAGATCTAGGGAGGAGATCGAGGAGATGAAGTAACCAAGCTAATCAAAGTGATCATACAATAAGATCAGTAGCATCCATCCATATATGGATCGGATGCATGATTTGGTAACCTGTCGCCCTCCCTCCAGTTGTCCCGGTCGGATCTTGCGTCCATTCAGCATTCTATCTAGCTGCTAGCTACACAAACGATCGAGTAGTGCATGGAGTATACTGGAGCACTATACATGCGCACTACAAATTAGGGCTACTAGCTAGCTAGCTACTCCTTGGAATCGTTCGATGTACCTAGCTGTTTTTAATTTGTCCTGATCAATGCATCCACACAGTTTCATTTCATCGTATATATGTAGCACCAGCACCCAGTAGAATGTCACGATCGATCAGTGGCTGCGACTCTTTACATTCTGTCTTGTAATTTCCTTTTCAGACGAATTTTGTCTTGGATTTTACTCCGTGAAGAAACCAGCTACAGCTGATGGAAAGAATGTTTTGTCTGGGATTAATTGTGAATGGTCCAGCGTGCAAGGGCAGCACCATGGCACATCTATTTGGGCTTCAGATCAGTTAACCAACCCATTGGGCCGTGGCTTATGTTCGTTCGAATTAAAGTGCATTTCTTTCCTCTCTTTCTCTCAACAAATTGAACCACGAATTACGATAATCTCATTTGGTGAGACCTCCTGCCGCGTTGCAAACATACGAATTACGAATTAAAGTGCATTTCTTTCCTCTCTTTCTCTCAACAAATTGAACCAACAAATTTAACCCTAATCCCCTTTCTTTTTCCTCACTTTACTCCATTCCCTCTCTCAGCCGCACTCCTCTCTCTTCCCTCTCTGTAACGAGTAGTGCTGTTGTCCCCGATCCGCTGCCTCCAAATCGAATAGCCACCGCCTGAAATGCACCACCTCGTTTCTACTACGCTGCTAGCCTAATCTACCATCTCCAATAGCCTCCATATCTGTAATACCAAGGAAAAAGGGTTAGGGATGGCTAGGCCAGGCCCAAACTCTCGTCGGTCCAGCCCATGCCACCCCTTTTAGGGAAGCCAGGAGGAGCCACAACCCTAGCTGATACTCCTCCACGCCACACCCTGTCGGCCGCACACCGACGCCTCCACCCACACTGCCGGAGGTAGTGCCGCTGCTAGCCAAGCTCCGCGTCATCTCCCAATGCCCTAGCCATCACGCCGTGCGGGCCACTAGTGCCATCGCCTCTGCCTCTCTGTGCGCGTCGCCACGGGCCACCGACACTGCCCCTTCGTGCGCCACGCAACAGGCCGCCGTTGCCCCTCCTCGTCGGCGCAGCTGTTAATGCACCATTGCCACCGCCACCTTCTACTGGTCCCACCGCTGCCCCTCTCTATGGGCCACCATCAATGGGGCGCCGCCAAGGAAGAAAGAGGAGTGAGGGAAGAGAGGGGGATGGCCGTGAGAGGAAGAGGAGCCAGCTGGGAGAGAAGAACACTGCGATATCGTCGACAACACGGGCACACGAACATGGCCAAACGGCCTCACTAGCTCACCTCCTTGGCTCCTCCTCAGGCCTCCACAGCCATCAGCCAGCGAGTCTCTTCCCCAGCCTCAACCCAGGCACTTCTCCAGTTCTCCCTCCGATTTTCCCCTCCCCCTGAGGCACGAGAGCAGCTAGGCCCCTTTGCCACCGGCAGATCTAACCTGGGTGATCTCCTGTGATGTCCCGTCCTGTGTCCCACCCCTGCCGTCGGCAGAGCTGTAAAGGGCAGAGGCAGATCTGCTCCTGCAATCCCGCTTCCACATAGCTGTGTCCTGCCACCACTGCCTGTCCTGGCATATCTATGCGCACCTGGCCGTCTCCCTCCACTGGCTACCAAGCCTCGCGCAGCGCCCCCTCCAGCCGCGCCGTTGACGCGGACCTTCCTTCCCCGCTTTGCGCCATTGATGGCTTGATTGGCTAGGTCTTCTCCAGCTCGGGACTACCTTGGGGCCTAGGCGCGATTCTCGGTTTAGTATTGTACATTTGTCATGTGGGTCTTGTGAACTAATTATTGCTTTGTGGGCCAAATGATTGAAATAAGCCCATGTGTGATGTGTTGATTGTGTTCTTCTTCCTCGTGAGTCCTAAGTCTTCAGGGGTGGCTGGAGACGGACACCATTAATGGTACACCTGGTCCTTGAAGCTCGAAGTGGTAGTAGTCCATAGCACCAATGAGGAGAGAAGACGGAATGTCCAGGAGATGTGCGTATACGTGATGCTAACGCCACACCAACACAATTCACACCCACCCTTCTCTTAGAACACTATCGTTTGTAAGTTGATATGGTGTACATCTAGGTTTTTGGGCTTAAAGTTGGCTTATGTTGTCTACAGTAATTAGCTTTTAAATAGTGCGTTTTTCAAGACGGGATCAATAGAAAAACTATAGTAAAAAGTATACCGATTTTCAGCTGTACTGGCTAAAATTGCATGCGACTATTTCTCTCTGCACACTGTCTCTCATGAATAGCCAGAATTTAAATATTTAAGGTATAAACTATCAGTCCAAAAGAACCCACCGATTACCACTAGCACATGGAGTCTTACCATGGCCGGATGATCTATTGCATGTCTTTTTTTTTAAAAAAAAAAGGACCTTTGGTATGTTGTGTGTTTGATGTGGAAAAGGAAAGAATGGCCACCAACCGGGGGGTGGAATCGTGAATTGGAAGAATACGTGCTGGCTGCGTAGTCGCGTGGAAAGCATGCGTTCGTGTAGCTGTCGCAATTGCAATTTGCAAGGCGCCGTCGGAGTCAAACCACCACCACCATATTGCCAGGCAACCGCTCCCCCAGCTCTCCTCTCCTCTCTCGCGGCGCGGCGCCAGCCAGCAACCAGAAGAGGAGGAGAACAAGAGCTGCCGCTGCCTGCCTCATCTCCTTGTTACCGCTTCTTTCGCTCCAAATCGGAGGTGACTTTGTCTCGCTTAGCCTTCTCCTCCCCTCTTATCAGGATTTAGGATCAGGATGCATCTTTCTTTCTTCCCTTCTTTCTAAGGGAGTTCGATTTAGGATGGACGGATGGGGTAGCTGTTGCCAACCACAGCAAGATTAAGATTAGAATCCACAACGAATGGATTTAGCCTTACAAGATTGCTGTGAAAATTTAATTACCTTATACAGTTACTTCCGACCTATAATGCTTGTCTTGTTTCCCTTCTCTCTCGAATTCGTGTCGTATTTCCAGCCGGCGATCCCGACCTTCTCCACCATTTCAACAAAGGGAAAGGGAACCAACAATCAATAGGGGAAATTTGGCTGGGGGGTTGGTTGCTGGGTAGGTCTATGTGTGTATGTGCATGTACTTTTAGGTAGATCAATCAACACGGGGTAACAAATTGTTTAATCCAACCCAACCAGATTCACATGTAGGGCTTCCAATTACACCGAGAATTCCGCTCGTCACGCTTTAGGCTTGTCAACTAACTTTGTCTATTCTCGCAAAAAAAAAACTTTGTCTATGCCTACTTCTAAAATAGTAACTTTGCCTATGCATCAGCTCAGTGTTAGGCTTCAAACCATCCTTTTGTTCTAGCATTACCATTAATCTGGTTTATAGAAAAATAACATTACCGTTAATCTAGTATGGGGTGTAGTTCACATGGTGATTAAAGTTCCCTCAAGCCTCAACACCAAACTCGCATTCAACGAAACTGTCTATCCACAACCTATCGTTTCCACTGGTGTTCAAAAAGATAGATTTTGTTGATTTCATAAATTAGTGGCACGTCTATTTAGCATGAACCTGCCATGGTAGGGCAATTGACAGCATGATTTGTTACTGTTTCAGCATAAACCATCTCTTGAATCACATTGCTCCCCCAATATTTCTACACTCACAGGTTGGGTTGCTGGTGGCGTTCATATGGATCCCATTTTCCAAAGAGCTGTTAGTGACCCCTTGTGCTTGGAAGAGAATGTCGTCCAACAAGGAATCAAAAGATGCCCATTCCTGAGGAACATCGATGAGCCTACGAGTTTTTCCTTATCATCGGTTCATTTCCCTGTTCTTGTATGTCCTCTACCCTCCACCCCTCTTTATGTAATCATTATCATCTGGTTCTGAAAAATTGTATACTTTATGGATGTGATTGCTGAACTGTATCATTTGCTGATTGAAAAGGCAAGGGGAGCCAAGGGTCCAATTTTCGAAGATGGACCCAACTTTGACATGGCATTTCGAGTTTTCCACGGTAGAGATGGGATTGTTCCACTTTCAGAAGGATCCTTTCCACAGATTGAGAAGCCATTGCCAAAGCCCAATCCTGAATTTAACCCCTTGGCAGCCAAAGCAGCTACCATCAGCCTCTCAGCATTTGGAGGGGTTTTCAGCTTTGGCGATTTCTCAAATAAGCGCAATAAGAAAAACTCCAACAAAAAGAATCCCAACAGCCGCCCCCAGGTAATTTGTGGTTTCTCTTTGCTCAGACTTTTTTTTTTCAGATTACCGTGCTTGTCACTCTTTCCTATATCTTGTGTCACAATGTTCTGGTACCCTCTCGAAAGTTTTTTGAGACGAGACCAGCTTTCAAGTACCAAAAGAAAGTAAAATTATACGCGCTGCATATGATCTTTATGAACCGCCCTACATAGAGCAAAAACTAAAACAAGCACGGAATAAAAAGTTCTCCATATACTTTGTCAAAGGAGCATGCCATTCATTTATCTGATTTTGCTTTTCCCTGGCATTTCAGAATGGAGGTCAATCTAATAATCATGAAGCACCGAGCAACGAGTGGCTGGAAATGGGCCAATGCCCTCTTGCAAAGTCATATAGGGCATTAAGTGGTGTTGTGCCTCTTGTCGCAAAGATGATGACACCCCCAGCTGGTATGAAACTGAGATGCCCACCTGCAGTGGTTGCCGCGCGTGCAGCACTATCCCGAACAGCCTTTGCAAAGGGGCTTCGTCCTCAGCCCCTGCCAACGAAAATACTGGTGATTGCATTGCTTGGTATGGCAGCAAACGTTCCCCTTGGCATCTGGAGGGAGCACACGGAGAAGTTTTCAGTGCAGTGGTTTGCCGCAGTCCATGCTGCGGTGCCTTTCATAGGGATGCTCAGGAAGTCTGTGCTGATGCCAAAGACAGCCATGGCCCTTACCATAGCTGCCTCAATATTGGGTCAGACAATTGGTTCAAGAGCTGAACGTATCAGATTGAAGAGGGCGGCAGCAGCAGCAGCAGCAAGAGCAGCAGCAGAGGGCCATGGTGATACCGCTACCCGAATTGAAGTTCCGATGAGTCTGAAAACCGGGAGCTGCAGTGTTGTCCAGCTCTGGGATCCGCTTGCCCTCAAAGCTGAAAGCACCGTGGGTGCAGGATCCCCAGTTCTTGTCGCAACTGTTGGTGCCTTCGATTGATGACATGATTTGTTTCGATGACATGCTTTTTTTTTGTTTCGACCATATCAACTTGTCTGTTTGTTGTATTCATTACTGTGCGTTCGTGTTTGTAAAGGGTTACAGCCAGGTTACGTTGGATTCTTCTCACCATTGTTGTGTGTTTGGGACTGGGTAAATTGCAGAGAATATTTCATATGTACTTTTAGAAGACTACTTGTACTCTGAGAATGAAGTATGCTTGAACTGAGAACCGAATGATACTGTCCTCGACGGCGATCGACGATTTTCTTGTCACATTTAGCCATTTTTTGTGATCAAGCTCAACCGTATTTTGTGACGATCAACTTGCTATCCTTGCTGGTTTCGATTGGATTGTTTTGTTGTGATTTCCAGACCAACGACATGTGTTGCATGTGTGACGCACATGAATGAGGCGCATGAAGTGGAACGAAGAAGCTTATGTCCCTTGTGTTGTTCCGGTCAAGCTGCAGTTTCCTTTCCAACGCAACCCAGCGGATTCCTTTTACACAACACAGGCAGCAGCTCGAAGGTTGGCTGGTTGGTTAGACGACGACCATTACCATGTGCCATGTGATGTCATGAATGACTGGTGAGCTTGGTCAAATGGCCACCACAACAAAACACATGCGATGCAACGGCAAACCCAACCAACAAGTCTAAACTGCCTGCTCACAATCAACATGTAGTGAGTAACATATGCGGCAAACCAATCAGCTACTGCAAGGATTACATCGTCTTTGCTTGACAACAGCCACAGCTACTGTTTCCTGAGCAAAATACAACCGACAGGCTAGTATGTATCATCACCTGGGACATCCGGTGTAAGGAACTTGTGTGGATCCTTGTACAATTCCTCATAGTTGTACTTAGACAACTTGTGCCATCGATGAGCCCGTAATCAACAGCTAGCCTCCAGAGGACCCATGTATCGGTCTCTATCAATGTCTTTCTCTACATTCCTCTTGTTAGTCAAAATCTCCTTGGCTTGGACCTCTACATCCAAGGCCTGCCCACTCGCACCTCGCTTGCCCTTTGTGCCACCACCAAGGATTATAGAAGCTGTGGATCCAGCTTGTAACGCCCCTATTTTTGGGAACAGGGACGTCGTACCACCCGCAACAGCCTAGGACTTCAGTTGCGGATGAACAGTGTATCATGCCTGCTCACGAACAATTTAAAAGAAGTTAATTTAAGTGAAATAAGATCTAATGGCCAATTTTAATAACAATACGGGCATCCAAGCTCAAAGCTTAACTTACATACAAAAGAGCCGAAGAAAACTCCACATGAACACTTGAGTGCAGTCGTAACCCTAACACGAACACTTGCAGCATCTTCTTTTCTTCTAGTATCTGTTGTGGGGGGAAAAGTTTGCAAGTCTGAGTACCAACCACTGTACTCAGCAAGCCACATGGGGAAACACTACATATCTACTTGCAAGGAACAATCAAGGGTGGGAATATATTGGTTTTATTACAGTGGGTGGATGCAGTTTTATTTGCAAACAAATAAAATTAAAACATTTGCTCCTTAAGATCAGGGGGTTTTATTATCAGACAAGGTTTCATCATTACTCAGATTAACCACATCAGAAACTCTACTTTATGCCTCGTTGTTGGAATCACCCAATTAACACAGCTTCATTAACCAGAAGCACGACGTATTCGAATACCATTAGTTTACTCTGCAGAGTTGCTCAACTTTACTCACACGATTCCTTAACCCTCATGACTGAGTTAAGAAAGCCAAGTCGTTTCACTGCTCAATTCTCTATATAGGCTCTACCTGGTAGCATCACTCAGTCATGGCCAAATATAAACAAAAACTTCTCCCTGCCGTTTTAAGTGTCTACTACCGTTGTTAGGTATCCTGCGGCATACCTAACTGCCCGGCATCCTGTCATCTCATCCTGTAGAGTTTCAATCGAATTGAGCAGTTACTAAACCAATGTTGACAATTCAACTCCTGTGGTTTGAGCGGTCACTATGTCTGTTACTTGACACAAGGTTCTTGTCCTTATATTTTTCACCTGAGGCACTCAACCACAAACTTCCACTGTGCTCAACAGCACTCAACACCACCAAACCAACCGGCCTCACTCCAGGGTAAAGCGGTGGGCGAACTCCGCCGTACAGATCCCCACAACACCCTTACCCTAACTTCTGCACACCGGTATCACCGGCCTAGGGTACGGTGTCCCATACCACCCTACCCTCTCCGAGTTTTCCAAATCTACCGGCCAACGGCCAAAGTCACTTAGTAGTGTAAAATGCTGAATGAGATGGTCTTATATATATACAATGTTTTAATTCTTACTAAGGTTGTCAGGGTGAATGTGGCCATCAAAGTAAAGAGGGCTTTTATCAGTGGTAGGATTTATCTAATTAACATGTCATTCTAAACATTTATTTTAAGCAACTATCATTTCACAAAAATCAATAATGAAAATACATTAATTAAATAATGTAAATTTCATAGGATTCAGTATGATTAAAAACATGTGGCTTGCCTTCTTTTTGTTGCCCTTGATTTCCTTGTCCAGCTTCAAATTTATCTGCCCTTGCTGTCTTTCAGTTGACCAACCCGCTTGGTCCGATCACTAGCGTAGAAAACGAAGTCAAATAGGTTCCTGCTTTGCTAGATGCAAGCTGGGAACAAAATACAATTATAAAATAAGAAAGAGTATAAAAAGAAAAGGGTTGGGTTGGGAGGTCGAGGTTCAACGATGTTTGGTAGGTTGACACGGCTAAAATTGGATTAGATAGGCTCCGGTCTACTAAAAGATGCATATGTATTGGACAAATTTTAGGAATAAAGGATAAACATTTAAAATTAAATGGTAGATCTTTGAATTGGGTGGATTTAGGATTTTATCAAGATTTAAATTGGGTGAAACGGAGTAATTTGAATTTATAAGATTTAACTTGGGTGGAATGGTGAAATTTGAATTTAAAGAGTTAAGGTTGTGAAATGGTGGGATTTAAATATTTAGAATTTAAATTTGGGAGAACCGATGCCAAATTTAAATTTGGGATATTAAACTAGTCAAAATGGTGTATTTTGGTATTTTTGGGGTTTTTAGATTTTTCTGGGATTTTTGGGGATTTTCTAAAATCGGTGCACAGTGCGGAACAGTAATGGACTTGGCCCGGGGTACAGTGCAACTCGGCCCGAGCTTCTCGTGCGGCCGAACCAACCGGCGACCCACTGCCGAACCGCGCACACGGTTCAACAGGCCATTGGCCTTCGGCCCATGCAGGCGTGGGCGCAGCCCAGTGCAAGCGTGCACATCCGCCCGATGGGCGGCGCGTGGACAATGCCAACGAGCCGGATCTCGCGAGGACAGGCGCTCGGATGAAGAGACGGCGTAGCATCTATGGTCCGGATTCAAACGTGAAGGGATGCTTTGGATGAGTCGGTGCTAACGGCCGTGATTGGACCACGCCGCCCCGGGTGGTCTTCTTCAACCTCCCGATAGCACTCTCGGCTGGAAACAGAGAGAAGCGACTGTGGTGGTGCGGCGGCTACAGATCATGAAAGAAAAATTGGTTTCGGCAGAGGATGCATTTATGGCTTAGGATTCCATTTTGACCTTTTGGAAAACGAATGGAAAACCGGCGGAGGTTGGCGGTGGCCGGAAAGGCGGCGGCCTTCACAGTGGCTCTAGAGGATCCCGGTAGGGTTTTGACCGATTGAGCTGTGCTTTCTCCATCTACGGGACACTAGGAAGGTGATGGAAGTGACGGCTCAGCTCGGGAAGGACTCAGGCAAGCTGGCCACGGTGAGGTCTTCTTGACCGCCGGCGACTTTCGCTGCCGGCCTTCTAGGCTAATGCTACTGCTCGATTGGGTGTACTACTGTGATATACACACCACAAGGATCCTACTGGGGCTTGGAATCGAAAAATAACCAAGAGATTTAAAAGCTAGGGTTTATGGCTCACCGGCTCAGAGACTTCGATTGCGAGCGACAGGGGCGATGAGAGGGCAATCGGCTGGGGGAGGAGGTGCGGGGGAATGTTTGGAGACGTTCCACTGTGGCCAAGGGAACTTATATGGCGTGTAGGGCGGTGGCTACAGTAGGGCGCGTTTTTCCTACACAGAGCGGGGGAAGGGGGAGTGCACTGGAGAGACGCAAGGGGGATGAACACGAAGGAGCTGTGGCCAGGGGAGATGAACGCGAGCGGCGACCAAGGCGCAAAGGCAGTGGGATGGCGTGCACGCGCGGGAGCGCCAGAGAGAAGAAAAGGCGGAATGCCGTTTATGGAAAGCGGGATTTCGCCGAGGTTTGCCAAAAAGGGAAAGAAATTCGAATTCAAAAGAAATTCAAGAAAATTCAAAAAATTTTGAATTTTTTCGGGGTGTTTCACAGCTAGGCCCAGTCCTACAGTGGAGACATCTGCCCTCACCAGCTGCATTACATCATAGATGGCCATTGTCGCACTGAAAGGGAAATTTAAACAGTCATCCACAATATGCAAGGATTTTGTATCAACTGATCTGCCAAGAGCTAATGGAAGAAAATTATTGCATGCACTAATTTAAAGTAATGACCTGCCTACTATTTGTTTTCGGTTCGATGAACTAGCATCTCCTACTTAAACTGTTCGACAGAGTTATCCTTCTCCTACCACTGCTATTGAAGGTACAGTTAAAAGGCAAACCAGCAGAAGGCATTCAGAATCCAACTAAATTAAACAGAATCAAAATGCGATATTGCAAGAGATACTTGAACGTTGAGCGTCACTATGAACAATAAATGCATCATTCACAAAGTGCCAAAAGTATCATTATAAACTCCGAACTGCAGGCTAAATCTTTTTACAGAAAGGAAAGATAAATGAAAGGAAGAGGTTTCGATTCACAGTAAAATTACTAACCCATAATACTGCCCCAGCTTTTTTTTGGGGGGGGGTTGTTTTGTACAAATTGCATAGAGAAGAATTGTAATCAGATTACCATATTGGTATATCAACTTTCTATTACTAAATAGTTTAATTCAGCTGGTCTTAGATACTGCTTGATCATCATAGAGAAGCAGGTGCTGGATGCAGTCCTATCTATTTATATATTTTGATTATGGCCTAGATTTCAATTGTATCCTTGAGGTGTTCAAATTGGTAAATTATACTGGGCATTTCTGTCAATTTTTTGCTGCTTCGGGAATTACTAATGTGTGTAGAACTACCAATCACATTAGACAAGAATAAAATGAAACAAGAAAAGTTTGGGGAAAGAAAACAAAGAAACCAGTTTAACTAAAGATAAGAACAAAGATAAAATTTGCAACCTAACATTTTAGATGCGGTTAAGGATAAGACTTCCACCTATGCTCGAATATATAAGCAAATCAGAAAACTAAATTGAATGAATAATATTCTGCAGGAATACCAAATTCTCCAAAATTTAGCAGTGTCCGCAAAGATGGGTGAATCAAGGTCGAATATATGCATGCTAAATTGAAGAATCATACAAAGATTATTGCATAGGTCAAGGTCAAAATAGGTTTGCATAGGTCAGCAAAATAGGTTTGCAGTAGGTAGAAAATGTGGGTTGTTACACACACACCCCATGATACATTGCTACCTTGCTAGCACAAAATACATGCACTTGTCCCGAGTTACATGGAGCCCGATACATCAATAGCAATGGCCTGCAGCTACTAGTTCACAACGAAGTTGAGAGTGAGGATGCTACGATGAACAAGTCCAGCAACACAAAAAGGGCAGAGAAGAACATAAAGCTAAGAAAAGAAACAGAAGCCAACTGCAAATGGCGTCAACCGATCAACAGATACGGGCTCATGCGTCCTTCCATCAAGTTAGTGTCTTCTGTCGCTTCTCGACATACTTGTAGATTGATGCATCAGCTTTTGCCCTTAAAAATAAAAGATCAATGCATCAGCTGATCCATCCCGGGTTTCGGTCATTGGGCAGGCCAATAACGAAAATCGCCAAAAACAAAGCAAGTAAATTAAGAGGAAGATGTTTTGTTTCCAGCAGGTTTGTCGAATGCAAGTCAGAATTCATATATGAGAAGAGATGAGCATTGCGGCGTTGTAGTTAGGGATGTTCATTTTGAAACCGAACCAAACAAACTATACCGAAAAAATCATACCGTATCGGTCAACTCTGTTTGACCAGTATTCGGTACGGTTTTCCAGAAATAAGGTTTTTTAGGATTTTAGTTTTTTTCAGTAAAAACCGACAGAAAACCGAACTCCTCAATCCCACGCAGTCAGGCGCAGCTGGGCTCAGCCGCTTGGCTGCTCTCGCCTCTCGGGCTCTCGGCAGCCCATGATAGTAGTACTAGTGTGCGTAGCAGGAGCGGCCAGTGGGCCGAGTGCAGACACGTAGCCCATCAGGCCGGCCATCCCAATCGGATCGTGCGCAATTGCGCGTGTCTATGCAGCCCATAAGCACAATGTCATCAGACAACTGAGAAGCGTAATTAGGGCCTGTTTGGGAGAGCTCCACCAGCTCCAGATTCACGAAAAACAGCTCCACTCCACAAAATTTTACCCAAACGTTCCAGCTCCGCGAAATCTGGATCCACCAAAATCCTGGATCTGAGAGCCAGATCCATGGATTTCATGGAGCTCCTCAAGGGGTGCTCCACCGTGGAGTTGGGTGGTAATTACCCACCAATGCCACTGGTTACACATCCCATCCCACCAAACGTGACCATTCCTACCAAAACCTCAATTTCGTGGATCTGGAGCTGCTGTACAAGCCAAACACTCCATGGTGGGATCCCAGATCCACAGTGGAGTTGCTCTATGGTGGAGCTGCTGCTCCAGATCCATATTTTCAATGGTGGAGCTCTCCCAAACAGACCCTTAGTCTTTGACTCTTCATGCAACTTTGCATGCTACTCTGTGTGTGTATGCTTCATTGCTTCCTCCGTAACTTTGCTTAATTCATTTATGTGCACAATCCTGTACGATAATATCGGTTTAAACTTTTTATATAAAAGTTAATCATCATTCCAATTGTTGCTTCCTCCATAGATTTGCTTCTAAAGTTCTAATTATCTTGACAATAGTATATATATTATCGCCTACACGTCTCGTTAGTTATTATATCGTTCGCAATTCACGTCAACTTTGGTAATTATAGTATTTATCGATATCGTACCAAAAAAATAATTAGGATTTATAAAAAACAAACCATATTTTTAAAATACTATATATATTTATCGAACTAACAATATCGTATTTACTGTATATACCGAACCCAAAAAACCTAAAGAACACCTAGTTCTTGTGCTGCTGAGGAGGCGTACTTCAGCTCGGCGTTTCCACTAGAGGAAAACGAAGAGCGCGCTCTCCGTCCAAAGCCGGCCGGTCGCGCAGCGCAGGTAGCTTAGGTGAATCTTGAGGAGTGGACCGGATTTTGGGCAACGGCCGGCGGCGCGGCGGGGATGGGGGACGGCCGCGGAGGAGCTCAAGGTGGGACGAACCGCCCCGCATGGCTGCAGCAGTACGAGCTGGTGGGCAAGATCGGCGAGGGCACCTACGGCCTCGTCTTCCTCGCGCGCCTCAAGCAATCACATCCCCACGCTGCCGTTGGCGGTGGCCGCCGCGGCTCCCCCATCGCCATCAAGAAGTTCAAGCAGTCCAAGGAGGGTGACGGCGTCTCGCCCACCGCCATCAGAGAGATCATGGTAACCGACTCATCGCCCGTTGCTTCTACAATCCACCGATTTCCTCCTCCCCTACCGAACCCTAACAGTAATATTCTCCCTTGCGTTTGCCCTTGATTGCTTGCTTCGCATCGCAGCTCCTGCGCGAGATCAACCACGAGAATGTCGTCAAGCTCGTCAATGTCCACATCAACCACGCCGACATGTCCCTCTACCTTGCCTTCGATTACGCCGAGCACGACCTCTATGTACGCAGCACCCATCTCTTATCTTCTCTTACTTATCCCTGCTAGTGCTTCTTCATTCACATCAATCTTGTACTTATCAAATTCAAATGCCCATGAGATGAGCATGAGCTACATCCGTCTTTCTTTCTTTCTTTAAGTTATTTAATGGACCAATTAACCAAACCGCAGGAGATTATCAGGCATCACAGGGAGAAGCTTAACCTTCCCATTAACCCCTACACCGTCAAGTCCTTGCTCTGGCAACTGCTTAATGGCCTCAACTATCTTCATAGGTATCGTCTATATCTTCAATTGACAAGATGAGTAATTTGTTTCCCCATGGTGCGGTGTCTAACCTAACATATATGGGATTTTTCTCTGGGCCATCCTATCTACTAAATCTGACTGACCTTAACTATCTTCCCTCCTGCAGTAACTGGATTATCCATCGAGATCTCAAGCCTTCTAATATACTGGTATCTTGTTACATGTTTCTTGCTGATATACAAATCTGTCCAATGTTGCTTCTTTCTCTTGCTGATCGTGCTGCGATGGTGTGCCCCAATAGGTTATGGGAGAAGGAGAAGAACACGGAATTATAAAGATTGCTGATTTTGGGCTTGCTAGGATATATCAAGCTCCACTAAAACCATTAAGTGAAAATGGGGTAGGTACCTTCATCTCCATGCCCGTTATTAAGCATGGTCCTGTCCTGTGGTCCTATTTCAAGGAGGATGGGGAAAGGAAAGGATGGTACCTTGGTAGAGGAATGCCTAGTCATTTTGCCAAATTATTACTTGTATTCTCACTGTTTTGATAAACTTAAAGCTTAGACTTTGCATATACCCGTAAAATGTCTCCACATTTTGTTGCTCATCTGTTCTTTCGTCTTCTATTATATTCATGGGAGCATGTGGTGTGTTATCAATATTCGCTACTTATATGGCTAACCAAAAAATTGCAGGTTGTTGTAACTATCTGGTATCGTGCTCCTGAGCTGTTACTTGGGGCAAAACACTACACAAGCGCTGTTGGTATCCTTTCAGGGAGAGCCAAAGCATATTCTTTTTACCATCTCTTTTTCTTCATTCACTCAGTTATCTCCTTAATCATCTCTAGATATGTGGGCAGTTGGTTGCATTTTTGCTGAATTGCTTACGCTGAAACCACTGTTCCAAGGTGTTGAAGCCAAAGCTACTCCAAACCCATTTCAAGTATGGGCACTTACACTTAAGTAGTTACTATAATCATCTTGCTTTCAGATTAGGTCACTAGACCAAGATTGCCTGCATTACATTTTGTAGAAATCCTCCTCTATTTATGCCATTTATTTGCCATTTTACTCACAGTTGATTTACACATGTATTGTAGCTTGATCAACTAGACAAGATTTTTAAGGTCTTAGGTATGGATGTGTCGCTTCTGCTTTGGTGTTGTTTTATTATATACTCCCTTTTCACATAATATACTCTTGTAGTATAATAATCCAATTCTTCTGAAGGTCATCCCACGGTTGAGAAGTGGCCTACCCTTGCTAATCTTCCATCCTGGCAAAACGACCAGCAGCACATTCAGGGGCATAAGTAGTATGTCAGACATTGTTGAGCTGCTCTAAGAAACCTGAACTATTGCTTTTATCATTCCTTAAGGCAGTCATCCCTCCCTTGCAGTGAGAACACAGGTCTTCATAATATTGTGCACTTGCCGCAGAAGAGTCCTGCATTTGATCTTCTTTCGAAAATGCTTGAGTATGGCACTTGCTCTCTAGCCTGTTATAGATTCAACATAACATCGGTTGATGCTCATTTATTGCTTTCTTTTTGTTGATTTATCACCCTGGTATTCCTCTTGTTTCAGGTATGATCCTCGAAAGCGTATAACAGCTGCACAAGCTCTGGAGCATGAGTAAATAACTAAATAGCTTCGCATATACGTTGTTCCTTTTTTGCTTGGTTGGATGCTTTGTTTGTTTCCAGAATGTGTGTAACCTGTTCTTTGCTGATGTGTTCTAGACTTCTAATAGTTTGCCTGAGATGTTTCGCTCGCCAGTGCATACTGTAACTACCTGCTGGACCATTGTGCACTCTTAGCAGTTCTAGCCAAGTATGAAAACTCTGGAACATGCTTAAGTTTTCTTTGCACTAATAGAGACTTTAAGTAGCCACTCGTGTATGTCTCTGCCATACCTATCTCTATCTGAAGCAGTCTGGAATTGTATTCAAATTCATGCCTATGTTTATTTAATCATTCAAGTTTTCTTTATTCACATATAACACTAACAAGTCTTCATCTATAGAACAGATTCAACAGAAACATATGGTCTGTTTTGAACTTTAGGTTTCCTGTCTGAATCTAATTTATTTTCTTTCATTAGTATTGATCTGTACCCTTCTTTGTCTGGTTTGGCGCAAAACTGTCATTAGTAATCAGAATTCAGGGTTATCTGGTGTTGTTGACACCGTTATAAATATTTGTGCTTTCCAAATCTTATACATTCAACATGAAAATTACAAGGGTGTGCAACCCGTCACTCTAATCCCTATATGTTTTTGAGTGTTTTAAGCTTTAGTGACATGGGTTTAGCTTAAATGAAGATGGACATTGTTTCCGTGCTGAAAAGTTGATGAAATCTGTCTAATTCTAAAGCGGTGCTATTGGTGATTACAATTTGATACATATACTCTTCTGAATACACCCGTTTCTTTAATTAGGTACTTTCGAATGGACCCACTGCCTGGACGAAAGTAAGTTGTGTGTGAACAGAGTCTTAACTGCCTTTACTTTCCTAAGAAACACCTCTACATCAGATGTTTGACATAGCATTTCCTTTAGAAAGTGAAGATAGTTCTCATCCTTCTGTCTAAAAATGTCTCTCTGGTCAGTGCGCTTTTACCATCCCAGCCAGGGGAGAAAATTGTGCAATATCCTGTTCGTCCCGTTGATACTACAACAGATTTCGAAGGAACAACAAGCCTTCAACCAACTCAACCGGTAACGCAGCTCTGTCTCTAGCTAAGCCCTCATTTTCCAATGCCTGATTAATGGGAAGCTTTATGCAATGAATGTGCTTATTCTCAAGGCAACTTAGATTTGTTCCTTGTAGCAAAAAATCATCACCCCATGCTGTAGGATACATTTGAATTGGTCAAACAAGTTAAATTATGGGCATCACAAGATTTGGTTCAGCCCGATTTTGAAGGAACCTGGCTCTTTGGTAGTTGCAACACATTCGATTGCATTGTTGTAACGCAATGTATTTGTATTTCAGCCATCAGGGAATGCACCTCCCGGCAGTCAGTCTGTGGTACCGAGAGCCCTTCCAAGACAAATGCAACAGCCCATGGTTGGTATGCCAAGAATGCCTGGTGGTGCAAACATGGCGCCCTTCAATGCAGCGTCGCAAGCAGGCATGGCAGTCCTGAATCCCGGTAATATTCCAGTGCAGAGAGGTGCCGGTGGGCAGTCTCATCCGCACCAGGTATGTATATATATATTCTCTTTCCTTGAGGGCTTGCTACAGCTAGTTGAAGAAGACCTGTGATTATTGAATTGAAGCGTTTTTGTGCAACAGTTGAGAAGGAAGGCTGATCAAGGGATGGGGATGCAGAACCCCGGATATCCTCAGCAGAAGAGGCGATTCTGACACCGGCACCCCACCCTGGGTGCTGACTCTCCTGTTTATTGTGTACATCTGGTGTTTCAAACACGACGTTGGTTATGTAAGCCAGTTGTTGCTGCTTGATTTTATCAGCATTTCAATGCGAATGTTGGTTGTAAAACATGAAATCACAGTGATTGAATCCTAGGGTAAGAGGCGAAGGGTCCGGAATTGACCCAGCGTAGGAGAATGAATTGATCAGCTTATTATTACATCAACTCCATTGGTGAATGCGTAAGGGGAGGAGACGTGCTTGTTTAACTAGGTACTCTTGTTGGCGGTCGGATTCATTCTGGGGAGAGGGAGTGGTCGTCGGGTACTGGAGGAGGCGAGGCCGTGACCTCACCTGCGCCGCCGCAAACCACGCCTCGCCGACGGCACAGATGAGATGAGATGAGCGAGCGGCAGAGGATCATCTGGGCCTCAGAGGAGAGCCTTCCGGCCCACCAAGGAAATCCTCCTCCTCCTCTTCTTCTTCCCTCGTCCAAACGCTGCCTGCCCCTCTTCTAATCCGGGACGCGGACGGCGAGCCAAGGAAATCCTCCTCCTCCAAGGCTCCTCCTCCTCCTCCTCCTCCTCCTCCAAGGCTAGGCGTCGAGATCGCGCGGCCGCAACCGACTCCGACCATCTCTTCCTGGCTGGTATCCCCTCCCCTCCCCTCCCCTCCCCTCTCCTCTAGCCTGCCCTGGATTCAACTCCATATTCGATTCCAATCCAAACCCTAATCCAACCCAGAAAAGAAAAGAATCTCTATCTATACATCACATCCCTAGGGTCGGTCTCTCCCCTCGATTCCATCCATATGGCCGGCTGGACCAGTTCCAGCGCCGCCGCCTCCGGCACGGGAGGATGGCGCTTCACCAGCCGCGGCGGCAACAACAGGTGGCGAGAGAGGGGCAGGGAGAGGCCAGCCCCGCAGCCTCACTATCGCTACCGCCCTGTCGATTCCAATGCTCACCCCTCCTCGCCCCCGCCGCCGCACCGCCACTCCAGACCCGCCATGGATCAGGGAGCCTCCACTTCCACCCGCCGCTCACAACCACCTCGTATCCCACCCACAGACGACGACGACGACGACAAGTCTCCTATGATCCCCGCCGCCTCCGCAGTCATGCCTCCCGCTGATGCTTCCGACGATAAGGCCAGCCGCAACGCCGCCAACTTCGAGTGCAACGTCTGCTTTGAGATGGCCGCTGACCCCGTCGTCACCTGGTGCGGCCATCTCTTCTGCTGGGAGTGCCTGTATCAGTGGCTCCACGTCCACTCCCACCACCGCGAGTGCCCTGTCTGCAAGGGCCAGGTCGCTGATGATGCCATTATACCAATCTACGGGCGCGGCGGCTCTGCAGCCGATCTTCACACTGCACCACCAAGGCCAACGGGGGCCAGAGTCGAGAGCTACAGGCAGCAGCTGCTGGGGGCTGTGCCGGACTTGCCTATGGATGACGACGACCAAGACCCCTTTGATCTCCACGAGTTTCGACTTGGCTTTGGAGTAAGCTCCTCACTGAGAGATGCGATGATTAGTTTCATGCCCGATCATGAGGTGGACATGGAACAACTCTATGATGACTACACCAATGTCTACCACTACGACGACGATCTGCTGGGCGGCTTTCCGGTGTTTGCATCTGCTGGGGGCTCTTCGCAGGGACATGGTGTTGGAGACGACCACCTTATGGAAGCCTTCTTTCACGGCGACATCGACACCCATCAACCAGCGTTTGGCCACCCTGGCACAAACCATCAGAACCGTGGACGGCGGCATGGCCGCCGCCAGCGTGCAAGAGCAGCAGCAGCAAGTGCCGAGGGGGCAAGCGGTGCATTTTACCGCCACACTGGTGCTGGTCCGAATGTTACTACAGGTGGTGGTGGTGGTGGTTCTTCTTCACGGCCTTATGGGGGTTGGACCGAGAGAAGAGGAGGAAGAAGCCACCGGAATTCGAACTCGGCCACCGGAAGAGGCATGCAGGATAGCAGGAGACACAGGACCAACTGCAATTGATGGGGATCTTGGCCTAGCCTGATGATACTAGTGTTCCGTTCCAAATAAACAGACTTTCCAATTCTTCTCTCTCTCTCTCTCTCTCTCTCTCTGTGTTCTGGTCCGTGCCGTTGCACCATGACAAGCATATTTTTTTTGAGGGCGAATGGTTCTTTTCGTTTATGCAAGCCATACATTACCTTCTTTTATGCCTGCTCCTTGTCATTGGTTGATAGTATTACATGTGATGCATACTGCATAGGTACGCTCTCAACTCCAGAGTATTTAAACATGTGCACTTGACAAGTACTTACAGCAGTAAGCTGTCGTGCCGTCTTGTCTAGTTGATCACAGGATATATAGGGGTATTCGTATTGGATGATGCTTTTTAGCCGAAAATGAATAAGTAATGATTGAAAGAAGTGCCTTTTAAAAGGAGTGAGTGAGGGTGGGAAAAATAAGAGAAATACGAGACAGGAGCAAGAGGAGTGAAGTGTGTGATACACCCATTACTCTCTGTCTTATCATCGGAGTGAGACGGAATCGAGAGAAGTGGAGAAGTCGGTTCGAAAAACCAGATGTTCATATTGATTTCTAGCTTTTGCTTAAGAAACTAGGAGGAGAAGAACCTAATACAAACACACCCTTACAATCTTAGCTGTACAGTGCAGGCAAATGCCAAAGTATGCTGGGATGCAAAAAGGGTTTTGCAGCTGACGGCAACACAGATACTGTCTGAGCAATTCCATTAGGAGGCAACGCCTGGTTTTCAAATCTCCAGTAATGCCTGGAAACAAGAACCGATTGGTTTCCCTTCTGCGTGTTATAATATTAGAAATTCAAAAGTTTGGACCAACAAGAGAGCTAAATTACAAACAAAACGGAGCTAGCTCATTCAAAATGCTGTTGAGTCAACATCACAAACAAAGACCACAACGGGTTATTCAGGAAGGCGCGCAACATGCTGTGCCGCAGATTTCGCGAGACCATCAGCATCAGCTGCTAATTCCTGTGTAGATAGATGCCTATGCATACACTCGCACAACATCCTCAGTACCGGATGGCCACACAGAGCATCGCCCGCCCATAAGAGTGGTTGGCTGCAATGACATCCTAATTTGAATAATAAGCTCTTTAATATGAAGCAAATCAGACTTATGAGAGAGAAGCACAAACATTAAATGATTTCGTTAAGCTCTTCTTTATCGCAATCGATTTTGTTAAATTGGCGCTTACCGGTCTCCCCGTCTATCAATTCTTGCTAACTAGAAGGTTGACTAACTTTTGTCCGATCGCCAGAAACAAATGATACTGACAACTAGCAAGCTTAAACAGCCTGACACCAAAATCTTCAGGGCTAAACCCACGAAGCATGACTTTCTCCTTTTGAACAGTCTGCAACACACGTCTCATTAAGTATACCTTCTCCTTCCTTACCTGAATTCCTCACAGTAATATCTAACCCCGAGATGTTTATCTTTATCTTTGGAGCTTGACACCACCAATGCCATTTGCTTCGTCCACAATTAGCTTCTTGCTTAGCCCATCCCCATCTTTATCTTTTGGTACTAATTCTAACAAGCGCGTGTTGGAATTGGATATTAGACACTGAGCACATATAAGCCTCTAGTAGTTATTCAGAGCCTAAAGAAGCAGAGAAATGAGGTGAAGAGAACATGAACGAGTCGATAACTTGTGTGAAATTTGGCGGCAACTAAATGTAAGCTAAATTTCCCTTGGTCAATCGAAAAAATTTAAGATAACTTGTCTCGCTATCGTTGAAGCTTTGGATTCCAATTCCAGTATAGAGATAAAGTGATAAACATACCTGAATCCATCGGTGTGTGCTAATTTGCTTAAGTCAGTTTCATCCCCTTCAAACAAGAGTGTGTTATCAGCAGGAAGCTCCACTTTTCTCTTCTTAAGAGATGAAATTAATACCATTGTAACACTTTTCAGTGGGCTTCCACTAGGAAGTTGAACCCTGTAGGTTGGTGTTCCTACCAAAAAGGCAACTGTTGCAATAATAAGGCATATTGAAGAGATGCCAAATCCAAGAGTCCAAGCAACATTTTGCTGTATCCAAACAACAATGGTGCCCAAGATGAAGACTCCAAGGTTGACAGCAATGAAGAACCAACTAAAAAATGCTTGCTTCTTTTTACTCTCTTCAAGGTTCAAATCATTATATTGGTCAGCTCCAAAGGGAAGTAAGGCTGATTTGACACCCCCAGTCCCAACTAAGACAAGGTACAACGAAGCAAAGAACACAAAATACTGAAACCCTGTTGCAGGAGGGCAAGAAGTTCCTTCACATGAGGCGGATCGTAGTGATGGAATGACTGCAGAGGCTGTAATGATGAGCAATCCCTATTTGTGGAAATAATACGAGGAGTTAACAAACACCAGAAATTACAAACATAAAAACTGTCACATATCAGAGGGAAAAAAGAGTAAGTTAAGTATACAATGCCTGTACTTACAGTAACGTAGAATATTATAGAGATAGCAATGGTCTTGTACTTTCCCCAGTATGTATCAGCAAGAAAGGCTCCAAGAACGGTGTAAGAAATGTGGTGCCATTCCACGTATCAACATTTGGTGCATTTGAAGCAGTACTTCCATGGAGGACCGTTCCAAGATATACGACCAGGTTGAGGGCAATACCAGAGTAAGCAATGCTCTCCAAGAATTCAAAGGCTACAGTAAGTGCAAAGGAGGACAAGTGGTTAGTGGTTACAGCACCAGGTTGATACAAAAAGGAAAATGGTAGTTTGTTGCAAGAACTTGGAAGTTATAGTGCACATGACAGGTTATAGTTGTGTTTGCATCCATGAGATAAGATGTACCCACAATAATAGCAGGAGCCTTCCAGTTGAAGGGCTTGTTATAGTACTGGGATGACCTTCAGAAGAATTGGATTATTATACTACAAGAGTATATTATCTGAAAAAGGAGTATACAATAAAACAACACCGAAGCAGAAGCGACACATCCATACCTAAGACCTTAAAAATCTTGTCTAGTTGATCAAGCTACAAGACATGTGTAAATCAACTGTGAGATAAATAAAATGGCAATTAAATGGCAGAAATAGAGGAGAATTTCTACAAAATGTAATGCAGGAAATTTTGGTCTAGCGACCTAATCTGAAACGGGTTTGGAGTAGCTTTGGCTTCAACACCTTGGAACAGTGGTTTAAGCGTAAGCAATTCAGCAAAAATGCAACCAACTGCTCACATATCTAGAGATGATTAAGGAGATAACTGAATGAATGAAGAAAAAGAGATGGTAAAAAGAATATGCTTTGGCTGTCCCTGAAAGGATACCAACAGCGCTTGTGTAGTGTTTTGCCCCAAGTAACAGCTCAGGAGCACGATCCCATATAGTTACAACAAATTGCAATTTTTTGGTTAGCCATATACGTAGTGGATCTTGATAGCACACCACATGCTCCCATGAATATAAGAGAAGACAAAAGAACATATGAGCAACAAAATGTGCAGACATTTTACGGGCATACGCAAAGTCTAAGCTTTAAGTTAATCAACACAGTGAGAATACAAGTAATAATTTGGCAAAATGACTAGGCATTCCTCTACTAAGGTGGGAGGCGGTGATGACGGCCAGCTTGAGGGAGGCGAGGATGGCGGAATTCACAGGGACAGGGATGATGGTCAGTCGTCCCCGTAGGCGAGGAAGCGGTAGCGCTCCTCGTACGGCCCGTCGAAGTGGAGGTCCGCCTCCAACCACTTGGGGTACCTCACCAGGTCGCCCGCCACGAAGTGCATGTACTCCTCGCCGCTGGTGGCGCCGGCGGGGAGCACCCTGACCTCGCCGGAGACGATGTACACCAGCTGGTCCACCTGCCAGTCCCAGGGCATGCGGCACCGGCCCCCCGTGCGCCAGGCGGACCACGTCTCCATCACCCGCAGCGCCTCCACCCGAGCCTGCGCCGCCGCCCCGCGCTCCACCCGCACCTTGTACACCTCCTCGAGCGGACGACGACCCAACACCGGCCCAGGCGCCGCCCGCGCTAGCGCCAATCGTCGGCTAGGTCTAGGACGAAAAGAGGGCGCCTGCGCCATGGGGATGGGGGGGACGAGGAGGGGAGGGCATCCGCTCATCTTTGGCGGTGCCTTTGGTGGAGGAGGGGATGGACGGGGGCAAGGCGGCGGGTCCTCTGCCTTGCCTTTGGCGAAGGAAGAAGGAACACTACACGGTGGGTGTTACTCACTCACTTGTGGATAGGCAAGGCAAGGCAAGGCAAGGCTGGGCTGCTCGCTCTGCTCAGTGTAAATGAAGCACAAGGTAGGCAATAGCAATGGATTTCCGCTGAATCGGACTGGCGTGGTAACAATACGACGGAAACACGGTGTAATGTATTAGGGTGCTGCAGCTGTATACTGCAGAAACGACAATAGCATTGGCACATCACCACCATACTGGAACGAACATATGTGCTGGTGCGCTAAACAAGCAGCTGTAGGCTTAATTACCTACTTTAATTTTTTATTTAGTTTTTAAAAATTTTAAATATAGCACATGAACTTTAAAAATTATGAAAATTTATGTACAATCTTCTGACATAACATAATTTATAGTGCAAATTTTCGAATAATTTTATCCCTTGTGTATATTACTCAAACATTCATAAATTTTTGATATTTGTATGAGATTTCACATGTAGTAAACAAGGTTACAAAATTACAAAATTTTATGTGAAGTCTCCTAACATATTCATAGTTACTGTGCAATTTTTTAGAAATTTTATATAGTCCAAATTTGCTATGTCAATTTCCAAAAATATCTAAAAAGACTTCAAATTTGGACCACATAAAATTCTCAAACAAATTGCACAATAACAATGAGTGTGTCATGAGGCTTTACATCAAAATTTGTGATTTTTAGAGCTTGTTTGCTATATATAAAACTCATACAAATATCAAAATTGTATGAATTTCTTAGCAACGTTCACAATGGATAAAATTACCCAAAAATTACACTGTAAAGTAAATTATGCCAGAAAACTATACATAAATTTTCATAATTGTTGGAGCTCATTTGTTATATTTAAAAATTTAAATAAAAACTAAACAAAAAAACAAGTAATTAAACCAGCTAATCAGTCGGCTTAATCACCTACCGCCTAGGAGGAGACGGTATCTTCTCTAATTTGTTTCGCTTAATATTTATTTAAAATTTTAAATATAACAAATGAGCTCAAAAGATTATGAAAATTTACATGCAATCTTCCAACACAACGTACTCGACAGTGTAATTTTTGGATAATTTTATCCATTGTGAATATTGCTAAAACATTTATACAATTTTGATAATTGTATGAGTTTGTATATATAGCAAACAAGCTTCAAAATTTATAAAATTTTATGTGGAACTTTCTGACATAACCATAGTTATTTTATAAATTTTTGAAAATTTTTATGTGATCCAAATTTACCACATTTTTTCTGATTAATTTAATCATGAATTTATGGCCGATGAATTTACTCGTGAATTTAATTCATAATTAAATTAATCCGAATAGACGTAACAAATTCAGAGCATATAAAATTTACAATAACCATGACTATGTTGGGAGGCTTCACATAAAATTTCATAACTTTTGAAACTCGTTTGTTATATTTGAAATTTTATGAATGTTTAAGAAACATTCACAATGGATAAAATTATCCAAAAATTACACTACGAGATATGTTGTGTCGAGAGGCTGTACTTAAATTTTTGTAATTTTTTGAGCTCATTTGATATATTTACAAATTCAAACAAATAAAAAATTAAGGTAGGCACCTATCGCCCCTCACCGGACGGCAGGCAAGCCTGCCGTCCCCCCCACTGGGTGGCAGGCGCCTGCTGCCAGCGACCGCGCTGCGTGTTGCCTCGCGGGCGCTGTCTCCCGCCCACTGGATGACATAAACGATATTTTTGTCAATACGGTATGCATACATCTATTTTTATAAATATGGTGTATAACAATGCCAAATCTGGCTTTAACTCCTTCCTGTTATTCCCAGGTCTTCTTTGCTGTGAGGAGAAGAGCTAGCAACTAATTAGTCTGGGAAACGATAATTCAAAGTAAGTAATCCAACACAGAGGTGTGTATATGCCTACCTTTTTGAACGCTAGTTGGCCAGCCTGTCCTGAATCAGCCGCCTCTTAGCTGAAGGCTTTTGCTGTGGAATGCTGGCACCACTTGCCTAATGGAAATAGGAAATGAATAATTTATGGTCAGTGAACAGGATAGCAATGTAAATATGATGACCCAGGTTTTTACCTAGGAGTAATAACTCTAGTCAATGGATTATTATTTGTTTGTCCAGTAAAACACCGCTTCAATGAATAGTAAACCTATTAAAGTGTTGCAACAGAACAATAATTAAAGGTGGAATATAACATTATATAAACATAGCCACGCAGGGCTCGAATACTGTTAGACCATATAGAGGTTATGAATACAATGATAATGAATAATTGACTTTCGGGTTGTATTAAAATTTACATTTATGAAAGTTTCAGTCGATCACGGTTGGTAATCAGCGGGCTTCGACTACGATCGGTAGTCGGTGGTCTGAACGGCCTTGTGTTGGATGGTCTGATTGGTAGGTGTCGACCATGGCAGGTCGACCACGGTAGATCGACCACCACAGGTCGACCATGGCAGGCTTCGACCACGACATTTTGATCACGACAGAATGACCATGGCAGATAATCAGTAGGCTTCGATTTCAAACAGTGAACCGGCCGTAAGCTATTGTGAACCGGTCAGAGTTACAGTGTACCGATCGTATGCTACAAGGATCCAGTCATGAGCTATACTAACCGGTCGGTGATCGTAGCTACAATGCTTTATCGTAGTCGGAGACTTCATGGACTGTTATCATAGTCGTAAACTTCACGGTCGGTACTTGTAGGTTTTAAGTACTTTAATTCTTGTGATCTTCGAGTACCTCAAGTACTCGTGTCTAATGGGCCAGTGGTCTGATCGGTCTATGCATGACGGTTAGACTGGTCTTACTGAGCGGTGAGTGCTACAGTACTTGTTGGTACTCAGTACTCGGTGATACAGTACTGGGTCGGTACTTGGTGGTCGATGGTTTAGTGACTGGTTGGTAGTTGGTAGTACTACGATACTTGTGATTTTTTGAGTGTTCTGAGCGGAGCGGTAGGAATTCCTGGGTACTTGTATTTTTGAGTACTCGATGAGCTAGCAACCGGTCTGTGCATAGCAGTTGTAACCGGTCGTAATGAGAAATCTAAGGTTGATTTCTAGAAAGCGATAGAAATTATGGTCGTGGATGATCTGGTTGGTGTTGATGGATGGTTAAGAGTGTGGTTTACATGTGTGGACTAATGTCTATCAAGTTAGGAATAATTGTGCCAAGAAAAATGATCTTTGGTCTTTGCATGTGTAGGTTTAGTATGAGGACGGTCATGGTCGATGACGAGGAGGACTGGACTAGGATGGAGAAATTTGAGGTTCAGAGGGTCGAGGATGTCACGAGATGGTCGGGCTCACGTTGGAGCACGTGGAGATTAAAGATGGTGATGCGTGGAGAAGCTACGTGAGGTGCGGTCCTGGAGGCTTTGACACATGAGATGGATGATGCGTGATGAAGATACATAAAGTGCAATTCTAGAGGCTTCGTCATGTGATCAGATTGAAAAAGTTATAGAAGGAGTCCATAACTTGGAAGGTTTACAGATATTGAAAAATCTGTGTTTGGAAGAGTTTCGGGTCGCTTGATTTTCGGAACGAATAGTGTTTGGTTTAGAGATATTAGACAATTCGTGTTTGGAAGGGTTTCGGGTCTCTTGATTTTCAGAAGAGATAAGATTTCGTGTTCTTGTTTGATGAGGATATGTTTGGAGCGTTAGCCTACAAAAACAGGGAGATACTAAAGGTTAACTTGTGGGTTGTTAGAAGATTTTTGGTAAAAAAGAGAGGTTTTAGTTTTTGGCTAGGGATTTTAGGGTGCTTATGAGGGCGCTTTGTAAATCCATGAAAATCCAGCAATAAACATCATCTTGAATCAATCTGATTTTTGGTTTGCTCAACAAGTGCTGGTGTTTGCAGTTGGATCAAAGCGTGCGACTATGTGTAAAGGTGATCGAGAGGTTTTGCTTCTAGGTTGTCGATTTCGAATTTGTTCAATCTGGTTAAAAATCAAAGCCGAGCGATCTAGCAAACAGCTGAGCATCGAACGGTCCAAATCTTCATCGACTACTTAGATATTTCAAAAGCGGAGGCAATCATTTACCCCTTTTTTATTGTGGTATTCGATCCTACAAATACTACCATATTTACAAAGCAAATTGTTGTAACTAATAGTTATACAAAGACGAAGACTAAAATTTTGCTATATCCTACTGTATTCTCCATGTCCGTGTCTTTCAAAAGCTATTTTTCAATTTTTTTTCCAGAAGCTAATTCATTTAGCTATTACTATTTTATTTCAGTCAAAAACTCCAACAAAAAAAATCAACCCCTGCCGATTAAAACACACCCAAAATAAGCATCATGCCAACAGCAAGCTGTATAACACGTTCAAGATGATGCACATGCACCCAAATAGTAACCTCATTGTCCCCGTATCATTAGCCATTTCTTTTGAGCTTTTGTTTTTTAGTTTTTCTGAAAATCAAAACAAACAAAGCAATTTCTTAAAGTAGATTCTCTAAACAACTTTCTAAGTCTAAAACCGTGTGCGCCGTTTACATCGGTATCTCCACATCTACTGTCGCCTCGAAAAACGCAGACAAAAACTCCACAGCCAAATGTCATCAGCCGCAGCTCAAAAGAATAGATTCATTGTTTGCATCTGAATGGATCACAATAACATATGGATTGAACAGATCATTCCATCTACTACATTCAGTTACAACTCAATCGATAAAATTGGTTTTGTAGTAGTAGTAGTACAGTACAACAGGATATGTAAAGCATATGCAAACAGGGAGAGCTTATTAAGCCAGCTGCGACGGCAGCCTTGCATACTGGGGGACGACTTTCTTGACTGTATAATTATTTGCAAATGCTGTATACACAACAAAGTTCACGGCACTAATCCCCGTCCACAACCAAAAGTAAGAGTCCAGATGACCATCATTCAGATCAGCAGGAAGCCAGCCCTGCCCACCCCCGCTCTTGGTTACAACAGCGATGACCGAGATTATGAGCGAGTTCACGTAGTAGCCCAGTGACATTGCAAGGAACGAGAATGCCGAGCACAAGCTCCGCATTGATACAGGGGCCTCCGAGTAGAAGAACTCGAGCTGCGCTATGCCGCAGAATACATCGGAGCAGGCGAGAATCACAAACTGGGGGAGTTGCCACGCGATGCTTAAATTGTGGCCAGCCTTGACGCTGCGCAATCTCCACATTTCGACCAGTGCAGCCGCTGCCAATGATGGAATCGCCAAAAACCGGCCGACACCCATCCGCTGCAGCTGTGTCAGCCCCGCAACATTTCCAGTGTATCTTCTGGCTATTGGGATCACAATGCTGTCCTGGAAGGCAACCCAAACCATCATAAAGATTACCTCAGCAGAGTTCAGAGAAGCGGCTGGGACAGAGAAGGATCCAATCTTGGTGTTCATTGCATTCCCCTGTTGGACGAAAGTGGTAGCTGTTTGGCACATTGAGGCTGCGTAAAAGACACTGGTGACCCATATTGGAAGCATCCGAAGCAGAATCTTCACTTCCTCCACCTGAGTGACCGTACATAGTAGCCATGGACGATGACAATCCTTTATCTCTTGGTCCTCGAAAACTACAGCAGCCTTATCTAAGCACCTGAACAAGTTCAAATATCAAAAGTGTTCAACATATTTTCAGTCAAAAGGTAACAAAGAAGGACTTCAAATTGTGAGCCCTATGAGAAACAATTGGGTTTCACTTCTGTTTGTTAAGTTTCACGTGAACAAATCAAGACCACAAGTCTACAACAGTGTTTGCTTGCCAAATTTTCCAATAGCACCAAGCCACCAACTATATCAGAATTTTTTTAAAAAAGGGTATAAAACACTGCTACTTTCTCTCTCTTTTTTCTGTGAGGGAAATTTCATAAGATTTCAAAGTTATTTCCTGTGCAGGAGCAATGAACTTTGTGTCTAGGTTGAGATTAATATTTTGTGCTCACGTCATATTACATTAATACTCAAAGATATTAAAGAATTGAGATTTTTTTTCATCATGTTTAGTTTCCTAGTCCAAATAATTACTTGGGCTGGCAAACAGTACATAGATTTTAGGTGTGAGATTAGATCCCCCGTTATCTTCCAAATGTCTCTTTGTAAGTAATGACAAAAACGAACTCAAGAACAAGTGTGTTGCCGCTGGAAAATTCCAATTCTATGCCAACATGGCTGGCTATTTAGCCTGCCAAAATTTGGCGGCAACAAAATGTAAGCTAAATTTCCCTTGGTCAATCGAAAAAATTTAAGATAACTTGTCCCGCTATCGTTAAAGCTTTGGATTCCAATTCCAGTATAGAGATAAAGTGATAAACATACCTGAATCCATCGGTGTGTGCTAATTTGCTTAAGTCAGTTTCATCCCCTTCAAACAAGAGTGTGCTATCAGCAGGAACCTCCACTTTTCTCTTCTTAAGAGATGAAAGAAATACCATTGTAACACTTTTCAGTGGGCTTCCACTAGGAAGTTGAACCCTGTAGGTTGGTGTTCCTACCAAAAAGGCAACTGTTGCAATAATAAGGCATATCGAGGAGATGCCAAATCCAAGAGACCAAGCAACATTTTGCTGTATCCAAACAACAACGGTGCCCGAGATGAAGACTCCAAGGTTGACAGCAATGAAGAACCAACTAAAGAACGCTTGCTTCTTTTTACTCTCTTCAAGGTTGGAATCATTATATTGGTCGGCTCCGAAGGGAAGTAAAGCTGATTTGACACCCCCAGTCCCAACTGAGACAAGGTACAATGAAGCAAAGAACACAAAATACTGAAACCCTGTTGCAGGAGGGCAAGAAGTTCCTTCACATGAGGCAGGTCGTAGTGATGGAATGACTGCAGAGGCTGTAATGATGAGCAACCCCTATTTGTGGAAATAATACGAGGAGTTAACGAACACCAGAAATTACAAACATAAAAACTGTCACATATCAGAGGGAAAAAAGAATAAGTGAGGTATACAATGCCTGTACTTACAGTAACGTAGAATATTATAGAGATAGTAATGGTCTTGTACTTTCCCCAGTATGTGTCAGCAAGAAAGGCTCCAAGAACGGGTGTAAGAAATGTGGTGCCGTTCCATGTATCAACATTTGCTGCATTTGAAGCAGTACTTCCATGGAGGACCGTTCCAAGATATACGACCAGGTTGAGGGCAATACCAGAGTAAGCAATGCTCTCCAAGAATTCAAAGGCTACAGTAGGTGCAAAGGAGGACAAGTGGTTAGTGGTTACAGCACCAGGTTGATACAAAAAGGAAAATGGTAGTTTGTTGCAAGATCTTGGAGGTTAGTGCACATAACAGGTTATGGTTGCGTTTGCATCCATGAGATAAGATGTACCCAAAATAATAGCAGGAGCCTTCCAGTTGAAGGGCTTGTAATAGTACTGATTTGATGAGGAAACCTGTAGGGAGAAGAAAAATCAAGTTACAGTCACCATGTTGTGAAGTTGAAACGAGGGAAAGAAATATGGATTATGAAATGCTATGTTGAGTTCATTCAATACTATTGTGAGTAAATGAGATTTTGTTGCAATAATACTGTGAACAGGAGCAGAGGAGCGCATATCAGTAGCCGCCTCCTCCTACTTCTACTGCTAATTTGTTTGTGTAGGATATGATTGAAGTAAAATAATGGCCTAGCCTTTTACTAGTACAAATTTGTTTGTGAATCTCAGCCAATCTTCTTGCCTGCAACAACAATACACTAGTACATACATATTATCTGTGACGGTATAAAAAGGCAGGGAAGAAGCATATCAAAAAAAGCAAGCAGTGGTAGCTGAAGAAGACATAATAATCCCATCATCTCATGTATGGTACGAGTTGAAGTACTAATCGATGACTAGATATTTAGATTGGATTGGATCGCAGCTGCAGATGTAGGAAACCTACCTGGTGGTGGTGGGGGTGGGGGCGATGGAGCAGGGGCAATTGAGCTGCTTCTCCGCTCTCCGTGTCCATGCCTCCACCGGGTGGAGTGGAGTCGACGTGGACGGAGCAGGAGACGGAAGCGGAGGAGGCCGGAGTTGGGGGGTTCTCCACGCACTCCACCACTCAACCTAGCTCCGAGTCCTCTCCTTCACATTAACCGGACGGACCAGCAACTAGTACTAGTACTAGTAGTAGTAGTAGCTGAGGAGACGACAAAGGAAGAGGAGGCCGCAGCAGGAGACTTTTCTTTCCTACCATTGTATCTAGTAATTTCTCCTTAATCAGGGTTTGTCCATCGTGCTGTGGGATGGATCATGGAAGAATTCAATCACATCCTACAGCTTGCACATATCATTGTCTGCAATGAAGATTATTAATATTTGTTGGGGCCATTGTCTTCTCCCTGTCCCCTCCACAAATCAAAACATGGAGCGTGCAAAAGGATCCCATCATTTGGAGCTGGAGCGTCAGAATCAGACCATTATTAGCGACGCTAAAAAACGTAAATTTTCTCGGGATTTTTGTTGCTCTTCCCTCTAATTTCCCGCGTTACAAACGTGCTTAAAATAAAAAGGGAAACCCTCCGGCCTCTATCCATCCTTAATTGGCAAGTTAGTTTGACTCCAACTAACCGCCCCCTTCCGCTTATCCGCACCCGCCGCCTGATCCTCCTCCCCTGCCACGCGTCTCCATCCTAGCCGCCCGTGAACCGCTCTCTCCCTTCTCTCTCTCTGCGCTGCGGGCCCCGCTCGTCAGCCGCTCGCGTCCTGCTCCCGCTGCCACCAGGGCCTCGCCTGTCAGGTCCGTCGTCTTCCCGCGGAGCCGCCTCTTTCCTTTTTCTTCCCCCTCTTTCCTTCTTTGCGCCGGCGACCGATTCCCCCGCGGATCCGGTCTTTCCTTCCCCTCTCCCTCCGGTTTTGGAAACCCCGAGCCCCGCCAGGAAGCAAATCCCCTAACGCCGCGCCCCTTTCCTTCTCTGCCCCCTCTTTCCTTTCTCCCCTCTCCCTTCCTTTTTCCGGCCGCCAGCACCGGCGAGCAATTGCCGCGCCGTGCCTCTCCCCCTCCGTCCTATAAATAGCCCATCAGCTCCGCCTCCCTCTCAGCGCCCTCCACCTCTCTCCCTGAGCCCCGAGCACCGTCGCACCGAGAGCTCCCCGTGCGCACACGGTAAGAACTCCGCGAGCCTTCCCCGCCGCCTCGGACCTCCCCGGAGCTCGCCACCGCCACCCCGAGCACCCCCGTGCCCGTGCGAATCTCCCCGACACCTCGGCCACCCCTCCCCGTTGCGGCGCCGTCGCGGCTGAAGGACGATCTTTGCGCGCCTTCCTCGCCGCCGCCACCTCCGCTCGTCCCCGAGCCTCGCCGACCCTCCGTCGGTTCGCCTCCGCTCCGGGACCGCGTTTTGGACCTCACCGAACCTCTCGGGCTTCCTCGCCGTCGGCAACCCCGCCTCCGGCCACCTGCTGCAGCCTCCGGAGGTAACCCTCAAAGGATTACCTACCCTTATTGGGTAGGCAAAGCCTCCCGCCCTCATCGGTTATCGTGCGCTCTCTCCCCTCGGCTCCTCGGCGCGCGTTCGAGCCCCGGCTCCGCGGCGAGGTTGAGCCTTTCTTTCGCTTTTTCCGCCGACAAGTGGGTCCCACCCGTCGGCCGCGCGGTCTGTGCGGGCCATCGTCGTTTGGGCCCCACCCGTCGCTCGATCAGCGACATATGGGCCCGAGTCCGATGGGTCCCACATGTCGAGGCCGAGCTAGTGGGCTCATCGTCGATGGGTCCCACATGTCGAGGTCGATCCGTGGGCTCACTGACCAGTGGGTCCCACCTGTCCTAATCTCAGAATAAAAATAAAAGATTAAAATTTAATAATTCCAGTGGGCCCCACCAGTCAGAAATTTCATAAATTCTGAATTTATTCAAACTGAAAACTTCAAACAAGCATAACTTTCTCATTTTAACTCCAAATTGAGCCATTCAAATTTCTAAATTCATCTAAAATCATAATCTATCCGAATATAGCCTTTATTTGAATTATTTGAATTTTTGTTTGTATTTATTTGCTTTGTTGCTCTGTCTTTTCGCGCGTAGAATCCAACGTTGTTGAAGACCTCTCCACTCCGCAGCAGGAAGAACTCGAGAGTGTGCAAGAAGGCAAGTCTCCTTTGATCATCTTGAACCTATGATTTTGAAATGTTTTAATTATTTTAAATTATGTGCATTGCTATTTACCTACAAGATTAGTTCAAATATTAAGGTATTAGTTACCCCAATTTTGTTATGCCCTCAGTTGAAATTGAATGTCATGTACCCTTGTCTCCTTAGGATTTCCTTTGGCTCTTTAATGAGAGTATTATAATCATTTGTGAATAATAGAATGGTAGTATAATGCTTAGTCATGCTATGTAATACCCTTGAAATCTTGAAAATGGGAAATTATGATTTGTTGTAATAACTTGTGTTTCTAAAGTCTAGTGGTGATTGGAGTTGCCACTAATCCTTTAAAAATAAAATAAAATTTGGAAATTTGTTTAGATTAGAGTGGATGGTTAGTTTGGGTTGGTTCAGGAAGCACGAGAACTTGTAAAGTGTATGTTCCACCCTAGTCAACTAAGGACCGACGCTTGTGTTTGTCCAGACTGAGCACTACCGTACAACCCTAAGCCTATATGGGTACGGCCTAGCTGATTAACTCATTATAGTTTAGTTTAGGTGCCACCAGTGAAAAGTGGGTGCCAGGGAGTTACTGGTTATTCACAGTGAGGGACAGGGATTTACTGTACTCATATAACGCAAGAGGGGGCTTCGGATTGGGCAGATTTAACCCTTCTGCGGTGAAACCTCAGCGGGTGGTGTCTAGCTAGTCTAGAGTGAGGTAAAGGCTTTGTGATAATTTATCTGTGTCTCATGCCAAAGGAAGCGTGGTGACTATTAAGATAATTTATCTCTTGGGGGTAAAGTTGTACAACCTCTGCAGAGTGTCAAACTATTCGAATAGCCGTGCCCACGGTCAAGGGCGGGCAAGGAATACTTTCACATGGTAGATTTCTGGTTTTGGTTTTAAAATCAAAGTTTTTGTATTCCGAGAGTGGAGGGAACTCTCGGAAGGGTATCCTGGCAGTTGGAGCCAGAGAGGGTGGATGGAACCCGCAGTTTAAACTTGACCAATTGTTCAGCTAGTGTTGGTAGATGGAACCTTCACTAGAAAGTTAATGATAGTTCTGTTAAAACGTTTACTTTATTAAATTGATGCCTTCGAAAGTAATTAGTAGTAATTGAAATTAAAACATTGCTTTGTGCAAAAGAACCATATAGCCTTCCTTTTTCAAGCATTGCATCTATTGCATTTTTCCCAAGACTTGCGGAGTACTTTATGTACTCACATGCTACACTCAAACATAAAAAGCAGAGGAATACGAAGCCCAAGAAGGAGACTACGACTACTTCGCTGGTGGCTTCAACGAAGGATTCCAGGAGTACTAGGTCGCGCTTCCCCAGTCAATTGCCTGTGGCGTATTGATGGGTCTTCATCGAGTTTATCCTTTGCTTCCGCTTTATTTTATGTGTGCGAGGTCTTGAAACCTCAATTGTAATAATGAGACCTTTTCGGTCAGTACTCTCAATTATTGTAATAACACGATGCTGGTGATGTATTCATTTCTGTTTAACTGTGTGCACTAGCTTTGATCTGGGACTAGTGCAGTAATACACAGAGGGTCCGGGTTCGGAAATCCGGGGTCCCGACATGTGGGCAACATATTTACATTAGAGAGGACTTTTGCATGTTTGACTGAAGCCCTGTAGCACATCCGAAAAGAGAGACGATATGCCTGACAGCGATAAGGTCTTATGTAGTTGGTTTAACAAAGATCATGACATCATCCGCGTAAAGAGAGCATTGCCTCAGAAGTGGTGCTGTAGGAGTGAGGATTTGAGCTTGCAAAGTGGCTAAGAACAGCTTGTTGAGCACCTCCATTGCGAAGACGAAGAGCAGGGGTGACAAGGGGTCTTCCTGGCGTAGTCCACAGCAGTAAAGAATCTTATGCCCCAAGGTACTGTTGAGCAAAATTATAGTCGTGGCTGTGGAGAATAAGGTGATAGCTAGTTGCCCCACCGGGTGCCGAAGCCCAAAGCATGAAGAACTTTTAACAAGAAGGTCCAAGATAGAGAATCAAAGTCCTTAGCAATGTCGAGCTTGATGAGTATCATCTTCTGTCTATTTTGTCACAGGGACCGGACAACGTCTTGTACAAACTTGAAACTATCCAGGATCAAATGACCCTTGGCGAAAGCACTTTGATTGACATCCACCAGAATGTTCATAAAAGGTTGAAGCCTAATGGCCAGCAACTTAGTGACTAACTTTGAGAAACTGTGGATCAAACCGATTGGTCTAAAATCTAAAGGTTAAGCAGTCTAAAATCTAAAGGTTAAGCAGCACCTTGCTTTTTCAGCAGCAAGACAATTAAGGCTGAGTTCAATCGGTGGAAGCCTCGGCGGTTCGTGGAGAAAAAAGCATGTACACTAGCCGTGACGTCATCTCTGATGATCGACCAAGCTTTCTTATAGAACCTTATGAAGCCATCAGGTGTCGAGGTCTTCTCTGCTGGTAAATTATTGATTACTTCGATGACCTCATCTTCAGTAAATGGCTCTTGAAGACTATGCAGGTCGTGTTGCTGTAGCCCCAGGGCATCCAGATTACTTGATCGTGTTACTTGGCCATCTATCTGTCACAACCCCACAAAATGCTGATGGAGAAGTGCCGCCATATCATCGTGAGACTGAAATTCTTGTCCATTATGAGAGAAGACATTGATTCTATTCTTTTGGCTTCGGGCATGCAAATGAAAAAAATGCTGAATTAGCGTCTCCGTCCTTTAGCCAAAGTAGCCGAGAGCGTTGTTGGGGAATTGTTCTTTTAAGGGAGCACAAAGCGAGGAATCTCTGTTTTAGCAATTTCTTGAGGTCTCTTCTTATCAAGATAACAAGTGCGTGTCTTGGGCACGCTCCAAGCGAGATATGATCTTCTCTGCCATGACGACTGGAGGGAGATGTTACCAAATTGAGTATCCATCCGGTGGAAAGGGGAGGATCGTAGGCTGCTAGACACCCAGGTTGACTGCACGACCTACCAGAAGTCTGGGTGAGAGACCCAATGACTGTTGAAATGAAAACAACCATCATGCTTAAGGGTGATGTTGGTGGAGAGAAGCAAGGGCGTATGGTATCTTGCCTTGTGGCTTCACTACCTATAATCATCGTTTATGTCTATTAAATTGAAACCTACTCTCCAAACCAGCTAAGTTTCATCAATTCGACCTTCACCTTCCTCTCTGAACTATTCCCCTCCCTCCACACACAACCATGCACACCCCCTCATCCCTCCAAACCTTAGCGCATGTTCATATTGGCTACGGTTGATGACTTTTAGCTGATAATAAATAGCGGTAATTGAAAGCGTGGCTTTTAGAAGGAGGGAGCAAATGATAGGAAAATGAGAGTGATGCATACGCGAGACGGGAGCAAGAAGAGTGGGATGCGTCATGTGTCTGTGACCTTTTGTCTTATCTCCAGAGCGAGATGGGAGCAAGAGTAGAGAAATCGCTTTAGAAAGCCAAGTGTTCGTAAACAGAAGCTAATATGAATATGGCCTTAATGCTACCACACACATGTCCATTCCCTGACCTCATGTGCACCGATTCGCCTCTTGCATCAGTGACAAAAAGGCCGCCAGTGGTTCCAACAACTCTGTTGTGGTTACATACCAAACAGTAAACAGTAAAGGCTATGGGGGAAGCCACAAAGGAGCTATCCAGAGCATTAGATACCGTGAGAAAGGTATGTGGAAAATGCTCGCATAACATAGAAGTTCCTCCAGGAAAAAATGAGTTCCCCTTTCCTCTTGACATCTAGAGTCATATATTTATAACCATGAGGATGTTGTTTACATAAATGCCTATATCGGGGTCTACAAATGTAGAGATAAATTGTAGGATCGTATGGCACAATCAAAGAGGGGTGAATGATTGCCTCCACTTTTTGACACGTGAAACAAAATTCGAATCAGAAGAAAAATAATCTAAATTACTTGATGTAGATTATGATTACAAGATGCTGGTTTGTTTGCACATGCTCGATGAATGTCTTGATTGTCCGATCACTCGCTTCAATCGCTTGATACGATAACTCGCTATGATCGTCGACACACGTAATCATAATCTCCCTTTGCTCGAAGACTTTAGCCGCTTGAATGCTTCGATCGCTCGAACGAGTACACACTGGAGATAGAAGAAAATGATGCTCAGAAAATACGTCACCGATGCCAGCAAAGTTTTTTTGGGAATAGATCTGATCTATTATTTCAATATCATGGATGTGGTTACAAAGTGCCCTCACGACACCCCTAAAAGCTCTCTCGACGAAAGCTCCACCAACTACCGAGTCCTTCTGACCAACTGACCATCGAGTTCTTCCAACTTCTGAGTATCGAAACCATGTCTAATATCGAAACCATGTCTGCCTCAAACACAAACACCAAACTCTATATCTTCCAAAAATTAAGGGACCCGAAACCCTTCCAAACACAAGTTTTAACTAATCTCTAATCCTTCCCGTTACAGACTCCTTCCATAACGTTTTCAATCTCACCATGTGACGAAGCCTCTAGGAATGCACCTCCCGTATCTTCATCACATCATTATCAACCTCTGTGTCAAAGCCTCTTGGACCGCACTGCCTATAGTTTCTTCACGAATCATCACCTTTTGATCTTCATGTGCTCCAGCATGAGCCCGACCACCTCGCGTGACATCCTCGACTGCTTGGACCTCAAACTTCCCTATCCAAGTCCTGGTTCTCTTTGTCACCAATCATAATCTGTGACACCCTGGCCAATGTTGGCCCATGTGTGTGTGCACATGAATTTCTGGGTTAGTCCCACCTTGCTAACTTACCTTGATAAGCACTTACATATAAGCATAGGAGTTCTAATGATAGCACCTCCGGTTAATCGTTTTGCGCGAAGCGAGGACGAAAGTGGAAGCGGGTTGCTACGTGTGCATGGCCTATCCAGAATGTGGTTAGGTCTGAGCCGGTCTGGATCCTAGGGCATTACAAATGGTATTAGAGCCGACTCTCGCGGTTACATGGGTGCGTGCGGGTCAGGGGCGCGGGCATATGGCGCATGGCGCGTGTGGGCCCGGAGTGGACACACAGCATGGCATATGTGCTAGCACTGAACGCACGGACATGTGCCAAGAGGGGAGATCCTTATCATTTGCCCCGGTATGGGTATGTTGGTCCGACGAGGACGTCGGGTCCTTTGGGAGGGTGTATGTGACACCCCGGCCCATGTTGGCCCAAGTGTGTGTGCACATGAATTTCTGGGTTAGTCCAACCTTGCTAGCTTACCTTGAGAAGTACTTACATATAAGCCTAGGAGTTCCAATGGTAGCACCCCCGGTTAACCGTTTTGCGCGAAGCGAGGACGAAAGTGCAAGCGGGTTGCTACGTGTGCGTGGCCTATGCAGAATGTGGTTAGGTCTAAGCTGGTTTAGACCCTAGGGCGTTACATAATCGCCTCCACGTCCACTTGCACATGCAAAGACCAAAAAGCATTTTCCATGGGCACAAGTTTTTCACAACCTGATCGCCATCAGCATACACACACTCAACGAACACCCTCATCTATCCATACGTAAGAACCAAACCTTCCACAACCATCAACCAGGTCATCCCCGATCATACATCTTATCGCTATCCAGTAATCAACCTTAGACCACACATAACAACCGCAAGCTTCACGAGTACTCAAAAAACAACAAGTACTCAAGAATTACCATCGCTCCGCTCAAAACACTCAGAAAAATATCCGCATCGCTACAGACCACCGAGCCACCAAGTACCGACTATCGAGCCACCGAGTACCTACTATCGAGTACCGATCGCTATCGCTAAAGCACCAGATTGCTAAGTCCACGTCTACCAATCTCCAACCATTCGCTGCACCATCGATCACCAAGTACTGCACATACTATAGTACCAATGCACTAACAACAAATCTTTGACACCTGATTCGTGACCACGATCGCAAAAACCATGTCTATCAAGTACCGAGTCCTTCCGACTACCAAATACTATGATCAACTGCACCAGTCAGTCATATTGCTGGCCAAACACGAGCAAGGTTATCAAGGCGTCGCCTAGGTGTCCCGGCGGCCGACGGTGGATGCCGTGGCCCATCGCCCAGTCCCTGTTGAGTTAGGCGACTTCGGGCGACACCCAGGCGTCCAGGCGACGCCTACTGCGCCGTGGCGGCCGCCTGGGCGTGCCGCAAAGGGGGGGGTCAGTCAACACAGTTCATTACCCGATCGAGGGGGGTCACTACTCAGCTCAGTACTAACCTCCGACTGGAGTCCAGCAGCCGCCTCTAGGGTTTCTCCTGCCGCCGTCGGATCACCGATGTCGAAGTCCGAACTGCTGGCTCCTCCCGTCGCCGGTTCCCTCTCCAGCAGTCGCAGGCTCGCAACTCAGGTAATCTCCTCATCTCCCGCTCCTGTGCTCTGCTTTCTCCTCCGCCCCTGACTCCTCCACCGCCGCTGGCTCCTCCGCTCCAGGCTACTCCGCCGCCTGCTCCTTCGCTCCTGGCTTCGCCGCCGCCGCCGCCGCCGCCTGCTCCTTCGCTCCTGGCTCCGCCGCCGCCGGCTCCTCCGCTCCTGGCTCTGCCGCCGCCGGCTCCTCTCCTCTTGACTCCTCCGCCGCTGGGCGCTCCTCCGCTTCTGATGCGCACCGACACCGAGATGTGGAAGTGAAATGTGGAATGCGCGTCGCTGGCTCCACCGAGATAAGGCTAATAACTCGATCAGCACTGTTGCACCGGCCGCATCGCACTCAAAATGGCCGCAGCCCACTGTGAACAGTGCAGAATCTGGCTAAACACTATGCTGCAGATCATCTAAACACTGTGAACACTCTAAACACTGCAGATCCCATATGTGCTGCAGATGTGTTTTTAGTTTTGGCAAAAAAACTTTATGTTTACGGCAAAAGAATTTTATGTTCACCATGTTATTACTACACGATTTTGGCAATGCAATTTTGTGCAAATGTGCTTATGGCTTGTGTTCTTTGTGTGCTTACAGAGTAACATATGTCATCTACGCAAGGTGGGGAAGGCGGTGAGAGTGAGACTTATGATCCATCCAAGGATCCAAAGAGAAAGGCCAAGTCGAAGGACCCAGGATGGAAATACGCATTTTGGCCAACTGAAGACAAAGATCTGGTGGAATGTACCCTTTGGGGGAGGCGTGTGCACTCAGGCATCAAGAGGCTAAAGCAACATCTCATTGGGGGCTTTGGGGATATTGTGAAGTGCCCTAAAACCACTACTGAGATAATGAGAGAAATGCAAGAATGGATGAGTAAGACCACTCGAAAGGTGCCAGTCACCATTGAAGAAGAGAGTGGAGGGGAGGAGGATGGTGATGATGAGGACCAGGAGGTGCAGCAAGAGCAAGTCTCCTCCAAGGCCTCATGTCCATTTCCAGGTGACTCCAAGCTCCGGGACAGCCTCCAAAAGGAAGGATGTAGCTACTGCCTTATTGAAGAAGCCAGGGCCATCAAAGCAAGCTAAAATTCCTGCAATGATATTGAAGTCTCCAACAGAAGTAGTAAAACTAAGACATACCCTAGGGGTTAACCAAATAAGCATGTATAGGAGTGGAAAGAGCAAGGAAGAAAGACATACATCGATCAGATACATTGCTAAGTTCTTTTATGAGAACGGCATTCCATTCAATGCTGCAAACTAGAGGAGCTATGAGGAGATGGTTGAAGCAATTGGGTAGTATGGGCATGGGTTGAAGCCGACTACTTATCATGAGTTGAGGGTTCCATTGATAGAGGAGGAAAAGATGGAAGTTAGCCAGTTGAGGGTTAAGCATGAGTTGTTTTGGACAAAATATGGTTGCTCACTAATGTCGGATACATGGTCAGATAAGAGGGGAAGGCACTTGATCAATTTCCTTGTCAATAGTCCAGACGAGACTTTCTTCTTAGGGTCAGTGGATGCATCACATGAGGTTCATGATGCTTACTATTTGGCCAACTTACTTGAGAAAAAATTAATGAGATTGGTGCTGAGAATGTTGTTCAAGTAGTCACTGACAATGGGGCTAACTACAAGGCGGCGGGAAGGATTCTAATGGAAAGATTCCCTAGTCTATATTGGACCCCATGTGCTACCCATTGTTTGGATCTTATGCTTGACGACATTGGAGATATGGTAGAGTTCAAGGGTTGGATATCCAAAGCAAGGTATGTGACAACATTCATCTATAGGCATTTGAGGCTTCTCAATGCACTGAGAGAGTTGACAGGTGGGAGAGATCTTGTGAGGCCTGCGGCTACTCGATTTGCAACCTCTTCCTACACTTTGCAAAGTTTGTTACTGAGGATTGGTGTAGGTCCAAATTGGGGAAAACACAAACTTGGAAGAATGTGTCCGATGTTGTGCTCTCCATAGCTGTAACGCCCTAGGGTCCAAACCGGCTCAGACCTAACCACATTCTGATAGGCCACGCACACGTAGCAACCCGCTTGCGCTTTCGTCCTCGCTTTGCGCAAAACGGTTAACCGGGGGTGCTACCATTGGAACTCCTAAGCTTATATGCAAGTGCTTCTCAAGGTAAGCTAGCAAGGTGGGACTATCAGACCCAGATTTTACAATCCGGAATCTTCTGTGATTCACCGCACTATTCCCTGGATCAGTAGAAAGTGCTCACAGATTACAGTTCTGAATATCAAAGTACATATCATGCGGAAGCGTAAATATAATAGTAAACTTACTCATGGGCTGTTTAGGCTGAATTCATTAAAATTGCAGCAGCGGAAGAACGAAGCACATAGATGGGACCTTCAGGACATGCCCACAGGCAGCCAACTGGAGGTTCGCGACCTAGTTCTTGACATCTTCATCTTCTTCGCCATCATGATCCAAAAGTATTGTTGAGGCACAGTGATCTGATTCCTGCTTCTGAATTTGTCACAAAAGCGAGTGTGAGCACAAACCACCGTGCTTGCGAGCCAATACACATAATGCAAATAAATAGTATGCATGGCTTAACAAAGGAGAGGCTCGAGTTATTTTATTTGCCAAAAATCGCTTTTAGTAGCATTGTTATTATTTAATCATAGTGTTATTGTTACTGCCTATACTCCACCTAGCGACTACCATAATCGACTTAATCCACCAAAATACTCTTTCTTTATTGTTTGCTGACTAAAGCTCCAAACAACGATTATCATCAATTATGCAATCCACCAATCATACCTTCATTGCTGCCTAAATCCCCAAATAGCGAGTATCATAACTTATACAATCCACTGATCAATTACTGCCGAAAACTCCAAACAGTTAGCGACATCATTTATCTAATATCATTTATTTATTCCACCAGTATCTTTTGCATTCTAAATTCTTAACAATCGAATCCTTTCGTTATTGATCCACAACCATAACTTACTTCTTCAATAATCAATCTTATTTTTCCATTATCTATCTCTAACTAATTCATGAGTATACATCCACCAAGAATATCATTGACCAAGTATACGATTCTCTAGTATATATCCACCAAGTATATCATTGATTAGGTCTATGATTCACCAATATTCATCCACCAGGAATATCATTGATCAAGTTTATACTCCAGGGATTGTTATCATACTCCAATCTCCCAAGATCAATTCATCCATCCAGAACTTGTTCAAATCCTATTAATCTCAATATTGTCAACATCTCCCAAGAATTTATATCAAATATCAGTGTTGTAATCCAACCAATACCCTTGCACTTCCTAATACTCCAAAGATCATATAAATCATTTATCTAGTCTAGATATCCATTTGGGCTCATTTCTCCCAGAATCCACACTATCGTTTTCTTTTTATAATCGACATGAGTCCACCAATATATTTATGTTTTTACCACAAACTTCCATCTTCAATTCTTCATTACTCCCGACTCTACTTATTTCCTCATATATTTTACTTTGCAAGAAGAGAAAATATTTTACTTTTGCAATATGATACATAAAAATTTCCTGAGACCTAGCAGTTTTGAACAAAAACATAATGTTCAAGAAAATACAATATTAATAGCGATCCAGATTCCATCCACCGTTACATGGCATCCGCACCATATAGCATCTTTCAGCGTTATAGCCGCTTAACTTACCACTGGGATGACACCCAAGACAATTCAAATTAGGGCTTTCCACTGCCCTCCACTTTTTCCATTACCACCCACAAAGTTTTTGAAATAGAACTATATCTAGTTAAGTTCCCATGTCCGCCCTTGACGTGGGCACGGCTATTCGAATAGTTTTGACTCTGCAGACTTTGTACACTTTCACCACAAGAGACAATCAACTCGTTGCCCCACACGATTCCTTAGACGTGTGGTTGAGCAGACCATCACAGTGACTTTTCAAAGTACCTCGCCCCTTCCATCATTTCACCCTATGGGTCGCTCCCACTTGCGGTGGGTCTCATACATTGTGCGGGATGTTCTCCTTCTGAACGTCTAGCAGCTAGCTACGTCCCATGCTAGCCCGCCACAGCAGAACTTCACCCTCTGCGAGTGTCCCATTCAAGCCGTCACCTAGACAGCCGCTTGCACTACCCCACACCTCCTCCTGGAAGGATGACTTTCAGGGTCCGGTAAATCTACTAAGCCAAGTTGTACTTTACAGACTTGTGGTTGTACTGTTTTACACAGGAGGTCATGACAAGATTCAGTCCTTAGTAGTATCTGGGCGGTTCTACCACAAATCACACTCTCGTGCACCCCTACACCATACCCCCGAACCATCCGCCCAGATAAATAAGCAATTTGAGGTTTTTGGTAATATAAAATAAACATATCCAACATACTCCAGTCATTACCACCATGACTGCCCAACCAATTTTTCTCAGAATTAAAAGTGATGCTTGGGGCATTTCAGCGCCCCCGGTATCCATACAATACTAAGCAGGGCGTATAATTAGGGACTTATTTTCGAAATGCTACTACTATAATATTGCTAGGGCGACAAGGTTCACAATTCAAGTATTCCAAAGGAGATGTAATATTATTCAAGGCAAACAATGGGCATATAACTAGAATCTTAAATTAAGCATGTATTTGCATATAAAATAACAGCATGCAATTTGATAATTTAAACAAAAATAATTTGCAAAAATGTAGGTTTAACGTGATCAAAGTATTGACTCGCCTGGAGCGGTTTACCGCAGTCTTGAGCTCACACGATGCTTTCTCTTGAGTTTTTGGTGTTTATCTTCACTTCGAGCTTGATCTCGCTTGATCCATTGAATCTTCACGACTTCCGATTTCTAATTACGCGGCAAACGACTGAATCCAAATAAAAGCAAATAACTCAAAAAGATCCAAATAAATCCGAATAAGCTCAATTTAGTTTTATTATGAGTTAATGGGTGATTTGGGTTATTTGAGGTAAGGGCGATGGTAGAGTACGATGACTGGATCTTTTTATTAGCAATTTCTTTTATTATTTTTGTATTTATCAAGGAGGTTCCATGAGTTAGGTTAGGCCTATGACTCGGTGTACGAGTTTAGTTAAGTACTATTTTGTCGAGCGTTAATGTTCCGGGCATATAGCATTTTGTAGTACGACACTTTATGTACCTTAGGTTATCCGTAAGCTAAGTTTAATTTGAATTATCGTCTACTTTTATGGGTCCCGGCTTGCTATATATACATTTATGCTCAATATTATTATGTATCAAAAGTGTTAAGATTTAATCACTGGCACCATTATCACTTTGTCTGCACCTTTGTTATTATTAAGCTTGGCATTATTTTTAGTTCAAGTCTATTTTAGTTATTCACATAATAAGTAATCAGATATTAAACAGTAGGTAGACTTATTTTAACTCCTAATTAATTTTTTTTACATTCCCTAGATTATTCCCAAATTATCCAAAATTTTTACCAGAAATTCATGTGAGTTCTAAAATTCATGGTTTCGGTTTTATTGGATAGATCTTGAATTTAGATGAATTTAGAAATTTGTTTCACTCAACTTGGAGTTAAAATGAAGAAGTTATACCCATTTAAAGTTCTCGGTTTTATTAAATCCAAAAATTATTAGAAATCTGACAGGTGGGTCCTACTGGGTATTTTTAATTCTTTCACAATATTTTTATTTCTACCCCTAGTTGCCACTGACATGTGGGCCCTGCTGTCAATGGGCCGCTTGGGCTGTAGCCGCTGACAGGTGGGCCCACCTGTCGGCCCGGGGAAAAATAGAGAAACTCAACCCGGCGCTGCGGAGCCGTAGGCTCGAACACGCGACCGGGGAGTTGGGGGGGGGGAAGGAGTGAGCGTCGCTAGCCAGGAGAGCCCAAGGGTGTTGCTTACCCTATAAGGGGAATTAATCCCCCTATACTATCTCGCGGAGGGAGCCGGGCAGAGGAAGTCGAGGGCGGCGGCGGGGCTGCGATGCCGACGGCGAGTATCGCTCGGGGAGGGTCGGGGATGTGCAAAAACACGTTCCCGGTGCGAAGAGGATGCCGACGGTGGGGTCAATGGAGGTCAGGGTGCACGGTGGCAGGCCGGCGGCGTGCGACAGCGGAGAGCTTGGAGAGGTGTTGGTGACGGCGAGGTACGGGCGATGAGGTGCTCAGGCGAGGTCGGGGATGACTTTGCGGTGTTCCGGATATGGTGCTGGCGCGGGGAATCAAGCTCTAGTGTCGTGGATCAACGGGGAAGCTTCGGCGGCCGGAGTTGGGGACGAGGGGGCTCACCTGCGATTTAGGGGCTCAGAGCGTGATTGCCTGCGGTGGGAGGGAGTGCATGGTGTGGGAAATCCGCAGAGGCCCTCGGAGGTTCTTATAGGCAGCCGGGCGGTGCTAGCAACGGGCGGGGCCGTGCGGTCATGTCAGGGGCGGGCGGCGGTGACAGGCAGCGGGGTTAGGCGACGACGACAGGGCAGCTGCGGGAATCCTAGCGCGTGACTACTCTTACCCGCTCTGCAGCTTTGCTCCGCACGCGCGCGCTGGGCAGCAGGAGGCTTGCGCCACGTGGCCGAGCACTGCAACCGGGCGGAAACCACGAGCGGCAACGCCGCACCGGGGGCGGGGGCGATGAAACCAGGGGCGGTGTCGGTTTCACAGGTTCTCCAACCGGGCGACGGGACGGCTCGGGCAGGGCGACGCCGGCGCATGAGCGCCATGGGGCGGAGGAAAACTGAGCGCGGTGTCCGGGAGAAGAAAGAAGAAAGGGGGGAAGAAGAAGCTGCGCGCTGGGCGGGGCCCGCTAGCCAGAGAGAGAAGGCGGGGAGGAGCGCGGGGTCCGCGTGACAGAGAGGTGAGGCGCAGGTGGAGGCGGGCTGGCCGCGCGGGGAAAAGAGAGAGAGAGAGGTTGGGCGGACCTTCTACTACTGACCTTTTTTTTTCCCTTTTTTAATTTATTTCTTGTATATTTATACATATGTATGTACAGGTATGTTTGCATATGTATATATATTTTTTATGTATTTCTATTTTTGCATATGTGCTTATACTTATTTTGTATTTTATTCATTTACTTTTTATTGCTATTTATGTCATTATTTTCCAGAATGAGATTTTATATTTTAACTCAGGTTTCTCTCTTTTTATACTGGATCATCTTTTGAGATTCGCATTTTAAATCTTGATTTTCTATTATTTAAACATGTTTGTTTTCTTCTTGACCCTTTTAACTCTTTGGAACTTCAACCAAATTTTCAGAAAATATCATAAACTCCAGATTCAAATAAAATATATTGCAAAATAATTCAAAAACTTCGCACTTTTCAAATTTAAATTTTCAGGATGTTACAGGGACTAACCCAGAAATTCATGTGCGCACACACACATGGGCCAACATAGGCCGGGGTGTCACAATAGCATTCTGGAATGTTGTCGAAGATTGTATAAGAGCAACACACCCCATTCTTATTGTGTTGAGGCTTGTTGATGGTGATAAGAAGCCCGCAATGGCGGAGCTTACAGTTGCCATGGATATGTGTAAGGAGAAGCTCAAGGAGAATTGCTCTAGGAAGGAGAGATTGTTGGAGAGGATACTGGAGATTGTTGACCGCTGATGAGAGGATCAAATGGAGCAAAACTTGCATGGGGCTGCATTGTTTTTGAATCCACAAAGGTTTTTTGATATATTGGAAAGTGATAGTGATCGTGCAACAATCATAAGAAATACTTTTAATCGAGTGATGATGAAGATGTTTAGTGGTGATGAACAATTGCTCTCCAAAATTGATGTCCTAGCCGATGACTTTGAGCAAATTCGTGGTAGCTTCGATACCACACTTGCTAGGATACAAAGGAAAAAGAAGAGTCCTGGTGAGTCCTCAAACTTGATAGTTTATGATTCAATTAGTTCTTTACTCCATTCTATGGGGTTTTATGTTTCACACTTTACCTTTTAGTGGATTGGTGGAAATCAAACGGTGGCCTAGCTATCCCATTACAAAAAGTTGCAAAGCGCATTGTTTGGCTTTGTTGTTCCTCATCCGGTTGTGAACACAATTGGAGTACATTTGAGTTTGTAAGTATTAAGTAAAGCAAATAAAAGTCCATTAATTATGATTCATACTTTCATTTATGGGCTATTTTTGTTTCCATTTTGTAGCTTCATACAAAGAAGAAGAACCGGTTGGAGTTTAAAAGATCGAATGATTTGGTTTATATCTCATATAACAAAAAGATTGCATCTAGGTTTCAAAGACTTAGTGAACAAGGTAACAAATCTAACCCTTTGTTTCTAGAAGAGTTCCAATGGGATAATGAGTGGGTCGACAAGGATGCCGCATTAGCTGACCAAGTGCATTTCGGTGAGGATGATCTTCTATGGTCACATGTTGATGAGGCTGTCAATGCAACATCCTCACTTCGTGGGCGTAATTTTTCTAGGAGAGCTCGTGTGGATGTTTAAGTTTATAGTCGACGTACATGTCCATCTACTCGTGATCATGAGGAAGAAGATATGATGGTGTGTGATGATGAAGATGAGTTTGGACAACCACCACCTTCTCATGAGAGTAGTGAAGAACGTGCTCAAATTGAGTTTGTGCATGGGAACGAGCTAGAGTTGGATGATGAATGAAAGATTAGGATGAAAGTTGAAGACTTTTGAGTTATTTTGTTGTCATGTGATGCACTCATGCAGTCATGCTACTATCATATTTTGTCTCTTAATTTTATGTTGTCATGTGGAATATGGACCTTGTTATATTAATGCTATTTGCTGTTATGGACCTTGTTATATTAATGCTATTTGCTGTTATGGACCTTGTTATATTAATGCTATTTGCTGTTTTAGAGCTTGTTATTAAGTGTTTAATTTTATGTCAATTGAGATATTACTTGTATTTATTACTACCGTCTAACTACTATCGTCTAACTATCGCCATGGCGGGCGTCTAGTCGACTAGGCGTCCAGGCGCTCCGGGCTCACCTCGACTTGTTAGAGCGCCGTGACAACCTTGAACACGAGTACTCGAGATACTTGAAGATAGCAAGAATTAAAGCACTCGTACTGACCATGAAGTCTACGAGTACAGACCGTGAAGCCTACGACAATCAAGCACAAAGTATTCGACTCTCAACCGCAAAATCTACAACTACCAATCACAAAGTCTAAGATCATTGATCAGTAAAGTCTATGACTACCGACTAGTAAAATTTATGACTATCGATACGACTAGTAAAGTTGACGACTATCGACCGATTACTGTAGCTACGACCATAGACAAAGTGCTTAGCTACAACCATGAAAAAGTATTGTAGCTACGACCAGTTCACTGGTCGAGATCGAAACTTACCGATTACCTGGCGTGGTCGAAAAGGCCATAGTCAAAACCAGACGTGGTCGTAATCGGATATGGTCAAAGTCATGGTCGAAGCTGGACGTGGTCGATGTCTGCTGATCGAACAAAACTGTTCAGACCACCCAACACAAAGCTTTTCGATCCTCCAATGCTACTCGGACAATGTCCGATACTCCAATTCCACTCGAGCATCGACTGATACTCCGTTGCTATTCGATAGCCGTTCGATGCCACTCGGACCCGATCGGACTAGTCCGAAACTACTCGAAGCAATCCAAAACCACTCGGACTCGAAACCTTCAGCTACGATCGACCAAAACTTTCACAAACACAAATTCCAAAGTAAACTAAATGTCAATTATTCATCATTACTAAGCTCACGACCATCCACATAGTCTAAGATAGAATATCTCTAGCATGCATTGTCCAGTCTCATCAGCAACTATGAGCAATAGGGATTGCATTGTGGTAAGAAGATTCTTCTTGTCGTTTGAGCTTTTACTTGAGCATTCGGACCTTAGGTTTTCCTTTCAGCCTGTTCCTCCTTTTTCTTTTTCTTGTTTGTAACTTTTTTGTGTGGCTTAACAGTGTCCTTGGGCTGAATTTTCGCCATCAATCAGAAACGAAATGCTGACTGGGGAACTTGAGGTGATAGATCCAGATTCAGAAACAGGGCGTCGTTAGTAATCTAGCTAGCTTCAAACCATCCAAGAAATGACAGAGAGTAAAATTTGAAGTATTCAGTTATCTTAATTAAGTTCGGATTCATTATAACCAAGTTGTCATCGACAAGTACATATGAAAGTGGCCTTTTCCCCTTGCTAATGTAACAGGCTGTTCCTTTCGATTATTTTTTTTAAAAAAAAAAGGCAACAGAAGAGGATGGCAAATCAACTACTACTCAAAAAGTATCGGTAGTAGTCTCTAAGCGCGCTTGCTTGCTTGCATAATTCAGCGCATTTAGCTATAGATCAAGATCGATTCTAGATTAGAACTGATGTGATTAATTAACTAGCTGGGCACGTAGCTACAGCCGACCTTTATTTATTTGCTTCTCCAAAAGAGGAAGTAGTGGCTACCCAGTCGAAGAAGCTGAAGTTGAATGGATCAAACAGCTGCTGCTTGCTGTCATCTTCCTGCCGCAGATCGTCTTCATCAGCTGCTTCCTGCTGCTGCTTCGAGCTAAAGCTGGAGTTGGAGGAGAATATGTTGAGGGCGTCCGTATCGGCGAACAGGTCCAAGTCGAAGTCGGCGTCGGCGTCGAGCACCTCTTGCTTGAGCTGATGATGACCAGAGCCAGCAGTAGTACTAATGTCATTGGTGTTAATACTATTGTTACTATAAGTTGGACGTGGATTATTCATGTGATGAGCGGCTGCGGAGGAAGAGAAGGTATCTTTGTGATGCTTCTTGGCGGCGGCGGAAGAGGAAGGACGCGTTGATCCGGCGAGTGCGTTGCGCTGGGTTGGCCAGGGATGGTTGTGCTCGGAGGCGTAGGTGATGACGAGCATGTTTGGGTCGGTGCGGCTGCGCTCCACCTGCTTCCTCGCCGAGCAACCCTTGGAGCTGCTGCAGCGGTAGTAACCCCTTGGGTATGGTGATCCCTTGATGGGCTTCTGCCCGTACTTCCTCCATGCCCACAGGTCGGAAGGGACGACCTCGCCGCTCGTGCTCGGCCGACCGCTCGCCCCCGGCGCCGCCGTCGGTGCAGGGATGCACACCACCTTCTTCGTCTGGCTTTTCCTGCATCATATCCATGCATGCTGCACGTATTAATTTCTTATGTTACGTATACGTACACATATCATCGTGCATGCACGCTTGCTTGACCATTGTCGATCAATTCGTCCATTCCTCCTTTCCTTTTCTTGTCTCATTATCCAGTACTCTATACGTACATATTTTTTTAGATAATACTCTATACGTACATATATCAATGGAAAAAATTTGTATAAAAAAGTTTAATTAATCTGCAGCTAGTCTAATGTTAATTGTTGATGGTTGAGAGCAAATTAAGCCTAGCTAGCTTCTGCAAGCTACTATTGGATCGAGTAGCTATATATAATACCCCATTACATGCATCTTACTAACTGTGAATAAGTTTGGAGTCAAGGTGTGTTCAGCATGTATATTTAACTAAACTAAATCAAATTGACTAAGCAACCAGAGATGAAATCAAAGGTTGGTATATATTCTTAAGAAAACGAATCAATTAATGCGAGAAAACTAATGATATATATACTTGATGGCATGTTATGAACTCGGACGAACCTTCGCTTGATGGCGGGGACATGAGGATGGGGGGCCATCGACATCTGCATGTGATCGTCTATCTCCGGCGCCACCACATCGCCTTCCCTCTCGACGTCGGCGGCGCCCAGCTGGGGCTGTGGCTGAGGCTGTGGATATGTCGTCGACGGTGGCGGCAACAGGACATGATCACAGGGCCTAGTATTGCCGCTCATCATCATCCTCAGGCCAGGTACCAGCTTCTGCTGCGCCTCATGATTACCACCGTGGCTCACGATCAGGCCTCCAAATCCTCCTCCTTCCAGCTGCAGCAACTCCTTCTCCGGCTGCAGATACGACGAGCCAAGGCCGACCATGTCGCGGGCGGGGGTTGCAGGTAGATCGTGGTGAGGCGGCTGCTGCAGGCTTGCCCTGACGACATCCGAGAGGTCTCCTTGATCGGCCGGCGACAGCCAAAAGAAGTCACACATGACGGCCGGCGGGAATACCGATTGATCGATCGATCAGCACGGCCAACTTAACCTATATATATGTATCCTAAATAGCAATATACTACTTACCCCTGGCAATTATGAGCTCAATTGGTGCGCTAAAGAAACAAAGGACAGCGCCATGCCATGCATGCATATCAGAGAGAGGGAGAGGCCAGCCGGAAGACAGTTGAGAGAGAGAGAGAGGAGAGGAGAGGACTTGGGCTGACTTTTGGCAGTAGAAAGAGGCCGGAAGATGGACTATGTAGCTTGCCCACACGTACGCAACAAATTAAGATCTAGCTAGCTAGCCAGGCAAAGCTTGCTACCCAGTCCAAATACAAGAGAATTATATTGATGGAGTGTATATAATGGAGCATGCATTATTAATGGACTAGTGTGTGTGTGTGTGTGTCATTGATAGAGCTAGTGGTCTTCTCATGCACGGTCGAAATCAACAAACCAATCGATGGTGAGTAGTGTCATTTCAGCGATCGATCCATCTCCTTTAGCTTTTATCTTTTCTTTTCGTTTGGCTTTTGTATCCGATCCGCATGACAATCCCTTGATAATTTGATTGGTTAGTTTCAGCGAGCGAGCAACTTGTTTTGTTTTAAGTGGACCGGGATGGATGGAGATGGAGATGGAGATGGAAACATGGAGCTCTATCAATCCATCTCTTCCTTTTTCCCCTGATGCGCTATCTATCTTGGATCCATCGATTAGGCAGCTTTCATCCATCAGCAGGAGCCCGGCCGGGACGTGCATGCACTCCGAAAAGCCTCTCTTAATTTACCGGCATGGACATATATATGGCTTTAGTGTATATATATATATATATATATATATATATATATATATATATATATATATATATATATATATATATATATATATATATATATGCAATCCTGTCATTCGGTCCGAAAAGAGTACTGATGTTTCGGACAGTGACATAATTCTCAAAACGTAAATGTATACCAATTCCTATTATAGTATACTTATACAACTTAATAAAACATTAATATTGTGAAATACTTTTGAGACAAATCTACGCACAGTATATAGCGTTACCTAGGCAGGCCAATTATATAGATGAAACATGCATCAACATTGAGAAATTAATCAAGCTTTAAACATGTCTTAGTTTAGAAAGGACCAAATCAGTAGCTTAACATACAGTATTAACTAATCATACGGCGGCCGGCATGCATCAAAATCAAAGGGGCCGGGGCCATAGTCCAGTAAGACCAGTCTCAGTGGAGATTTCATATCCCAGTTTCCAACACACCCATATTTTAGAAACAGTGCAGAAGAGTTTCATCCCCATGAAACTCTTAGGCCAGTCTCAGTGGAGGTTTCATGTCCCAGTTTCCAACACACCCATATTTTGGAAACAGTGCAGAAGAGTTTCATCCCCATGAAACTCTCTCTACTCCCATGAAACTTTTATCATCTCTCTCTTCATCAATACAGTGCCATGTCAGCGTATTTAATGCCCATGAAACTCCATAAAATCCCCACTGAGACTGGCCTTATCATCTCTCTCTTCATCAATACAGTGTCATGTCAGCATATTTAATGCCCATAAAACTCCCACTGAGACTGGCCTAAGGCCTCCACAAGGCTTCACCGTTACGTTGTCCAACCTAAAATATTTATAAAGATATGGTGGATAGTTAAAACCTTTTAAAAAATTATTGCACGTACTCTAAAATGTTACTCTTTTTTTTAACGGGAGAGAGTAGCCGGCTTTCTTGTTCCTTAATTGTATTTTGTGATGAATGAAACATTGAAATGATGGCTTCAATCGACAGCTTAGTTACCTAGTTATGGAGTGGACTACGTAGCATATATATCGATCTCATCTCAGATCGTCCACGCACCGAAACCTAGCTAGCTAGCTAGGTTACTCCTAATTATTGCAGAAAAACACATTTGCAACTTAATTACTGCATCAGTGTCAAGCGGTGACATTGCGTGAGTACTAGCTAGCAGTCTACTACTGGAGGGTGACAACTGACTATATATTATCCGTGCTACATGCATGCACTTTGAGGATTGACATGCCGTTGATTGTGTGGATTCGACGCAGGCAAGCAAGCTTTCCAATCAATTTCTCCGTGTTAGATGGATATGTTGCTACAATGACATGTACTTGACAACGGAGGGACAACAGTAGCCGGTAACAAGCAAGAAACATATATATAAAGAGAAGCAGAGCTAAAATTAAGACTAAAATGTACAGAGGGTCACTAAATGTGTTCCATTTTTATTCTCTTGCGACGAAATCTTTGAGGCACTGACGACGGAGTATGGTTTCGTCCTCGCGGGACTCGTCGCGCTCTAGCTAATAAAGTTATATATAATGCATGAATCATGATCTTCTCGTATAAGATGCCTGGGAGTCAAACAAGAAGTAACGAGAAGGTATATAATACGGTATGATTCAGGTGAAGGTACATGGGTAAGGCTAAGCGAAAAAATTTACACAAGGATTTTATGTAAATGTTTCGCCAATTGTTTTGAATCTTACATGTCCGTCGCACGTACGAACTGTAACAGCGAGGCCAACTATAATAAGTTAATGATCCACTTATGTTACATTAATAATTTAGATGAGTATTTTGAAAGTTTTGTGACGTATATGACATATCGTCGAATGACCCCCCTACATTTTTAGTCTCAACTTCGCTGTAGGAGCTAAGTGGCTTGGTGGTGATCGGTTCGGCTGAAAAGCTCATGGCTTATGGCTGAAAACACTGTAGCTAGCTGAAAAAACACTGTAGTTGACAGAGGCTTATTTAGCATAATTAAATTTAAAAAAATTTAAAAATATAAAAAAATATGTTAGCCCATTACGTATAATACAAACAAATACGGGAAAAAAAGAACCGACAAAAAAACTCAACAAAAAGCCAAAAGTTCAGAAAAAGACGAAACTTATGAATAGTGAAAAATAAGCCAGAAGCCAGAAGCTGAAGCCGAATTGATCAGGGACCGGATGCGCCAAGAAATCAAATGGAAGGATATACAGAGGAGCAAGATTCTTGTTTCCAAGCTATAAACGACAACGATGAATATAATGGTGAAAGCAGGTGACAAGGAATGATCGATGGTCGACCGATCGATATGCAGTCAGCAGTCAGTGCATGCACTGTACACACACTATTTGGGATCAATCGATTGAGAGATGAGACGCCGCAAATATATAGGCCCTGTTCGGTTATGTTTATAGCTGAAATTGCACTGTAGTTGATTAAAATTACACTGTAGCTAAAAGTAGTTTATTTGGTGTAATTAAATTTAAAATTTTAAAAATAGAAAACATATGTTAGCTCATTACAGATAACACAAATGAATACGGAAAAAAAGAACCGGCAAAAAACTAAAAAAAGCTAAAAGTTCAAAAAAAGATAAAATTTATGAATAGTAAAAAATTAGAAACCCAAATTAAAATGAGCGAGACATATATAGCGGAGGCAGCCTGCATGATATACTTACATATACACTGACGATACTGAAGAATTAATTAAGGGAGTTGGATCGGCTTCGAATCTTGACTTACGTGCGCGGGGTGTAACATATACAAGAAATCACCAATAGGTACAGAGTGCCCATGCATATCCTTGCTATAATTAATTGGAATTCTAATGTTTCGAACTGGATTATGCATGCATGGTATTTGGTACGTACTCGATTAATTTGTTGACCTAATTAAAACCGTCAAGTTGATTTTATTGGGTACGTGCCACGTACTGCTCAAGTTGCAACGACACAGGCATTGTCAACACCTGATTGATGAACAAGCTAGCCGGATGTCTAGCTAATCAGCGCGTCCTTTACCTATACATCTAATCTAACGTATAGTGACCGTATCGAATATCGATCAATCATGGTCCACTATCTATCTGAAATCCACTGGTCATGGCAATTAACACGCCATGCATCTAGGTCAATTGAGATTGACACTAGCTATATAAGCCTTTTTAAAAATTATTTTTCGATTTTTCTATATTAACTAACTTTCAAACAGAATATCTTTTCAAGACGAAATCTACAAGTTAATTGTAATATATAATGTAATAATTCCATTTATATCGGTTAAAATCGCATGTAAATTCTGTCATATATATACAAGAACAGAAGAGGTCAGTTGTTGCATGAGCTACGTACAGCATGATCAGGTTATTATCTTGTATCAGAAAAAAAAAGAGAGCATGATCAGGTCGGGCTTCTTGTAAATAAATAAGATAAATAAAAAGCTGTCATGTATACATGGATGGAACACTAACAAGGTGGAGAAGACCCATGCATGACAGGAGGGTGGATGCATGGTTTGGGTGTAGAAGATGTACAGTACAGGTAAGATGGCGTGTTTGATCGGGGTGTGTACATGTGATTTTTTGAGGGCGTACTGTACGTGTTAGATCGATCGATGTTGCGCACGATTGATGATGACGATGGTGAGACGACATGAAAGGGAAGGAGGGCATAAATAGATACATTCAAAGGTGCTATTTTACTGAATAATACAACTCAACTCATAGAATTACAACCTTGTATATTCTGAGTACATACAAAGAAGACTGTACATCCATGTCCGCATATATAAATGAATACAACTCGATACAAATGATGGAATCCTTAGAGGCCATGAGTATTAGCAAGATTCTAGTAGCCTGAAACCAAGTACCTGTAGGAAGATACGATAACTACACACAGAAGTCAATACTTTGTTATGTTATGTTCAAAAATATTTGCAAATAAAATTGTATTCACAATTATACTGATAAAATCAATATATCCCCATCTCTTGAGAATCATGTCAATTAGCTAAATAGCATTCCCCATGTGGCTTGTCGAGTATGGTTGTACTCATGCTTGTTAAAATATTAATAGAATATGTCTAGAAAGATAATATAATGAAGAACCCTTCGAGGAAGACCTAGAGGATTCCATTGGAGTAGACAATATATGGTTTTAGGGTTTCTCCTTGCTCAAGCATGGCTATGGAGTTTCTTTTGTGATGTAATATAACTTTGGGCCTGACGTCCTTCTATGTAAAAACTTAGTTGTTAAGCCGCATGAGGTACACTCGGTTTCAATACTCCGCAGCTGAACTTTCTGGGTAGTTGCGGATGAACCTAACAACCCCAGAAATAAGGACGTAACATTATGGCTTATATCTTATTGTTTTCCTTGAACAAACAAACAAGCAGCTTCTTCGTTATCTTTTCAAACGGTTTATTAGTATAATCTTTTCAAAACTACTTATGGATTTATCGGTATTCGGTTCCTTCATATAAATACTCACACTAAGACTATAAACTATCTGCCATAGCTATAAACCATCTGTCGCAATAAAAAAAGAAGTATGTCCAGTTTGATCTATGGCCGCTTGCATGCATGCAAATCGCGAGCGATCGCGCAATACATTTTCGGCGCCAACTGATCCAGGCTATGAGTTACTACCAGATCCATCCAAGCTTAGCTAGCTAGCTAGGATTGCCTGCCCAACTGATCGAACTGAATTGACGTCTTGCTCCAACAAGTTTCTGTTTATGTCTTTGAGCTCTTTTTTGTGTTTTTATTTTTTAGGTATTTTATCTCTTTTATTATTCGTGATGATATAACCTTTTGTTTTTATTTTTTAAATTTTAATTATACAATAAAAACTAACAGTAACTATAATATATTTTCCATCGTTATTATATATAAAAAAACTAGAAGTCTGAGCTCCTTCGGAGCACCAAGCTAGCTAGGCGAAGGGGACTGCCATGACGAGACCTGCATGCCACGCCATGCCATCCATCCATACTTGGGCAACGTTTGGCACAGCTCTAGCTCCGAGATCTATGCTGGATCTGTAATTTGTTGACTAAATTAAAGTGATTTAAATATTTTTATTTAATATATAATATAAATGAAATGAGTCATGTAAATACAATTAACATGTCTGTATCTCTAGATCCAGGATTTTCTAGAGCTGCAGATGACCAGCTCTGCCAAATAGGGCCTTGGACAAGCTAGAATAGATGTTACAGCTCCTACATTAATTGTAAAAGAAACTAAGGAGATAATACTCCTGATGAGGTGAACCACCGGTCGATGATCGGTAGGTAAAAAGACATACGTACTAGATCGATCTGCCAATGTATTGCTTACTATGTTGTAGCTAGTACTCGATCACAAACTAAAAGCTGGTGAAAGCGGGCCGTGGAGAAGAAAGAAATAAAGGAAAAGAGAAGATGCAAAGCATGCATGCATTCGTAACAGTAAGTGCCACCATTCCAGTCCTGGCTGCTGCTGCTGCTGCTGCTTGCTAGCTACCTAGCTTCTCTGTTCCCCGGGCGGCCCCTTACTGTTGTTGAACAATGCAGCTGTTATCTGTATTTAGTTACGATCATGATTTCTTAACCATGATTGGATCGGTTTCTGTAAATTAGAGGGAGCTACGCCTCTCTGTTCTGTTGTAACAAAGCAGACGAGATTTATGGCGCTGTTCATCATCCGGCAAGCATATATATGGAGCGATCTCCTGCTGTTTGTAGCACGGAACCGTTCCTCATCCTTCCAGTTTCCTCTTAAGCCCTGAACCAATCTATTTCTTTATATGGTATCACAGCCACACCACAAAAGAAAACCATGTCTACGGAAAGCTCTCAGATCAGCAATGTCAGTGGATCCGCCACCGCGTCTACTGGTCTTCTCCCCACGCCGTCCTTCGGTCACCTTATCAATGTTAAGTTGACCCGCAGCAACTATCTGATGTGGAAGGTGCAAATGCTCCTGTACCTGCGTGGCTAACAACTGATCAGCTATGTGGTGGGCAAGATTGCTCCCCCGGCTGAGATGATCTCACGGGTCAATGGAGGAGAGACGGCACAACAGCCGAACCCAGCGTATGCGCAATGGTTGCAGCAAGACCAGATGGTCATGGGAGCAATCTTGTCCTATTTATCTGAAGAAGTCCTCACCCAAGAACAGAAGTTGTGCCAAGACAAGGTGTATGTACATGACTCAGAAATAACATTAGACAGCCCAAGCGATATATTGACAGCACTGTCAGATATCCACTGAAAGGTCATGCGTTCACAGTTGTCACTCAGACAATCTAAGAACCATCGAGTCACATTGAGGCTGCTCAACATACTGAATTGCGTCATGTGATGGCTGCAGAATTCAGTGCTTTGCAGAAAAACAACACCTGGCGCTTAGTTCCACAGAAACATGGCCAAAATGTTATTGACTGCAAATGGGTGTTCAAACTAAAAAGGAAGGAAGATGGTTCCATAGATCATTATAAATCCCGACTGGTTGCAAAAGGCTTCAAGCAGAGATATGGGATAGACCATGAGATACTTTTAGTCCTGTGGTTAAACCAACCACCATTCGGGTCATTCTTGCATTGGCAGTCTCAAGAGGATGGAAATTGAGGCAAGTAGATGTCCATAATGCTTTTCTTCATGGGGTACTTGAAGAGGATGTTTACATGAGGCAACCACCTGGCTATAGGATCATAAGTTTCCACAATATATTTGTAAGCTTGATGAAACAATCTATGGATTAAAACATGCCTCTCGGGCCTAGCGCTCTCACCTCAGTACTAAGCTTCAGGAGTTTGGGTTTACTTCCTCACTCGCTGATCCATCCCTATTTGTTTATAACAAGCAAGGTCAATCATCTTTCTGCTAATATATGCTGATGACATTGTCACCACAAGTTCATCAGTCCAAGCCACTGACATTCTTATCCAGCATCTCCATGGAGAGTTTGCCATTAAAGACCTTGGTGATCTGCATTATTTTCTGGGCATTCAGTTTATACAACAATCAGATGGGGTTCTGTTGACACAACAGAAGTATATTCATGACATTCTGCACCTAGTTCACATGGAGGACTGCAAACCATGCTCTTACTCCTATGGCGTCCATAGAACGACTGTCCAAGACTAAGGGTACGCTGCTCTCTGAAAGTGAGGGAAAAACTTGCAGGAGCATTGTGGGGGCATTGCAGTACTTGACATTCACTTGACCTGATATTGCCTTCTCGGTAAACAGAGTGTGTTAATATTTGCATTCTCCTACATCTATTCACTGGACAGCAGTAAAACACATTTTAAGGTATTTGAAGTGTACCGCTAGTATGGGACTGCAAATTAGAAAGTCAAGCTCCGCACTGATCAGTGCCTTCTTTGATTCTGATTGGGCCGGATGTCTAAATGACAGAAGATCTACAAGCAGGTTTGGTGTGTTTTTGGGAAGCAACTTAGTCTCATGGAGCTCACGCAAGCAGTCCATGGTCTCAAGGTCAAGTACAAAGGCCGAGTATAAGGGGATGGCTAATGCCACTGCAGAAATAATTTGGATGCAGTCATTACTCAAGGAATTGGGAGTATTTCAATCGAGACCGCCGTCTCTGTGGTGTGACAACCTATTTGTGTATTGTTAGCTACATACTATTGTTGAATTAATATTAACTAGATGAATAATATACCCAATGTATCATCGATCATGATCTAGTAACCTATGTAGTCTGAGGTTGATGAGAATCAAACTCTCGTCAAAAACCAAAAAGAAAATGTGCCACACCGCTAGGCTATTAGTAGTAACAGCTAGTCCATGTAAGACCTTGATGAGCTGAATCAATGGATCAATCGATCGGTTTATTTGAGGAGAGAAATGATGACTATGAATAATTATGTACGTATAGCAGTGTATGGGTGGGTTCTTTTTCGCTGCAGCTGATAACTTTTGGCTCTAGTACGAGCGCTCGTATGAAGGAATCGAATACCAATAAACCGCTTCGAAAGGACAGTGAAAAACCTACCGTATTTGTTTATTCAGATAAAACCATAAACCAAAAAAAACCACCTCTATGTGCGACGCAATGGAAGAAAATTATGAAATGAAATGATGGTGTGGTTGATGGACGACGGTCGGTCTTTCTTTCTTTCTCCATCCATGGCTCCATCGATGTTGTGATTGATTTATTGACCCCAGCTCGTGTAATTAAAATTGTGACTAGTAGCTACTTCCTTCGTTCCAGAATAACGGATGCTCTTGATTTTATAGGTCAAACGTGGTAATCTCTAATGAATAATATTTGTTTAAATATCTAGATTAGTCATATTAAATGGCACCGTTAGATTTGTTGTAAGGAATACTTTTATAATATTATTGTTTCATAATATTTTATAAATGTATTAGTATAAAATAAAACTAATACAATTAAGAATCAAATTTTAACTTTAGAAACCGTGAAAAGTTAAAGTGAGCCAAATATTTTAAAAGGAGGGAGCAGTGATTAAGCTGATGGGCAGTCAGACAGTCAGATACTCCTGTAATAGCGAGCTCACCAGTCTAATTCGATTGGACTGCCTACCTGGTGATTAAACATATAATTCGAAAGCGAGCGCATGCATCCAGTACGCGCACGCTCACATCCTGCTTACTCTTTTTTTGAAGATTACAACGGAAGACATATACTCTCAGAGTTTTTTTGCTATTATGGTACCCTCTAAGTTGGACTTCGCTGAAACGGTATTTGTACCGTGGGTTTCTCCCAAATAGTACCCTTGTTGTTAACACCTCTCCAAAATAGTATTCTCAGAGATTTGAACTAATTTTCATTTGATTTTTGAATTTTAACTGATTGCCCCTGCCGCGTACGTGGTCCGGTTGCCTCGCCGACGCGGCGAGTCCCTCGGCGGGGCGCGATCGTCCGTGGCTCGGGTGAGCGCACTCCGTCGCGATCCTTGCCGCGCTCGCTTTGGCGTTGACGGCGCCGCGCGAGTATTCGATCGGCCATCGCGTGCGCCGTCGCCAATAAAACCCAAACGATGTGAAAAGAAGAAAATAAAAGTGATTAGGGTTAAACAAAATGAGCAGGGGCAGTTCAGTCAATTGGCGGAGTACAAATTCGAAAATCAAATTATTTGAGTTAAAATCCCTGAGAATACTATTTGAGAGAAGTCTTAAGTACAAGAGTACTATTTTAGATAAGCCCACGACGTAGATACCGTTTCGTCGAAGCCCAACTTAGAGGGTACCATAATAGCAAAAAACTCATACTCTCACACAGTATACACACGTTTGTATTTTGTTGAAACATATGGCAGGACCTAAGCAGAGTTTATTGGATAAATCCTGTATTTATATAGTATCTCATGGAGCGCTGGCATACACATTCTCACTGGACACACACGTGTGTGAGGTGAGGAACTTGTGACCGAACCAGGGATCAACCTGGACGGGCAGCTCGCACGATGGTAGAGCTTGTCAAGCGAGCTACGCTTGCTACTCACATTCTGCTTATTCTAGAGGTGGCCAAATGCGTTATGCTAGCCGGCTCGGCTGGAGGCATGCTACTGTTGGCCCAACCGAGGCACGACAAGGCCCATGATCTAAATGGTCTGTGTCGGTTAGGCCTAATCGGTTGTTTCATGCTTGGGTTGGCACTGCAGTCCAATGGGCTGGCTCTGGCATAGCCAGTTTAGGTACGATACGACACGACTTGTTTAGCCCGCTTATAGTCATCATGAAGCTTAAAAATTCCAAAATTTTAAAAATAAACTTCAGAAAACCTACATTTTTCCTATAAATACAATCCCTTTTGTAAATTTTAGTTTGTATTTTTGAATTATATGCATTTTTGGACTTATTGAATTTTTAAAATTTTTTGAGCTAAGATGGGCTAAACAGATGTAAGATCGAGGAGGTCGACTAGAGTAGGGTGAACATGCAGTCTAAAAATTCTCTTTTAATTATTATTAACAATTTAAGATCTTTTTGTGATGTCAGATCCTGGCCCAGCCTGTCTGTCTTCGGTCGGTAACCAGCCCACGAACGATCCACAAGGCCAGGCCGAGAGGTCGGGAGGAGAGAACTGAGAGAGAAAGAGAGAGAGTCGCGCCGGAGCGGAGGCGGAGGAATCCCATCCATGGCTGCGGTGGTTCGGGGCGTGTGGAGTGGCATCAGGGAGAAGGGCCTCTCCAACTTCCTCCGCCACGCCCGCGACGAGGGCTACTTGTAAGAAAGAATACAGCAATCTCCTCCTCCTCCTTCTTCTTGTACTACTAGTTCTTCTTCCCGTGCGTGCGTGCGGCCGATCTGGATGCGACCGAGATCACCCTTGTTGTATGTTTGTTGGAATGCACTAGGCTGCTAGGGATCTCTCTCTCTCTCTCTCTCTCTCTCTCTCTCTTCTATTGCGGATCTGACCGGCTAGAGAGGGATTCCATTCGATTCGATTTCGCCTGTGCTGCGCTGTGGCAAATTGGGGACTTGTTACTATTTAGGGTTCATTCCTTGCTAAAAGTAAACTCGTGAAAATTCATCCAAACCTTGCATACCTTTCCATTGGAATCTCGCCGTTGTCCTCCAAGATTAGGCTAATGCCAGCAAGCAAGCTATCTGATAATCCATTCCATACATCAACCCTCCCGTCCGTCCGTCACTCTAGTCTAGTCTAGTACAAACGTTCAATGCTAGCTACAGACCTACATAACATCCCTTCTGATTCATATTCTGCTGATTGTTAGATTCATCCATTTCAGACCCGCTTGTATTTTTTTCCCCTCTGCTACATATACATGCATAATAAGTCTCCCTCCGTTCTCTCAAGTCGGTAAAACCAAAAGGGTACCTGTTATAAAACGCACGAAAGTAGATGATCAAAAGAACAGGAGAAACAAATTTAACATGTAAAACATTTGCAGAAAAAACCATAAACGCACGAATGCGGAATTCACTATATGAGATGTTTGCTATAGAGTTCTTGCCTTTCCTATGGACTACATGGGTACATATATAGAGTGAGGGAGACGAGTCTCAAATGGAGAAGGAAATCAAATCAGAGTCGGATGCGCTAGCCGTTGCCGCGTATGCACCGCTCAGTGCCATGCTTGGCATAGTGTCCTACATGGACACCGCGTATGCACCGCTTAGTGTCACGCCTGGCGTAGTGTCCTACATGGACACGATAATGAATTCGGATTAAACTTTAACAATCTCCACCTTGAGACGAATTCGCTTCTGTAGCTGAAATATCAAATCTCCTCAAAGTAAGGCTTTATCACTAGACCTTGTGCCTCGATTGTCAATCGGGCTAATCTTCAACAAGAAAGATTGAAACCGAAGGACCGAACAACGCCTACTACTTTTATCACAGCGTACATGTCGTCGTGCACACCGCCCCTAGGAGTTGGGAGCACTCTTTCCGAGGGTAGCAGATTGAGATTAAACCCGAAGCTTTTATACCACTTGTTAAAACGTACGACAGAAGTAGATGATCAAAAGAACGGGAGACATGGATTTAACGTGGAAAGCCTTTGCGGAAAAAAACCACAAACGCATGAAGGCAGAATTCATTAGATGAGGATATATTTACAATAGAGTTTTTGCCTTCCCTATGGACTATAGGGGTACATATATAAGGTGAGCAAGACTAGTCTCAAATGGAGAAGAAAACCGAATCAGTGTCAAATGCGCTAGTCGCTGCCATGTTTGACATGGCTTGGCGCATGTACCACTCGGCGCCACGTCTAGCGCATTGTCCTACACGGACATGATGACGAGTTTAGATCACACTTTAACACTACCGAATTAGGGACCATACCATTCCAGAAACAAAAATATTTTCAGACTAGGGAGGGACTGACATATGGCTCTAGTTCAGACCATGTTCCGGTGCCCACTCAAATCTTCTATCCTGCTATTTTAGTTTTGTATGACCTAGATATGCTATTTGATCAAACCAGTTGGCCAAGCAATCTTCCGTATTGAGCTATCTTCATTGTGAAAGCAACCTTCCTGCTGCCCACGATAAGTACAACCAATCATCAGGGAACAAACACTATGAAGAACGCTGGTCACAACTACCACTTGGAGCTCTCTTTAAAAAGAAGCACTGCCATTCTATTAAATTTTGTACAATGCTAACACTAGGCTAATAAATTCTATTGCGTTTCTGCAAAGGAGACACACCATATAAACTGCCTGTTACATGTTGATATTTTCTGGATCTGTTTCCATTTTGCGTTGTGCATGGTACTGTGTTTTCCATTTCTGGAGACAGCTAAATTCTACGTCTGTTGCTTTGTTTATGATCCGCTTCAATGTTCTAACGTGGTTTAATTTACAGCAAATGCCTTCTGGATGGAAATCTACTGTAAGCTCTCTCTCTCTCTCTCCCCCCAGTTTTGAAGGAATGGATGTGGTTGTCTGTCTCATCACAGACTGAGACTAATCTTCTTTCCAGGCAAACAAAAATCCACAATATTGGTGCAACCCTTGTAGGAGTTGACAAGTTTGGAAACAAGTACTATGAGAAACTGCATGACACTCAATATGGTGAGTAGTACCTGCACTGTCTTTCTCCTAGTTGATCTACGACAGTTCTTTTATTGTGAAGTTCTGCTGCATGCTTGCATTAGAATTTAGATCGTGAAAGAGGTAGACTTTGCTGTGTTCGAAAGAAGAGCATCAAACAATATACTCAGCAGCTATAATATTCCGATATCCTGTCCCTTGTTTTCTTTTCTTCAATGCCTTAGATATGTAACTTTGCTCTTTAATGATCATTCTGGGCTTGACTGATCTGGGTGCCTTTGTGGGAGCATAATGTTTCTTATGTTGCTGCCTTTTCCCCCCTGTTAATGCGCTTGACTGATCTGCATGCCTTGGCAAATTTGCAGGAAGGCATAGGTGGGTAGAGTATGCGGAGAAGGACCGCTACAATGCATCCCAAGTGCCTCCTGAATGGCATGGATGGCTGCACCACATTACAGACAGCACTGGGGATAAGGCAAGTTTTCCCCTACTTGTTGCCTGCGATATTTCCTGCATATTTTTCAAGCTTCGGTCTTCCAACAAACCTACAAGTTATAACAAGGCTTTCTCTGTTTTTTTTTCACTACCTTAGTTGTGTAAAATAAACTAACAACTAAGCAGCTGTATGAGGCTGTGAATTAATTTGGATGATGAAACTTTGGTTTTGAAACATTTGTGTTGCTCAGTATTTGTTCTGTGCAATAGGGTGATGGGAGACATTGTCACATTTTAAGCTATTGTTTTCTCATATATTTGTTGGCAAGGCTGTTGGTGTCCATAGATGTTTATTTGGTTTTAGGAGATTCTAGGCAGCAATCTTACTATTTGAATGTTGAAACTGGTTAGCCGATAGTCATACGGTTCTCTTTCTGTTACAGCTGTTGGAGCAGAAGCCTAAAGCGTACAGTGTGGAACACAAAGAGAACTTCTCTGGCGAGGGTGAGGAATTGATCTACCACTCCAAGGGGCATGCTCTAAACCCAGGACAAAGGGACTGGACAAGGTACCAGCCTTGGGAGCCAAAGAAAGAGGAGGTGTCCTGAGTGTGGGAGAGAAACGAACTAAATGGTACCCAATCCTCTTTGTGTTTTCTTGCTTGCATTTGGTCATTTGGTGCTGCGGAGCTGAAACAGTCACTGAGCTAGGTTTCTTGGACTGAACCTGAATAATGAATACAGTCGCTCAGTTTGGTTTATTGGACTGAACCTGAATAAAGAATGTACTGGTACTACTATTATAGAACACCTGAGCATGGAACAGGTTGTGCCAAAAAAAACGTGCCGATTCGAGCATTTCTGTTTCAACTGAAGGATTTGTTACTGCTGCTAAAGCTGCACGGATGTTGAGATGCCGAGAGGGAGCTGGTAATTCTGTTGGGTTGCAGAAATTCGTTGCATCTGCCTGTGTCGCTGTCATGAGCTATGGTTGTCGTAGTTACATGTGTTGGCTAGGATGTGTAGAAAGATGCAGCCCAATTAGATTTGACTGACAGTATGTGCCGGTGCGAGAAGAGGACTTGATGGGTTTTTATTTTTTGGCAAGGAAAAAAGAACATGTCGTAGATTTGTTTTGTGGGGTGGGGAAGCAAACAACAGGACGAGTTGAAACTGAAACGGAACGGAGGTTGTTACAAGGATAGAGTAGATTGAACGGAGGTCGTCGTGACAAATCCGTTCTGGGATGGGCACGAGACGAAAGCAACGACCCGATTGGCAGAAGCGACGGCCACGACGACTATCAATCTACTCTATCTATCCATCTATCGTACGGCCAAGCGAGTTGCGGGAAAAAGAAGAAAGCGAGTTGCGGCAACAGCTTGCAAGCTGTTTGAGTAGGTGGGAACAGTTCAATTGGAGGGTGAGATACCCAGCTTTCGTTTCGTCCCCCTCTCTCAAGGCAGAGCAGCTGAGAGAGACTAATGGCGTCCCATCGTCCCGAGCAGGCGGCGGCGGCTGCATGTTGTTCCAACAACTCAAACAAGGTAGGCACACAAGGAAAGGAGCCAGGCCACCACGACCTTGACCTACTAGTTCAGTCTGATCGCCTAATTCTATCACCACTATTTCATCCATCGATTTCAGGCCTGGGGTGAGATCCACTCCTCTTCTCCTCCGCCCGACCTTGACTGCGAGAGCACGACGCGCCCCTTGCTGCTCAGGCCTTCCGCCGCCGACGAGCCCTACTCCGTCTCCGCCGCAATCCTCCCGTCAGTCCACTCATCCTGTTTTTTTTTCCTTACCTTCCTAACGCGTGCACATGTATGCCTAACAAAATCCCCAATTCTCTCGGTGAATTGTTGCCGTAGGTTCTTGTTTCCAGCTTTGGGTGGCCTTCTCTATGGCTACGACATCGGCGCCACATCTGGTGCAACCATATCGCTCAAGGTATCATTACTCTTTATCACAAAACCAAACAATATTACATACACTTCTCCAGCATGACCAATCCATCCTTGCCCCCCGTCAGTGTTAACTCCTGTTCATCATTCTTTTTTTTTCTTTTGCAGTCATCCACATTCAGTGGTACAACATGGTACAACCTGTCATCAGTGCAAACTGGCCTTGTGGTAATGCTTTACATCATACCAAAATTTATGATTATCTCACCGAGGTTTGCTTGGCTTAATTTGAATTGTAGCTGTTGCTATATATGTTCTGATTCCTTTATTCACGATGCAGGTCAGTGGCTCACTCTATGGTGCTTTGATCGGTTCCGTCTTGGCGTTTACCATTGCAGATTTTTTAGGTAGCTCTAGCCCTCCTCTCCTCCTCCATGCTGCTATGCTAGTGAGGATATTATTCTTATGGTGCAATGTAGCCTGGTCTTCTGATATGATTTATGCTTATTACTTACCACAGGACGACGCAGGGAGCTTATTCTTTCTTCTATCTCATATTTGATTGGAGCTCTTCTCACAGCAGTGGCACCTAACTTCCCTATCATGATAGTTGGCCGCTTTTTGTATGGCGTAGGAATTGGACTGGTAATAAAATCCGATACTCTCCGTCATGTCTTGGTCGATGTTGGAAACTACATGAGCACGCACATTTTTGTTCATGAGACTCATCTGAGCCGCTTTCATTAATTAGGCAATGCACGCTGCTCCAATGTATATTGCAGAGACTGCTCCAAGTCACATAAGAGGCATGCTCATTTCTCTCAAGGAGTTCTTTATTGTTCTTGGGATGCTCGTAAGTGCAGCATGTTAGTTTTTTTTGTGTGTTGTTCTCTCTCACTCATCTTTCTGACTATTTATTTACATTTCTTTTTGCAGCTTGGTTATATAGCAGGCAATCTCTATGTTGAAGTGGTTTCTGGTTGGCGCTACATGTATGCCACCAGTACTCCACTATGTCTCATAATGGGAGTTGGAATGTGCTGGTTACCTGCTTCACCTAGGTGGCTTCTGTTATGTGCCATACAAGGGAAAGGGAATCTGCTGGAGACAAAAGAAAATGCTACACGTTGCTTATGTCGATTGAGGGGTCAAGCTTCGCCCGATTTGGTTTCAGAGCAGGTTAATTTGATTCTGGATGAACTGTCATATGTTGATCAAGAGAAACGAGCAGGCTTCAGTGAGATCTTTCAAGGAAAATGTCTCAAAGCAATGATAATTGGATGTGGCTTGGTGTTCTTTCAGCAGGTAGCTCCATCCTATAGTTCTATTCGTTCATTCCATGATATCAGGATGATATTTAAGTGGGGTTTCGTCTTCTCCTGCTCTGTGTATTTGTCAGGTCACTGGACAACCAAGTGTGCTATATTATGCCGCGACAATCCTTCAGGTACTGATGCTTTTCTATATTAAATTGTTCAGTTCAAGTATGTCCTGGTGTGGTGGTATGGTTGGCTCCCCTTTAAAAATGGAAGCTCCTTCATGTTATAAGGTGTTGTTTCCCAGTATAGGGGTTCGAGGCTACAAAACACTGTTGGTCTTGTAGGGCCAGCTGGCACTGACAGGGCGTTCAAACACCATGCTTTCTTCGCTTTTCTTCCTGTATTGTTCATAGCTATCATTGTTTGCACGCAGAGTGCTGGATTCTCTGGAGCATCTGATGCTACTCGTGTATCGATTCTTCTTGGCTTACTGAAGGTATATACAAATAACCTGTGCTGATATTTTTCCCACTTTAAGCTGATTCATCGATGCCGCCCTCTATGATGCTTTGACGACAATTTATCATACTATTTGCGCAGCGATGGATCCATATTATTTTTTAATTGAAGTCCAGGCCAGTATACGTCTTGCTAAGATTCGATCAAACACTAATGAACACTAATTTTCTGAAAGGAAAATCAGTCTTATTGTTTGTCATATGATGTACGTATATCCCGGTTATATATGTCTTGCTAAGATTCGATCAAACACTAATAAATACTAATTTTCTGAAAGGAAACCCATTCTTATTGTTTTGTCATATGATTTACGTATATCCCGGTTATAAATACTAATTTTCTGAAAGGAAAATCAGTCTTATTGTTAGTCATATGATTTACGAATATCCCGGTTTCCGTTGAAGAAAAAAGACACTATTACTAATGTTGTGGTTTTCTTACTGTAGCTGATTATGACTGGAGCAGCAGTTCTTGTGGTTGACAGACTTGGCAGAAGACCATTACTCATTGGAGGTGTCAGTGGAATTGTAAGTCTGGCTTCAACATGTAGATTCTTTTTAAATATGAACACCAAAATTATCATCAACTTCTTCCATAATGAGCAAGTTAATTACCCGTATGTGTTTTGTTTAATGCCATGCAATAATCTATTCATATCTGAACCGAACTGTATCTTTTCATGCTTAATTCTATGTTTCTGTGGAAGAAGGTAGTGTTGATTTCCAAATATGCCCCCCAACATTCAAATATATTAGACATAAGTTGGTATAGGGGCTAGGAAGCACCTTGAATCGTTTTTGTCCAAAAGAAACCCACACTGTCTGCATGATGATTTCTTTTCCATGATAATTTGCAAAGTGTTTCAGTATGATACAAAGATTTTCATGGAGATGCTGCTACACTTACTCGTCTGTTTATGGTTATAATGTGCAGGCTGTTTCCTTATTTGCGCTGTCTTCGTACTACACCTTGTTGAAGGATGCTCCTTATGTGGCTGTAATAGCACTTCTACTGTATGTTGGCTGCTACCAGGTACTTAAAAGAGTCAGCTTACCCTTATCTGACATGAAAAAGAGAGAAGAGAATTCCAATGAGGATCACAGTTGGCCTCTGATAACTGACTTTGTGAAATACTAGTAGATTGGCTTGCCTTTGCACCAAAGTTTCAGTAGTTTATCTTTATCTGTGAGTTTATTTTGGGCGATCTGTCTGATGAGAGGTTACTCTGCAGTTGTCATTTGGTCCAATTGGTTGGCTTATGATTTCGGAGGTTTTCCCGTTGAGGCTGCGAGGCCGTGGATTGAGTGTTGCTGTTCTTGTGAATTTCACCTCCAATGCGCTGGTCACTTTTGCTTTCTCCCCACTGGAGGTACAAGGGTTTGTTCTCTCGTTTTTGGCTTTGCCATGGAGTGTACTTGGACATGCATCTGCAATTCTGCTTTCTGTATTGTGGTGCAGGATTTGATTGGAACCGGGGTCCTCTTCTCTGGATTCGGGGTGATTGCAGTGGCCTCTCTTGCTTTCATATTCTGCATCGTGCCGGAAACGAAAGGGCTCACCTTGGAAGAAATCGAAGCTAATCTGTAGATCCAACCGTCTGTAATGCCATCTTGATTAGCATCGGCATCGCTATCTGGTTTGCTGCTGTCGCTTGTTCAGAGATCATGCAAGTCGTCGTAGCAATACTAATTGTTTGTGTGGTAATTAAACAGAGACAATAAGTTGTTGCAAGAAAGGTTACGAGGCGCGCGTGCAGTGCAAGCTTGTAGTAATTGCTGTAAGTGGTACTATTGCTTAGCAATGGCTTGGGTTGTGGGGGAATGCGCGTTGCATGATGTGTGTGTGCACGCGCATTCCGTCCGGTTGTGGCCACCGCCCGGTTTCATTCCGTCGTGCAGTATTATTATATGATGCTGTAGAGATCGGTGCTAGGCTATGATATGCTGACTTTGAACAGAGCAGCAGCACAAGCGCCGAACCAAGCCAACTGCAGTCACTGGGCCCTCTTCGTATCTAAGCCATTTTCTCCGGCTTTTAAATGAAATATTTTTTAAAATAAAATCAACTAGTTGATTGTCATTTATATGGATTAAAATTACATATAAGTCTCTTTACGTATAACTTCTCTAAAACTATTACTATTTATAACCTAAAACTAAAAACCATCAGCAAAATCTAATCTGAACACTTCAACAACATGTAATGAATACTGCAGCTAGGAGTGGAAAAATAGTTCGAGGCTTGTGGCTCAGCTCGAGCGCGTAAAATTTCGAGCTGACCTAAGCCTCCTTCGCAGCTCGCAAAAAAATCAAGCTAAGCTCACGAGCCTATTTTGGCATATATCTATAGTTCTATTACATTGTTTTCAATGTGGTAGCCTGACCAATATTACTTTGTCAACTTAAAAGCATCTATCTGCATCCGCGGCGGTGCCGAACCGAAGCAGCACCCACCCTCGCAAGGATGGCAACATCTCGAAGTGCAGGTTGGGGCCGTGGCGAGAGATGGCCTCCTGAATGAAGGAGGCACGGCGGTCAACGGGCTTGGGGCGCAGGAACACGAAGGCGTAGCGGGACAACTCCAGCGAGGGCGACGGTGGCAGGTACGCACGACCACGGCAGGGCGAGGGCGAGAGAGCGGCGGCAGGTACGCACGGCCACGGCAAGGCGAGGGCGAGAGACAGCGGCTGCAACTCAGCAAGGAGCGGAGAAGCGGCAAGTAGTTGCTTCATTGTAACATCTTGAAAATTTAAATCTGGAAATGTGAAGCTTTTGAATTAATTTTTGCAATGAATTTTATTTGAATTTGGAGTTTATAGGATTTTCCTGAAAAATTTGATGAAGGTTCCAAAAGTTAAAGAGGAAACAAACATGTTTAAATATTAGAAAGTTAAAATCTAAACTAAGAATCTGAAAAGATGATCCAGAAAAAGAGGGGAGAAAATTGGCCTAAAACATAAAACCTTATTTCTGTAATTGATGATATAAATAACAAGGAAGCAAATACATTAAAAATGTCAACAAAAATGGATATATATATATATAAGTATATGTGTACCTAATAAAATATGACACCTATAAAATTTATGTTAAATAGAAAGTACAGAAATTTAGAGGAGTAAGAAAGAGAGCAAATAAATTGGAGTTATTATATATATGTAGATAAATACAATTGCTTAAATCAAAAACAAAAGAAAAGGAAAAGAAATTAATAAAAGAAAAAGAAAACAGCAGAGCCAGGCCGGTCATCACCCCGGCCCAGCTCCCCCTTTCCCGCTCCCTCTAGCTGCGGCCGCAAGGCCCAGCCTTTTTCCCACTGCGCCATGCCGGCCCAGCCGCTCCCCGCGCGCGCTCCGCCAGCGGCCTGCTCCCTCCACTCCCGCCGCTATCACGTGAGCCCTCGCCCCTCACCGCCTCTCTCTCTGGCGGGTGGACCCGAGTTGCCAGAGCCTTCTTCTCCCTTGTCTTTTCACCGCGCGCCTGGCTCGCTCTCCTCCGCCCGTCACCGGTCAAAAAGCCGCGCGACCCGGGCGGACGACACGACCGACGTGCGAGCCCTCGATCCGTGCGGCCATACCCCCGCCGCCTGCCACCGCCACCCGACCGCAGCCGCTTTCGCCGCTGCACCCGAACGTGTGCGCACGTCCTCCGCCGCAATCGGCCGCGCTCGTCGCCTATAAAGCCCGGGAAACCCCCTCATTTGCATCGCCACACTCCCCTCATCCTCTTCCCGGAAGCAATTGGACTCAAACTCCCTAAACCGCCGGCGAGCCGAACACCACCCCCAACTCCAGCGAGCTCCGATCTGCCAATCCAAGCCATTAGGGCTCAATTCCCCGCCGCCACACCATCCCCGGCTCACCGCAAAGACAACCCCGCCCTCGCCCAAGCACCTCACCGCCCGTAGCTCGCTGTCACCGGAGCTTCTCCCGAACTGCCGCCACTGCACGCCGCCGGCATAACTCCGGTATCCCTTGGCCCCCACTGACCCCACCGTCGGCATCCCCTTCACACCGGCAACGCATTTTGCCCACCAACTCCGACCATCCGACCACCGTTCACCGTCGACACCACCGCCCTTCCCCCGCTTTGGAACTCCTCTGCTCGGCCCCTCCCCAGACCCACCTTAAGAGGTATAATTGCCCTTATATGGTAAGCAACACTTGAGCGTTCGACTGGCTAGCACCGTTACTCTTCCTCCCCGGCTCCTCTGCTGCTGCTCGAGCCCCCGGCTCCGCACGCTGAGGTTGAGCCTTTCTTTTACTTTTCCACGCTGACAGCTGGGCCCCACTCGTCGCCATTGCTTGTCTGTGGGCGGTGACATCTGAGCCCCCTTTGTCGGTGCTACCCACGGCATGTGGGTCCAGAGCCTAGGGCCCCACCTATCAGTGGCCAATAGTACCTGTAGCCACTGACAGAGGGGTCCCACTTGTCAGTGACCGAGCACAATAGGCTCACTGCCATGTGGGCCCTACCGGTCATAGACACAGAAAATAAAAAGATAAAAGAAAATAATAAAATGTAAAATATGCAGAGGGACCCACCTGTCAGAAATTTGACAATTTGTGGATTTAATTAAACTGAGATTTTTAAATGGGCATAACTTATCCATTTTATCTCCAAATTGAGTGAGACAAATTTCTAAATTCTTCTAAAATCAAGATCTATCCAATGGAACTGAAATCATGATTTTTAGAGTTCATTTGAATTTCTAGTGTTATTTGGTTTAATTTGTTGATTTTCTTTTTATCTAAATTAGCATACGAGGCTCAGGAGGAAGAAGTTGAGGCAGCAGCACTAGAAGCTCAAGACAACTAAGAACAAGACTACGATGACCAAGGCGAGTTAACACTTTGACCATGTTGAACCTATGTTTTGCAAAATTAATTCCTTTTAAATTATCAACATGCATGCTGTTAATTTATGTGGTAAATTTACCTTTACTTATTAAAGATGTTAGTTAAGTACCTAATAATATGCTTGCTAATAATACTCCTTTGAAATATTGGACATGTGAACATTGTCGCCCTAGCAAAATTATAATGGTGTATCTTTCGCAAATAAGTCCATATAAATATTGCGATGCTTAGTATGGCTAGATAATCGGGGGTATGTAAATGCCCCAAAATCCTCACTTGTAATGATAAAATAACTTGGGCAGTCATAGTGGTAATGACTGGAGCATGCTGGTATAATGTTTTATGTCTCCGAAAAATCCCCAAAATTTGCTTAAATACCTGGGTGGATGGTTTGGGGGCTGGTATGTGGTGCAGTGGATGCACAAAATATGAAATGTGGTAGAACCATCCAGGTAACCCTAAGGACTGAATCTTGTCATGTTATCTTGTGTAAAACAGTACAACCACAAGTCTGTAAAATACAACTTAGCTTAGTAGATTTACCGGACCCTGAAAGTCATCCTCACAGGAGGGGGTGGTGAGGTAGTGCATGTGGCTGTCTGTGAGACGGCTTGAATGGGACACTCGTAGAGGGTGAAGTTCTGCTGTGGCGGGCTAGCAGGGGGGTAACCAGCTGCTAGACGTTCAGAAGGAGAACATCCCGCATAACGTATGGGACCCACCGCAAGTAGGAGCGACCCATAGGGTGAAATGATGGAAGGGGCGAGGTACTTTGAACGGTTACTGTGATGGTTTGCTCAACCGCATGACTTAGGAATCGTGTGGGGCAACGAGTTTAAGTCAATATAAGACAGACTTACTTCACAAATTTAATTCATGAGTTTAAAAATTGCTAGGTCTCAGGGATTTTTAAGTAATTATATTCAAAAGCACTCTACGCAAAATAAAATAAGCCCAAGCCTTACTTTGATAAGCTGAGCATGTTAAATATTACATTCTGTGTGTTGGCTCGCTGAGCACGGTAGATTTGTGCTCACACTCGCAATACCCAAAACAGAGACGCAGGATCACTACGCCCATGAAGACATTCCTACAACTGAAGGGAAGAGCAATGATGGAAACTAGGACGTAGCCTACGTGTTTCTTGAGCCTAGACAAGTTGACATAAGGCATTGGGTGATCATATATTGTCGGAATCTCGGTAATATATAATGTACACATTACCCGTCAGTCACTTGCCTGTGGTTGTGGTTTCACTTTTGCTTTCGTTTCCGCTAATTTATTGTAATGAAGACAATTGGCCTAAGCGGCCCCTTTTGTAAACTCTCACCCGATGTGGTGTATTTTAATTCAGTAATATTGTTAATGCTCATGCGATGTATGAAATGATTCAGCAATGTACCTGTGTGTACTATCTACTGATTTAGGGAATAGTGCAGTAAACACAGTAGATTCTGGATTGAAAAATCCAGGTCTGACATTCATGGTGGACCAGCACGCGGGGAGGGCAGCGGCTTGGCGAACAGGGCTGGGAGGAAGCGTGAGGAGGGCAGCGGCGGTGGAGCTATATTTCGCCCCTTTTTTTAGGAACCGTGAATGCCGATCGGACTGGTCCGAGCCACTCTGGCTAATCAAACGATCGGCAACCTCTCTGGCCGATCGGATTGGTTCGAAACCACTCTGGCCGATCGGACGGTTCGAAATTGCTTTGGCCGATCAGACGGTCCGAACATCTTCAAAGCATTTTCTTTACAAAAATAATTTCAGAAAATGCTCTTTTTCCTTTAGATTCAAACTTTCGGAAACCCGTATTTCTTCATCCTAACTTCGTTTTGACTCGTTTAAATTTCTAAATTCTTATAAAATCCTAAACTACTTATTTCTAAACTCTTTTTTTATTTTTAGAGTTTATTTAAATTTTATTAGACTCTTGGCTGATTCTTGCTGAATAGCTTGGTGTGGCTCACGAGTCGGCTCAAGCCAGGAAACGAACTAAACTAAGCTAAACCTTTAGCTTGTTTTTTAAACAAGTCCGAGTCGAATCGAGCCGAGCTACAGCTCGAGTGAGTTCAAGCCGGCTCGTTTCCAGCACTAACTGCGTTTGCCTTTCCTTGAAAACACATGTGTGCATGACGTAATTAATGGCAATTCTGAACCCAAGGTAAAGATAATTGCATGCATCCATGCTGGTGTTCTATAGTCAGACTAGAGATGCCGCAGTAGAGAAGGTGGAGTATGCGCAGACGCATGATGCAATTACTCCCTCACTCTAGACTAGAGGATCAAACCAAACAACAGCTGTCCGTGTGAAAGCGTACGTGCTGAGTTTGAGAGCATCCACGGGCTGACATGCATGATCCCATCATATTCATATATCCATCCACAAGAACAAGATCAATCCCAACGTTAATATGCTGTCCTGTCGCTCGCTCGCTCGCTGTATCCCTCTACCACTAGCCCGGCCGATCCGTCTCTTTCCTTTCCGGTCGTTGCTGCCTGAATCCATCTGCCGAAACTCCTCCTCTTCCCTCTCTCTCTCTCTCTCTCTCTCTCTCTCTCCTTCTTGCAAGTTGCAGCAACAACAGCAAGGTTTGGGAATCCCAAGGGAAGGGAAGGGAAGGGAAGAGAAGGGAGGCCACAAATTCTCTCTCCTCCGGAAATCACTAGCCTAGCTACCACTGGTACGTACGTGCTAGGAATCCATGGCGACGCTCGAGGACCTGGGCGTGTCGGCCTTCATCAATATCCTCAGCGCCTTCGTCTTCCTCCTCCTCTTCGCCGTCCTCCGCATCCAGCCCGTCAACGACCGCGTCTACTTCCCCAAGCTCTACCTCGCCCTCAAGCGCCAGCACCACCGTGGCGGGGACTCCGCCGTCCGCAGGTTCGTCAACCTCAACGTCTGCACCTACATCAGGTTCCTCAGCTGGGTCCCCGGCGCGCTCCGCATGACCCAGACCGAGCTCATACACCACGCCGGCCTCGACTCCGCAGTCTACCTCCGAATCTACACGCTCGGGTACTACTCCGTTCCTAGCTTCCTTCTTGCAATTTATTACTGCTTGATTAATAAGCTGCATTTGCATCTCCAGATTGCTACAAGTAGATTTAGAGGATCATCAAGAATTGCCATTCTCCTCCTCCTCTTGGTTGTCTAAAGCCGCAACCTTTTTCTGTTTGTTTCGTGTCGTGTTGTGCGTGTGCATATGTGACCCTTTCTTCCGTACTGAAATTATTTCTCCAAGGGAGCTAACTCCTCAGAGCAGAGGACCGGACAAATTCCATCTTCCTCTTTTCAAACGCAACCCACGTATTTGCTCCAACTTTTTTTCGCCGAATTCCTGCGGATTCAAGATTTGGCTTGCCAACTTTGCCTGGATGCCTTGTTGGGTTTGCGTGCCAATAGTGCATTCCTTCCTACTAGACTACTATTAGTTGTTTGTCTCCACGTTTAACAATGCAGCCTTTTCTTTTGGTTGGGTGCAATTGTTTGTGCTTCTTTGATCTTGTCTCATACGAAAGACGCCCTCTTTCTGTGCTTCTGAGATTCATTGCATACCGAAACAAAAGAAATTAAACAGCATTGTTTCCATACGAACTAGTAGGAGGAATTACTATTGCTAGGGTTAGATTTACCCTTTCTGTTTTGGATGAACCCTTTTATCTGACGCTACTATTAATTTCCTGAATAATTAGACATGTCAGTTCCATCCACAATTGATCGGATCTCAGAAGGACGGGTTGCTTGCTTATCCAGAATATTGCTTGTGTTTGTTGGTGATAATGTTTCTTAACCTTTGACACGTTGTGGCATCCAATTCAGTCGTGCGTTGAAAATGGTGTCGTCAAATAATTTGATTTGCACGATTCCTGCCATTCTTTCAGGGATGCACAGGCCGGGTTCTCTAGTATGATATATTATTTCTTGGGGCCTACTTGCCTCCACCGTCCTCTTTGGTCTATATCCTATTCCATTCCTAGGTAGTGCTCGCCCACTAAACAAAACTTCCTTGTGCTTCCATCTGACTCTTCAATCTGTGGGGACCCGTGTTTACAACTGGAGATGCTTTTCTTGGTAGCTTGGAACTCTCGATTGGAAATTCACTCAAAAGGTTTCCCTGTTCAGAATGCAGTCACGTTTTCAGAAAGTACAAAAAAAATGACAGCCTGCTCCAGATTTCACTGATGCCCTCCACCGTACCCGTGACATGCTGCCATAGACAGAACAAACTATTATTCCACCATCGATCACGTGTTTCTCAGTTAATTAACATGTCCAGGAAAACTTCTCCTTCTTGTTTAGCCTTACATACGCCAAATGCTTCGCATCCAACCAAAATGTGACGATTAATTTGACCCTAGCTCCTAAGGCATTTTACCCTTCCCACCCTTTTTTCTGAGGAGAAGATTTGGAGTTGTGCTGTGAGAAACGGACTCAAGTTCTGAATTTCAGGCCACTTCACTGTAGTTTCTGTATCTTGCAGTTTCATTATAAGCCACTTCAACGTTTCATACACTAACCTTTTTGTTTGGCCTTGTTGGCAGTCTCAAGATATTTTTGCCCATCATGGTTCTCGCCTTGCTGGTTCTTATTCCAGTCAATGTCTCTGGTGGCACGTTACTTAATCTAAGAAAAGAAGTTGTTTTTAGTGATATTGATAAGCTGTCCATATCAAACGTTAGCCCTGGATCCAACAGGTAAGTCCACAGGTATCTTATGAAAGATAACATTTGTAATATTGCTCGAAATAATTTGACCATTGCCATCTCATCTCATTTCAGATTCTTCATTCATCTTTTAATGGCATATGTGTTCACATTTTGGACGTGCTTTATGCTATACAAAGAGTACAACAGTGTGGCATTCATGAGATTGCATTTCCTGGCTTCTCAGAAGCGTTGTGCTGATCAGTTCTCTGTAAGTGCATTAACAAAGTATCCTATGCTGTCTCTAGTACTACTATGATTTTTGCATCACAACCAAGCTACACCACATTTGTGATAAAGGACTAAGAGAAGAGGAACTGAAGAAATGCTAGTAATTAAAATCTTCAGTGTTAAGTTGCTGTGGAACATGTACCTTGGTAGTGATATGACTTAATGTGATGATGTTAAGAATTGACAGTTAGTCCTACTATAACATTTTTTTTTTGCAATGCCAGGTGATTGTTAGAAACATACCTCATGTTTCAAGCCATTCGACATCTGAAACAGTTGATGAGTTCTTCCGTAGGAACCATCCGGACCACTATCTTGGTCAACAGGTGTCTTATCCTTGCCTTTGCTTATGTCTCATTCAGCTTGCATTTAGTCAGGAAGGATGTTTCATACATTCTACTTGGTGTTCAACTATTATTTGTTGCTGACAAATGTTTTGATTACAAAGCTATCCTTATTTTGGATGGTCAGGCTGTTTACAATGCAAACCGGTATGCTAAACTCGTGAAGCAAAAGGAGAGGCTTCACAATTGGCTGGATTACTACCAGCTGAAGTTTGAAAGGCACCCTTACAAAAGACCAACTGGCAGGGTATTTTCCAAACATTGGTTCTGTTCTTTCATTTACATGCATATCAAGTCCTTGAAAATTTCCATTTAGTATTCTTTTCCCCTCAAGAAATGCTTCAAGCATGTCAATATTTTGGGTGTTTCAGACAGGATGCCTTGGGTTCTGTGGTAGAGAAGTGGATCAAATCGACTACTACCGGGCTAGAATCAGCGAGCTTGATAAGAGGGTAGGTCTACAATCCTTGGTGCCATGGTTCATTTTCAATGACAGGCAAAAAGCATTTGACTTTGCAGGATGAATTTCCAGGTCCCATGCGTATTTGTACACATGAATGAAGCCGCTTGTTCATTGTGTTCGTGATTTTAATGCAGGCTGTTTGTTTTGTTGATCTTTTCAGATTGCATCCGAGCGTCACAGAGTTCTCAATGACCCAAAAGCTGTCATGCCAGTTGCTTTTGTGACATTTGACTCAAGATGGGGTGCCGCTGTATGTGCACAGACACAACAGTCAAAGAATCCCACCCAATGGCTAACTGATTGGGCTCCTGAACCACGGGATGTTTATTGGCAGAATCTTGCCATTCCATTTTTCTCTCTCAGTATCCGCAAGCTTCTAATCTCAATTGCGGTTTTTGCTTTGGTATTCTTCTACATGATACCTATTGCATTTGTGCAATCGCTTGCCAATCTTGAGGGTATTGAAAAAGTTGCACCTTTCCTAAGGCCAGTAATAGAAGTGTAAGGCTTCTTTCTCTGCACAGTCCTTTCCATGCTTGCTGTCAACAACTCTTGAGGTGCTACACAGATCGTTCCCTTTGCTATTCATTCACATGCCTTATTTTGTAACTTGCAGAAAAGTGGTAAAATCCTTCCTACAGGGGTTCCTTCCTGGTCTGGCTTTGAAGATTTTTCTCTATATACTCCCTACGGTTCTGATGATTATGTCGAAAGTTGAAGGTTATGTCTCTTTATCATCGCTGGAAAGGAGGGCTGCTTCAAAATACTATTACTTCATGCTGGTGAATGTATTTCTTGGAAGTATAATTGTTGGCACAGCTTTTGAACAGCTATATGCTTTTTTTCACCAGCCTCCTACACAGTAAATTTCTTCGAACTTCTCTTTTTTTTTCGCCACATATCTTATGAACCTGGAAGATATTTTTCCTTGTCCTCAATTCACGCAATACAAGTAAATTGTGGTGGTGCTGCTGCTTCTTAACTTTTTTTATACTAGAATGTAGCACTCACTCTGAAAATTATGGAATGAAGAGTTTATTGGATGTATAGTCATAAACGATAACAAGGCATCTCCTTTTTGCAGAATACCAAGGACAATTGGAGTAGCTATACCAATGAAAGCTACATTTTTTATGACATACATAATGGTCGATGGCTGGGCTGGAACAGCTAACGAGATTCTTCGAGTGAAGCCACTGGTCATATACCATCTGAAGAACATGTTTATCGTGAAAACGGAGAGGGACAGGGAGAAGGCAATGGATCCCGGCAGCATTGGACTTGCAGAAAACCTTCCATCCCTACAGTTGTATTTTCTTCTTGGGCTCGTATACGCCGTGGTCACCCCCATTCTCCTTCCTTTCATCATTGTCTTCTTCGCCTTTGCTTTCCTTGTCTACAGACACCAGGTCAGTTGTCTGATTGATGCTACTTTGACTGACCTTGTAATGGGCCTGACGGCCCTACTGTTAAAACCCATTGCATTAACTAACCCCCCCATTCTTCTTTCCTATCTGGTTCTGCGCTCGTTTCAGATCATCAATGTCTATAATCAGGAATACGAGAGTGCTGCTGCATTTTGGCCTCAGGTCCATTCCCGTATAATAGCAAGCTTGTTGATCTCTCATGTAACTCTGTTTGGCTTGCTGAGCACAATGAAAGCTGCTTACTCTACTCCTTTGCTTATCTTCCTGCCACTACTGACAATATGGTTCCACAAGTATTGCAAAAGTCGGTTCGAACCTGCTTTCCGGAAGTACCCTCTAGAGGTCAGTCACCTATCCGATCTCTTCAGAATACTCCATAGCCATGTTTGCATCTACGTTCTTCGGAAGATTGTTTCTGAATTCTGGTACTTACAATGTGATTTTCTCAGGAAGCAATGGAAAAGGACAATATGGAGCGTGTCTCGGAGCCTAACCTGAACCTGAAGACCTACTTGGCTAATGCTTACCTGCACCCCATTTTCCATCTGTTCGAGGAAGAGGAGAAAGAGGAGACAGTAGAGGTGAGAATTGAGCACAGCAGCAGCAGCAGCAGCAGCAGCAGCCTGAGGAGACTCATGTGAGAAGCTCCTCACAGTATCATGAGGAGACTCATTTCAGAAGCACACAGACACAATACCATGAGGAGACTCGTATCAGAAACAGCCATTATCATGAGGAAACTCACACAAGGAGCGATACGGATTCACTGTCACCACCGCACTTTGTCTATCATTACGAAATTGAGCCTTGATTCTGGAAATTAAGAAGTATCTAACTTGCTTGTTTTTGCGAATGTTTAACTACTACCCCAGAGTCCACATGATGCTGAACTGCTGATGATTGATGTACATGCGAATATGTAGCGTGATAGCTCGAAACATGCTGTCTTGTGGCTAAACTTTTCCTGCAATATGATGAGAAATTAATCACCTTGAATATTAACTGTATGAGATGTCACGCGGTTGGATGCAGTGCAGGTGCCGTGGGCCGTTTCTTGTCAGCTCAACTGTCATACAAGATATAGAGTAGAGGTGGCTCGGAATTGGCAGGCTTGAAGCATCGCATGCACTTTACAGAGCGAGCGAGGATTGCACGCAGCACACAAGATTAGTACTGGACTGGTATTGGACATATTTTTTTAGGCTATGACTTATAACTTTTGGGTATAGTTTATTAGTATAATGAATAGTGATTATTAATTTGTGACTTATGAGCATTGGTGTGGTTTTGGGTGAGACAGACAGATAATAGAGTAGCATGAGATAACTTCTCAGCAACGTACTAGTGCTGCTCAGTCAATAGTATGTTGTCATCATGGCTGTGATAGTTTATAAGGTAAAATATTCTATAGCATGGGATAAGTTGAGTTACCAAATATCCAAATGAACTTTCTTGGAGTACACCCATTGCAATGCAGAAATTCTTATATATTGCAATTCGTTAGTTAGAATGATTTACAAAATATATTGCATCACGAAAAGCTTGAACAAATGGATCAAACATTAACTATAAGATTAATAATATGGCAAACATGTCACTGATGTAGTAAGAAGGATTCGGTATATGTACTAATTAACGAAGTGAGAATATATATTGCTCTAGAGTTTGCTGCAATATTGTCCAGAGTAATTACAAAAATCTTATTTGTAAAACCAAAATCTTCCACGACTTTGATAATACATTCTACAATATTCTCGTCCGTATGTGTTACATCAATTAATTCAAAGCCTATAATTCTCTTTTTCATTATCTAGTAATCATTAATATATAAGCAACTACACTAAGATAATTCTCCCTAACCCAACTGCTCCATAATTCTGAGGTCAATGCCACTGAAAATGTATAGGTCTCAAAGAATTCTTTTATTTTAGTACGACCATTATTATAGTATTTTAATTAAATCTCGAGTTGTTGTCTGTCTGGAAACTGAAGAAAATCTAGAATTATGAGCAATTCTAATGTAGGTTTTGAACGTTTGTAACTCACCAAAGTTTAAAGGTAGATCCTGTGTGGTGACTAAATGGACTAGAGATTTTCAAGCTACTCGGGATTATAATCTCAATTATGTATCGTACCATTGGGATTGAACTGTAGCTGCATTTAGCTGATGTCTATGCTTTGTTTTTATTTACATCTTTGGACATATCTGTGCAAATGTCCAGTTCCATCTAAAAACTTTGCAGATAATTTATGATGATAAATTTTGCAAATAGCATATCTTACCTGAGCTCCGGTCTTATCTCACTTCACTATCTTATCGAAATCTTGCCATACCTCTGATGTACTTGGTATAGATCTCTTTGATTCGGTGCTTGTAGACATGGCTCCACTCACAGAGCCTGACAATAGTACAATCAAAGTTTGCTCTTCCGTTTGAGGTGGAGGACAGAGGCAGAGACGTTTCAGTACTAATGGATGAAAGATCTTCTAGTGAAATTCCGTAATCACTCATAGAAAAATTATCATCTCCACTCCTCTCTCAACCACGTGACCTATCTATGGCAAAAAGAAAAGAGAGTAAATTTAGGAAACCCTAGGCTTTTAGGCAAAAGTAACACAAAACCCCTGTTTTATAATTTTTAAGAAATCCCAGGTTTTTATTTTTGAGTATATACATATTAGTGGGCCCCACAGTACACCTCTCCCTCTCCTTTCTCTCTGAAACTTTTGATCTAAAAACTAGGGTTTTTTTGAAAAATTTTATAAAACCGGCTACCTTTGCCTTAGAACAGGTTTCATGAAATTTACTTAAAAACTAGTCATGTGCCGTGCATGCCATAAAGGCAATCATGGAGATGATTGTATCACTTCTATGATTATGATCTTTTGAATAATATGCTATTTTGTCTCTTGAATAAATGCCTTTCGTATTAATCAATAAATATGTGACTTATTCGTAAAACTCTTTATTCAAGTTTTGATGTTATTCTAAATTATCCTTGATCTTATATCATTATGTGGGGACAATTATGGTTCACAGATCAGCACATGTATTGATTGATGATCATGTTTTACAGATCATGGATATATGATATCAAATCAATAATGTGAACACATGTTAGAGAACATAATATTGGATTGACCCACCATGAGACATTATATTCTTAAGTATCATCAGCTGATCTTATACATAGTGTATGTAGGATTCTTAGACATGATATTATCATTATTTTCTACATGTGTAATAGTTTACTTAGGGATTACCAAACATTATTCCGTGACTAGGTGGTCATAATGGTAGCTTTCGGGTTTACTATTAAACATGCGGAGGAATATAAACAATCAAGATGAAATTTGTCACTTCTATATAATAGGATAGATACCTCTAAGCCCCTCAATGTGGTTGGATTAAGGAAGCGTATAGCCATGCCGAATCATAACTGAGTAATCAACTGCAGGTTCGAGTGAAGGATCGAGCTATCATAGGATGACACACTTCTCGCCTTGAGTTCAATCTAGCATCATGAGGCTAAGGGATCAGTACATAAGCACTATATAGGTTCGTTCGATATGATCTTTATGTATGTTTGGGAGTCGATATGTCCTACTAGGGACCGCTACCGACTTATGGACCGAAAATGAGTTTTTAGCCTATGACTAAATATACATGAACATACAGGGTCATACACTTAATGGGCTGGAACGATAAGGGTTTGGATGATAGTCTTTGAGTGGAATACGATCTCTACTCGTATCAAATAAGGATCCGATTGGACATTATATAAGGAGAGGTGGGGGGGCTGAGGGAGGCATCCCAAAACACACTCATCGAAATTCTAGCCGCCACTTTTCATAACCCCACCATGTGCGCTGATGCTAGCATGCCGACGCACGGTGTTCCATCCTTGGACGTGTGGACTTTGGTAGAGACGCTATTGCGACTGCAATGCTGATCGGGACAAGCGTGAGGAGGAGACGGTTGGCCAGAAAACGATCGACTACTATCACTACACTGACGCGCTCTTCGTTGAATCGGCTACTTCAACTCTACTTTCGCTACACTGCGTGTCTAGTAATAACGATCCATAATCTCTTACTCGCATGGATTCCTGCTTTATGTGGTAGAAAATTTTAATCTGCGCTAGTGTAGCTTACCTGTATCCTAACAATTTGCCTGTGCTACTTGAGGCGAATTGGAAAGGAAGAGGTGTGAGAGTGGGCTAAAATTAATCGGGGAGGGTATGAATATAAAGTATTTGGTCTAATTATCCGTATATATATTTTCAATATTCCTAGTAAATACTGATTATTTTACGACAAAATTTGGGTGTTTAGCTGAACACCCATGAACCATGTCAATACCGCCCCTAGTTACAAGGAATTCCAATTATTGTGCAAGAAAGCCTTGGTTGTAACAAATTGCCATTCTTATTTTGTTTGTACTATCAGATAGCTCCAGCTGACTTAGAAGCAGTTATTATCCACTATCCTGAAATTCTTGATGTTGCTGTGACATCGTAAGTGTGAAACAGTCTGATAAGATTAAGCTGAATTAAATTTTCCCGTCTTCATGTTCGTCGATTTTTTTCTTTGAATTTTCTTGTTACTTAGTGTTGAAGATGAAGAAGCTGGAGAGATACCAGTAGCTTTTGTGGTGAGGAAATCTGGAAGCAGTCTTTCTAGCATGCAAGTGATGAAGTATGTGGCCAAGCAGGTGATTAAAAGAAGATACTACACCACACTGTCTCGGTTCTCCCTTCAATTTGCCACATCATAACAGTATAAGACATCCCGTTATAGTCATTTAGTTTCAGTCAAAACGAACATGACAAGCAATCTTAGAAACCTATATATACACAGGTTACATTCTCCGAATAAGGAGTAAGAAATATGAAGATATTTGTTATTCTCAAAATTTTGCCTATCAGTGTGTGCTTGTGATTGTTGTGCATGCTCTTCCACCTGTCTTACTCTCGTAAAGAACTGCTCCATCTGTACGGATGGAGATGTACTCCTAACTGATATGAGGTCAGTTGGTTTTGGCAGTAGCCTAGCCTCATATCCCATTCTGGGGTTTCTAGTACAGAATTGAGTGATTATTTACATGCACTCCTCCCTTCGTTGACGTAACCATTGAATTCGCCGTCCCTTCAAGAATGGTGCGCAAAAATCCATGGACAAAGAACATCAACTAGCTGTTCCTTGGAGACTTTTTCAGGAAGAGTTGCAAGAAAACATATATTGTTGCGTCAAGAATTTGTTTCTTCTTGACCATGTCCATCCAAACAATGTCACCATACGCGTACATTAGATTATACCCGTAGCTGATGTTGTGAGATGTACTAATAAGATACTGTAGCCTGGCAGTGAAATGTAGCACTCCATTGCTACGCCTGCCATATAATTTGGGGTGCTTGGTCATCTGTAGGCGGCAGCAGAGTTTTTTCCCCTGAACTCTGAATTGATGATGATGATGGTGCAGGTGGCGCCGTATAAGAAAGTGAGGAAGGTAATATTCGTGGAGTCGATACCCAAGTCACCTGCTGATTACATTTTAGCTCATCGCAGATTATATTTTACCTTGCATGCTATGCTACTCTTAGGAGAATTGTTGAAACAACACAGAGAGCGGGATACTATACAATACTAGTAGTTACGTTTGTGCAACTAGTCATGTGATGCACGAATGATTCTGGAGGAAGTAACGCGGAACATTTCTGGAGATGGAGCGAGGAACAATGAAACAAACTTGAGAATACTGTTACTACTAGCAGAAGAAAGAACCCCGGGGCCGATATTGTAATGTGCTGCTGGTGGTGGAATGCAGATGAACCAACACCGGTCGTTGGCGTTGTGATGGTGATGGATATCTTGCAGATGGTAGACTAGTACAGATGCAGGCAGGACATATTATTGATGGTGGAGATGGATCCGCACGCTCAACCAACACCAATCAACTGCACGGCATTTCAGAGAAACTTGTCTGCGTTTCCGGTCCTCCTCCCTCGTGTGTCTGTTCTTCAGTACCCTGTTAAATTAGGCAGGCAGGCAGGCATCAATCGATCCTGTGTTTCAGAGAAACGAGCAAGGCATATATCCATATGGTTTCTGTGCTCCAGTTTCAGGCAGGCATCAATCTTCTTGTTTTTGACTCTTTTTTTTCTTTGAGACAGGCAGGCAGGCATCCTCAATTGACCGAGCCCGTATTCTTGCGCATTTTTTAGCACATACGAAGGAAATGATCATGTCATTTTTCTTGTTTCCGCCGCCAAGCTGCTGCTGCTGCTGCAATGCAATGGATTTGAGAGAGAGAGAGAGAGAGCATAAATACCACCAGGCCGGGCCGGTATTAGTACTAGTATTTTGGCTTGTATTCGTATAATCGTACGTACGGACAGTTGAGGAAAGGTACGATACGATACGCCTTGTCTTCCTCCTCCTCCTCCTCCGCCTTGCTTGTTAAATCGACGGCGCTGGCACAATCTGGACTGGACTAGGGCAGCGAGGGATGGCGCGCGTCTCCAGTTCCAAGAAGCGCCTGCTGCTGCCGCACCAGAAGACGACGACGTCGACCACCCCCGCCGTCCGCGTCTACGCCGACGGCATCTTCGACCTCTTCCACTTGGGCCACGCCCGCGCCCTCGAGCAGGCCAAGAAGCTGTGAGTAGTTGCCGCTCAATCAATCTCTGCTCTGCTCTGCTTGCTTCCACCGACATACATACATACATACATACATACATACACCCGTCTCCCTCTCTCTGCTCCATTCCATTGCCTTGCGCTCGGCCGCAATTCGCTCGCGCCCCACAACTCTAGATATAGCACATGTGTTCTAGGCATGCGTTCCTCTTCGGACCTGGCCTGTGATGATCATGCGATTGCTTTCGATTCGGGGTTTCGGATTGCTGCTGCGTGTCACGATCCATCACCCCATGCCCGCGTCTGCTAGTCTAGTATCAATTGACCCTGATAACCAATCGCTTTTATCTGCAATTGCAGGTTCCCCAACACCTATCTTCTGGTCGGATGCTGCAACGACGAGCTCACGCACCGCTACAAGGGCAAGACCGTCATGACCGAGGACGAGCGATACGAGTCCCTACGCCACTGCAAGTTTGTACCAACCAACCAACCAACACTCCTCCTCCTCACACTAGTATTATGCCAATCATTAACAAGATGCTGACATACAGTGCAAATGTATCACTAAGCATCTAGGATATGTCAGTTACACATCGCATTAGATGCTCATGCCAAGGACAATCCTTTGGTAAGTGCATAGGTATCCTCCAATTATGCATCTAATATCAAGCGAGCCAGTTTTGCCACCACATTTCTGTTCCCTCTTTCCTGTTATACTCTGAATTATGTCAAGCTCTACCAGTAGAATAAGACGAGGTTCATTACGTGGTCATGCCGTCCTCTCATCTGTAAATTGCACCCACTCTTCCCTTTTTATGCTCTAGTCGCTTTACTGTGAGACTTGTAACACATCTCTCTTTGTAAACTAGGTTTCTCATATTCCTTTTTAATTCCCTGTAAATTGAAGAGTCCCTATATATATTAGTAATTAGTGCTCTTTTTCAGCCGCTCAGCTAAGTTTTTGCTATTTCATACTTCCACACCTTAGGTTTTTGTTTTTTAAGCCTTTCTCTCTTTAGAATCTCCATAGGTGATCAAGAAGACCACCCTACATCCCATATATATATATATATATATATATATATATATATATATATATATATATATATATATATATATATATATATATATATATATATATATATATATATATATATATATATATATATATATATATATATATATATATTGGGATGCTTTTAAGCCCTGCTGTTTGTGATATTTACCTTCCTGCTGCACTAATCGCCTAACTATTTATCTGCTGATGTAGGTGGGTTGATGAGGTCATTCCTGATGCTCCGTGGGTTCTCACGCAAGAGTTCATTGATAAGCACCAGATTGACTACGTCGCTCATGATGCACTGCCGTTAGTTTTACCCACACAAGAGCTATTTCAAAATTCCCGTTTTACCCCTCTTATCAGCTCAACTGAATTACACATTCTTTGTTTTGTGCTCATTGCAGTTATGCAGATACTAGCGGAGCTGCAAATGACGTCTATGAGTTTGTAAGTTCGCGTGTCTACAGCTAGTCTCGAGTAAAGGTGAGATGCCTTTTTTTCCTTTCTTCCTGACTGATGGCTATCTTATTCTATACTAGGTTAAAAAGATTGGTAAATTCAAGGAAACAAAAAGAACAGATGGAGTATCCACATCAGACCTCATAATGAGGATTTTGAAGGATTACAATCAGTATGTCATGAGAAATTTAGCACGGGGATACTCAAGGAAAGATTTGGGCGTGAGCTATGTTAAGGTTAGCCACATTTCTGATGGCATGTCACTCCTTTTTTTTTGTGCTGACAATAGCCACGTTTCATTATTTGGGATCGATGCTACAGTGGAACGATGAGATTGATGAAAACGTGAGCCACAGGATAAGAGCGGGGTGGGTGAAATGGCGCCTAGCATCTAGTGTCCTGGGTGACAAAAAAGTCCTTTAAAAGTTAAAGAGTACATTATATAGGATGGTGATCAGACCCGCGATGCTATATGGAACAGAATGTTGGGCGACTAAAAGACAACATATACAGAAAATGAGTGTAGCAGAGATGAGGATGCTACGGTGGATCTATGGTCACACAAGGCGGGATCGCATCCGCAATGATGATATACGTGATAGGGTAGGAGTAACATCAATTGAAGAGAAGCTTGTCCAACATCGCTTGAGATGGTTTGAACATCTCCAATGAAGACCTCCTGAGACACCGATACGTAGTAAAATTTTAAAATATACTGAAAACGTAAGAAGGACCAGAGGTCGACCAAGACTGACGTGGGAGGAAGCGGTTAAAAGAGACTTGAGGGATTGGAATGTATCTAAAGAATTAGCTTTGGATAGGAACGCATAGAAGTTAGTGATCCACGTACTGGAACCATAAGAAAGTTAAGGGCAGTGTTTTAGGCTCCCGGCTTAGATAGCAGGATGTACGGCTTAGGGTTTTAGCATTATAGGTTTTATTTCAAGGCTCTCATCTCTTTAATTTTGAAAAGGTTTTATTCTTAATCTACCCTAACTTGTTTGGAATAAAAGACTTTGTTGTTGTGTTGTTGTTGACAGTGCTGATTCTGGGCTGATGGATATATAATATTTTTTTGGTTTCCCAAGTAACATGTGGCTTGTTTTGTCATCACAGGAGAAACAACTGCAAGTTAATATGAAGATAAATAAACTGCGAGAGACTGTGAAGGCACAGCAAGAAAAGGTAACCATGACTGTGAAGGCACATCAAGAAAAGGAAACCATGTTCTAAGATTGAGTCATACTTGTTTGCAAACTAGATATTAGTCCATTCTTTCACATGGAGTAGACTTGTTGGTTCTGGTGATTAGTTGTACTGATATCCTTGCCTGGTGTGCATGTAGTTGCAAACGGTGGCGAAGACAGCTGGGATAAATCACGAAGAATGGCTCGCCAATGCAGATCGCTGGGTTGCTGGTTTCCTCGAGAAGTTTGAGGAACACTGCCACAACATGGTAATATGCTTTGCTGAGAATCTAACATGGAATTCCAAAGAAAGAGACATGCCATATCGCAAGTTGCTACTGGCCATAATAGGCGTAAACAGTCACTCATGTTCACTTTTGTTTTGGTTGTGAAGCCAACTGATGCCTTGTAATGATGCTACTCAGGAAACTGCCATCAAGGACCGAATACAGGAGAAGCTGGGGAGACAGACAAGCAAAGGAATAATTTCTGGTCTTATGCAGCAACCTGTGGCGGCGGCCTAATTGTTACTAGATGAACCTGTGGTCAAGTCAAGACGCAAAAAAAAAAAGAGAAGGAGCGGAGCGTCTCTATATGCTCGACATCCACTTGGTGGTAGTGAGAGTTGCTGAGTGTGCTTGTGTCATGGAATGTGATGCTTGTACGAGTAAGCGGTTGGGTTAGCCTTTTGTTTTGAGTTGCAAGGGAGTTTTCTATTTATGTTTTTCTTCTATACAAATATCTATAGCAGGGCGTTTGGTGTTTTGGGCATCATCATTGGATCAGGGTCGGTCTTAATTGTAACACTATGTCTATCCTCTGAGGCCGAATTGCTACCACCATTCTATAACATTATTATTTACAACTGTTGCTAATAGATTTAGGTGGTGATCGGTTCGGCTGAAAAGCTTATGGCTTATGGCTGAAAACATCAGTAGTGGTGTTGAAAAAAGCATCAGAGTGGCAGAGGCTTATTTAACATAATTAAATTTAAAAATTAAAAATATAAAAATATGTTAGCCCATTACGTATAATACAAACAAATACGGGAAAAAGAACCGGCAAAAAAGCTCAACAAAAAGCCAAAAGTTCAGAAAAAGACGAAACTTATGAATAGTGAAAAATAAGCCAGAAGCCGAAGCCGAGTTGATCAGAGTTAGACAACCACTGTACATCTCAACGACACGATAAACATCGTACCATTTTAACACTAACTACTTTAGCATGCCATTAGGGTCTAAATATGTTAACTAAAGGTGGCATGTGAGTTACAGTTGCATGTGGAATAAATGTGATACTCTCGTTTGTGCATGTCGCCTTCAATGCTTACATAAAAAAGCACAAATAAATAAAGGTGAGTCCAAAGACTCAGCAAACACATAATAGAACGATAAATGTTACCAAAGGCGTAAGTAATCATTTAGCTATGTCATACCCCATATGTTTCTATATAATCATAGACATGTCGTTCTTCACATGCTTCATCATGATCCTATCATCATTCTATGTCTCATTATTGTCATTCCATTAGTGCCATGCAACTACTCTATATGCTCATTTGCTCATCATATTGTATATACCGGTGTAGCCTGAGTGAACACCCATCGATATTCACCCTATCATAGGCCTATCCTCGTTTGCACGAGGATCTCTCCACTCCTGTGGAGGCCTATCGGTCTTATATATCTACCCACGATGGATATCTTTCTCATCATACGAGTGATGCAAATACATATGTCCATTGCCATCAATATACTTCATCATTAGTATCACTAGCAAATAAGCATCATTGCTTACCCAGCTCCATCATCATTGTCATCAAATAAGTAGTATTATATAACGTAAACATCATATATTCTACAATAATTACCATATACTGCTCTACCATACACTTGCCTGTTTATACTTAGGGACGATGCGTAGACGGCTCCAAACTAGGACCTCTACTTGTACAAGCATCAACTTGACTCAATACGCTATAGCGATGCACATGCTTATATGAACGACATTGATTTTACACGCAAAAACTTGACACTGACATAAAAATGCTCAGGGTTAAGGATTCGACACGCACATCACAAACCCCTCCCCTTGTTTTCCCTTTCCTTTTTCTTTTCCTCTCTTCTTTTTTTCCTTTCTTTCCTTTCTTCTCTCAGTTTTTCACTCAGCCGAACCGCTGACTTTTTCTTTCCTCTCTTTTTTCCTCCATCTGGCCTTATCCCTTCCTGTTCCTCACTGCCTTGTCTCATTCTCCTCCCCTTATTCTCCTTTTGCGCTCCTCCAAGCAATGCAGTCGCTCATAGCTGCGCTCAAGCATGCCAGCCATCGGTCCGGTTGCATTGCTGGTCACCGACACAGCGCTGACGAGTACTGCGGTCGACTCTCCCAGTCTGGATCTACGGTCTCCTCCTCCCCACTGGCCTCCCCCGATCCTCCAACCGTCGGCCAGCTCGGTCCCCCGCGTGCCTCCCTCGGCAGCATCACGCAGTGCTGCCCCTGTGCCTTCGGCCGACGATGCCTAGGGATCGAGCCAGCCGCCGCGCTGTTGTAAGTTCAAACCCTATTAAGTTAGTTTTGGTGATAATGACAAATGCAATAATGAGACTAACTTGTTTATTAATTATAATTAGGGCTGTAAACGAGCCGAGCTCGAGCGAGCTTGGCCTTCCAGGCTCGAGCTCGGTAGAAGCTCGAGCCGAGCTCTAGTTGGGGTCCGAACCTGGATCTGGGCTCGAGCTCGGCTCAGCCTAAGCTCGAGTAGGTTCGAGCTCGGCTCGTTGAAGCTCGATAACAATTAAAATAATTTATTATGCACTATTTTTCAATAATAAAAAAATTTTAAGTTTGAGTTCGGCTCTAGGAAGCTCGATAACAGTCAAAATAATTCAAATACACACTAATTTTTAATAATAAGAAAAGCTCGAGCTCGAGTTCGGCTGGAGAAAGCTCGGTAAGAATTAATATGTATTATTATTTAAGCTCGAATCGGAGCTCGCGAACTATTCGAGCTCGGCTCGGTGAAGCTCGCGAGCTCGAGATCAAGCTCGAGTTCGGCTCGTTTAAAGTTTGAACCGAACTCGAATCGAGCCGAACTCAAGTAGCTTGCGAGCTTCGAGCTTTTTTTATAGCCCTAATTATAATATTGCCTAAGTCTCATTTGGATGTGATTAATGACAAATACAAATATGAGAGTAACTCATTTATTGATTATGGTATTCCTTAGTCTCATTTGGATGAAAAGATAAAAAATCATAAGAGGTATGTGTTGTGGCTATGGGTCAAACAAGAAACTAGAGAGTAGTAGAGTGGTTATGAGAAATGAATCGCCTTGGTTGTCCTCCACGGCTGGGTATATATATATATATATATATATATATATATATATATATATATATATATATATATATATATATATATATATATATATATATATATATATGGGACGAGTGTTTCATGCACCATGGTGCCTAGGCACCAATATCAATACCCGTTGATTTGCTTGAGATTCATAACGTTTGATGTGGGTATCTTCATATACCCATAAAAAAGTATATTTGAGATGTCAAACTCCGAAAAAATTTAAATTCAACTTCAGTTTAATTAGTTTGAACTATTTTTATGGTATATACTCACTGTAGTTGCATTGAACTCAAAAGTAGTTCAAACTAATTTGAACTGAGTTCAAAACTTACTTACCATAAATATATAAAGGGTATAAAACATTTTCATACCCAAACTCAAACAAATTATCAATCATACACGTGTATCGGATGTTGGTGCCTAGGCACCATGGTGCCTTATGTAATTTTCCTATATATATGTATATGTATATGTATGTATATGTATATGTGTATATATATGTATATATATGATCATAAGGTCTGATTACAATAATACCCTGTACAGTTGTGTACCATTCTAGAGTATACAATTGTTGTATACATATTGTATACTTGCAAATCAATCTATTTATCTTATTATTTGTTGAGATTGTCGTGAATTATCAAAAAGAGAAGACTGTAGAATCTAGTCTCTTCATTATAAGTTAATGGTGAACTTTTAGTAATTGATGGCAATTGATTTGTGGACTAACATTTTTCATGAGTTGGATGAATCAGTTAGATTCTACAAATGATGATGCTTGAGATGACTTCATGTATTGAAGATTATCAAGTTAAGATGTGGGATGGAAGACGACTTTATGAGTTGAAGACCATTAAGAAGAGAATGCACCATGAGTTGATGCATATATAAAAGAAAATGATCATAAGTTGATCATCAAATCAAGTAAAGATTCATCATATGTTCATGGAGTTCAAGCGAATGATGCATCATGTGTTGATACATATCAAGACAATGACTCGGACTTAAAGTAAAGGTGTGTGTTATCAAGCTTTAAGAAGATGTTCAAGGTAAAAGTATAACTAGCTAGGGTTAAAAATGTATTTATAGCCTTTTATCAATTTTGGTGTTTGATTAGAAGACCAGATTACTAATATAGGTTGCTCTGCTATTAATAGGGTCTTGTTTAGTAGCTTAAGTCTTATTATATGTTAGTGAGTTTTTAAATGCTATGATGTTTACTCGCAGCTGCTCGCTTGGTACGGCGGCCGGCGCGGACTGCTCCTCCGTCCGTGCCGTCGCTTTCTTCCGCACTGACAATGAATCGCCTGCCCTGCCCGCCGTTGGTCAGCTAAGAAAAGTTTGCTTGGCAGCGGCAGCAAGGCAGAGGAAAGGGGAGAGAGCAGCAGGTCTGCTTGCTTCACTCCTCGGCTTAATTCCACCGACGACGACTCCATGGCAGCGACCACCGCCACCTCCATGACTGGGATTTCCGCTCTGCGTTGCCACCACTCGCAGCACCCGCTCCCTCTCTCGGTTCTTCCCCGCGCCACGTTGCCATTGCCGCCCCGCTTCTGCACGTTTCCATCATGCCCATGTCTTCCCCTTTCACCTTCTTCTCCCTCTCATCATCGCCACCATTCCTTTTCCATCTCCCCATCCTCCCGCATTGGCTATGAGCCCGTGCAAGGACCGTGTCTCCCCGTGCTACGGACACGCGGTGGAGCCAACTGCCGTCTTCATGTGGAGCACGGCTGTTTAAGTTTCTCATTTTAAGTGTTGCCGTTTCTTTTTTTTCATTTAGTAACTGCAGCTGTGTGCGTCCTTAAGATACATGTGTTTCCTGCAACGCATTATGAAGGTTAACTGCTGTCTTTAGTTTGTTGTTTTCTTTTAAATAAGTATGTAAAGCATCAGAAAAGCTGTGCAGTTTTGAGCAGCACTATACACTTGTGTTGCCCCTCATTTCCGCTCTGCGTTGCCACCACTCGCAGCATGCACGTTTCCATCATGCCCACCTTCTTCTCCTCTCATCATCGTACGGACACCCCCAACTCCGTCTTCATGGCCCCCCTCAATGCCAGTGGCAGCACCACCCTTCACCACCGCCTCATCGTCCCCAACTCGCCGGAGATGCCACCGCCAACCCTTCGGGGCTGCCCAGCGTGAGTACTGCTCCTCTTTCTCCCGCGCAAACCCATCCTACCTAGCTACTTCTTCACCCTGTTATTCTCCAATTCAATACAATACATACATACATACATACATACATACATGCATATATATATATATATATATATATATATATATATATATATATATATATATATATATATATATATACACATATATATATATGTATACGGGATATATATATATATACGTATATATATATGCGCCATATATATATATGTATGTATGTATGTATCAATGTATGTATGTATGTATTCTGCAGATTCTTGGGATCGCCCACCTGCTCGTGTCGCTCGGCATCGTGCTCATGCTATCTATGCTTCCCAGTCTTATTATTACCTACTCCTTGCTACATGCCTCTGCTCTGGGTTTTGATCATGCCCATACACGATTGATTATACTCTGGGTTTTGTTTTTGATCTTACAATCCACATTTCTCGCTAATTGATGTTGTATGGTTTACATATTTCTTCCTTTCCATTTCTAGTTGGTGGCTGGTTTGCTTCACTCATGGTCGCGGGATACACAGCACTTACTGTGAGAAAACTTGTCAAGACGCAGCTTATACCAGCTGAGCCCATGAGCAAACCGTCTCCTTTTTCGACATTGGAATTTTGGGCCTGGAGTCTTATCTTTGTTGCATCATTTGCTGTTGCTTATCTTTACCCCACAGCACTTGGTACCACAGCAAGAACATGTCTTCCTTTCCTGCTTGCTTCCACTGTATTGGGATACATGATTGGTTCTGGGTAAATATGCTTGTATACACTTAGTGAGATCCAAAGTATGTACATAGTTTACTCCATCTGTTTGACAATATGGATGTTTTTCAGGTTACCATCTGGTGTCAAGAAAGTGTTACATCCAATCATCTGCTGCGCACTTTCTGCAGATTTGGCGGCAGTAGTATACGGATACACCTCCCAGTCTGGAGTTGATGCTGTGCTAGGTTTCTAAGCTAAACCCAGTTAGTTCTATAATCAATTTCTGAATTCTTTAGTTTCAGAAGAGTTGCCTTGCAAACATTGTCATGACTCATGAACACGTGAGTATGTGGAGATTACTCTCATGTGCCATTGTACACGCATGGAATATCATACTACTCTCAAATAAGTGGTTGTCCAGGTGATTACCTCACGAAGGTGCCATCTAATCCCGGAGCTGGTGACGTCCTAATGGGTTTTCTTGGTCTGTCATCATATCATTTGCATTCTCAATTTTCAAGCAGAGAAAGGTAATATTACTGCTTAATTCACAACTAGCATGCATGGTTATCTTGCATCATTGCAGATTTGCAGTTAATTAGCTCTATTTTGTTGTCAGTTTTTCTGTTGCCTAATCAATAACCTGTTTCGTTCCGGATATATTTCAGCTCGTGAAGAGGCATGCAGCTGAAATTTTCACATCAATTGCCATTGCATCAACATTCTCTTTATACTCAACTGCTATCCTAGGACGCCTAATAGGCCTAGAGCCAACATTAACGATATCAATATTACCAAGGTGTATAACTGTGGTGTTGGCTTTGAGCATAGTATCTTTCTTCGAAGGTAAACTTCCTCTATTTTCTCTAGCTTGTTTGTTACTTATGCTCATATAGTGCAGGCGAGGACAATTGACAGGTTAACTATTTAATACAGCCTTAAGTTCATCTCTCGATATTTATGTAATCCTGTAGTCAGTTCCATTCATCTCTCCTTGCACTAATTAATATGCTGTTGGCACACTTAACGACGCTTATGGTTCATGTTTCTTGCTGTTGCTCAGGTGCAAATTCCTCGCTAACTGCTGCTGTGGTTGTCCTTACCGGCCTCATTGGTGCAAATTTTGTCCAAGCAGCCATGGATAAACTTGGTTGGAACGACGCAATCGCTAGAGGAATCGGAACAGCTTCCAGGTAATTTGCACAAAGATGTCTGTCCATGTAGAAAGCGTTATAAAACCCAACCCGGCAGGGATGGAATTTATAATCTTGTTTGGTTTTTGCCGTGCAGTGCTCATGGATTGGGAACAGCAGCACTGTCAGCCAAGGAGCCTGAAGCGCTCCCTTTCTGCGCCATTGCGTACGGGCTGACAGGGATTTTTGGTTCGCTGATTTGCTCGGTCCCAGCGGTGAGGCAAAGCTTAGTGTTCATAGCCGGGTGAGAACAAAACATGATGGGTTATGCAGGCACTCCATTGCCATTGTTAGTCTGGCCTTGAGGCCCGGATTCGATTTTTTCTCTCTTCAAAAACGAAAGGCAGTCCTTTTTGTTAAAAAAGAAAAGGAATGTGCTCAGAAAACAGTGTCAATGTGAAAATTCTGGGTCAACATGTATAGATAGATGGTCGAAAGAAGGTGCCAATACCAGTGGTAAAGTTGTAAGTAAAATACTAGTACATAGTTTGTGTACCTGTAAATGTCTACTAGTTCATATATACCATTTCTGCCATACGATCGGTACCATTATCCTGAATGAGAGGAAAATACCAAAAGAGCAAGTGAGAAGGATGCTATTTGAGGAATCCAGTAGTTGTAAAAAAAAGAGAGTGAATTTGCATTTCTAATTGCAAAGTAGGCGGATTGCAGCATGCGGTTGACATACAGACACTACATGTTTCAATGTCTGAAACCTCGTATGCATTACTAGAACAGTGCTTAATAGTTGGAAGGAAGGAAGACAAGTGCAGAAATAAAAGAGAGAGGGATTGCAGAAACAAAAGGGTGAGAGTAGTGAGCAGGAGTAGAACCTGCTGGTGACCACATCGTTCACAGCACAGCACTGAACCTGAACGTGGTGTTCCTGCTGTCCATGGTGGCCACCTCTCCGTCCGCCACGCCGCCGCAGCTCCTCATCCATCCCGACCAGCAGCTCCGCCGCTAGTGGTCGATGCAAGCCAAGCCAAGCCAAGCACCCTTTCAAGCCAGACGATGAGGCCGTCGTCTTCTGTCAAAAGGCCCTTGGGCCGGGAGGTGGTGGGCTGGGCTGGGCCGATGCTCGCCGTCGATCTGGACGGACAGGCTCATCGAGCAGTCCGTCGTCGCCGTCTTCAATCGCCTACAACTACGGCTTGGGCTCCGACTCCACCGTCTCGCACGCAGGTCCTTCCCCTCCCCTGCCTCGAGCCCTAACAATATTATAGCTCTTCTTCTTCTTCAGATTCCTTCCTTCGTTTACCCCCGCTCGCTAGTCGTGGTCCTGGCCATGGCGCTGCAGTACGTCGAGGCGCAGCGCCAGGCGCGCCCGGACCTCGCCGACTGGTACGCCTCCCTCGCCGACCTCTACCAGCGTAAACTATGGCACCAGCTCACCCTCAAGCTCGACCAGTTCCTCCAGCTCCCGCTCGCACAGGTACTATCCTCCTCCTCCTCCTAGGGTTTTACTACTACTCTAGATGAATCATGTGTCTCTCCCTGCGCCGCCGCGATTCTAGATGCGTTAATTCTGATACGGATCTCGCTGAAAACCCTCTCCGCGTACTAGTGTGAGGAATTTCCTCTAGTCCGATTTGCCGCTCTAACTGGGGCAAAATTAGGCCGACATCGTCCTGTCGAGGGGTGGAAAAAAAGCTCTATAAGTCGATAGTGGGGTGGGGCTGCTAAATTGCTTTAATTATACCCGTTAATGGGTTAATCATTAGAATGAGTTGCTTTAAAATGAATTTGGATTTTGCTCTAGCTCAGCTTGGCCTGTTGGCTCCCTTCTAAAAATACTTTCAAACTATACATAAAATGATATTAAGGGTGACTTCTTTTAGGTTGTGGCTCATGGCTTAAATTTTTGAATTCTCGCTGTTCATAAGAGGCAGTATACAAAGAAAAATAGTCGGATACGATTTTGGCCGGTATAACTGAATTCAATACATTTTTTACCACAATATTCCTGTTAACATCGTCTTAAAAAAACATACCGTTTGAAAGTTAGTTATTGTAGTATAAGCTATAAACCACAAGCCATACGTGGAAAAGAAAAGAACCTAAATCAAACTATACCAATTTCGGAAAAAGCTTGCTAAGACGAGGACTTGCTTGACATCCACCCACTCCTGTTCTACAATTCGCTGCCACCAACATACCTCTGTTTTAACTTGCTGACACCGATCCGACAAATTTCATGGGCTCTACGACTTCACTGTGGTCACTCACCTGATATGTCAGGCTAAATTGTCGCTACAGTTCCATGTGTCCTGTGTTTCTCGAATCAGACTCTATGCGTGCTTAGTTTTCTCAATTTGGATATACTATGCCTTTAGCTTACACAAGTTGCACCTTTCATTTGATCGATTAATCTGCACATATGTTGTCCAATGCTGCAGCTCTAGTTCACGAGTTCAGATGGAATTGATATTTGTCAAACATAAGGAGGTAGATTGCAATTCTGCTTGTGGAGAGTTAGGGGGTGTGCTGGACTAAAATTAGATAGAAAAGGTGCTTTCATTCGCTACTATTGAAGAATAACGTCAAGGGAAGATCTCGATAGGAAGCGGACGCCGGACGGGCATGTCTCCTGTTGCTTTGTCTTGTTTATACATGCATGTCAACCTTTTTTTGTCCATGTCTGGGGTGCCATCTTCCATGCTACGGGCCATCGACTTGTCTACCATGTGCTGTTCTGATGGTTATGCACCTGTATATTCTATTATGAGTTGCTCCTGACTGTTACATTTACATTATCATTCTGCTTGCCAGGAGCATATACAGAAAACTCCATGCTTGTGGTCGTTTTATAACGTGATGGATGTCACTGATCTAATTGCAGCATGATTGCTTGCAATGATCAGCAGCTCTGTTAATTTCATCTTGCCCTGTTTTTTTTCCCTGCTATGATTTTCTAACAGTTATTGTTTCTCACAATTCTAACGGCGCTGTTTCTTCTACAGACTGGAGACACTCTCATACAGCTGTACAACAATTTCATCGCTGATTTCGAGACAAAGATAAATCTGCTGAAACTTGCTCATTTTGCGGTGATAGCTTCACGCCAATACCCTGACAAGGATGCCGCAATTAGCTTCCTCGAGGGGGTAATCACAAAGTTGCGCGAGACAAGGGAACTGCGGATTAATGAACCTATTCTTTACGTGAAGATGCAAATTGCTGCAATTAACCTTGAGAAAGGAAACCAAAAGGAGTGCATGAAACTGTTGGAGCAAGGGAAAACCACTCTGGATAGTATGACTGATGTTGATCCCACGGTTCATGCTAGCTTTTACTGGATATCATCTCAATACCATAAAGCTCGCCAAGAATTCGCTGAGTTCTATAAGAATGCCCTTCTCTATCTGGCTTACACAACTGTGGAATCTCTATCAGAGTCATTCAAGCTGGTATGTTCCTCCATTAACAATGACACCAATTGTAAAACAGAAGAATGCACTTCCCTTTCTTGTTAGATTATAATGTACCCTGGATATTGTTTCTGTTGATATTTACCATTTGACATTGTCGTGTGTTAGGACTTGGCATTTGATCTTTCCCTTGCAGCCTTGCTGGGTGATAACATCTACAACTTTGGGGAATTGTTAGCTCACCCAATTGTAAGTTGGACTTTGCTTGTGCATGGTTTATTTTCTTCCCAGTCCCCAAGTTTATTGTATTGGTAGTTTATTTGCTTATTGATTAAGCCTTATGTGCAGTTTTGCACATACTTGTGACTGCCAAATTTGATAATTAGCTGTTTAGTTTTAAATTCTACACGTAATTGTGAGTTGTGATTGCAAGGTGCCCAAGGTACTTGGTGTATTATAGTTAGATGTCTTTTGCGACTTTCATAGTCTTGTACACAGACTGGCGGCATCAATTGTTAAATTTCAGCAGCAGTTGCATTGGTTGATGTATGCAATTACCGTAGAGACCAAAAAATTCAGGCTGTGCAAAGCATGGCAAAATAATGGAAGATCCTTTCATGACTCATGACTTTTTCCGCTTAATGTTGAATAATGTAATTGTGAATTGTCATACAGAGAGTTATCTTTGCATTTTCTTTGGTTGGCAAATAGCGTAAGCATAATCTTGGCACCTCCCAGTAAGAAACCATCTTTTAGTTTTGACAAGTAATTTGGATGACCTGTTTTTCTGGGAAATTTATATTGACTTCTACATACCTCTACAATACTGTAGAAGAATTACACCACACATGCACACACATGGTGGTTGTGCTTTGATTAGGACCTGATCCTATTTCAGTGCGACAGAAACATACCCTAAACCTATACTAAAGTACTGTTGTAAATTACTCGTTTGATACGCCTCTGGTCTAAATGTGCTTTTTCATTTGTGTCCTTAGATCAATAGTCTTATTGGAACCAAGGTGGAGTGGGTCTATCATATGTTACAAGCATTCAACACTGGCAACCTAGCTCTCTACCAAGAACTTTGCAGGGTTCACAATGCTGCTCTTAGTGCACAACCAGCTTTGGTGCAGAATGAACAGAAACTGCTTGAGAAGATCAACATTCTGTGTCTGATGGAGATAATCTTTAGGTACCATTTGTGGACTATTGCCTTTCAATATCACCTCCAATGCCCTTTTCCTTTATGTCATTTTTCTCAAGTCTTGTTCCATTTCATGTTGTAGCCGGCCATCAGAAGATAGAACTATCCCGTTAAGCGTTATTGCTGAGCAGACTAAGCTTTCTATCAGTGATGTGGAATATCTTCTTATGAAGAGCCTCTCGGTAACTTAATTTCCTATGTTCTATCTTCCATATGGAAATTCGTTGTTGGCATGGACTATGTTTTTTGTAGATTTTTTTCCCATATTAACCTCATGCTTTCTTATGCTTGTACGTTTTCCTTTTTACTTGGGGATTGGAAATTCGATGCATGTTTATGTGTTGGTTGGTTCTGGAACAGTGAGGGTCGATAACTTGTGATACATGTTACTATCTTCAGTTCCTCTCCTTTCACATGTGATGTTTTAGAGATTGTTTGATGTTTGATTTTTGCGATATTTTCTTATAGAATTATGACTTTCATTTTTTTTTTCAGTTAAACTAGCCCTGTGGGAAGTGTAGTGTATTCTACATATCTTTTACTGTTTGTGATACACATGTTTGTCGATCACAACAGACCTGTTTCTCGTCTTGTGATACATGTTACTATTTCTTTTACCATGTACTGTCTGCAGTGTTTGCCCGGTGCGTCTACTAGAAATCTTAATTCTGTAGACCTTGCAGGTGCTAATGCTTGTGGTAGTTTCCATCCTTTTCAGAATGTCATTCCAGATTTTCTGCATCAGTTACAATACATATTGCTGGTCCTGAAGGTTTTGTTATTTTGCTGGGATAACTAGTCAGCTGAATTAGAGTATCACTGTTATCAGCTTATTCTTAAGGGAGTGCCCTGCTGATGTTTTATCTTTAGTTGCTAAAGGATCAGTGGAGCCTGAGTATTGCATTTTCATTAGCTTGTCAGCTGCCATACAATTGACAGGCATTTGAAACACTAAAGGTTTTCTTTTCCACTGCAGGTTCATCTTATAGAAGGGATAATTGATGAAGTGGACAGCACAGTTCACGTCTCATGGGTCCAGCCTAGAGTACTTGGAATTCCACAGGTGAAGGCTTTGCGTGATCGGCTGGATGCATGGGTTGGAAAAGTGCATACTACACTGTTGTCAGTTGAGGCAGAGACCCCTGATCTTGTGGCTGCATAACTTATCGTCCACTCCTCCACAAGCCTGCTTGGTCAGCAAGGCTGCGCTGCAAAATGAGAGATGGTCCAGCTGTGCTGCTTGTACTAGCTCTTTTCTGGATAATGAAAACCTGTTGCCTTGGGCGTTTGCCTGTTTGCCCGCGTCCTATTGATCTGGACCTGTAATTTTCTTTTCTTAAGATCCTCTGGACGTTGAGGGATGGAACTTGACGCAGTATCACGGAGAAGACATGAATGGATCGAAAATTTCATATCGGTAGGGTTTTATTGGAGTTTTCCCGGTCAAATTTTAATCTGTAATTCAGCGGATGTTTTTATTTTCTATTGGACATGGATGCAGGAAAATCTTGCTGATTTTCATTGTCTTTAAAAGGTCGTGCCTGACGTTTGCTTATTACACTGCCAAACTGTTGAGCCTTGATTGGTTGTGAATTCTGTCTGGTATGGTAGGTTTGGGTGACAAATTGCTGTGCGGCTTCCTACGTTTTGTTGGCCTGACCTTTGTTTGTTCATTTTTATGGGAGAAAGCTGGTATGCGGTCTCTTGTTTGGCAACTTGCTGGCGCATGGTGGTGTGTATGTACTCGGTACAACTACAAGTTTGTACGCGCGATGAAGAGCCAGCTTTAATTAATTCCTTTGCGTTGCAGCTCTTGAGACGCTCAGGTCTCAACTCTCGACACAGGTTGATGTTTGAGATGAAGATGTGTGTGCATGTTGTACAAACTACAAAGCGGATAAAATAAGAAACTACTATAAGACTACTAAGAAAATAAGAGAAAAAAAATCGAATATCCATCTGACTGATTAATTCTGTATAACGTACTCTATTTTTCTTTGCCAAATAAGCTAGCAAACGATTGACGTTTTCTCAAAAGTCTCCATAGACCTCTTTCTGATGAAAAATCTACAGGGTGCATGCAATAAGAAAGATTATTAATAAGAAACATGACCGTTTCCTCCTCATCTGATGTGATGCATCCACTGCGGACAACAATATTTGGTAGGAGGAGGAACAAACAAACGTCTCAGGAGCATATACAGTTCTTCCTTTTCATACCGCCTGTTTGTTGCTCCCGAGACGTATAGCTACTGGGTTTAATTGTGACATCAGTTTCGTCGTGCAACAATTAAACAAACGTCTCAGGAGCAAACTCTTCCTTATCTTGTTTCCTCCATCGTGATCTCGCTCAAATCAAACGCAAGTGTAGCAGTACGTCGACTCCCGAGTCCTGACTGACACCACAGCAGTGCAAATTCCAACCGACCACTAAATGCATGCTACCCTTTGATAGCTTGAGGTTTAAAGCTAGCTACATACTATTAGAGGTTTCAGCAGCAGTACCAATTAATCTCAAGGACATGACAGATGGCCTCTTAGCTAGGCACGCTGTCGTATTGGGCTCCGATTTAGAAGCGCTCAAACTACAGATGTATCATATGTTTGCATAGCCATGGGAACAGGCTCAGCATCCATGCAAATCCTTTGCAAGCGTGTCAAAACGAAACGTCTGATAGCATAGCTCATAGGCCAACATATCACGCTAGACATTAAGCTAGGCTGCTATATACATCTATTCCTGTACAGCAAGCAAGCAAGCAACCTCTCATGCCCCAGACAGTAAACTAACTGAAAGCCCTGAGATACACAAACCGATCGATGTAAAGCCTGCCAGCGCAGACGAGGTGCAGGGTGGGTTTGTTTGTTGGTAACATGCATATTCAGCAGCCACAACCTCGATCTATATCAAGTAGCTAGCTAGCCTGGTATCATATGTTCGGTGGTCAGAAACTGATGAAATCGTCCTTTGGCTCCTTCCTGGGAGCTCTATCCTGCACAGACGAGGTGCCGCCTTTCTTTCCAAAGATCATGTCGTCAAGATCCTCAAGCAAGTCATCCCCACTAGACCGATCTCCAGATCCTGCAGGTTTCCTTACAGGGGCATCTCTACTAACAGCGCGGGGGGATTCCTCAGGCTCCACGGTAACTGGAATCATCGCTGGTTCTGGCTCAGGTTCTACAACAACAGGTTCCTTGAGCTCTTCGTACCTGGAGAGCGCCTTCTGGAGTTCATCGTGGATGCTCAATGCCTCGAACAGCTGAGCCTCATTGTCGCCAGCCGTCTCAATGATTCTCTGGATTGTGTGTTGACACTGTTGGCACTGCTGAACAAGGGTGGCAGTCAAGTCATCCTGCATGGATATGACGTGCAATCAGAACACAACGGTGATGATAGCATAGTCCTAATTTTGTATTGAATTAGAGATCTACAAAATACACACACAAGAAATGATAGAGGTGTTCATATTACAGGGTGAAGTTATTCACTCATTGTCAGTTAATTTCCTATTGTAATCAGGTAAGAAAGGGATAACAGGATGATTGGTCAGTGGGTGTCTTTGCTGCAGTATATTATAACGATCATGAAATGTAACAAATGCTAACAATCAAAATATAATTTCGTTAGCATACAATCCTGTACGAAGTCATCAACAAAACTTGAACAACCGAGATGCCTGACTTCACCTATTGTACACCATACAGCATTAACTAATCACCAAACCGGAGGATTTAATTGACAGAGACGAGCACAGACTGACCTCTAGAGCCTCTTTTTGTGGAGAAGAAGATAGCACTGTGGAAAGAAGTTCAACACTATTACGAGCAATCTCAAATGCCTCGTTGACTTGCACAGAAGGAACAGCACGAACTGGAACAAAACTTTCGTCTGGAATTTCTTGATACCCTTCCTGTGCTGCATCAGAATATGGTTCAGCTGCAGGTACCGAACGGGGAGGAGTAAATATTGGTGCCAGGCTCTCATCGTCACGCCCAGGGAAGCGAACTCCCCTAGATCTTAAGCTCTGCAAAGGATACCAAATTGTAACTGAAACGCAAAAGTTTGACAGTGCTAGCTGGCTGGATGTAATGATTGTTTCGGGCACAACACACTGGTCTACGGATGCATAGTAAACCATCACTAGACGAATGTTGATCAACATACATCTGAATTATTCATCCAAGTGACAGAAGAAGCAATTATATATCAATAATCCACCAAATGTCAAAAGGCACAAAATCGTTTGCTCTGGTTCTTGGCAGGTCAGTGGTGAAGCACTATTTCAGGTTAAGTTGCACTAAGCTGATTTAAGCGCAAAGCGTATGTACCTTGTAAGTTTCTTCATACACCGGAAGGTAGCGGAGCTCATCTCCTGACTCTCCCCATGCTTCAATAAGCATAAGTGCCTTGTTTCTGTTGTTGACTATAGTCTGTGGATCATCAATGAGTTTTACCATCTCATCGAGGACCCGCTCAGCAGCAATCTCAGAGAAAGCCTTCTCACAGTTTTTGACAATGGTCTCGAGGAGGACAAGAGCTAGATATTGCACCCTCGGATTCTTCAACATGATTCTTCTCTTGATGGCACGGATCAGCTCAACGCTGTTGGCCCTTCCAGTGTTGACCATATCGCATATCTCAAGATTGGTAGCCCAATCAGGCTCATCCATGGTCTCCAGCGTGGCTTCATCAACAATCTTGTCCGCCATGTTCTGGCCTTGGAAAAACTCCTTCATCTTGAAACTCATGTTACTCACGCCAGCTGACATCTTTCGGCTAACTTCTGCACTGCTTATCTTAAGCCGCTCGCCCAAGGCATTGACTTTATCCATCAGATTGTCACTCATATTGTCAGAGTGCTTTGGTAGCAGAAACTTAATCTGATTCTGCGGACAAATAAGGGGCCACGTTAGATCAAGATAGTAAAGAAGAAATTGAACACCAAAACTGTAATTTAACTGCAATAGCAGGAGCCGATGACTGAGATTAGCCAAGAGAGAGAATCCGCGTTGGTAACTAAGGAGATCCAAACAGCTGAGAACATAAGCAGTAATAAACAAACAGATAGAGAAGAAGATGTTCCTGTAGCAGCTGGAAATAGCATGCACATACGAGGATATCTGAAGTTGAACCTGTATTTAGGATCTTCGTCCATGTGAACATAGGTGCATCTCTCTCCCATAAACTAGAATTGATCATCTTTGCAATACAACTACAGTCTAGTTACAGTTTGCTGCCAAAAAGAAGAGAGAAACAAGGGAACATTGCAAGTGTGCAATACATTAGTAATACCGAGTGGTGCAAATTACCCGTCAAGATATTAAACTGATAAACTGATACATAGTAAGTTGAGATGTTACCTACCCCAAAAAAAAAAGTGAAATTTCGGGGATGGTGATGCATGCTGGGTAATTTGACTTGGATATGGGGTGCTCTACCATGAGAGCACTTGGATACCGCAGCAGCAAGATTAGATTAAGTCCGGGAGTATAATAACACAAAAACAAGAACAAGAACATGATGGAGCACAGAGAGCGGCAACGCAATGATGGGGGAAAACCTAATCTTGCTCAGATGGCAGCGCCTGACTTACAAAGGGAGGGAAATCCCCAGTGGATGCTGCGAGTGGGAGGTGAGAGGGATGGATCGGGCCTGACCTGACGGCGGTCGTGGTATGCGTTGCTTCCTCTTCTTCGTCTTCCCGGCTTTCTCTTTCCCTTGCTTGTCCTTCGTCCCTGCCCCGCAAGGCCTACGCACGCAGGAAGTCGGCTGCTATGGATGGATCGATTCCGTCCGCGTTCGTCTTCTCTTCCCTGATAGTAGAATAGAATACATCATCCCCTCTTGTCTTCCCTTTTCTTGTAACTTTTTTCCTTTTCGCCTTTTCTAAGGAATGAATTAATTTCAGTTTGCTTGCAAATAATACTAGGCCACACGCCCACACATTGACTCCACCCACACACACACACACCCCCGGCGCGTAGAATGAGAACAATTGGCTAGCTTAGTTGCTTCAGAATGTGATTCTTCAGATGCTGTAAAAATCAGGAATACGAAGAAGCATGGTAGTTGCCTCAGAACGTGATTCTTCAGATGCTGTAAAAATCAGGAATACGAATAATAATGCTTGCTCAACGTCCAACTTGGCTCTGGTCTAGTTGTTGCGTCTTTCTTTCAATTCAGAGCCTGCGACTAATTGGGTTAGATGGCGATTGAGTGTACTCTTTCTTCTTCTGTCAGTCAAATGACAGGAAGTCTTTTTGCGCGAAAAAAAAAAACGAAAGAACCAACCACCGCGAGCTCCTGACGTCCCCTCCCCTCGCAAGAGAATGGAGACGGGGTCTCAGCCCCACTTGTTCGATTAGCCTGCACTTCATTGCACCTAAACTGCACAAGCACATTATCATACTAGTATTTATTTGCTGTGAATATTACCATAGGTTCATGAACACTATGACCCATCCGGTCGCCTTCGCCATCTACAGTTCTACACAAACATCCCTACCAAATGCCTCATCACAATGCCAAGATTGTTTCCAAACCGACTCACAAGAAATCACCGCACTAATAGCATGTATCCCCAGAAGAAGAATCTAATACTTCAGCAAGACAAGAACCGTACTTTAATACATCCATGCCACTTGGCATTTCACATGTTTATCCTGGCTTCAATAAGTTCAGATAAGAGTAGCCTCTCCAGAAAAAGGAGACACTTTACATCCAAAGAGCTTCAAACAAGAGCAAAGGCAGCAGGCAAGCTAAAAGAATTGACTGTGTACATATCATTACTCCTGCCAGTTTTATCTCCAAATTTGGAGCAAAAAATCAAATATATACATAAAAAAAAGATGAAACAAGTAAACATTAACTGCCAAAATCACAGCACGAACGCGACTGGCTGCATTGAGTATCCAAGCTGCATTGCTGTGCCAATCTGGCCCAAAGCCCAAAGGATAGTCATCTCATACAGTAGTATTTGCTCGCAGACGATGAACGCATGCATCATCTGCTGCTGGGATCCAGCTATGCAAAATCATCATACTCGACCTGCCAACAGCAGCAGAGTTCTTATCACTACATAAACAAGGGGCAGCAGCATATGATATAGTTAAGAGCCACCTACAATGGGAACAAAACAGTATTTTCCCATGACTTCAAGAACTTACAGGATCTGCAGTGCAGTAACAGCCTCCTCCATGATTAACAAGTGTGATGATATCAAAGTATAAAAAGCTTTCCCAGCAAAACTTGCAAAGTTGCCCATAGCAGTTCACCTGCTCCATTGAAAAGAAATGAAGGTGACTTCATTGAGAAATCCGGACCTGAAAATTGAAAGAGTAGCACATTTGTTATGACATCCATTAGATAAAGTTCGTCTAAATGAACAAATTATCTTTGGAACAGTACATCACAGGAGGCAGTAAATTAGGAATGAAATCAGTGGCTTCCTATGGCCATGATGTTCAATTCAACACTATGATTATTTAATTACAAAACCAAAATTTCCATACAAAAATATGATATCACTGTGTACTCACATTCAAGTCCAATGGACAAACTACCTTGTAGATTGAGTGACCAACACCATGGTTGTATTGGCGTAACTGGCGGCCACCGTGCCTAAGAGGCGCCAGGACCAGGACGCCTAGGTGACGTCGCGACGACGCCATGGCGAACGGCATACGGAGCTTGTACATGCATACGGTCGGTCGGTCACCTCTCTCTCTCTCCTGTTTAAAAGTCGATCTCTCCTGTGTCTCTCCCGTTTAAAAGCCGGTCTCTCTCCCAACCTCCTCTCTCTCCCGTCTCTCCTACGGCACCTCCCCTGTCTGCCGCCTCCTCCCTCCCCGGCGCCTCCTCCCCTCCCGGCCGCCTCCTCCCCCAAAGCGCGACGAGTGTCCACGGCGTCCACCTAGCTCCGCCTAGGCGTCGCCTAGGTGATGCTGTAACAAGCATGACCAACACGCAAGGAGTGTTCTAGAATGATACCAGCTGTATCATGTTAAGGATATAAGTGTCTTTTCCTAGTTTCTAGGGTTTGTGTCCATGTACTCTATATATTAACCCATATGGGCTGTGCAATACAATAAACCATTCATCTCTCTCTTTCTCTTCTAATATTAACATGGTATCGAGGAGGCGCGGCGCTGCTGGATGAGGGGAGGTATGGGCTGCCTCGGGCGCAGCATTGCAGCAATCAAAAGTGGTCAGAGACGTGTCAGGTCGGCTGTGAGAGGATGAGAGCAGAATAGCGGCGACAGTGAAATTGCCATGACGACTCGACCAGGTGAGGACTGCGGCCATTAAGAAGGGTGTCAGGTGTCAGGGATGTCATACACTGGCTTGGTAGTAGCTAGCATGGGCGGATTCAATGGTATTCCTGGGTATTCCCGGGAATACCCAACTTTTTTGGTGTAATCTTTAGTATATATGTATGTATACTTATATATAAATGTATAATGATGTATATTTTCGCTATTCTAGCCCACACGCCCAAAAATAGCCTATTGGCTCGGCTCCCATCCTCTCCGAGCTGCGCGGCTGCCTCCCGATTCCGAATCCCAATTCCCAAACCCTAGCCGCGGGCGTTCCGATTCTGCGGTCGTTCGGCGCGACCAAGCTGCTGAACGAGCTCCACCACTACCAGCGCCGCCGCGAGGACGCCGTGAACTCTCTCGCCACGAGGCCGATAGGGCGCCAGCCAAGGCCGCTCTGCTCTCGCAGTGCGGTGTGAGTATCCCCGCCCGAGAGGATAACAAATTTGCAAGGTGAGTTGTTGAGTATTGAGTATTGACTTGTACGCACAACGCACTATTGGTTGATGGTTTCTTGATTTAGAGTCATGTACAATTACAACGCTATTAGTATTGGTTTGCAAAATGAAGAACAAAAACAAATCGGTTGATTTGAGGACTTTGTGGGATAGAGCAGCAACATTATAGTATTTTGTAAGTTCTCTTTATTACTTATTAGTTTGTTTCATGCATATCTTAGAGCTGAACAATTTGTTATTTGACTATTTTTGTGACTTTAATTATCGATAACGTACTACTCTGAACTATATTTTAAATCTATGGATTGGATTTTTTTTATGTGAGAGTGGGAATACCCAAGGTTAAAATCCTGGCTCCGCCACTGGTAGCTAGCAGGGCGGCAAGGCTGTTTGTGATGCGAAGCAGTCAGCTGAGAGAGAACTAGAGCGGGAAGAGCTAAGGCGGCCGTGAGCTTTGCTAGTTGGGCTGACGCGCGGTTGGTGCAATTAAGAGGTGCCAGAGCCGGAAGGGACGAGGTGGTACGGGCTCTGACCATTTTGCAGAGGTGTGGCGGTGGCGGGAAGTAACGGGAAGGAGCTGCAACGAAAAGATCAGGCAGCGGTGATATTTTTGAACGATGAACGGTGGACGCATGAGGAGCAAAGGAAGAGATGGCTCGGCAATGAAATCACAATGTGGATGGCTGAGATGGGTGCGAGATTTGGCCAAGATTCATAGGAAATCAAAGTTAATCAAGAAATCAAATTCTTTTTAAAATTTGATTTTGTTTCAAATGCAACCAAGGGTTGATTAGTATAGTATATTTCTTTAGATGAGGGAATCACCTGGAAGCACAGCCTGATATTCATTTCCATTGGTACTGAAAAAAGTCCCGGATGAGGATGGTGAAACGTAAGTATATACGCAATTCAGATGCAATATACTGGTGAAGACGACACGAAGAAGAAGAAGAATATGAGTGAGAAACATTGACGTACATTCCAGTCAGACCACGCAAAGAATCGATGGACGGCTGCGGCTGGGGCACAGACCGTTGACCATTCATGTGAACCGTCCGATGGTTGGCCATTTCGCGTACGGTGCAAGAAAATAGGCAGCCGAAGGCATCCGCCGCCAGGTGGGCCCCGCATGTCGGCGAGGGGAAAAAAGTATAAGGACGGGGAGGGAGGGACTTCCACCAGCGCCCGCCCGCCTCTCCCAGTCCCCCCTTGCCGCCGCCTCCGCGACTCCTCTTTGCTCTGACCAGCCTCACCTCGCCGGAGAAGGAACCGCCAGCACCCCCTCCTCCGCTCATCGCCGGGGATAAAGTGGGGTTCGGAGGGGAGCGTAAGGGGGGAGAAAGGGGATTGGATCGGGAGAGATGAAGCGCTCGATTTTATTGTCCACCGTGCGCCCTGCTGGCGCTGCTGCTAACCCTAGGTAAGCATCGATCGGTGGATCCATGGGTCAATTCGTCTTCCCCCGCTTCTCCGTCTGGATCTACGTGTCTGCCTGATCCTTCGGTCCTGATGATGATTGTAGTACTGTATATTTCTTTGTTCGATGTGGAGAATTTTCTTTTGCAACAACTACGTTTTGTTCGATTTTGAATTTTGTGGGCGATCGAGGAGACGATTGTTGGGGACGATAGTAGATTTACGATTCCCCAAGTGGATCCCATGACTTGCTAAATTTGAAATTTTGGGGCTTGTGATGGGAATTCTGGTGAATTTTGCGTTAGATTCTCCCGAGCCGGTTTTATCTTGCGTTAGATTCCACGCTTGCGATGGGGAAAAGAAGTTCATATAATAGATGATTCCGCGAGGTGTTGTTTCCATCAGAATTCTGGTGAATTTTACCTTATACTGCATATGACTTTGTCAGCTCCTGTTTCGAATATTTCGTTTATTTATGAAGCATATTTTTGCCCTCTCTGTTCAGTGACGTCGATGAATAAATGGTAGTTCCGGATGTTTAAAGACAAACATCATTCCCGAATTAATCCAACAGATTTGTCAAAGCACCATGTTATTTATAGATTAGAAGAAGCTCCATGTGTACTCTCTCTCTCTCTCTCTCTCTCTCTCTCTCTCTCTCTCTCTCTCTCTCTCTCTCTTTACTCGCTGGATCCATCATTGATTTGACGACGAAGTTGCAACCATTATATCTCTCTGAATACCTGCAACGTACCAGCCTACCCTTGTTAGACAATGGACCGTTTTTGCATGGGAGGATGTTATTGCGCAATCGCACCAAAAGAAAACTCCATATCGAAATACTCTTGTCGGATTGATCTTTATTTAGCATCTAGTTCATCATGCTTAATGTAACACAAACTATGTTTAACTGCTTGGAACAGTGTGAAGCGATCGTTTGAGCAATCTTTGACTTGCATGTCTGGTTTACTCTTGATTTTAAATATGATAGCATTGCGTTTCCCATTGCTTACTAATATATGCTAATTTTTCCTTTTCAGGATCACTTTGCTTTTGCCCCTTTCTGACCCGACTCTTTTTTATTTTTCATTGTCGATAATGAAGTTGAGTTTATTCAGCAGCTTCCCTGTTAGCTTAGTGTAAATAGTATACTTGTTGGGGTTTAGTTTGGTAGAAACAATTAGTCTCTGGTTGGTGTTCATTTCTGCTAGCAACAATGGCTGCGATGAACGAAAAGGTGTTGGGTAAATGTGGAAGAAACATAAGTAGCCTCAAGAGAAAGCGGGACAGCCCCGCTGCATATTACGCTGATGCCTGCTGCACCTCTGAATTGCATCAGTGTCCTGCTGACAACTCTGCTATTAGGTTGTATGTTGATGAGGATCACAAGGCGAACATCGCATGCCACTTAAACAAGCAGATTCTACAGAGCTATCAGAATTTCATGACTAGTGCATCGCCAAAGCGTATCCTGCTCCACCAAGGTGGTGACTGGAAAGATTTTCCAGAAAAAATCGTCAAGCTGGCCCAAGATGATTTCAAGACAAAGAAGACAATCACAGAAGTAGGATATCAGAGCAAGCTATTTTTGCTGGATTTTGTTCACATGACATTCATAGACTTGAAGACAGGTCTTCAGAGGCCGATAGCCTGGATTGATGAGAATGGAAAACACTTCTTCCCAGAATTATTTATTGAAGATCAGATATTATATAGAAAGAAAGATTTTGCGAACAGAAATCATGTGTACCTTAGTGTTCAGCCTAACAGGACAGAAGAAATGAATGTCGAGTTTGGAACACCAGAAAGTTCTGCAGAAAGCTCAAACTTTGAATCTAGTACTGAAGATGTTTCCAGTGCTAAGAGAGTTAGGGCTGAGAAGAGTGTCATGGGGAAAATATATAGTGATGTTGGAGAAACTATTGGAGAAAATGAGCCACACAATTTGTCTCCTACAGCCTTCAGTTTTCTACCATGTCAAGATAAGCAGGGTGGGCAATCACGTGCTCAACGAGCTAGTTCTGCTGTGCAGAAATTGTTGCTGCAGGGGATGGGCGGTGTTATTGGTTCCAAGGACATCATCGGGATCTACCGAACACCAGTACTGGATAATTGTAGAGAAGTTCGTTATAGTCTTTTCCAAAAGCAGGTGGAGGTTACTAAATGCAAGCGTGGTAATGCAAATGTCCTCTATGCCTGGCTAGCTTGCTCCAAAAGCTCCGTGGATGGAATGATGTCGAATGGCATATTGAAAGTTCATAAGCCCGTTAGGTGGCCAGCCTATGGAATTGGCACAATCCTTGCCCCAGCAAATTGCTCCAATACCTGGTATGGTCCTGATCTACGAATCATCCCTTGGGTAAACCGATCTCAAATAAATATAATATAAGTTCTCAAATTAGAAAACCAATACACATAAGCCATATAAAGGCTGAGTTCTTTTCGGTTTATGGCTTATAACTTATCTCAAATAAATAAACGGGATGGCTTCTTCGCCGCCGTTTCGAAGCGGCTTATCGGAATAACCTTTTTGAAGCAGCTTATCGGTATTCGGTTTAATCATTCAAGTGCTTGCGCTATTGCCAAAAACTATAAGCCGCAGCCGAAAAAAAACCATCCAAAATCTTATTGCAAGCCACATGCACTATCCACAGAAGATCATTTAAGTAACATATGCATGTATTTATCCACCAAAGATCCTACCAACTCAAGAGGTGGTAGTTAGATTATGGACACCATCACCACCAGGTTCTTTTATAATAGTAAAAATTATGGACACCAAACCCTGTTATCCTCACATCTATTATCTTACCATGTTTATTCTCTTATTTTTAGAAATAGTTGCTCACATGTTGCCAGAATCATTTATTTATTTTATTTTACATGTTGTTCATATGTTTTTAGATGGCAACATTAAATTATTGATCCATTTATTTATTTTCATTTCTCAGCAAGTTTTTTCTTTTCCTAACCATTACAAAATTCAATATTTGTATTACTTTCTGCAGTGTGAATTATTCTGATGTTGATGAACATGGCATTGTCCATATGATGTTGTGCCGTGTTATTATGGGGAACGTAGAAATAGTTCACCATGGATCTAAGCAACATCGGCCTAGTAACGAGTATTTTGATAGTGGTGTAGATGACCTTAAAAACCCGCAACATTACATTTTATGGGATACGAATCTGAATAGTCGCATCTATTCTGAATTTGTAGTCACCATCAAATTGCCTTCTAAAACCAAAGGTACCAAAGGTAACTAATCGCAACTACTATGTCTCATTTTTAAATTTTTATTTAGCTTTGTACAATTCGTAATCTGTGGCAATCCCAAATTTTCTTATGAGCCAGCCCTTTCATTCTGTGCCAGATTCCTTTGTCACACAAGAAGATTGTCACAATTCATCTGATGTTTCACTGGTCTTGAGTTCTAGTTCGCCTGACAGTGTTTCACAGGTAAGATACTTTACACTGGGAGTTAATAAGATGGTACTGTCACGCTAGAGTAAACTTCTGTTCTCATACAGACAAGTTCCACTGTTGGAGCAGCAGCAGCATGCAGTAATTCAGATTGAGTGACTTAGAACAATTGTCTTGTGCTTGTTTTATGAGATTAGAACTTCAAGCTGAGTGTAGTCTTTATCTTTGATAGAAACCTCCAAATATGATAAGTTTCCTTGTAAAACCATGTCATGCCACTTTTGTCGGGGTGAGTTAAAGCATCAACATCCTTTCATGTACAAACAGGACATGAACCTTCAGGCATCTCCAACATTGGGAGGTCAATGTGAAGCCCCCATGTTAGGAGATTCAATGGAAAGGGCTCCAAGCTCACCTTGGATGCCCTTCTCCATGTTGTTTGCAGCAATTTCAACCAAAGTTTCTCCTGAGAATATGGACAGGGTCAATAGTTGTTATGAAGAATTCAAGGTCTGTATTTTGTCAATTGAATTTGCCCGCCCTTTCTGTTGTCCTAGCTGACTTGAATTTGTGCGTGCGTGTATATGCCAGAGCAAGAAAATAAGCCGAGTCGACCTAGTGAAGAAGCTGAGGCATATAGTTGGTGACGGAATGCTGATATCCACAATAATGCGGCTCCAAGAAAAGGTGTGCATCCATTTCTCTTCTCCGATGCATTAGTTTTTGATTCATGTGGATCAGTGAAGTAAGCTATGCTGTCAGCCGAAATTGTTGAGAGTTCTGGGATGATGGCAACTTTGTGTTCCAAGAGCAATAGTTATTTCTTCATTTGGTCCTTTGCTCGCTTTTCTGAGGATAATCTGCTTGTGTTCGCGTTGGAGCAGTTGCCACCGGTGGGGAGGCGTGAAACACACAACGCACGGGCCAAGACGGTGGCTAAACCATGAGGTCGGTGGGCCACGGTGCAAGGATAGGAGCAACTGTCGAAAACAGCCATGGACGAGGTCTTCTGAGTTGTCTGCGTCTGTATGAATGCTGGTTTGTCTTTCTGTCGTAGGATTTATGTTGGCGAAGATTTCTATCATCTCTTTGCGTTGCGAAAGAAACTATTCAGCTATACCAAGCTCCTCGTTTACCCCCTGTTTTGTTTTTTTTTCCAAAGAACCTCGAGTTAGATATTGATTTATGGTGTCTTACTCTTAATGTGATGGTTTGTCTCGCAGAGGCTCCATGTTTTCGTTGAGCATGTTGTGATATTTGTATTTCGCGTACGCCTATTTTTCTTCGTTTATCAACACTGGCCGGCACCTGGTGTTAGACTGTGACAACCCGCATTATTAATTAACCTTAAGCAATGAATTACAACGTTAAGCATGATTAATTATGTAATTAATAATCTAAAAATACGAGGGAATTTAAAATTTTCTACCTAGTCGTATAATTTGAAATCAACGAGCGATAAAATAATACGTTGTTTTACTATTTCATCGACAAGGGCGAATATTTAACTGTATAGACTAAAGCGAGAAAGAAATTTAGTTGTGCGGCTATTGGAAGTAGTCAACTCAATTAAAGTAGATATAGCAGCCGTTGTAAAACAGTAATTAAGTACAATCTACATATGGTAAAATCAATAACATCCGGTGAGCGACCATTAGAACGTATATCAAGTCAAATAAATATATTACAAATTTCATTACATAATAGCGCTTATACGAATTACAACTAATATACAATTTCCTGTCTTAACCAAATAACCATATCAAAGACTCAGTAATTGCAATATAATTGTATTTAGTCAGGAGATACATGAATGAATGTACACTAAGTCCATCTCATACATATTCATTACATTCGAATTCACCGAGAATGGAAATTGCATTTAAATAACATTCAGTATCAATTAGACATCAATATTAAGAGAAAGCCCTATTACATTAAAAACATTTCATACATTGGAGCCCATCGTCAAAGTGCCACCACACCGGTACTTTCTTGTGAGCGAATCAATAATGTTAATGCCGAAAAAGACCGAACAAAAGAATGAATAAAAATAAACAAAAGAGTTAATTGAAAATAAAGCAATATAAAGTAAGTGTTGCCGTCAGAGCCCTAAGGATTAACTTCGGCCGGGTAATCCGTTCACGGAGATACCTGACCGTCCGGGGGCCAGTCGGCACCCCTCACAACCATAGGCTCATCACACGGTATTATATGTATACAAACCTGTTCTGAACATAGGAATCCAACCAAGGCAAAGACCAGAATATCACAAATCATTCCAGCCCAAACCCACAACAGAGAACCACCTGTCAAAGCTCTCACCATGCAAATGCCAACCACAGTGAATCAGAGAGCACCGGGCCAGAGCAGCCACGCCCAGGGAGCATCGACAGTCAACAAAGCCGCACGGGCAAGCCATCCAACCAAAATATCCCACACTGCATACCAGTAGCCAAACCGAGAGGAAAGGGCACAGAGAGACAAAGCAAGGTAAGGAAACCTTCCCCAACTCTTCCAGCCAATTCCCAGACCGCAGTGGAGTCCACAACCGAGTGGAGCTGAAGGTCCAGGGAGTGAAGCACCGACCAGCCGAAGGGAGAGGGGGACGTGACGGCCACAGAAGAACCGCAAGCCGGCGACCATCATCCACCACCGCAAGCCAGCATCAAGCATCAACCACCGCCAACCGGCCACCACCCCAACCCCAAACCCTAGCATCCCTCACAAGCACCAGTGCAGGTAAACCCCACAATCCCAATATTCATGTAATGCCATTACCCAATCCATTCAATATAGGCTAGAAACCATAAGCATTCATCCACAATAGAGCACATGAAACCTTGAGGCATATCACTAGAAATAGCAGAGGAGAGGAGAGGGTTACCGTGAGGGCGGCGGCTGCGGGTTTCCCGGCCGAGCCACCGGTTCACCACCGCCGGTACTCCCCCGGCGTACGGCGACGGTTCACCGGCGGAGACAGCCACGGTTCCCCGCCTCCCAAAACCGAACCCTAGGCAAACCTCACAAAGAGTTAGCGCTTTGCAAAATTTAAATCAAATAAGAAAGGGGAAAAAGAGGGGAAGCATCTGAATTGGCCAGATCTGGCCGGAGATTCCCAGGCGGCGCTGGTCATCCCGGCGGGAACGGCCGGCCAGAGGAGGCGTCGGAGGGGAGGCATGAGGGGGCGACGAAGAGCCGGCGTGAGGGGGGGAGCGGCATCGAGGCAGAGGCGCCGAGGCGCGGGCGCGAGAGGGAGGCAGCGAAGAGAGAGCAGGGAGGCCGAGAGAGGGAGAGAGGGGGAGGTAGAGAAAGAGAACCGGAGGAGGAGGCGAGAAAAGAGGAAAAGGAGGAAGAAGATGGAGGGGCGGCGGCCGAACCAGGAAAAAGGGGTCGGGTGGAAGAAAAGAAAAAGGAAGAGAAAGAAAGAAGGGAAAAGAAAAGAAAGAGAAAAGAGAGAGAAAGAAGAGAGAGGAGAAGCGTGCGTATAATCAAAAATTCGTCTTCGTAAATATTTAATTTAAGTGATAGATTGCAGATTAAACCACTTGCTAATATTATACTAATCATGTTAAAAGTAGAAAATATCACTAATCGGTATAGATGGAAATTACAGCTTAATTAAGGGCTGTCAATAGATTAAAAATCTGACGCGTACCAATTGAATCGATATATTGCCGTCTGAATTGTTGGAACTCCAGGTTAAATACCTAATTAACCCTATTAATAGTATAAGCTTGTGAAACCTCAATAATAAATATTAGTGATCATTATAAATGAACCAAGAATATAAATAGATTAAAACAGGTCCGCGTAAATGTTAGAACCTATATATTGTTATTTAGATTACTCAACGGTATAATTAATTACTTAGACAACTTGGTAAGTAATAATTAAATTAGAGAAATACCTCTGATAATTATAGAAATCTACCCTTGATTACTTAGGGTCATTAGAACAAGTTAATTGGGTCCACTAAAATTTGGTTAAGTTCTTGTAGACAGTTGAAAACCATTAATCTGCAATTACGATGACTAGAATAAATGAATTGCTATCGGCTAAATAAAATATAGCGAGTACTGATTTAACGAATACATTGCTAATTAAATCATTAGAGGTTATAACCGGAGAATGCTAAACCATAAAACTGACTTAGTAAATATTCTTGAATAATAGAAAGGAATTAGATCATCCTACAATCATTTAGAACACCCATTTTTACATATCTAAATACCCAGTTAAATCTTATTAGTAGATTATAAACTGTAGAAGTTCACTTATAAATATTTTGAATTGTTAGAATAAAGTCATAGCCATTAGAAGATTAAAACTAATTGCAACGATTAGAATAGCATATGCTGAATTAAAATAGTATTCATCAATTTAAAAAAATATGTGTAGCGATTAAAATTTTACATGGCAACTAAATAGTAGTAAGCTATAAAAATACGTCAATGACTAGTGTAGAAATTATGAATCCCATAAGGACGCCTAAATATATTTTAAATAAAGAATTAAATAGTTGATTAATGAGGAACCCTGTTCTTCTGGATTTGTAGATTAACTCATCACACGTAGTAGCACGAGAAAATATAATTGAATAACCTTAAGATCTAAAACGAATTAGAGAAGTGATTATTGCATGCGAGAAGATTGACGAGGATTAATATTAGCAGTTATAATCGTATAGGATTAATATTAGCCGTTATAATTGTTCATGCATCTAGTTAATCCCGTATAATCGGAAAAATTGTTAGGAACTAATAAAATGCTAGGCATACCTAATAAATCAACCATATCTCATGATGTTAGCGCGATAATGTCGAACGACGAGTAGTGTATCGAAATTAACCTCGACTACTGCGATTAGATTAAATGGAGTGACATCTTACCTTAGGAGCACAAGCACCTCGACGCATCGTACTTTATTATGTTCTCGTAAATTAAGTCGTAGCCAACGTATTTAATTGCAGGCCATAATCCAAGCTACGGGGACAACTTCACCTGATCCTACTTGAATCCGAGTATATGGTTAAAGTCCAGGCAAGCATTCCTTTGAACACCTCTGCGGAGTATATTCAGTAAAACAAGTATTTTGTATTAATCTAGTATCACTTGCATGAAAGAAATAAAAAGGGTTTTAAATCAAGCAATGGCTATATGTGAAGAAATGAATAAATGGCAACTGATGGAGCAGTTGGCCACTAAAGTTAAGTAAAAAGGGTGGGCAGAGGTTGCCAGGGGAGGCAGTGAGTGGGCAAGGGAGGGACCTCGCATAAGAATAGAATATAAGGGATTACAAACTTCATCCGTATGGACAGACTGTACCAACTCGTATCAACCAACATTCCGTTTTCACGGGCGATCAGTACTCTAGTGAGGTGTTATATTCTCCACAGGAGTGATTTATTTAGGAATAGGCCCAAGATCGGTATAAGATCAGGGCGCGAACCCACAAAGCGGGTTACGTTTCAGCGTTATATTACGGCGTGGGGTGGGTGAGAGGCGTACACCCTACCACCAACGGTTATGTTGTTTTCAGTGGGTGTGTAGGTGCGATTGTGAATAACCGGTGGAGATATAATTACGAACTAGAGATAATTGTATTGTACTGCTCGGCGCCGCTTCAAAGGAATTGCGGATAATCCCAAGAGCCAACACGAGCGAGTGATGATGGGTAAAGTGATACAAGCTTGCGCAATGCTATCAAAATCATGAATTCATGCCTGTCTCCGGGAAAGGAGAATTACGGAAACTTATGGGGGTTTTTGCTGTTCATGCGTATGTTCGGTAGTTTTCTAAATTAATAAATCGGACTTCTTGCAAAACCAACAAACTTTAGTTTCTATATCATGGAAAGGAAATTGAGAAAGGAAAAGAGTATAAAGATGAGTAAGAAATTGAGAATAGGAATTGAGATTCCTAAATGTGGAAAGAATCAGCATGTTGTGCATTTTTGTTAATAACGCTTGCTGAGTACTTCTGTACTCACCCTTGCTATAAATCTTCCCTTGCTTAGGAGCATGTCAGTTCAGAGAATAGCAAGTCAAGTGGAAATTGCTTGGATGGAAGACCGTGGACTCGGATTGCAATAGGTGCAAGGTGGGCATCCCGTGCGAAGGTTGTGTTGAGTATGAGATATTCAAGCCTTTGAGGCTTTGTAATAAAATGTAGCCCTGCGTTGCGATATTATTGTAATATCGTGTTTTGTCTCTAATTATTATTCTGCTGCAACACTCTGGTGGCTTATTATTCGTTAGAGCGATGTTTTATCTGCTAAAACGAATAATAATCCATTGACTGGCGTTATTACCCCACGGTAATAATGCGGGTCGTCACATAGACCCGACTAATAGCCAGCCAGCCTTGTCTGCAGCTGCAGTTTTCAGCTCAGTGGTGTCTGTTCAGTGTAGAACGCTCATGGGCGTGCCGTGCTTGGGCTAGTATCTTGCCACGACGGCCAGCACGGCACATATAGTGTCATGCCAAGGTTCAGTCCAGCATGCTATTTACCCTCTAACTCGTTGGGCTATTAATAAAAGTGCAGTAACTCTTCTATAGTAGTATAATAAAATTGATTACGGATGATAGTAAAATTATTTGTGTTAGGATTATTGTATTCTTTTAAGTGCGGATAGGTGACTTGATAGTAAAATTACTTACAATTAATCATAAATTTATTATGGCCTATTAGGCTAAGTGTGTTCGGGCCACCCAGCATGGCCCAACCATTCTTTGTTTCGTGCCTAGGTCGGAGAGCACGTAAGTAGACCAACACATCACGGCACGGTAACTTATTTGGATCAATCCATACTCGATCTAATTGGACCACGCTCTACCATGCCTGACGGCCCATTTGGAGGCTGGTGAGAGGTGTAACTCACACCCCACATTAGGGCGCACAAAAGACGACGAGCATCGATCAAGCTATAGCTTCCATGATTTTGTTTATTTAAAAATTTTGATCCTTCAGTGTTGGCTTTGTCATGCTATGACACCCCGACCCATGTTGGTCCATGTGTGCGTGCACATGAATTTTGGGTTAGTCCTACCTTACTAGTTTACCTTGAGAAGCACTTACATATAAGTTTAGGAGTTCCAATGGTAGCACCCCCGGTTAACCGTTTTGTGCGAAGCGAGGACGAAAGCGCAAGCGGGTTGCTACGTGTGCGTGGCCTATCCAGAATGTGGTTAGGTCTGAGCCGGTTTGGACTCTAGGGCATTACACTTGGTGCTACTAAAATTTCAGGACAACGTTGGTAAAATTATTCTCGGATGCCAAAGAGTACATACTACAGCTCACGATTTTAAGAGTTTTCCCCCCTCAACCTTACTTCTCATGGTTTCAGGGTAACTAACGGTTAGAACAAATTTAGCCTTTTTTCAAAATTTAAATAAATTTTTGAGGAAATGTACCGAAGTGTTCTTATAGCTCATGGTTTGATGTGATCTTTTTGTAAAATCTTACTGTGTGGTTTTAGGGCATTATTTGCCTCGCTATAGCTCATAGTTTTGATTCACTTTTTGCCTTTTTTTTTTGTAGTTTTGATGCTACGACAACGGCTTTATTATACTATGGCTCACGATGGTCGAGAAATGTAGTTTCCACCAGCGAGGGCAAAGTTGCACAATTGTCCTCGGATGCGAAGTGTACATAGTCCGTACTATAGTTAGGATTGTTAAACATTTTTTTCTCAAACTTCGCTTGACGGTTTCAGGATCGTATTTGCCTTGCTAAGCTCACGGTTTTAGCACATTTTTAATTTTTTTAAAAAAAATCAAAGTTTTAGGAAAATCTAGTAAATTTTCGTTACATAAAAATATGCATACTACAGCTCGCGGTACGAAAAAATGCTACAATACAACACTTTTTTATTAAAAAAAAGAATCACAGTACAGTACATGACTGAAAAGAATTGAGTGTCCCAAGGCTACTTGAATATGAATGTGATTTTTGAGCCCTTAAACGTTTTAATTTTTTATGGTCTCGAAGATACAACCTTAATTGTTATTTTTTTATAACTTTATATTAAGATATAACGAGTGTCTAGATATAACCTGAATGTTGTTTTCCTAATTATCATCCAAATTTGTGACCTTTGGATTAGAGATCAAAGAGCCCTTTGTTTTTGAAGTGGGAGATTTTTTCAAAGGAGATGGGGTAGAATTCAAGGAGGAGGGGAAGAATTTATAGCCATTGAATCTCTAATCCAATAGTCCTAAATCTAGATGATAGTTATGAATAAAACATCCGAATGACGTATAACAAAATCCTAAGATATATTAGTAAAATTATAGTATTATAAAAGTATTTTCTAATAATGTAACTTTTCTATAGTTATTCTAGATAGTTTTGAGTCTATTAGCGGTCAAATTTTAGAAGATTTGTTAACATGGATTCTAAGAAATTAAGTAAAAAAGAACGGAAAGAATAGTAGTAGTCCGCATGGAAGTCTCCAAAGGCAAAAGAGGTAAAAGGGGTCGTCCAAGAGAGACTTTATAATGATAACGAGTTGGAGAACACAAGCCTTCTTGAAATGAAGAACCCTTCTTATTGCTAGCCAACCCTTTGCCCCTTTTGAGGACATGATACATTTGTTTTTAAGTTATCATAATTTGTTTGCAACCAAGGAATAATTTCCTATGGAACAGCCCTAAAACCAACAAGGAACCTGCAAAATTCCCGCGCTCCAAACAGGGATTCTCAACAACAAAGGCATACCGAGTTACCAACATAACATTCCATTCCAACGTCCGAAAAGAATGATTCACTATTGAATATTAAGCAGCAGGTTACTTGTAGCAACAAGCGTATGTAAGAATACAGTTAGCTGTAGAGAGCAGCAGCTAATGATGTTGTTGAGGGAGAGAATAAAGATACAGCAGCTGCTAAACAAGACTTGCAGAATCGAATCAAAGGTAGCGAGGTCCTACTCCATCACAGGCAGTGCACTGCAGGCATCTTCTAACCGTGACTCAGAACCTCAAACAAGAATCGTCACACGTCTTCTAACCGTGCCTATCTAGGCCTCAAATTGGAGGCGCTGCTGCACAAAGAATTGATTAACCAGCCCTATCTTCTCCTCACTCTTCTAAAGTCAGTCAGCATCTGTGCTAATCAAACTGCCACACACCTCATCGATCCCAACCTTCTCTGACACTTCGTGTAGTTAACAATGCACCTAAACAAAGAATTTTATCTGTTGAGGTTAGCACCTGTGCGTCAGCATACCCTAAAATGTACGCGACTTGTCATCCCTTGCAAATCTCTGCTCTGAGCTGCCCAGCTCAACCAGCCTGTTAGCGCTAGAAGGTAACCGGATTTTCAGTCTCTTTGGCCGGAGCTCTGCAGCTGCATCTATAGTCGTTTTTGCAAACTCTTGCCGGGAGCAACTGCCGGTAGATGGATACACCTTCTGCTTTGCAGCGTAATTGGTCTCATCGTGTTGAGTTTCCAACTGGCGCCGCTTCATCCTCCAAGAGATGGGAACCTTGTCCTCTCTTTCTTCATCAGAAGAGGTGGCAGAATTTGAGTTCTGGCTCATAAGGACCGAGGGAACTGAATAATGATCAGAGTCTTCTGGTCGCTTATTGTCCTGTTGTATTTCATGACGCAACTTCTTCAGCCGCCTCAGAACCTGATTACAGTACTTATATCAGAAACAAAGTACGAACTCTATATGTAAATCAGGAAAACAAAATGCATTTGAATGTTCCTAGGCCCAAAATTGTCCTTGAATACTAATTCTGGGCTTTAAATAACTTAGCTGGTGAATAGCTAGAGCTGTAAATTTTGTGTTCAATAAACTATAACATGATTCCATTACATATCTAGGCCGTGGACATGCCTAACCATTTGACATACCAGCACAGCAGACAGGCAAGGCAGAAGTACCTCACCAGATAGCAATAGCAATACAAAAATGTGGCTACTGGGTCAAATGGAGTTCAAATAAATTGGCTTCCTCGCTGCCAGAATCTATTCTCGTATCTAAAGGATGAAACTGCAACATACCTGCTGTTCAGACAAGTTTGATGTCTTCATGTCAGAAGCAGATTTTCCTAATATGCTGGACCTGCGCTTGACTCGGAAGATTTCAGTTTCGAATCGGAATTGCCACTGTATTCCATGGGTGAAGCATTACAGAAACCAATTTCATTACAAGCATCAGCCATGCCGGATGAATTCTCATCCGGAGTGTCAGTTCCTTTGACTAATGATGTATTTATGGCCCGCTTGGCAGTTGAGTAAACTTGATTGGTTTGAGTGGCATGGACCTAAAAAAATAATAAGAACATTAACTCAACCCAAAAATAGCAGTTGGAAACATGATTCAATATAAGCATAGTAAACCCACCCTTGCTTCTGGAGGCACAGGCACCTCATGATGTGCAAAAGATGTCAATGTTGATGTTGCAGGAGAACTCTTTACAGCATCAGCAGCGGTTGCTCCTGAAATGACATCATCCAGCAAATTTGCTTCACTGTTGCTGAAGTCCTGTGAAGTCCCAAAAGATGGGTCATCCTCGCCATTAATATCAGGAATCTCAGACTGCTTACATGAGCCATGACCACTTCTTTCCTTATCCACGCGAATATCCTGCTCAAATTTTCTTGATAGAGCCTCTAGTTCCTGTATGTCCTCTCTAACGTAGACAACCCGGTCAGATTTACAAGGGCAGCTCCGCAGTTCTTGTTCTGCACTCCAATCAACAAACTATTAGATAAAATATAAACAATAAGCTACAAAATTAGCAATTTTAACATCTCCTACCATGATGAAGGCAGATGGGATCAAAGTTGCATCCACACAACACATGCGTAATGTAGCAATCACGCCGGCACATGCTACAAGACAGATTTGAATACGCTTTTGGCTTGTAGCATATTTGAGAACCCATTTTAGCAAGTAGGCCACGTGCACGTCGCTGGAATTGCATCAAACGCACAAAGCAAGACTTGACACAATACTGGGAGTATGGATGTTCAGATTTATTAAGTGATTTTGGATTGATGTTTAACAGTTTGTGGGACAGGAGCACTGCAGAACGACAAAGTAGCTCCTCATGTGCAAGCAAGGGTGTTCTGTTCAAAAATGCGTAGCGTTTGCTAGCCAGAGAACCCAGAGGAAACCAGTCACCGATCGCAAAATTGACAGCCTCTCCACAATTGAAGCCTGGGCAGTTCAAATGTTGTTTAGAATACATGTGCATATACATATACGTAGCAATTAGCAAACAGAAAATAAAAAAAAATTTAAACACATACCGTGGCTGAAACCCGCATGGTAGGAACGAGGGAAAGTAATAACGAACTCTCCAGGTTTTTGCACAGCTTTATAAACAGGAACATTGTGGTCTAACAAGATATTTGGAGGGAACATTGTTGTCTTCCCCAATAGAACATCAAATGCTGCATCCTCTCCATCACCAATCAAAATATCTTTGTTGTATACATACTGGCTAGCCACCCTTTCAAACCCAGGAGCAGCATCACCTGGTATCCCATACCATGTCTTAAATGCCCCACAATGATGGTAATTGATGCTGGTCACGTAGTCAAAATGTCAGCACCTCAGCCTTAAAAACGTAAAGAAATGTAACCGTGATCAAGAAGAATGAGAATTCCTACCTGTACAAATAGTGATCTTCCACATGCCATGCAAACATGCTGAAGAGCATCCCAATATAAAGCATTGGATCTGTTACTCCCTGTTTTGGATCAAGGAGTTACAATCATGACGAATGCCATATTCAAGAATATAGAACATAATAGGCAACAATTAGATTACTTACTGGAACTGGCATCTGCAGAAGTCTCAGCACAGAATTGGAGAGCCGTGAAAAATTCTATAAGCACAAAGAAAACAATCAGTAAAAGCCATATAGCAAATACCCCCCCCCCCCCCACACACACACACAGAGAGAGAGAGAGAACAAGTCTTTACCTTGAGGTTCCAGTTGCTTTTCCCAAGCTGATCACGAGGAGAAGAAGAGAAGGCACTCCCATCAACATCGCAAGCATATTCAACAAAATCCATTTTACCAAAAGCAATTTCACGCCAAAACTCCTCCTCCATGTACTTAGCTGGGAGACAACTAGCACTGGAATATTTCTTAGAGAACACTTTGTTGGCCATTTTCTCATAGTCTCGGAAAGTATACTTCCTGCAAAGTCATGCAAAACATGATGAGACTTGAAGACAAACTAAACCGGTAATGGAAATAGACAAACAATGGCACACCTTCCACTCATAAAGAAAGTGACTGTATCGTCTTCAGCCCATTCGGCAAGACGAAGCGGCTGAACTCTAGTCATGAACTTAAAACTAGGTTGTTCCTTCATCAGCACGACGCCAGCAGGAACAGAAGTGCTTACAGGAGACACAATTTTGCAAATACCTGCAACAGAAGAAATGCAATGGTCATTATTAAAAAAGCAAGGGTCTACTAAGATTGATAGATCAATTTAACTGGGAAAAAAACCTAAAGGGAGCTGTACCGTATTTTGCCGCCACAGGCGCAATCTTCTGTATATAACCAATGGGATCCTCAAATTCCTCCTTGGTGGGACAATACACAGGGCACTCTGGTATCTTGTCTATCCATTCCAGGTTAGACATATCAAACTTCTCGACCTTGCGCTTTGCAAAAGGATCCTTGTCCTGGACACTGCTACGTAAACCTGTACCGTTGTTCGCATGCAATCTGACACCACAGTTTGCGGGAGTCTGTAACGCATCCCCTCCGCTCCTTGCAGCCACCGCAGGATTGTCACCCTCTTCGTTCTGAGCACTCAAACGCATTCTCTCAAGCCTCCTCCTTTTCAATGTCTCTAGCCCATTCCTGACCTCTGCAGGGAGACAGCTCCTGCCCTCCACCTGTGACATAGCTAGATACATTAGGGAGTGAACGAGAAGATGAGCCATGGCAACCTTGCAAGGCGGCATTGACCAACAACGACAGCAGACTCAGCTGGCACCAACAGTTTGGATGCCACGAATTGGTCGCAGGTAGCACCGAAAGAGCGGCAACTCCCAACCAAGTCAAGAAAGCTATAGTCTTGGAATCAAACACGGCACATTGATATCCTCCGGGTGGTTTCCCTACCACGGCCATCAGTCGCTATCAGTCGGCCGCGGAATTTCTCCAGCCATTGTATTTTCGAGCAAATTTAAATCCTCGTGTAGTACCTCTTAGCAATTCATAACATTGCTCGCCGATTCATAAAATCTGATTCCACGCCATTAAATTAAACGCTCGTAGAGATTCAGAACCCAAACAATACAAACATACATACAAAAATCGGCGGGTAGGCCCTTGGGGAAGAAAGGAAAATGAAAAGAAAATTTCCAGGTGGTAGACGAGGTCAAAGGGAAATTACGCACATGCGGTGTGACCATTGGAGTGAACAAGTAGAAATTGTCCAAAAGGAAGATGCCGCAGAATGGACTGGAACCCCACACGGCAAGAATAGGATAACCTTAACTTCACTTGCGCTAGTAATTTGCGAGGAAGAGTAAAACGCAAAAAAGAAAAGAAATAACTAAAAGCGAGGAAAGGTAGAAAAAGAAATTGTCAAGACAATGGCTTGTGTTGACTTGGTCCGCCAGGGTCTCGTAGTAAATGTAAATCTACAGGTAACAGGGCGATGCCAAATTAATACTGCTACTAGTCTGATCTGATGATATAATAATTACGGAATAACCGCGTAGAACAGGAAAGGAATAAAAAAAAGCTCCTACTTTTCCAATCCTGACGGGCTCCGAATTCACCGAGGCCACGCCGGTAAAAAAAAGGAGGCAAAGAAACAAAATTGGCGGCAAAATATTCACGAGGAATTCCGAAAAGCTCCCAAATTGTTGTGATTTGAGGCGGAATCTATCAATTGGGTATTTGCTCCTTGGAGGAGGAGGAGGAAATTGCCAAAAAAAGAAAGAAAGAGAGATGTAAGTTTTGGAAGAAAATAAAAATAGAGAAGAAACCGAGGAATAGAACAGTAATCAATGGATCATGACGTAGATTTAATTAGGAGAAATTAAGGCGGAAAAGGCGCGAAGGAGGAGAGAGGAGGAAGGAATTGCAGATCTCGCGACTCACCATGTCTATGGGCGCGGTGGCGCCGGCAGCGGGCGAATCGAGGTTCGTCTAGAGAATTCCCCGGCGTCGCGGGTCCCACATTCCCCTCCGGGGGGCGGCGGGCGCGAGAGGGAGGGGATCCCAACCCAAGCGCCAGAAGCGGCTCCCGCGCGAGGCCGGACGGGGGGGAGGAAGAGGCGGCAGGTGAGAGAGGGCGAGGCGGCAATGGGGCCCACCGGCGGGTTGCCGGCGAGGGGTCTCCGGAGGAGGAGGGGAGGGGAGGGTGGGGACGGAACGGAACGGGACGGGAGGGTGGGGGTTGGGGAGAGAGGCGGAGACGAGGAGGGTGGGGAGGCGTAACGGAGGAGGAGGGGTGTTATTGGGAAACCGCAAAGGAGGAGGACGCGGCAGGCGGCGGCAGCGGCAGGTAGAGCACCAGGGCCGGAGGAGGTTGTTGCCCTTGCCTTCCTTCCTTGTTGGTTCCACCCAACGGAACGGACAAACCGTATTCCCCGTGTATACTCCTCCTTTCTGGTTGGTGGCTTATATCGATAACTTTTTTCAATAAATAAATAAGTAAAATAATTTTTTATCGTCGATAGCTATCAGCTTATAACATTTAGTTTGCGAGTATAAACGTTTATATTAGAGTCAAAAATTGTCAGCCATAGTCGAAAAAATTCGCACTTGATTGGTTACTGTAATGTTTTCATATAATTAATAGGTTGTTTATATAGTTATCTATATAATAATTTATATGGTAGAAAACTGTTTATATGATCTTCTGTTAAATAATAGATAATATATTTCTCTCTTCTCTCTATCCTTAAAGATTTTATATGGTGGTATAGATTTACATACATGTGATATGTGCGAGCCGTTTTGGAACATGCCATCTTTTGTGAGAATGCCCATCCTACCCTCCTTCGCCAGGTTGGTTAGGTTGCTTTTTGGTGCGTGCATCCATGTGCCATTTACAGCTGCTTATCCACCTGGGACAGTTGGCCTAAAAAGTACTAACTTACCACGTGTTAGCACCAGGGTGGCTTGGTCACCTAACCGTGTTCTCGACAACGAATTCTCCGCCATTTTTGCCCAGCGGCAGGCACAGACATGAGCGTATTTGACTCCTCGTGTCCGGAGCGCACGCTAGAAGAGATGACTAAAGATGGCAATGGATCTATACCTATTGGATTTCACCATCTTAATCCATCTCTATTAAGCAAAAATATTTCCGCTGGAGAACCCAATAACACAAGCGGGTACAATATTTTCCCCAAACCCATACCCGCGCGGGTGAAATAAACCCGGCGGGTGACCCATACCCGAGACATGATATACAAGAAACTATTGGATCCGCGTGCGCGGTCGAGTTCATGCACATCGACGTCCCTTCGGGATGGGGTGGGTGGATTGGATGCAGTGGTGACTAGGGTTAGTATTAAGCTTCCTGCAATGGAAACAAGGGTTAAAGGAGGCGAGGAAGCTTCACCGACGTCGTCGAGCCGGAGAGTGCCGCCATGGCGCGCGGCTTGGCGGATGGGTGACGGCGGCGGCTTGGCGAGCGCGGCGGCGGCAGCTTGGAGGTGGCGAGGATGGCTTGGAGGCGGCGAGCGCGAGAGCGGCGAGGATGGCTTGGAGGCGGCGGCTGCAGAGGTGGCGAGGATGGCTTGAGGCGGCGGCGAACGAAGCGGCGAGGGCGGGCGCCGGCGGCTTGGAGGCGCGGCGGGAGCGCCCAAGCCCGAACGGCTTGGAGGCGTGAAATGGGAATTGGGTCCGCGCCGTTTGGGAATAGGGTTAGGGTTTTAGTTTACATCTATTGGGCTGGGCCAAATATAATTATTTGTTGTGTGGGCTGGGCTACAAATAGATGGCCCATAAATACTCGGGTATCCATTGGGTAATGGGTATGGGTAGTGTCAAACCATACCCACACCCGTGTACCCATTGGGTCCTATTTTTCTCCATTAGTAGACCCATGGGTAGACATTTTAACCCATATATGTACCCTAATGGGGTAATTACCCATCGGGTTTCGGGTTATGGGTACCCATTGCCATCTTTGGAGATGACACAGTTAGGAACCATGCAAGGGGAAATGGCACGCTCAGGATGCGCGAGGGAGGTGGCGGCAGTGTCTCTTTCTCGTCACGGTGACGTTCTCTCTGTGCTAGTGTTATCGTTCTCTCTTTATCGGCTTCATCGATCTCATGCTCGTTATCGTGCTACTTCGTCGGCATATCGCCCTGTACCACGCCAACTCCCCTCTTGCGTCTTAGTACCACGCCACCGTCCTCACGCACGCCCTGACTGCTTCATCACCCTTTGCGCGGTACCCAATCACGCCACCTCCCATGGTGCGCTCCCCAGCCGCAGGAGGGGGCTTAAGACGGCAATGCACGCGGGAAGGGGTCAAATGCGCGGCATTTCTGTGCCACTGGAGGCCAAAATTTTCTCGAAAACAAGTTAGTCAGGTGCTATTCCAAACAACTTCAAAACTCGGTTTGTGACTTTTGCTTTTGACTATAAGTGCACTGTAACGGCTTTTAACTTTTTATGAACGAAAAAAGTTAAAAATTTAAGAAAGATTGAAAACACAGCTATTTCGTTTAGGACAATACAAAGTAATAAGGTAAAAATAAAATAAAACAGTTGATATATTTTAGATGGTTTCTGATTTTTAAAAGCCAGAAACGGGGGGCTTAAAAGCCATTAGGAGCGGGGGCTCTTGTACGGGTAGGATTAGCTGTGCGGGTAATTAACGATTTTGGTTTGGTTAACCCAACCCAACCCAACCCAACCCAAGAGGCAGCGGCACCACCTGCATTTATTAATGCCCTGCCCGGGGGCATTTCCGTCCAACGCTGCGGGATGTCGAAACGTGTCCCGTACGGACGGCCGCGATGCCCTGGCCGCGGATCGTTGCTTTCTGCCATCTTCGCACGGTCCTTGTTGGCTCAAGATGACGTTCTTGTAGTAGAGTTATAAATTCAAGGAAATTAAGATGCTCCACATGTCCCGTACGCAGCAGCGCATGGTCGCTTGACTGTTTGTTTGAATGGTTTGTTTCGGATTTCTCTTTAAAAAAAAACTTAAAAATATCTAATTTTTCAAAACGATTTCTTCCCTCTCTCACTATCGTCTTATTTTATACCGTTTATCTACTTCTTTTAAAAATCATTTTCTTTCAACCGCTACAGTTTATATTTAACTAAAATAGAGAAGACAGTCAGATCCATCGGCAAAAAGCCGATAAAAACGTAGCCTGACTCGCGCGCCTCCCGTCCCGTGACAACCCATCACTGCTCAGAGCGGAAAAGCCTCGCTGACTAGCTAGTTGGCGCTCTCATGCTCTGCTTTCTCGCGCGCGGTTACAGCAGGTGAAGAAGCCTCGGCGTGACCATCCCCTGCTGTCTGCTCCGCTTTTCTAACCTAGCAGTAGAGTATTAGCTTACACACAGCTCGCGACCTCGGACAAGTACTGTACCACCTACTACCAGCATAGTCCATTCCTGGTGTTCACGGGCCAGAACAGTGGCTACTAGCTTACCTCGCGATGAAGTTCGGTCGGCACCAGCCACTACCGGCTCTACCAAGAGCGCATGATATATGTATATATATAAAACGATAATTTCAAATGGTGACTTAATTACTTGGGCAATGCACACAACTTGATGTTAATTAGTCTCAGACAGTTGATACGAACATTAGTTTATGGAACGCGCGATTAGCTTAGCGAGCTGTTGGTGCGTTGTAGAGCAGATAGATCGAGGGTTGTTGGAAGGAAGGAAATTAAGATGCTCCATCTCCAGCTCCACATGCCCCGGTGGCCATATAAACAACAGCAGGAAGGAGCAGCAGATTCCTGGAGATGGAATTTGAGCCGTTTCTTTTTGGTACAGGCACATGGACATGGCGAATTAAGTTTGTGTTGCGAGTATCTGTCTATGTATATGTATATATGATATGAATCGCATTCGCACGTCCGTCGGCAACAGAAGAGTTGGATTGGATTGGATTGGATTGGATTGGTTGGCTGGGTGTCCAGTGATCCAGGAGCAAAGGCACGTCAACCTCGAAACGGCGCTCGCTTTACTGCCTCTGCCTTGCCTTTCTCTTGTATGGCTTCGCTCGCACTCACAGGTCACAACACGCAGTAACATCTTTCTCCGGTCTCCAGGCTCCCATCTTTAATTTCGCCCTTGACGTTGACAAGGAGGAGGAGGAGGAGCTGCACGCTCGTGTCCTTTTTGGCGGGCGCGCCACTCGTTACCACCAACGTCGCACTCCTCTAATCATCTCCCTCCCTCCCTCCCCCTCCAGGCTCCGGCCGGCCATCTGTTCTGTTGACTCGCATGCAGTGCACACATGCGGGTCCCAAAAGTAATTCCATATCGCCATCTCCCAGCAACCAACCAGCATGCCTGCATGTATACATGCTAGCTCCGTACAGGAGGAGTACCTGCTTCTGCTTGCTTGGTCGGTCGGTCACTCGTCTTTCAGGCGAGTCATGTGTTAGCTGTCTCTAACAGGCTGCTCTGCTCTGCTCTTCTTCTTCATCTCCCTCTTGTGAGGCTGCAACCAACTTTGCCTTGGTTGGTTGATCATCACAAGGAACACCTCATCGACCTGATCAATGCCCAGACAAGGAGTTGAAACTTTACAATTGGCTAGCTAGCTCATCATGCATCAAAGCACAAGGGAAGGGGCCGGCACTCTCTCTCTCTCTCTCTCTCTCTCTCTCTCTCTCTGCAGGAGGAGGAGGGGCAGCTAAGTTAGAGCACGCAGACGCAGGGGGTAAGCTCAGCTGCTGCTACGGCCGGCCTTAATGGGTTGGTGCAGTCGAATAACCCTAAATACGGTTCGTTTGGCATGCCCCTATAAATCTAGTGTGCGGTGGCGCTATACTCCACGTGCACCTATTTCGTACGGGACCAAGTCAACCACTGATACGTAATCAAGTAATCAACCGATCAACAAATATGATACCTTATTAGAATTAGATTTTTTTTTATTTTATCCATAACTTTTGACTCACAGCTCCAGTTCGCCGATTCACAAACAGCTTTCACCTGACGACAAGAGGAACCAAATGATATAAACCCCATCAATAAATAACAAATACATCTACATTATAATAAAAACTAAAAGGGGATATAGCAACACCCCAAAAAAGGTGTAATAAAAGCACCGGGTATATTCCAACCTAATAAAACATCTATATGTGTTTACTTATCATTGTAATAAAATTACCGTGACCTCTTTGTGTGCTTATTACACCCCCCATCACATATTTACTACAACTTTTTAATATTTACCACATTACTAAAAGATATTTACTAAGACCTCCATATGCATTTACTGCATCGTTACTAAAAATTTTTTTACGACCTTATTTTGCATTTACCGAATCTGTACAATAAATTTACTGCAACCTCCTTCTACGTTTACAACACCATTGCAATATATTTACTGCGACCTCCTTATGCTTCTTTATTGAAGATTTACTACCATACTGAGCGTAGAGGGGCGGGTGGAGAAAGAAACATGGGTTGATTGCAAACTTTGAATGACGATATTTCCTAAATTATTTATCCAATTTTCAATTAGTTTAAAGCGTTTTTCTAGAAAAAAAATATTAACAAAAAGATATCCATGATGAATATGTTTTAATTATTAAAAAAACGATTACTGCACTTAAGTCAGTTAATTACTGCATCATTTAAGCACGACAAATATAGATGGAGAGTAACATAGAGCTTGATGGAGGTGGGAGGTAGTAGATTTTCTTTGATCAGCCTTTAACCCAGTGGCGGAGGACTCGATAGGGGGCCCATAGGGCAAGGTCTGGCGTGCGCCAGACCTTGATGCGGGCGGCCGGCGGGAGGCGGGAGGCCGGTGGGCGGGCGGCGGGCGATCCACCCCACCTCATTTTTTCCTGTCCTCCGCCACTGTTTTAACCAATGTGAGTTTTGACCCATATATAGAAGACGGTAGAGCGTTGAACAATTTATTCTAGAGAGGACAATGAATCTTTAGTTTAATTACAAGCTAAGCTTTTCCCACTTCAATTAATGGTTTGGCGTAATCAGTAGTACTGTAACAAAAGGGTATCTGAACGCATGTTGGCATTGTACGTTGACCTCTCTCGAAACGACAACGCGGATGGAAAAAGACGAACGAGTTGAGGTGGGAAAGGAAAGGAAGAGATGGATCGAGGACGTGCCGACATACCCGGCCAGTTTCCTTTGATTTCATGGCTCCCAAAATCTTTTAGCACTTCAGACTTTCACTACATGTGCCTACTAAGGCCCTGTTTATTTCTAACTTTCACTACATGTGCCTACTAAGGCCCGTTTGTTTCTACTTAAAATTATTATAATCTAGTTTATAGGTAGAGATTATATAAGCTAGCTTATAATAAGCTGGTGGGAAATAAGCTGTCAAGTGTTTGGTAGCTTGGATTATCAGAGTTATGGATTGTTGTATTCGAATGTTTAAAGACTACAATGCCCTGGGAGAGAGAGACACGGGAGTTGAGGGTGGATTAATGGCAAAGGTGGGTAATATTTCTAAAATTTTATGGTCATTAAGATAAAAGGTGGATCTATAAGCTGAAATAAGCTTCTTTTTTGAGTTTATTAGTTTACAATAATCTGGGCTATTAGATTATAATAAGTTTCTTTATAATTTGGGTTGTTTGTTTCCACTTGTGATTTATAAACTAGATTATAATAATCTTAAATGGAAACAAACAGGACCTAATTCTGTCATTTCTATGAACGAGCCCGATTCGTTTCCTCTCTCTCTCAAAAGAAAAAATCCATTTGAATTTCGTTGACTATATACGTAGTACGCTCGATCAATTTTCGTTGTGCAACGTACGCCCAGAGCCCCTCGATAAATAATTAAGTAGCTAATGAAAAGTACAATGCAATGCATTCTTCTGTTCGATGGATGCGGACTTGGTCAGCCATGGGCGGAGCAAGAAGAAAGAAGGAAAAGAACGCACGACACTAACACTGACAAGAAAGAAACGGGACGTATAGTAGTATATAGTGAGTCAAGTCTTGGCAGCAGTATAATACTTTTAAAAGAGAAGTAGACGCTGATGATGATTGTAAAATACCCACTACTTTTCAACTTGCAGAAGGGACTAGGTACATGACAGCTCGGCCTGCGTGCGGGTACGTACAGCTCTAGCTTTGTTCAAAGGAAAGGATTTACCCAGTATTCAAAATATATTCAAAGGGTACAGCTCTAGCTTTGTTGATGTCATAATATATTCAAAATACATACATACATATATACCTCTTCTTAATACAAAATCTTTTTTAAAATATATGCATACGTATATACCTCTACTTAATCGTAAACAATAAGTTGATTATGTGCAAGACAAATTATATTATTAATTTATATTGTACTAGAGTACCTTGCCAATACATGCACCAATGAACCATGGGCTATCTATCTTGAACTAATCTTTTCTCACACGTGGGCTGCTCCACGGAACCGTGTCTTTTATCTCCTTTTGTCGCCATAGTTTTTCTAGTACAACCATGAATAGCAAGCCAATTTTTGATCGACCCCTCTTAAGCTGCTACATATTTCAATGCAATACTTTACCAAATAGTTATATTTTACTTTTCTCTAATTATTGTTTAATGTTGACCGTTGCTATATCAACACGCATACATGTGTAACCATCGCCGATCCCGGATGGGGACACCTATCACGCTCTCTCCTGTGGCCCTAAACTTATTCCCAACGACTGCGCCATTTATACTCCGAGCTCTTTGCCTCTCTTCTTCTATACCTTAGATTAAAATTTTTTATTATGAATTTAAGCTATTCCTGAATTGTATTTGATATAAATTCTTTTTTAAATGTAAACCGTTATAATTTAGATCTACCATAGTCAATAGTGTGGATGGTTCTTTTTTCCCCTTGATTAACATGGGAGTTTATAGCAGTTGAGAAGGAATATGATGGGTTCTTTTGCCTTTAACAGATAGATTGGTAGATTTGACGTCACTGACGATAGAAAAAGGGACAGAATATAGCATATGAGATCGAATTAGTAATTCAGCAGTAGTTTAGCACCTTAATCGACCGTCCGGGATCAGATCACCAAGTAGTAGAGCCCTGTTGGCAATACACCTGTCCAGACCTGACAAATTTAAGGAGCACAAATACTTACAATCAAGCATGCATGCATGCATGTAAAATCACATACGACCCTGCAGAAGATGTCACCCTGCTTCCACAAAAGCCCTTTTCCCAGCCGGCAGCGAGCGAGCGAGCGAGCGAGCGAGAGAGAGGAAACAAAAAAAGAGGAGAAGATTAAAGACGATGACATATATATTGACGTGCGCTCATATCGGAGTCGAATATATATATGCAGCAGCAGCCCGCAGGAAGCTTGCGAGAGGGGGAAATTAGGAGAGCTGGAGCTTCAATTCAATTCGTAGGAGGGATCCTCGATCATATACATACTTAATTACCATGGCAAGTAGCAGTAGTGCTCCTCTTGAGCTGGACGGCGGTTCTCGCCGTCGCCTCTGCGGCGCTCGCCGGTGCCCTTCCACGTCGGCTACTCGCCGCTATTCGGGGGCGACAACCTCGTCCGGCCGCCGTCAAGCTCAACAAGCTCGACCGCCACACCGGTAAGTAGCTAGCTAGTAATCCAATCCATTTAATTTCTCCTAATTCGCTTCGATCAGGGGCACTAGCTCGAGCTTTGATTAATATTGACTCGCAACAAATGAATGAATGAATTAATTAATGATATGATCATGATCAGGTTCTGGGTTCGTATATTCAAGTCGGCGTACCACCATATATGGATTCTTTAGCGCTTCCATGAAGCTGCCCGATGACTACACCGCTGGTGTCGTCGTCGCCTTCACTGTTTCTTTCTGTATGAAAAAGTCTGTATATATGGATTAGGCAACCTACAGCTCGTGGGACGACGTTGCCTTTCTGGCCGGAAAGTCATTACCGACCGATTGATGATGGATGGTTAGTTATGACTTGTTGTTCAGCGAGCGGAAGAGAGCATGCAGATTTTCTTTGAGAGACGAAGAAAGCAAATTGACACGCGAGAGAGCCTCCGTGTCTGTCAGTGGAAAAGCCAGGCCGGTAGGAGACAATTAAGTACCTGTCACACACAGTGGCGGAGCCAGGATTTCTCAGAGTCTCGGGCCCAAAACTAAAGAGGATATAAGTCTATAACCTATGTTGCCCGGATACTCCAATACAGATACGCGATACGGCAATACCGCAATTCACCATTGCTTCCATTCTAACTAACCAAGCAGAAATTTTGTTCATATTTAAGAACACATGAACAAATTTGCTCCACTAATTGACAAATGACAAAGAAACTACTTCCAAAAAATGCTGATCCAAAGCGACTCAGCTAAAATCAAGAAAACCTCCACTCTTATATGTACATCCACAGACCATAGGTTCTCTTAGAACCAAAAAAACAATTAATGAATTTACCTCAAACCTACACCAAGACTGCAGAGTGCAAACCACAAAGTTATTTACTAATTCACATGACTAATCTTATAGTAAAACATTAAAACCACAAGATGCTCAAGGCCAAGCTTCCCATCAAAAATTGTCAAAATCAAGCAAAAACCCCTAACACTTAGATATATCAACGATTTCTCTAGCCATGGTTGGTAAATTAGCACAATAGCGCCTGCCCTAAACTTCCAAGTTCTAAATCGTGATACATAAAGTAAATCATACAAAGTGATTCAAACAAACAAGTAAATATAGTATGACTGATATTGGGAAGGATAACCATGAGAAAACATGGAACAAGGAAGTCAGTTAGGCGTGGGCGTTAGATCGGGCTCACCAGGGGTGGTGGGGCGGTCTTTGCGGCAAAGCGGCGGAGAGGAGGCGGGGCGGCATCGCGCGAAGAGAGGCGTGGGGCGGTGCGCGCCGCCGCGGCCGTGGCGAGAAGAGGAGGCGGGGCGCGCGCGACGGCGAGGAGGCGTGAGGCGGCGCGCGAGAGCCGAGAGGAGGCCGAGAGGCATGGGCGGCGTTGCTGCGGGCGACGGACTTAGCGGAGAGAGGAGGCGGGGCTAGGGGCGGGGCGCGGCGCGGGGATGGTGCGAGACGAGAGGAGGCGGCGCGCAGAGCGGAGGTGGGGGGCGGCGATGCGGCGTCGCGGGGGAGAGGATGCGGTGGGGGGCGGCGATGCGGCGTCGCGGGGGAGAGGATGCGGTGGGGGGTTGGGGGCGGCGGATTCGCGGAGAGGCGTCTGGAGACGACGCGATTGGCAAGACGGGAGAGGATGAGCGCAGGCGGGCAGCTAGGGTTTCCCGGCCGTTGCCACTCTGCACGCACGCTCCGCCGCTCGCTGGTCGCTTTGCTCTCTGGGCGGATAGTAATAGCTCGGGCGCGGGAATAGTCTCGGGCGCCATAAAGACTCGAACTGTCCATTATACAATATTTTTTTAGATATGTATACTAAAATTTTCCATTACAATTTTTTCTGGGCCTCGGGCCGTGGCCCCACAGGCCCGAGGCCCATCTCCGCCCCTGGTCACACATACTAATTAAGCTAGCAGAAAGGCGGTTTATTCTACGTACAATTAAGCTAGCACACACATACGAATTAACTCTTGCCATGAACACATGCGTCGTCATATCCATCCTTCAGCTCGATGCCAGCCCTACACGCGTGTTAAGGAGTTGTTGATGCACTTTATTATACGTTGATTGCTTAAATTTATGGGCAGGCATGCTATCGTATGTTTTCCATTTAGGAAACAGTTTTGTAAGACGTTCTGTCTGTGTAGTCGTAAGTTCAACTATGTAGATATAAGATGTTCTATATAGTCGTAAGCTTGTTCAAAGTGGTCGTAACGAGTACCACATATACATTCGTAGCCATGGGACTGGTTTCAACAGACTTTCGAGCTGCTGGGCAACCGGCGCGGCCACAGAGTGGCGCGCGCAGACCAACGTGTACGGCAACGGCAGCAACAGCCGTGGCCGCGGCTGCGAGGAGCGCTACCTCCTCCCCTTCGACCCCACCCGCCGGCCTCACGCCTACGCCATCACCTAGACGCCCAACACCGTCATCTTCTACGTCGACGGCACCCCCATCCGCGATGTCGTCCGGAGCCACGCCATGGGCGGCGACTTCCCCTGCAAGCCCATGTCCGTCTACGCCACCATCTGGGACGGCTCCGCCTGGGCCACCGGCGGCGGCAGGTACAAGGTCGACTACACCTACGCGCCCTTCACCGCCGAGTTCTCTGGCCTCGTCCTCCGCGGCTGCCCCGCCATCCTTGGGGAGTGCGAGCTCGACCTCATGACGGCCGACTGCGCCGTGATGCCACCCCGCCAAGCGCGCCGCCATGCGCCGGTTCCGCACTTCCGCGAGCGGCACCTGACCTACACGGTGTGCCGCGACAGGGTGCGGTACAAGGACACCGTCTTCCCCGACTGCGGCGTCGACGACGAGTCCGAGCGCGACAAGTTCCACGTGTGGGGCGAGTCGAAGCGCGTCACGCGGCGCCGCCGGTACAAGCAGCCACAACCTGCTGCTGCTGGTGGCTCCGAGGCGGAGACCATGGCGTCGCTACTACACTTACACTAGCAGTACGTTTTGATCGATGCATGGAGCGCACACGTATGCTAGCTCTAATCTGAGCATCGATCGTCGTATACAGACAGATTAATGGAAATTACTGAGCAATCTCTTCTCTTGTGTGAGCCGCCCACGTGGCATGAACCGCCGCGTCCATCTCTTCTTCAATGCGGCCCGGCCCACACAAGCGACGGAGGACCAGCCATACATATGGGCTGCATGCCGCGCGTGCGCTCCGCTCCACGTTGGGCAACACAACGGCCAGCGGTAGACTTTCCTATGAGAGTACAGGGCCGACACACCCAGTAAGATTGTGTTTTCTTTTTGCTTTTTTTTTGCGTCTTTTTGGCTAAAGCTTCAAAGGAAGTCGAAATAAACGGTTTGCCTTTTGAAGCCACTTCTTTAAATGATTTTTTAAGTTTAAAATCATGTGCGTTGTTCACATCAATGTCTCCAAAGTCCAGAGTGTCATAAAAATACATAAAAATGCGACACACTTTTTGATGATGAGAGGCACGGGAAGCCTGAAATTGAGCACACAGGCAAACAGCAAAGTATATGTCCGGCCTCGGACAAGTGAGGCAGAGGAAGGAGTCAATCATGTTGTGGTACTTCTTCTGGTCCATGGACTCTCCATCTTTATCAGGATTTAGCATGGTAGAAATGGCAATTAGAGTAGACACATACTTAATACTTCCTATGTCGAAGCACCAAAGAAGGTTCTTGGTGTACTTGTTTTGATGGATGATTGTCCCTTTATTCAGTTGCTTGATTTAAAAACTAAGGAAGAATGTCAACTCATCCATCATACTCATCTCAAACTCCCTGCTCATCAAATCTGAAAATTTGAACATCAAAGCATGAGAGGAGCCATCGAAAATTATACCATCTATATAAATCTGAACAAAAAGGAAATCACTAACATACCTGAGAGTAAATAAGATTTTATTTACCATTTCTATTTTAAAGTTATTCTTAAGTAGGAAACTCTTAAGTCTATCATACCAAGCTCTAGTGACTTACTTCAATCTATACAAGGCTTTATAAAGTTTCACACATGGTTTATAAATTTGAGATTTTCAAGACCAGAAGGCGCTTGACATAAACTTCTTTTTTCTATGGAACCATTTAGGAATGCACACTTGACGTCTATTTAAAATAATTTCAAGCTCTTAAACGCATCAAATGCTAACAAAATGCGAATGACTTCTAATATAATTATATGTGAAAAGGTTTCCTCAAAATCTAAGCCATCTACCTAAGAGAAACTCTAAGCTACAAGCCTACTCTTCTTTCCAAAGCACATAAGTTAACCCCACACAACACGAGTTTTACTCACACACTTAACTCATGCACGTTTTTCCAAAGCACCTAAGTTTGAATTCACTAAGTCAAGAACATTTGATCCACTTGATGCCCTCAGCATTTCCTTGACCTAAACCGCTCCTCCAAGCGTCGCAGTTTTGATCCATGTGGTTTCTAGTATTTGGTCTTCTTACCAAAATATCATTCCTTGACCAGATCACATCCATTGATTGCAAGCAATCACCATACTTTCCACATGTAGATGTACTAATGTTTTGCTGCTTATCAGCAAGTCTCCCCTGTTCCGGTTCCACCAGACTATTTTTCACTTGGACCAACCAAGCCACTTGATGTAACCCGTCGCTCAAATCTTGCCTTTAATATATTTTGTCTTTCTTGTGCTATACTTAAGCTCAACTATGTCACCCCGACATCCTTGACCGTTCTAGCTCCGATTCTTGTCGTTGACCATGATTGACTCAAATATTCTCTACATATCTTACAACAAAAAAATTATTTCCGGGTATAAGTTTTTCATAACTCGAGCCACATTAGTTAAAACATTTTTCATGCAACATAAATAGCGTGACCAAACATAATTCAAATCAACAGAAGACCTATTTCCTAAAATCCAAGAGACAAACCTTAGGGCCGATCGGACCGGCAACTAGGGACCGGTCCGACCGGTCGAGCTCAGTGCAAAACACCCTCTCTATAAAAAAATATAACCGTTATTAAAACCCTAGTTATACCGTCTGGCGGTCTGACCGCTCCGACCTATCAGTCTGACCGGTTTCCTTAAAAAACCTAGAACATAGGAACGATGCAAAATTCAACTTCTAACCATACCAACTTAGCAATAGCACACAACATCCTGGATGTTCTCATATAGTTCCTCGCTTCTTATCTCTACCACTAAAAAACCACCAGTTGTAAACTTTTCTATAGCTACCCCAACAAATGTCCCCATGATCAAGACCTCTCCTAGATGCACCAAACCAACTGTTCTCGAACCAACCGAACCTTTGAAACGAAGGGCGATATCCACTGTAACCTCTCCTTTCTCTTACTCACTCAAATCCAATGGCCTGATTGTTTGGATCATACCTCGTCACACACCCGCGCGGCGTGACTCCCGACGCCCTCACCCGCGCGATGCGCAACTCCCCCCACGCCCCATCTCCCACCACCATCTCCCACGCCCCATCTCCTCCTCTCCTCTGCACGCAGAGCCCGTGGCACGGCGGCGTCCCCACCCGCGCGACTCCCGACGCCCATCTCCCACGGGCGGCGGCGCGGCGCCGATCCTCCCCCCCCGCGCGACTCCCCTCTCCCACAGCGGCGGCGTGGCGCCCACCGATCCTCCCCCCCGCGCGACTCTCTCTCCCGGAGCGCATGTCGCTAGAGCTCGGCCGGCGCTCGCGCGCTACTCCACCTTCGGCGGCCTCAACTCCTCCACCCGCCGCCGCCAGGGCCACCTCGGCGTCCGTGCGGTTCCTTGCAACGTTCGTCTTTTGGTAGTTTCCCGCTCGATCTGATCGCGATCGTAAGGAATGTCAGCAGGGCCACGCTCGCGGATCTCTCTGGTGGTGGATCTCCTGCTGGACCGTGCCAGATCCGCCCCTAACATCTTGATGGTGCGTGATGCTACATCTTCCAGTTTTAGTTCCTGCAATGCCGCTGCATGTTTTGCTCAGTATTTCATTAGATGCTATTCCAGCAAATGCCTCATGTTGGGCGACCTTTCTTGATCCAAAGCTGTCGCAATGTCAGCATCTAGATGCCATCCGACACATGCGTATTCTGCCCATCTTCTCCGACTGCAATCAAGACATAATTCACACCCACGGAGGACAAAAAGAGAACTGTGCAGCATGCTTGCTTAGGTGAGATTTTCGCTCATTTCCCCTATTACAGTACGGAGGACGAAAAGATTACTAATCGTTTCTTGGTATGTTTTCTTTTTCCCAAGAACCAAATGCAATATCATCAGAGGTCCAGATTTTGCTAATCTTGGATAGGATTCTTACTCTAATATATGTATTTTTTCCTTTCCTTTTATCGACTATGCGAGTAAAGGGAATTGAAAATCAAATTTGTTGCATTGAAATACTTTTAGCGATGTGCGTCTTGATCTAGCAATTGTCTTAGACAAAGCACCAATTCTTGGTATGCCTTGTTCGGTTGCTATTTTCATGGATATTTTGTAGACTTACAAAATGTAAGGTGATTGAAATTATGAAAGCCTTACCCGATTAAGATTTTAGGTAAAAGCTCCAATGAAATAATGAGGAATGTCTTTAGGTTCCAGCGATAGACTTTCGAGTCCAATAGATATAAATCGGATGCCATTTTGTGGCTAATCATATTATTTAGTATTATTAAGGCGAAGTTTGGTGATGTGTTGTTTGTCGTTTATAGCAGAGTGTTATTCTCAAGTTTTTATAAGACTAATTTCAAATGACGCAGTTGCTTCATGTGTTTTTCAGTCTGCATGGCATGCCTTTTGCATCTTCGTGGCTATTGTTTTGTTTGGTGGTCATGTATGTTCATCCAACATCCAGATGAGGCACCAATATGAACAACTATAACATGATAGCCTGAATCAATAAATTAGTTGTGAGATAATCTTTTTCCTTCATTTGGTTAAGCTTTTCTATGTGAAGAAGGATTAGCAATTACGTTATTTGTGTTCAGAATTGATGCATACCACTTTTTTTCTGTTAAGAACCATTGTTAATCACTAATCTGTAATCCAATACATTTTTTGCACGCTATTGTTTTGTTAAGAACAAAAGCACGTGCAAAAGCTGCTACAAGTTTTCCTACCTTTACAATATTCCTTACAGCAGGTTAGTTGTTCCACCTTCTACGTTGTATGAATGAGCATGTACACTAGAACTTAATTCCATCAAGAGCTGAAGAAATGAGCATGTGCTCTCCTTAATCCTTATAAGTTTCTGTATTTAGCACTGTCAAAAAAGCAGAATATTGCATTTTTTGTCGAATAGGAGTTTCGCGATAGTCAAACGAGAAAATTGGATCGACGTCATATTTCTCTCTCTGCGCAGATTTCTTTGATAACTCTTGATTCGCCACATTAAAAGTTCTTTCCAATTGGGGTTAAGTTGCTTTGGAGCATCTTTGTCCCGATATCTTTGTATAAGGCGATCATATGTTTCTTTGGTTCCGAATTATGAGCAAAATTAATAGCACAGGGCATTGTAGTTTTATGCTTATCAAAGTCCTTCGTCTCTGAAGAAGGCAATGGCACATCCATACTTGATATCTTCATATGTGCTGCATACTCAAGACTGATTCTGCAGAGATTCTTGGAATTCATTTTCTGTATTCTTCCAGTTTTGATCAAGCCCACCCATGGTGGAGGGGGCAAGGTATGATGAAATGTCTCACACACGAGGGAAATGCTTTTTGTAACTTGTAATTAGCAATTGCATATGCATTTGTGTTCTTCATTGTTTGTTTTCATTTTACATTTTATCGAGAGAAGTCTGCACTGTAGTTGATTGAGTTTAAGCCATCATGGCCATATGCAACACATTGTTACAAATTGTAGCAACTTTTTTGGCTTGCAGATTGCGTTTCTTTTTCTTTTTTGTGCGTGTGCATGACTGATTTTATGAGTGCATTTGTAACATCGCTCGTACCAATCTGTCTTTCATTCTTCATCATTTTTTAATCTTTTACCCTTTTTTAAGGGAATGAGAATAGTTGAAGGGCCTGATGACTTTGTGGATTCTGTGCTGAGCGCTCAACGGGAAGCTGCAGCATCATTTGGCATAAACACACTCTTAATTGAGAAGTATATTACTCAACCCAGACATATAGAAGTCCAGGTAATATTTGGATTTCAGTCCCACACTCCTGCCAGTCATTTCTTTAATCATATGTCTGCAGTAGTCCTCTGTTTTTTTATATGGCTCTATTTCATTATGTGAAGGTATTTGGAGACCAACATGGAAATGTAATTCACTGTATGAGAGAGATGCAGTCTACAAAGAAGGCATCAAAAGATTATCGAGGAAGCTCATTGTAAGTTTTATTATTACGTTACGCATACTGGATTTGCTTTGAACAAAATAACAATTTCAGTTTTACATTTACATATGCTCTGACCAAATGTGACAAGCGAGTTTCGGTCTCATATTGGTGAAGCTGTTGTGTCGCCGCAAAGGTGGCATACTTGATACTTCTGAGAATATTGCATCTTGTGGTTTAAGAAATAAATTTGTTGGTTTATGTTTTCAGTTCATTATTGTTGGTTGAGTTATTCTTTTTTTCTACGCACTAGCAGTCCAGTGACCAAGTCATACAGTGTATTTCTTTACACCAATTTATGGGGTGACAATATGCAAGCAACTTATTATTTGGAAACTTGTGTTCATTCACTTTTTATGGAACAACATTCAGCTTAACATTGCAAGCTACCTATCCTTTTCCATGCATTTTATTATAAAACAAGTGGGTCTTCCTTGTCCCCCCCCCCTCAATATGTTCTTCAATAGTTGTTCGTATAATGTTTATATTGTATACACAAGGTCACTTATTGGATTATTTGTATTGAAGGCGGTTGGTTACTACAATCTGGAGCAGTGGAGTTTATTGTGGATACTCTTTCGGAGAATTCTATTTCATGGAGATGAATACTCGACTTGGTACTATATTATGATGATCGTCTAAGATGCTCGAGTGCATATTTTTATTATGCGATATGCTATCACATATTAGCTTCATGGTGTAAACCTTCTTTGAACAATTTCTCTAAACCTAGGTTTTAAAGGTCTAAATATTTTTCGTTGTAGCTGGGTTAAATATTTTTGTTGTATGCATGGATACCAACTGGATAAAACAATCGAGGATTATCATCATGAAGCAAATTGCCTACCTTGTGCAATAAAAAAACCCAAAGTGCATGGACCACAAAAATAAAATAATCTATTTCAAAACTAGCAGATGAGCATGTGTGATATATCACATATATATTATTAGAAGATCTTTATTTTTTCCATCTGTATATGGATAGTCTTCTAACCACATTTAGCTTCAATACAAACCTGAATGCATTAGCTCTTATATTCTAAACTACTTCAATACAAACTGGATGCAGAGCTCTTATATTCTAAACTAACTCACCGGTGAATCAATCTTTGAAGGTTGAACACCCATGTGAGAGATGATCGTTGGTCAAGATCTTGTGGAGTGGCAAATACGTGTTGCAAATGGAGAACGCCTGCCATTATCTCAAGAGCAGGTCCTGCTAAATGGTAAACTTTGTCAGGGCATTCATGATCTCATCCTAAACTCTTACAGATGATTCCTTAATTGCATGCTCTATCTCTTGGCTAATTTTATTTCCTTCTCATCTTAAACTTCATCACATTAATTTCAACATAATCCATTCTGCAGTAGATGTCACAACATATGTGAATTACAAAGGCATGTGGACAATAAGATTTGTAAACCTGTTCTTGCGACCACGGCCATCATCACTGGAGCTTAGCACACAATGTCAGGCTGGGCGGCGAACGAGGGCGATCATCACTAGGCAATCCGCAAGCGGACAACAGGGAAGGTCGGGCGCAGCACAGCGATCCAGTGCCGCCGGCCGCGATCCGCAAGGCAAAGCGGTAGCGCCACGCCGAAGACACCAGGTGAGGGCGATCATCACCAGGGAGCCGTTAGTTGATCACGGTACGTCAACCTCTCATAACTTTTAAGTTGTTTTAGCCATCCTTTGCACTTGTTGTTCAGTGATGTTAAATTGTTCGATGATTGTCAATATCTGATCATGTTAAATCTCCAGTCGCTGCTAGCCTACTACTAATGTTGGTGTTGGTGATTGTCCAACAAGTGTTTAATTAAATTGTTGGTGTACAAACTGAACTTGAATCGAGTTAAGGACTTTTGATTATTTGATTTGCATGATTATATATATGCAATAGCCTGTCTCATATTTATTTATTTCTGTTACTTCTGTCTATCTAAAGCACCACATCATACTAAAATAATTTAGGTGAAAAATAATGTCGGAACACTCGAGGATGTCATTTGCTTTGGCATAAATATAGGCACTTTAATAATCAGATGTCCTACTAGGCATCATAAATCTTTGATTGTACTTTGGTTTGGTGTGGGATTTATTTCATTAGAGCTATATCATCCACTAAAAGAATACATTGGTACAAAGATCCCTTTTTACATCAGTGTGCTATTGCGAGATATGTTACAGAGATCCCTTTTTATAAAAGTATTTTATCTTTTCTATTCTATATACTTTTTCTTGCTTTGATTAAGGTGCCTTCAAATCTAGACTAGATGGGTACACAGGGGGACATAGACGGGGATGAAGGTTGCGCGGTGTTGTTTGCAATCTTTGCAAAACCCGTGCTTGACGGCACATGTACTTCTAACAATTCAACTATTCAAGTGTCGGCAATAACAGATGACAACCAAGAACTCGGTATGCACTCTATTCATCATTGCATATTCATAATTTGGTTTAGATAAAATAAAATATTAAATTTTGCTCATATCTATACAGATCAAAAGAAAAATCATATAGAGTGAGGCAAGAATGGACACGATTGGCAATGCTCGGATAATTGCCGAGGAGGAAATGCGATCACCCTCTAACCAACAAATTGATTTAGATGGGGACAAAGGAAACGCCAATGTTGTTTGCAATGCTGAAAGTCCTTTACTCGATGTACCTATACTCCCAATTCAGTTGCCCAAGTGTCAGCTGTAACAAATGACAACCAACAACTAGGTATGCACTCTAATCATCATTGCTCATCTCAATAGAGATCAATTGAAAAAGGATATTGAGAGTAAGACAGAGATAGTTACTGAGGAGAAGCAATCAGCCTCTAACGAAGGAGATGATTTGAAAACATTGATTCGGATATCACAACATAACAAACCTAAGAAGTCGAACCTTGCTAAAGTTGTGCCCCAAGGTAACTAATTAGATTTTTTTATTATTGCGCTCCTTTTGATTTGCAGTGATATAATTAACTCTTGAAAAATAACATTACACGTTCTAGATTACAAGTGCACCCAGGACGATCTTGAGATTCTTTTCCTTGTGCAGGAAACTAACAGGATATTTTGTTATCAACTTTATGCGCTTTTGGAATGGTATTAGATTACCAGTGTTTCCAATTGTGAGTAAACAATCTTTTGTGTACTTGGTAAAAACATTCTACAATTAATTGTTATTTATAACAGTAAAGTGTAATGATTTGTACAGGATGGGAATACATTCCTGAAGATATACAAGAACTTATTAGGCATGTGAGGATTTAGAAAACATTCCTTAAGACATACAAGAACTTATTGGAACCAATTTTATGGTAGAGATGTTTCAGTGTATGGACAACGAATCTAAAGACAATATTTCTGAAACAGTCTTTTTATTTTTTACCGTATCGTTAGCATGAGAAAGAAAAAATATCATTGTTTGATTGTTTTCATATGCATCCCCGAAATATAGCCGTAGCGTTAGCACGGACACTATACTAGTGTTGTAAATGCATCAGCCTGGTCTGGGAGGTTACGTGGGCCTCCTCTTTCTTGAATGAAGCGACCGAGGATCGTCTATATGGGCTGCAGGCCGCGTGTGCACTCCACTCCACGCTGGGCAACACAGCGGCCAGTGCAGGGGAGACGCACACGCTAATGCCTTTATTTATTTTTTCGGGTTTTTGAAGTAAGTTTGACGAGTTTTTTGAAGTAATTTTTAATTTTAAAATTATATGTATTATCGATATCAATATTTTTCTTAGTATTAGAAAGCGCAAGCATAAACCACAATAAAAAATGAGAAGACACCAACGGGAAAAATAGGGCCTAACACACGCAGGCAGCACTACTCACCCTCGCACACACTGGAAATGAAACGGCTAGGAGGAGGCGTAGCGGAAAAGCAAACGGCTCCTCGTCGTGCACAACGGTCATATTACCGACCGTTGCGCGATTGGATTGGATTGGACTGGATTCCTTTAAAGCAGCCCGTGTCTCGCATCGCCTCCCTCCCGTCCTCCCTCCCTTCTTCCCTTCCCCTCTCCTCTCTCTCGGCATCTCCTCTCCTCTCCTCTCCGCTCCGCTCCACCACAAGACGAGATGGAGACGCCTCTGTCCACCAGGAGGATCACCCGCTCGCTCGCCGCCGCATCCGCCCGTGAGTCTCTCCTCTCACCTCCTCTCCTCCTTCGCCTCCAAGATCGCTTCTTGATGCTCAATTCTTCTTTGCTGCTGCTGCAGACAAGGACCCCGCCACCCACTTCTCCAGGACCAAGAACGCCGCCGGGGACCGCTCCGCGCTGCACGACATCACCAACGACTCCCCCATCGTCGGCCTAGCCGCAGGGGGCCTCCACGCCGACAAGACGCCCGTCGCCAAGACCCGCCCCAGGCCCCGCCGCACGCCCGGATCCGGCGAGGCGCTCCTGCGCGGCCAGGTCAAGACGCTCCTCCAGAAGGTCGACGAGGAGTCCTGCGCCGCCGCCGTCCGGCCAGCCCGCATCCAGGCGCTGCTCGGCGTCTCCAGGTCCCCCGCCCAGCTCCTCGCGCCCACGCCGGCCAACACGCCGCAGCTCGGGACCGTGTCCCCCGCAAGGGAGGACTTCCTGCTGCCTGATGGCCTCATGATGATGCCCTGCGTCCTCGAGGAGGAGGAACTGCTTCCTAAGCTCCAGGTACCGACTGCACGTCGTCTTTTCTGTCCATCTCCGTGCAACAGCCCAAAGATGGGTTCTTTTCAAGTTCTGATTAGCTACCAATTATCTCTGATTAAACATGCGTGCGATTGTGGTCACCCAAGATTTCCGTTCTCTTCCTAGTACATCGCTAAGGCGATAGGCATTCTTGTTCTAGTTCCATCTCTTAATTGCCATCCCATTAATCTTTATTTAGGCTTGCTGCTGCACTGACATGTCAAATGTAGTTGTAATCTCTGGATTATCTGAACTACCTAATGGGATATACTAATATCTTTGATAAGGAATCTTGCTGCATTGGTCAGGTCTTGGCAGTAAGTAGCAATTACTCTGCATTATTACTAGCTGCATCTTGCCTGTGGTGAAATACTGAAATGCGATGCCAACTCTGTGAAGAATTGCCAACCATTTCATGTGTAGCCTCTAACTAGCGCAATTTGTGCCGTGTTGCATTTGGTGCTGAGCTGCTTTGCCCGTTGTCGTGCAGGTCATTGCAGCTTCTCTGCCACCGCCGCCGCCGGCAGAGGAGAACCTCGGCGAATGCCAGCTGAACCGTGCGCTGGTGTTCGACGACTCCCCTGGGAAAACGAACCTGTCCGGAGGGTCGGTGGTCTGGTCATCCCTGACGTTCCAGGGAAGCAGCAGCGACAGATCACCGGATGACGACAGCTCATCGGCTTGGTCTATTCAGGTCCATGCCAGCTCCGAGAAGGGTGACGAGGAGCTCGGCGAAGACGCTGTGGGAGAGCTGGAAGAAGAGTACACCGAGGACGAGTGGCAAGGAGAAGATGATGGCTGCTTTGATGATCTGTGCGAGGGGATGAGCAAGATGACCGTGTTTGATGAGGAGGAGGAGGAGGTCCACCCGGTTGGGCTGCCGGCGTTTGAGGGGAGGCACACCCGTTTCATCTACAACAGCGACGATGAGATGGAGAGGGAGGAAGTGGTGGTGGATGCAGCGGCGGAGCATGGCGCGCTGGTGCTGAGGGGCCTGCCGGTGCCGGAGGGGAAGCATCTCCGCTTCCACGAGGAGGACGAGGAGTAAGGATTGCTCCCTGACAACGGTTGTCACTCCCTGACACCAAGCAAGCAACAAAACATTCTTTTGGTTTCGACTCGACGACAGGCATATTCTGTGTTTCTTTTGTACTCCATCTGGTTGATGTTTCAGTTCTTACCAATTTCATGTCTTACACCAATTCAGCTTTCTGAATGCATACATATCACTCTCAATTGGGTTGAGTTACTGAATAATGCAATATATCTCCTAGTTCATGCTCATCCTGTACTTGCCACCTTCTGTTCCGGTGTCCATTTGTCATGTGTAATGCTGGGCTGGTAAATGCACGACGTTGAGATTGTAGGGGAAATGGCCCCAAGTCTGATGCAGTCTATTGAGTTGTGAACATGAGCCTTGAGGTAGCATCACCAATGCATTGCGTTACCACCTGCGGATGACAAGTGCCAGGTCGAGGTGTTGATGCTACTAATCTATCTAATGGATATAATTCTGACTCCCGTGCTACACACAATGTAGATGGCTGGAGTACTTCATCATCCATGTCTTTCGATAACAATATGGATCAGTGAACAGGTGGGGATTCTATTCCATCGGCTTGCTGCCTGAGATTTTGGCTGTAGTACGAGCTTTGATTCTTTTCCAAGTTGCACGGTCAATTCATGCTGGATACGGATACTGGAAACACTAGCAGCAGGCATGTGCGCAAACAGAGCAGAGTTTTAAGAGCGCGCCATGAACATTGATTAGAAACGTATTCCAGTCTCGATCGGATGCAAGAATCGGAACGGGAGGAGGACAAATCAAAGAGTGATGAAATGACAGCTTAGGCAGGCGAGATGTTTAATTCGTCGACTGCTCCATCGATCGATCGGGCGGAGAAGAGACGCATGCTGCCAATTCAGTACACCATCCGTTCAGTTCAGCTTCCATGTTTATTACGTCTTGGTGAAACTAACCAGTTACCCCAGCCAGAGCTGCGCTTTTCCACGGTTGGGTAGTAGCAACGACAGTCTCAAGACCAAAAGAAAGAAAGAAAGATACTGATGGATTATGACCACATTATCTGATCGAGATAATTTTTAATCGCAGCTGAGAACAAATGAAATATGTTAGTTCACACGTACGACGATTTTGATTAATTACCAGCTAGTTTGATCAAGTGAACGGGAATATCAATTCCTCGGTTGTATCGTTCTATTCTATGCTCCAAATTGCTTCACTGAGCTGCTGCTACTGAGCTCACACAACAGGCAGTAGCAAGTGAGAAGGAACCTTTCTCTCTTGTTGGGACGACAAAGGGAAATGATCCGGGTGATGAGTTGAGGTGCAGGAGATGGAGCCAGCTGTGCTGTGCATCGATCGCCGTCGCGGCGCGCTCCTCTGCCGGCCGGCCAGCCGGGCCCCAGTCCAGTCCACCCAAGAAAAGCTAAAAGAAGACGACGACGTCCACAATCGTCTCTCTCCTCCCTCCTCGTAATCGTATTCGTCTCCCTCCTCCCTCCTCGAGTCTCCTCCCCCCACCCCACCCATTTGCTGCTTTGCTTCCCCAGTCGGTCAGCCAGTCTCCTCCTCCTCCTCCCCGATTTGATCTCGATCCCCCACCCCGTGATGGATCGCAGCAACCCGCACCTCGGCCTCAACAAGCTCGGCCGGAACATCCGCAAGGCCACGCCGCCGCCGCCACCCCCTCAGCCCCACGTCTACAACGTCAGCAAGAGCCAGTTCCGCGACATCGTCCAGCAGCTAACCACCGGATCCCCATCCCCTCCGCCGCACCCCAAGCCCCCCTCCATGCGCCTCCAGAAGATCCGCCCGCCACCCATCGCCACACCCGTCGCCCGCCCCCCGCCCCTCCACAACCACCAGATTATTCCCGACCCTAACCCCGTCTTCCACCGCCCCCCGCCACCGCAGCCCATGCCCGTGCCAGGATCCGCATGGGCCGACTCTCCCGTCTCCGCCTACATGCGCTTCCTCGAGAACTCCCTCTTCAGCGCCACACCCCCGGGCGCCGCGGCGGCCGGGGCAGCTGCAGCTGCGGGACAGGCGCCCCCACCGGTTCCGTCACCCGGGATACTCCCCTCGCCGAGCGGATTTCTCAACCTGCTCTCGCCGACGCCCAGGTCGCCCTACCCGCTACTCTCGCCGGCGCCGCCGCTGACGCCCAACTTCCCCATGCTGTCGCCACTGCCCGGGACGGGGATCCTGGGGCCAGTGCCCATGCCGCCGTCGTCGCCGGGTCTCTGGTTCCCGCAGTCCCCGTCGGGGCTGCTCTCGCCGTCCGGCTTCTTACCGATCTTCAGCCCACGGTGGAGAGATATGTAGCACGGGCCGCTCTCCCCAGCAGTCGACCCTGTGAAGGTAGCAACGGTGAGGTGAATTGGGTCATCCGCCGGAGGTGGACAAAGCACACAGGTGGGTTGTAGCGTTCGACACCACTAATCGTTGCTGTTACTTACTGCTCGTCTGATCAGTCTTCAGTCAAAGGTTTCGGTAAAGGCTGTTGGTTATATATTTGTAATTGTATAGCTGGGAAATTTTCGATTCATTCACTTTTCTTAGCTGCCAAAGCCGGACAGGAAAAACTGGGGGTGTTGTAGTTTAGATTCTTGAGTGACTAGCCTTGAAACATGTAGTTGTAAACTTTTAGTTCAAGAAAGATTAGCCCTTTCTGACAATTATTTTGCTCATGATTGCTGTTGGTTTACCTATCCAGGGAAAGGAATGGTTTTTCTTTCATTTCCTTTTTCTTTTTGAGAGGGAAGAAGATAACTTGTCAGACATCGGCTGGTCTGAAAATCGAAGTCAGTAGATCGTCTTTTTCTTACAACAACTATCATAGTAGAGTAGAGGTTTAGCACGTCATTGGCATTACCACTACTTTTTGAGAGCATCATTTCATCCTGCTCTCATTATGCTCATATATGAGATAAAAGATCGCTCATTTGCTCAGTTTCTTAGTGTGGTATGAGTGTTTCCTGATCTCCAAATGTGTCCTATGCATTTTACTTTGTGATGGATAGTGCAGCATTATTCCTTTGTTGGGATATAATAGGAATTCGACTCCATTGTTTGCACAGCGGTATACTGTACGCGCCTTTGTATGCCTTACTAGTTTATTTTCTTCCGTACCTATATTGAGTGAAGGACCCAAAGGTCATGCAGCATCGTGATTGAAGTTTCCACATGTGTAAAAATCATCTGGACAAATTGATATTGTTTAAATGGTGTCACTGATGCACACTGTGCCGTGAGGCCTAAAAATGCAATAGGTTTTGAGTCGTGTGTCATATTATAGTTTGCTGTTCCTCTGTTTTAGGATTAATATGAAATCTACTTCTGGACCCCTGGGTATGTAATGCTAAAGTAGGGAATAACTAAAGGGTGGTTCTCATTGTTATTCTGTAAGCAACTGGTATTTTTTGTGTACCGCATCTCTTTCTAAGTTAATATTATTGTAGCAATCCGTATCGAATTTTATCATAATGCATTGTTCGTTTTCTAACTTGTTCTTTCATAAATTTATTTAGCTTCTATAAATGTCTGACTAGACTGGATGTCTTTTGTCATGCTTGTCATCGAAGCTAGAGTAGCTTCCAAACAAAGCCCGTGGACAATTGTGATGCACTGATACTAATAAATCCGTAGTTATAATCAAGACTCAAAATTTGAATTTTTATATACATCTGTTCACGGCTTCTGTGCGAATTGTTTTGTGGTTCAGGGTTTAGTGTGAGTATTTTCCTTTGTTACATGCATGATACATGTTGCTAGCTTGTATATTCAACGCTAGACCTCCTTGCTTAGACCTCTGCGTGCGTGATTTTGCACCCAAAGACACCCATACTGGATAAACATATGACCTTTCCATAGCCTGTTGTTTATATGTTTACTCATGTTCATCGAATCATTCTGCAGATGTTTACACTTTGTAATCTGGTTGCAGACGTGTTATGAACCTCAGTTCATAACGGGTAAACACCACCAAGAAGATGGCCGGATGGAGTCGGCGTAGGGAAGGAGGAGAGACTTTAGACTAGGAAGACTTTATTATTACTGCAATGTCATTTTAGCGATGTCAACGTTGTCTTAATGACAATAGCATGCGGTAGCCTTTATATAGATGGCTCCCCCTAACAGATCGAATCTAACTCCAATCATATCTCTAACCCTATCTCTAATACAAGGAAACCAATCTCTAACTCAAATAGAACCCAATCTCTAATTCCTAATAATGACCCAACTGGCCCAAGCCCCATGTCTATAACAAGACGTCAGTCCTAAGATGTAATGTTTGGTGTCACACCACTTCACCATTCTACCCACCGGAATGGAAAAGTATGTTTGTATAGGTGAATCTTTGGTTCGCTTAGGTGGTAATAAAGCAATATATATGTCTCAACTGTCTTGAAAGAAATGATTATAAACACTGTACTTCCCATAGAGTTGATGTTGCAAGTGCACTTTCCTGTTGTTTCTGGTTGGAGTATTCAAGAATGCCTTTTCCTTGAGTGCCTTTGCAGATTGCAAGGGTGTTTGCTCCTCCATTTGGCTATGGCAAGAGAGTGACAGAACAACTCTGTAATTAGCAATTTGCCGGTTTTGATCCTTGCAGAGTTTGAAGGCTTTTGTAGGTTCGCAGGCGTGTCTATCATATTGGTTAGCTTAGAAGCGTTGAAATTATTTTTACTCATTGTCGTAGTCGTAAAGATCTGTTGGTAGAGATGGTACCCAGTTTTTTGGGTTGAAGACATGCTCGAAGTCTCCTCTAGATTATTATATGAACTCGCTATAATTTCATCTATGTTTGTGGAGCTAAGAGCATCTCCAAGAGTGCTCCTAACCAGCCTCCTAAATTTAAATTTAGGTATTTAAAAGAAAAATAGTTCTCCAACAATACCCCTAAATAAACTCTTATCCTAAATGAGCCCCTAAATCATCCTTCAAAACTCTCAAAAGTAAGAGCACTCCCACCACCCCTAAATTTCTTCGCGTAATTTTTTCCGCTACGCGCGCACGCTTCCCTTTCTCCCACTATCCTGCGAAGAGATAGCTCTTTTCTTCGTTCCTCCTCCATTCCCCCTCCAAAATCGTCTGCCCACTCCATCACTGGCGCCGCCCCGTCGTCCTCGTCCTCCCACATCGCTCGCGCCTCCCCCGTCCTCCGGCGCCGCTCCCGTCGTCCTCGTCCTCCCACATCGCCCGCGCCGCCCCCGTCCTCCGCGCGCGCTCGTTGTCCGCGCCGCCCGTCGTCCTCGTCCTCCCACATTGCCGCGCCTCCCCGTCCTCGGCCCGCTCCGTCGTCCTCGTCCTTCCACATCGCCGCGTCGCCCCGTCCTCGGCGCTCCGTCGTCCTCGTCCTTCCACATCGCCGCGCGCCGCCGTCCTCGGCGACCGCTCCGTCGTCCGACGCCGCCCCCGTCGTCCTCGTCCTCCCGCATCGCCCGCGCCTACCCCGTCGTCCGACGCAGCCCCATCGTCCTCCCACATCACCCGCGTCGCCCCCATCGTCCGTGACGCCGCCCCCCATCCTCCGGCGACCACCATCGACACAAGGTTCCACCGACTTCTTTTGGTTTGCCGTTCTTGCTTTCTTTGTTTGTATAGTAACAACGTTGGATTTTGCAGGGCATAGAAGCGCTGCCAGACATACAAGATCGGCTGGAAAAGCCCATATCTTTACCCCCGTTTAATGTTTGTTGATTGGATGTGTTTGGCTAGAAATTGGAGGAAACAAGCTATCGCAATGTTAATTAGTCAGTGTGCCAAGGCAATAGCTAGCTGTGTTGGTTTGTCCTGTGTTGATGTTTAAATCAGATTATGGCTGCGTAGAAATATTTGATTAGAAATGCACCTATAGATGAACTATTGAGGGTTCAGTTGATAAGAATATTGTCCAGATTTTTCTCTTCGTACTTGAACATGTTAATCTCTGCAATACAGCCACTACTCAAGACTAGGCAATGGACCACATGGTGATACATGGCAAAACATTACAATGATTTGATGAAAAACAACTTATAGTTTTATTAACAGCATTGTACAGTGTAGAAAATTCAAAATTGAGTTATAATAGCACTGTACTGATCTCTTTTGAGATAATGGACTATACTAATCTCTTACAGGGCATATGGAAGGAGATGGATATTTTACTAATTTGTTGAATGATGGGAGCAATCCATTGCTTTGGGATGGACTGGGTAGCAATCCTGAAGAGCAGATTGTGGAAGTTACTCCTAGTGTGACAACTAGCCAAAAAAGAACACAGAATTTCAGCATGAAGGAAGATGAACTATTGGTGTCAGCATGGCTCAATGTGAGTATGGATCCTATTCAAGGCAACAATCAAAATAGATCGACATATTGGAATCGAATACACGAGTACTTCCACTTGAACAAGGACTTCTCCTCAGATCGCAACGCAAATTCTCTCACGCATCGTTGGGGTGTCATTCAAGATAATGTTAATAAGTTTCTTGGATGTGTAGCCCAGATTGAGGAAGAAGGCAAGCGGTGTGTGACCCAAGACAAGGTAACACCAACACCTATATGCTCGTTTTTATCTGGTTGTACAAACACATTTTTTCATCTGTTGAATTGTGCAGGCAAAAGTTTTGTTCAAGGCCCAAGATCCTAAACATAGAAATTTTCAATTCCTGCATTGTTGGAATATGTTGGAACATCAGCCAAAGTGGATTGCAAAGCAAAAACAATTGTCAGCTCAAAATCACTCTCATAAAAAGCAGAAGGCTACCATTGATTCAAGTCCCACAGATTGTACTCCTACTAATCCGATGATAGCGATTCTGGAAGTCCAACATGCCATGTCCCAAAGAGGCCAATGGGAAGGAAGAGGGCAAAAGAAGCAGCACGTCAAGGAGGAGGTCATGTGTACATCGAGGTGTTAGAATATTTGTGGTCCAAGAAGAAAGGCGCTGATGATGAGAAAGAGCGCAAGAAAGAGGAGAGATATGCACAAGCACATGCACTAGAACAAGAATGGTTTGCGCTTAAGAAACAAGAGTTCAACTTCAAGAGAACACTAGAGGAAGAGCGGATTATGACAGTGGATATTAGCGGCATGGATGTCCAGCAGCAGCAATACTATAGGCTCCTTCGGGATGAGATCATCGCTAGACGTAGTACAAATTAGTTGCTTAATTTATTTTTTTCATTCTTCTTAGTTTGCATTAAAATCCTGAACTTGTCTCTGTCATCAAAGTATCTTGCTTTTCAGTATGAACTGCTACACATTATGCTTGTCAGTATGAACTGCTACACATCTTGCTTATCAACTCCACATTTGATGAATCGTCAATCTGTGAGAAACCATTGCACTTGTGATGAATTGTTGAGAGCTGTCTGATGTCAGCTATGCAATTGTTCTCATTTCCAGGCACCAGCATGAACACCTCATATAGTCGTATTTCCACAGGTCACCTGAATCTGGTTAAGAAGCAACCAACAAAGCTTGAAAGTAGTAACGAGGAAGAAATGGGCAACACAACAAAGCAGACGGTGGCAAAAACATAAATCAGAATAATTACAAAGAAAATCCGCATTACCGGTTGTCAGTCCTGTTGGCAAAGATCCAATCACTACTCTAATCCTCACTCCTGCAGATATGAGCAAGATGAATATAACAGAATGTCACTACATCAGCGATATTACCAGATTTGTATCATTGAATACAAAATGTACCATATTGTTCAAGATGATGTGTGTGTACTGAATCAGAAGTATTTGTTGGTTGAACTATTATGAATACAACTCTACTTTGGGATAGTAGAACTCAGATACCCCAACTGTTGAGCCAGTTCATCGACATCTCCAGTTCCCTCCACTGACTGCCCAGCTTTGTCTCCAAAATCTTCAACCAACAAGAATTCTGTTACCTGCAAGTGGGCCAAATTGATGACATGGCAAGTTTAAAATTTTAGGAGATGGAGATATAGAGGAACTGCTGTAAAATTCATAGATTTTAGAGAGAGTTGAAGTTTAGGATAGCTCCTATTTAAGACTATAGGGGATCAATTATAGGAGCACTCTTGGAGATGCTCTAATAATGCTTGCGTCGTGGCATGTCCGCGTATGCAACAATTGGCTTCCCCAAGTCAGCCGAAAATTTGGGCAATTACGAGTGGGACATTTCTGTAGTCAAGCAAGGAACTGAAATGATGTGGCATAATGAGATCGTCTAAATACCCTGTTTTTCTATCGGTCCCGTAGACCGTTGACATGGAAATAAGCAATATCTGGCTCCTTATGACTGGATGATAGACGTGCTGCTCGACTGGTCAATATTTGGCTGCGGCTTGTGGCTTTTAGGCTGTTTGTATGAGAGATTATAGAGTAACAGAAACTCACATACGGTTTTTGCTGATATAAATAAAGTCAGTAAAGTATGTACTATAATTAACTAGTAGACCCTATCTTAAAAAATATTTCGTTTAAAAGTTAATTACTATAAAAATCGAAAAGCAGTTTTTCAAAGCTGAAAAAATAGGACCATAATTGTAAAGAAGCCGGCACAAGCGACTCTGTTGATCTGGCACGAACCTACCTGAGTACACCAAGGCGCCTGTCGTGGTCTCGTCAACATGCATGTACCTTGTTTTCTTCCCTTTTCTTTGTTCTCTCGTGGAGAAATCAGCGTGCGCTTCCGAAAGAGAACGAAGAATATAACCAAAAACACAGAGAGGGGATGAGGTGATGCGCCGGTGCACACCCCTTATCCCTCCATCCACATACCTGCCTGCCTGTTGTTTGATTGACAGCCAACAATAAATAATCTATCAGTGGTACTAGCTAGTCCTAAATCCTAATATTTATTTGTAAGTGTGCCAACATTAAATAATCTATCAGGAAGATTGACTGAGCGAATGAACAGCACTCCTGTTAATATGAACAGAAGCAAAAAACCATGGGCATTCGTAAGCTAGTTGACCCATTGGATGGATCCAAGAGGAGGATTGGTTTTTGTCATGCCCATCCTAATCTGTTCAGTCCAAACAATGTGTAGCATCTCACGTAGTAATATAAGATAATATTATAAAACACCATCATCAAAATTAAAAAAATAAATAATAAAAGTAACAATAGAAATCATAAAAAAATTAAAACTTTAAAAGTACTTTATTAAATAACCAGCGAACGCTAAAATAAATGTTTAAAACATAGGACTGATCCACTTCTAACAAAATAAAAAATAAATAAGATAATATAAAAAGTGGCACGCTATACTGCTAAAAACTCGAGTGAGTTCACCCATATATGCTAAAAACTCCTAGGACGTTATAAAAACATTTCATTTGGTTGCAAATCTTGCTGGCTAATGACACAAGCTGCCCCCTGCTCAATGCACTAGTACGCGAGAGTTGTCCAGAACAAATCCTGCTGGATATTCTCACGGCAGTCCAGAACATGACTCGGAGTAATACAAACTCCGAAAAGGATTGAGTTTGACATTTAACAACAGAAGAATGATTGCTGAATGTGCTGTCAAGGTACATAAATAACTGACAGGGATACAAGTAGCTTCTCTGTATCGCTGGATAGTTGACACAACCACTCACGTGTCCTATTACCCAAAAACCAATAACCCGAATCACATGTTCATCAGGAAAAGAATGAACTTTGTACGAAGTAACCATAGGAGTTTGTGTCAGGTAGGCTGCTAGCTAATAGCCTAGGAGTGATTGCTCAACTTGGTGAAGTGAGCTTTCTTCTTCAGCAGGCTCCTGAATTTCTTCAGCAAGGCCTTCTTCTTCTTATGGTTGTGCTGCTCCTGGTTGAAAGATGATGTCGGCCCATTGATCAACAGTCCATTCGCCTGATCTACAAATCCATCGTCTGCCTGTGACTCAATGTCATCGTCACTCGGCTCATCCGTATCATTGCCCCTCTCTTTACTTGGGTCATCTTCTGTCATCTTGCTGTTCTCCAAAGAGTTAGCCTCCACTGCTGATATCTCCTCTTTTTCATTCTTGACCTGCTTGATTGTCTCCACTTTGACGTGCTTAATCTCCTCCACTTGGACGATCCTATCACTGTTCTTGCGAGGTTCATCATCTCGTACATTATCCATGGGCGAGCAGATCATCTTCAGGAATACGTTTGTCTGCTTCTCCGGGCTTCTCACAGCTACTACTCCATTTGACTCTTCTTTTTTGGCTGTGGCCTCTATGAGCAGCGTAGAGAGCTCATCGATCTTCGCTTGAGCAGCTGCTTCTCTCGTCCGCAGGCCGTCGTTCTCCCGTGCAATGCTAAGTAGCTCGTTTTCTTTGTCAGCAAGCATCTCCTTCAACCGTAGGCTGCTGATCTTTTCTTCTTCTGCGGTCAGGTTGGCCTCGGTGATCTTTGACTCGAGTAGCCTCAGCTTGGTCTGCAGCTGCGCCTTGTCATCCTTTGCAGCCTTCGCTTCGTGCTCGGCGGCTTTCAATGATTCTAGCACCTTGTCCATTTCCAGCTTGATGAGCAGGGCCTTGGACTTCTCGGTGCTTTTGCTGCATCTTCCTCTTCGGCTTTCCTCGCTGTCGCCTCTGCTAGCAATTTGGAGAGCTCGTTGGCTTTTGCCAGAGCGCCTGTTTCTCTAAGCCGCAGGTCAGTGACTTCATGATTCAGAGCAAGCACCTCCTCCTCCTCCTCCTTGTTGGACACAAGATCGTTGAGATGTGAGCTCTCGGCCTTTGTTTTTTCTGCAGTTGAGCTGGCGTCCATCGTGTTACTTTCATAAACTTTCAGCGTACTATGAAGCTGTGTTTTCTCTGCCTTGAGTTCCTGCACTTCCTTCTCTGCAACTCTGAGCGATTCCACTAGCTTGCTCATCTCTGACTTGATAGAGCTTATTCCCTCTTCTGATCTGTTGAGCATATCCACAAACCCGGCCTCTTTCGATACCCACTCATCCTTGGAACTCTTGGCCTCTGAACCCAGCCTCTCAACTGTTTTTCTGAGGCAGGCGGTCTCGTAGTTGGATTCTTCAAGCATCAACTGGTATTTGTCTTCTGCATTCTTCATCGCAGCCTTCAGTTCTGATATCTGAAACTGTGCATTGTCTAGCACGGTCTGTTTTGTCAGGGCTCTTTCCTTCGCTTCTCTTGCTTCTGATGACACTTCACGTAGCGCAGCTGCTAAATCTTCGACGGCCCTCTTGACCTTATCCCTCTCCTCTCTGGTGTCATCAAGCTCCTGCAGGAGCTTGAACTTGTCTTCAGAGAGTACGCCGACCTGCGTATTCACTGCCTTCTCATTGCTAACAACCTGTTGATGTGTGTTGTTTAGCAGCTCGTGTTCAGACCTCAACCTATCAATACTCGCCTGCAGTTCAGATGCCTCCTTCCTTACAATGTCAATGCGCCCATTCGTCTCGAGGAATCCTTCCTTGTATTCGCTTGCTTCGCTCTCCAATGAAGCCACCATCTCTTTGAGCTGGAGAACTTCCGATTGTCTGTCTTGCAGCATCGACGTGCAGTCCTCAAGGCTCTCTGTCAAGGATGCAAGTGACTCGTCGTTGGATTTGTTCAACGAGGAGGCTTCTACTAGGCGGGCTTCTAGTGACTCTGCCTTCGTCTTCCACTCTTCTGCCAACTGGTTGGCATCCACTTGTGCCCTCTTAGCGCATGCAATGTCAACCTTGAGCCCCTCAACCAGTTCTTCTGCTTTGGTCAGCTTCTCCTCAAACGCCTTCGCTTTCTGGAGCTCAGCTCTTAGCTCTGAGGCTTCGGACTGAAGCTTATTGATGATTTCTGCAGCTTCTTTTGCTTTGTTCCCCAGCTCGGAGTCAAGCAAGGTCTTCAGTCGGGTCACCTCGGTCATCAGGATCTCTACCTGCTTAGCATTAGCGTCCGCAATCTGCTTGACCTCATCTGCATGACTGATAGTTAAGTTCTTGGCCTGTATGGTCACTGCCAATTCATCCTTCGCATTCTCAAGCTCCCTAGTTGCCGAGATGAGGGAAGCGACGTCTTCGGCGTGCCGCTTCTTTAGGTTGTCATATTTTCTCTTCCACTCCTCTTCCTTCCTCTGGGCCAACTCGATGCTCGACTGCTCCCGTTCAATGGACTTGAACTTCTCGAGCTCTAACGCCTCCTCGGCTCTCCGCTGCACGATAAGAGACTCCTCAAGCTTCTTATACGCTTCGTCTGCCAAGCTCTTCGTGAGTGCCAGATTGTCAAGGGCTTGGGCTTTGTCTTTCTCAATCGAGGCCAAGTGATCCCTTGCATTCTTCAGGTCCTCCTGCACAAGATTCAGCCGCGCCTGCAGCTCCGACGTCTTCACAATCCTTGGTTGTTTCTGAAAACAAGAAGTGAAACGAAATAGCATGAATGAGAGGTACAGAATTCGCGTGTGTATGAGGTGCATGAATGGTAGGTACAGCAGGATTTGTGCACGTTTCCTTGTCTTACATCAGGAGTGGTGGTGCTGGTGGTCCGGTGCGTCGTCGTCGCCTTGAACGATCGGCGTTCTCCTGGTGAAGGCTTCGGAACGTCGACTGACGCCGAGGAGTTGTCTAGCGGGATGCGGGCATTGTGCAGTGGGGAAGGCGCCCTCATCTCTGGCTTGCTTGGTCCTGCATGTTTGACTAGCCTGCTAACTCTAGGTGCTGATGCTGAAGCATGAACCCTGTGGTTGGAATTGGAACTGGGATTGGCATTCGATGGTTCTTTATGGTTGGAAGGCTCAGACAGACTAGGCCTGCTACACCAAAGTGTTAGATCATGCGATCTCTGAAGCAAGTCCAGAACTATATGTGAACAGCTGCCGTTCAGCTATCTAGATAACGAGCATGAAACTGTTATGCGAGATGTTGCGATTGACTGAGGTTGGCGTGAACAATCGGTGATCAAAACGACAATAACTTTTGCAGCGTTGATCAGCTAAATAAACGACAGAATTTGAAAGCATAATATGTCATCAGCAAAAGAACAAAAAGTGAAGCGAGAAGATATTGATTTGGTCCGTCATACTAGGTGTAGGTATGTATGAGTGCAATCTGAAAATGCAGAGAGAGTGTAAAGAAAGATAGACATTACTTACTTGGGCTTGGATGTCAACATTGTTGTGGAGAAAGAGGAGATCTCAATCTTGGACTGAAATTAGGCTTGCTCCTTCAAGTTTGTAATTTGGCGCTTGGATTCAGAGGAGAGGAGAGGAGAGGGCTGGCATGTGTTTTTGGACGGTGAGGGGACGAGCAAGATCAGAGCAGGTTTTTAGTACGTTTCAGCCCTGGATTGCATTGTGGCAACGTGCAATGCTGTTGGACGATACTGGCACGGCATGGCAGCCCACTTCACCCCAAGTACTACAACTAAGCTTGAACCAACTTTGCACAGCTAATTCGTTGACTAGTGAAGAAGCAAACACACGCGGAGACACCCCGGGTCTCCCATGTGGATCGAAGAGGATGAGATAATGGCCAAGTAGAAGTAATTAAGTTGTTGCCTGCACGTCCTCTATGTGAACGGAGAGAGATGTTGGAAGCTGCATGCATCATGCGGCCGGCTGAGTACATGTCTAGGCTGGCAGAAAAATACATTTGTTTCATGCAGTTTCGGCAGCTATGCTAGTGCAAGGGCAACTACAAAACAAGAATAGTTCACAGGAGAGATGCATAAAATGCTTGTAGATGTCATGCATGTCTTCATCTTAGTAAAATAAAAGGAAACTTATACAATCGAGTAGCAGATGAAAACTCTTGTGGTATTTTCTCAGTTTATTTTGAGAGATCTGTTTCCCGGATGCTGTAACTGGTTTGAATGACTTACATCTGTTTGGTTCGGTTCGGTTTGGCCCTTGTGCAAATGCAGGTAGGTCACGAGTTCAGATATCGTATTCTCCCCGAGATTATCGAGCTGAGGGAACTTCATCTTCAGAATGGAAAGAGATTTCTGTGAAGCAATACACAGAGATTCTTTTTCAGCCATTGCACTCCAAAAAAAACTCGGAAATTCAAGTTGTCAAGTGTTGTTTCTGTGACACTGAGTGCCTAGTAAGTAGAAATTTTATGCGTGGCATTTAGGCTGCTACTTTTCTCTTGTACTAGTGTATACTTTCTGGCTGTGTACCTCAGAGAAAATGTGCTTCCGTAGATCCATCCGTATTTCTATGTGATGGTGTCAATGAACATGAATTGTAGGAAATGAATAATTGAACATGTTTGTTATTGTTGAGATTTAGGTGAATATGTGTACACTGCAACGGGAATCCCAATCCCTTATCAGTAATGCCGGTGAGGGATTGTCGGTCCACTTGCTTTTGTTCTTCCCTTATCTCTGTGGGCTATGGTCATTTTCTCCGGACCCACCTCATTTGATACGCAAGATGGACCTGAAACATTCCTTTGTTAGTCACGTGTATTGACAGATGTAGTGTACCAGTGTTCGACGATGGTGTGTTACACTTATCTTTCCCTGAGTACGCAGCCTGCAATGATGCTCTGCACCAACAAATTCTGCACTGTATGTTTCACTCAACGGCGGTGATAAGGCTATTATATGGTCCACCAGTGATGGTGGTGCTGTCAAAGGACTGAAAGCTGACAAGAGTCTACTTCAGGCAGTATACATGAATCTTAGTGATGAGCTTAATTTCTCGATTCAAACTGAGAGTCCTGTTTCCAGTACATAGTTTGGACATTACTGTGTGCAATTTAGGATGATTTTCGTCAGAAAAATAATTTGTAGGTGTCGCTTTTTCTGATCAGTTAGGTTCGCCTGCCAAACCAAGTAGTATAGCTCTACTGTAGAGGGTGTAGAAGTTTGTCGAAGTTTCGGTTTCATGTAATGAATGTATGCCTTCTAGAATTATTTTCTACCTCATCCCTTGAAGCTTCAACATTTCTCCATCATATTTGCAGTACATTGACAGTAACAGAACTGCAAATTTATTTTTCCTTTTGTTCGACCTAGGGCTTTCCTTGGTAACCAATCACTCGAATGCTCTTACCCTCTGTAAGAGTGGAATACATGTGGCTTGCTTGGCCATGTACATCATATGTACATTTGGCCAACCAATTTCCTATTCAGGAAAAAGAATAAAATACTAAATACAAAAGGAGAGAGAGAAAGAATACAACCCTAGTTTCACTTGTGATATAAATAAAGTAAATCATTCCTAATCCAGCTCTCCAAATATGCCAGTCGCAAACTCCACCATGAGCTTGTTCAGCTTCTTGTTCTGAATCCTCTGTGGGATCACCTTGAGCTCATCACTGCAATCAAGGAACGACAAGTTCACCACCATAGGTCAGCAAAAATACAAGCATATATACATAGTATACTCCATACTATTTTGTATTTTTGATCGATGCAATGCAAGCAGAAGATGAAGCAGAAGAAGAAGAAGATGAGGCGTGCAAGGTAGGGAGGGTACCTTGGCGGGGAGCGGGGAGCGGATGGGGAGAGCATCTGGGCCAGCTTCACTGCATCCTCAGGCCGGCACACGGCATTGTTGAAGCAGATGTAGCGGCCGTACGCCGTGGGGGACTCGTAGACGGCCACGTGGGCGTCGGCGAGGAAGTCGACGTCGACGGTGACGAGGACTCCGTCCTCGTACATGTCGGGGGCTCCCTTGAGGTAGGGGTGGGCGGCGGTGAGCCCCGGCCCGGTGAGCAGGCCGGCGTTGATGGCCACCATGTCCACTCCTCTGTCCATGGCCAGCGCCCAGGCCGTCTTCTCCGACAATGTCTTGGCCAGAGCATGCCACAACTGCAGCGATCACAGTAAAGCGAGAGATGTGAATCCACTGCAAGTGTGTGTCGGAGACAGTATAATTATTCAGAGAGAAGTAGTTGAAGCAATTTAATATCCTAGACGTGCCATCCTGTGATTGTCCATCTGAATTAGCATCCAATCAAATAAGAAAAGCAGAAGGAACGATAATCTTTGTGTGGCCTGCGATGTCTAATTGTTTTATGGAGAGGAGAACTAGTCTATTACTCAGCTCTCTTTGTGTGTCTATAATCCTAACAGTTGAGAAGTCAATTCTAGATGTTCCTTTGATAAGCACAGGTTTGGACTTTTTCTTGGAGTCGTGTTATCTCGTGGAACCTTGAATTGGGCTTTTCCGATCAGGGGAGGCAAGATTTGTTTGCACACAGAAAACGCAGAACACTGAAGCTTTGTAGGTCAGAGGAATGAGCTTTCCATGGCTTGCGACGGGACGCCACCCACAAAGAGCGACTAGACTATGCTTTGCTTTGCTTTCTTGAGGTTTGGTTGCCTGCTTCCTTTTGGTGTTGGATTTCACAACAAGCTGCTTGTTCTACTTGCTTGCTTTTGTTCAGTCTTAATGCCTTACGATAGAAGAGGGGCAGGCATTTCAAGGCAATATAAGAGCAGCTTGACCTTTCTGTGAGTTGCCAACTTGTAATTAAAATCTTATTAAGCAGTAGACGTGTCGATTGATTGCGACAGATACCGGTCAGGATGGCGCTGCCATCGGCCGGTCTGTTGCTGCAACAGAGAGCAAAACTTGCTATGCGTTACTTGTACGGTAGGGTGCATGATGGACTAGGACTAGTCGCTGTATGTAACGAATGCCCGCCAAAATTGAAGTCGTAGTTTTATTCATGGAATGGCCGTCAGGAGATGGAAGCGTTTACTACCAACGTCAACGTGTGTATGGATGGACATGGACTGTTGATTGATGGAGGAGTATAATGGAGTAGCTAGCTAGTACCTTGAATTTCCTGCACAAGTTGAGCTCGCTCCAGTTCTTCTCGTCGAAGGCGTCGACGAGCCGGTGGTTCTCCTTCCAGACGACGGCGGTGACGGACGAGGTGAAGACCACCCTCTCCATCGTCTCCGTCTGTGCGCACGCTTCCAGCACGTTGTGCGCCGCACGCACCTCCATCTCAACCATCACCTCCTGCGCGCACATTCAATGAGTTTGCTTAGCTGAATTTGCTCTCTCTCTCTCTCTCTCTCTCTCTCTCTCACGCACACATCAAAACGGCGCACGGTCGACCATCATAATGAAATGAGCTTGCTGCTAGACTTTTGTGTACTGTACTCTACATACTCCATTATATTAATTGTAACGAAGCCTGCTCTGCTCGACTAATTTGTGTGTGGTCATATACTGCTAGTCAGTGGCGGAGCCACCGTCCGGGCAGCACCGGCGCCTGCCGGGCTCGCCGGAGAACAGATATTGATATCTCAGTTGAGCCTCGCCGCCATCAGAGGTGAAGAAGATGGCGCTTAATTCTTAGGCCATAGTTAGGCCTGTGCATGGAGTAAAGTATTCACTGGAGTGAGTCTGAGTGAGTATTGACAGTCATGTGGGTGTGGCGCCATTAATGCACGCGGAAAGGAAAGGCTCCGCTCCACTGGACTGGAGTTACTGGTAGGAGGAGGAAGAAGGTCACAGCAGCTGAGCTGTGCCATTAAAGCCCAGCTCACCAATTTAAACAAAAGGGAAAAGGCTCTATGATCTATGTCTATCTGTGCTAGTACGGGACAATTAAGCAGCAGTATTTCCCTAATCCAATTCTTCTATGTATGCCTTGCCCTGTGCCTCGTATCATTAGTAAGTCTTGCAAGGAGTACAGTTTAGGGGAGCAAATCATCCATCGAAAGAGGAGCAACCTCACGGCGCGATCGATGATTTCTGCAGATTAATTAAGGTTGGAAGTTGCCTGTGTTTAATTTGGAGCAAGGAAGAAGAAACAGATCCTTACAATTAATAGATGTTGAAGAAATAAGAAGCAAAGTAATAATAAAAAAAGAGCAAGGAAATTAGAGGAAGCAATCGAGGGAGGAAAGGCAAACTCACATCGCAGGTGGCCTGGTCGTGGGGGGTGTTGAACATGCAGAAGAGGCCGGAGCAGCCGCGGACGGCGTCGGCTATGGTGTGGTAGTCGAAGGGGTCGGCCCGGAACACCTTGAGCCGCTGCTTGTCGCCGCCGCACGACGACGACAGCTGCCTCAGCAGCGACTCCTCCTCGTCTTGGTGGTGGGTGTAGGCGGCGGCGTGGACGGTGTAGCCGCGGCGGAGGAGGCGGTCGACGAGGGCGTGGGCCAGCGGGGCGGAGGCGTCCATGACGCACACGCTCTTACCTGACGCCGGCGGCGACCCCGGACACATGCTTGTAAATCTCTCTTTAGCTGTTCCTCTCCGGCTCTGCCTCTGTTGGCTGCTTGTGAATCTCTCTTACGTCCAAGAAAGTTGCAATTGACAGTACAGCAACGCAAGCAGGGAAAGAGAGAGGTGAGGAGTGTTGGGTACTACGAGTCCTGGTACTACTTATATTAAGGGATAGACTATTGTACAGGCGACTGAAATTTTTTTATCTTTTAGTCACCTAAAGTTGCATTTTGAATCACCTGAAGTTGCACATGTTTTTTTAAGGGGGCTGCAATTTTAGTTGATTGAGAGTGCAATTTCATGTCATCTGAAGTTGCACTCTGAATCACCTAAAGTTGCAGCTGTTTTTTTCTTAGGGGGGCTGCAATTTTAGTTCATTGAGAGTGCAATTTCAGGTGATTGAAACATAAAAAAATTTCAGTCGCCTGTGCAATAGCAAAACTGTTATATTAAAACCTCTGGATTTCGTCTCCCTAGCATACCACTTCACGGTAAATGCGAAAAAAACCCTTCACTTTTTCTGTAATTATATGCAGATCTTTAGTTTACATACAAATCCTTATTTTTTACGTACAGATCTTTATTTTTCCAAAAAACTGCCTCGTAGCCCATCCACATCATCCGGTTTGCAAACGAGCCCTCTGAGTTGGCCAAAATTGTTTCGACACCCTTCGTTCGCTATTGCGTCTGATCGCTCCACCGGCAAGATCCGTCGCCTCAGCGCCTAGCTTCGTGTGTTCTCGCTAATCTTTGCGTCGCTTTCCTCGTGGCACACCGCAGCTAGCTTCTCCGCAGCACACGTCATCTCACTCCCTGCCCTAGAGCTACTCTAGCGATCGCCATCTCAGTCCCTCTCCCAGATCTACTCCTGCTGCCTTCCACCAGCGTCGCTTGCTCTGCCTCTGCCAGTCGACCTCCTCCCCCTTCCTACTCCGCGTGCCTTCCAGTTTCCGTTGGAGGTTCTCGAAAACACCTTGCTCTGCCTGACCTCCTCCCGGTAGCGCCCTAATATTTTCTAGAAGGGGCCACTAAACTCTAATTAGCCCTAATCTGGATTTAGGGCTCAATATGGAATAGTATCTCATATTGATATGTGAGGTGCTATTGCTATCAGAGCTCAGGCTATAGTTTCTGGAAATAAATTTTTGCACGTACACGGGGCTTCATGTTAATTCATTCATACATGCATATCCAGTCACTGGCATATTACCATAATTTCATATCTAATTACCATTTTCTTTATTTCATTGCTATCATGTGATATTGTTTCAATCATATGCTTCCCTGAATTATGATTCCATTCTTCCGTCTGGGCTGCTCCAGAAGCGCAAGGCCCCAACTGCCACTGCAAATCAACTTGTTTTTTCACCTTTACCCGCTAGCAATCAAAATGTGGCTCCAGTTTTTGCCCTTCGACCACGCCCTACCCTTCGACCATTTTCTACCATGCTTCAACCATACCTACCCTTCGACCACACCCTGCCCTTCGACCATTTTTACCACGGCCGGCCCTTCGACCACGCTTCGACCAAGGCTAACCCTTCGATCACGCTTCGACCATGGCCCGCCCTTCGACCACGGCCCACCTTCGACTAAGGCCGACCCTTCGACCATGCTTCGACCATGGCCCACCCTTCGACCACGCTTCGACCATGGCCCACCCTTCGACCACGGCCCACCTTCGACTAAGGCCGACCCTTCGACCACGCTTCGACCATGGCCCACCCTTCGACCACGGCCGTCACTTCGACCATGACCCTCCTACAACTACGACTGGCCCTTCGACCGTGGCCCTGCTTCGACAACGGCTAACACTTCGATCACGACCCTCCTTCGACCACGGCTAACACTTACGAGACTAATATTTTTCACTTGATCGAATGCGTTAAACTATGTATTTTTATTTGGCACAATGTAGTGTGCTACCCTATCTACTTACGTATAGGTTCTTATTTTTTTACATATAAGTCCTTGTTTCTTTAAAAACCCTTCTTTTTTCCTGTAAATACGTACGGGTTCTTACTTTCGGTTTTTCGCATATAGACCTCTATGTCGCGGTAAATCTTTTACTTTGATATTTACATGATAACTAGTGCGGTGTGACACCGTGCTTCCATATTAGTATATGATAAGGGAAGGAGAACAGTAGAATAGAAAGAGAGAGAGAGAGTTCGACGAGTCCGGAACAACAATGGAAGGCATTCAAAGCGTGTGTGCCCTGTTCTCTCGTCTCTGGAAGATCATGTGCGGTGTGTGTTGTGGTACCCAAGCCAAACAAAACCAAGCAGCAACACGACTTTTCTTTATAGTTTTTAAGAGTTGTTTTTTTTAAATTTTTTTTATAATAACTAGTTTTCAAACAGAGTATCTTTTTAAGTTGGGATCTATAAGGTAATTGTAGTATATGTTATAACGACTTTATTTAATTCTGCCAAAATCATACCTAAGTTTTTATTATTTCATACTCTCTTATAAATAATTAAAAAACCACAAGATATAACCTAAAACTATAAATCAAAACAAAAAAAAGAACATACCAACGTATAATATACTGCTGCTAGTTCATGGATTCGGAAATTGCGTAGTCAAGGATGGAATAGATCGGATGGGCAGCGGACGAGCGAGAAGGCAGTAGCTGCAGCGCATGCAGGCGGTTGGTTGGTCGGGAAGAGGAAGAGGAAGAGGAAGAGGAAGACGGGCAGGCGCCAGTTAGTTGGCAGATATCCGACCGAGATTCAACACGCGCCCACGCTGCACAGCCTACTCTCATGCAAATCAGCAGAACCATGTGCACCGCCCCGCCCGTGCTAATGGGTGAGTTTTTTTTTTTTTGACTGTGACTTACAACTTTTAATTTAAAATTTTAAAGTCTAACTATTCGTAAAAAAGAGTTTAGAGGAAGATACTTACAATTTTGGCTGATATAAATGAAATCGGGATAATATGTACTGCAATCAACTTATATATCTCACCTTAATAAGATACTCTGTTTAAAAGTTAGTTACTATAGAAAACCAAATCACAAGCCAAAAAAATTCACCCTACCTCCTACCTATGCTACGTCCCCTTGCTTCTCGCATTTAGTATACTATGGTTGAGAGAGTCCAGTCGACGGTGATGGAAATCTAGCTAGCTAGCAATGCAAGTGTGGCTCCTGTGTCAGGTCAGGGCATGTGTAACAGTTTATCTTTTAAAGTTGTTTTTAAGATTTTCATGTTACCTAAAGTCCGCACGAGAGACACCATCTCTAATAGTAAATCATTTCTCTAACTATTTTTATACTATTTTTACCATAATTTTCTATCTCACACTTTTACAATATTTACATTGGTTTGTGAGTTCAAATCGTCTCTTATATAAAAAAAAACAGTATATTATCTTTCTTTATCTTCCCTTCTTCTTCGGATACAATTTTATATATTTAACATAACTAAAAAAATAATTAAGATAATACTATTGGGCATGTCTGCCGGCCTTGGTCCTCAAGCCATGCTCCTGCAACCGCCAACCAATCCCAAACCCACCGACGAGCTCCTCCTCTGACTTCCCTTCCCGGTTACAGGGACTCCTCATCCTCATCCCCATGGAGTACTAACTAGCTAGCTAGCTAGTACGTACGTACGTACGTATACCACTTTACTTTCTGCGTTGATTTTTGACGTCGACAAGGCGAAAGAATCTGCTCATGCGAATGAGAAGCTTAGCTAGGCAGCACAAGATCGATAATAAGCCATGCATCTATCCCCAGCGCATACGTCTCGGCCGGCCGGCAAGAGCAAGCTCACCGAACAGACGCTGCTGCAGTGCTGCTCCATGATATGATAAGATATGTCGACCACGACGATGCCTTCGTTGTCCAAGAGGTACTTCATTTGAGTGGACTATACTTGCTCAAGACAAGACAACATACTAGTGGATAAGAATCAGCAACATGCATGGACTTTAGGTGAGGCGAGGAGGCGAGGCTATAATCAAAAAGTGTGTCATGGATGACGTATATGCATGGTTCCTTATACATTTTCCATTGTATTGTACTTGTACATCCTTCTTGTTACCTACTTTCACCGTCTCGCAATATAAATCTATCATGTATATCTAGAAAGACATATTTGTTAAATAATATTTAATAAAATTAGATCATAGTTATTTCTATTATATAGATACAGTACTACTCTTTCGATTAGAGATAAATATATCTAATTTTGTTAAATAATATTTAAATAATATGTATACATCAGGCTTAACAGTGGGAGAGTGGTGGAGCGAGAGAGTACTAGCAAGAATATATCTAATTTTGTTAAATAATATTAGACTTAACCGTGAGAGTGGGAGAGCGAGAGAGTACAAACAAGACCGCGCGTCGACATCCTTTGAATTAATGCCTGCCTGCCTTCCTTCTTGCCGCTGACTGGCTACTACTGCCCACCTAAATGATCATGCTACTACGAGTAGTACACTCACACGTACATTGACATGACCTCATCTAGCTCATCCTTGCCCGCCCAATTGCAATCCTACTAGCTGTAGCCGACTGCATATTCCTGCTTCATCCATTCCACGCATCCACGTGATCATCTATCAACTAATTAGCACTTGTACAAAAGGTCCTTCTAGATTTCTTATCATAAGATCTATAATAAACTTATCATAGATAATTTTATAAGATAGATTGTCTAACTTCAATACGATGGAAAGAATTGTTCGTGATGAACTACTTATCACAGACAGTTTTTATTCCAATCCGTCTGTGATATATCACAGATGGATCAGAAAAAACCATCAGTGATATCTGTACAATCCGTACTTATCACGAATGGTTTTTGTTTCGAACCATCTGCGATATTATCACAGGTGAATAGGATTTAAAACCGTTTGTGATGTTAGCATACATCACAGACGATTTTTAATTCGAACCGTCTGTGATAATACCATATCACCGATCCGTGGCATCTCACCCAGAATTTCGATCTCACACATCCATTCTCTTTGCATCGAATGACAGATATCGGTCTCCTTCCACCTCTCGCTCCCTTTCCCCTAATTTCATTCTAAGAACCAACATAACGACAGAAAGGGTCATTATAAACGATTCAAAACTGTCATCACAGATGATTTCTAAATCGTCTAAATTTATATGTCTGTGATAATATATGGTTATCAAACCGTATGTGGGCGCGGAGCCACGTGTCGATGCAGGGGATGTGGAACGCGTGGCTGCACTTGGGCAGCAGCCGCACGAGCTCGCCGTCCTAGAACTCATCGAGGCAGACGAAGCAGTCGGCCGAGCCCAGGAGCCCCGCGCCAACGCGGTACCGTGTCATGGCGATCGAATTGATTGCCACCTCGTCGAGCCCGATGGTCCGGATGTACCAGATGTGGTGCACCACTCCCCCACCGCCCTCGGGGTCGTCGTTCCCGCTGTCCTCGAAGTTCGCCACCACAGCCGGCGCGGTGGCAAGGAGCGCCTGCCGCCGGCGTCGGACGGCCACGGAGATGCCAAGAAGGATCAGGGAGAGGAAGGCGAGCGCGGCAGCGACGACGACGATGAAGGTGACGAGTGGGCGGTGGTGGCCGTCCGCGCCGCCTCCTGCGGGTTTGTAGCCGTGGGTTCCCTGGTCTCTCCTACCAGCGCTGCCGCCATGGACAGGAGAAGGGGACGGAGCAAGACCCGCGATAGGAGGGCAAGGAAAAGGCGAAGGAGGGCTCCAAACGGGAGAAGGGGAAGGGGAGGAGGGGTGGGATGAAGGATGGGAGGAGTAGGAGGGGAGGGCGGCGAGGAGCAGCCGGGCTCAGACCAAGCGTGGCAGTCCCCACTCCCAGGGTGGAGGCTCCGGCGGTGGAGGGGCATCGCGGCGGGTACGTGCGGTGGGCTGGGACGTGACGCCGGCGGCATCGGCGGTGGGTGGAGGAGGAGGTGGAGGCGCGGGCGGGGGAGGGAGAGGAAAGTAGGAGGAAGGTTCGTGGAACCGTGTGCGATCGATTCTTTTCTTTACGTTTGGGAGGCGGGGAGGGGAGACTGGGACGTGGACTGGGGGAGGCTCGACTGGCCTGGCATGGCCCGATGGTTGGTGTGGTGGGCAAGTTGGACTTGGCGCATATCCGGTGGGTTGGACTTGGGACCGAGGGGCTTCGGAGCGGGTCGGCGGCGGCGAGCTGGGGAGGAAGTTCGGCGCCGGCGAGGTACGGGCTCGGCAGAGCTCAGGCGAGGCCGGGAGAAGCTTCAAGGTGCTCTGGGGAAGCTCTGGCCTGGAGGAATCGGCTCGGTGAGGCTCCAAGCGGTGGGTTGCCGGACAACCGGAGTTGGGGAAGGAAGTGTTCGCAGGTGAGCTACGGTGCGCTACTGTTCGATTGCTCGGGATGGAAGGCAGAGGGAGGTGTGGCGGAGCGGACAGAGGGGTGCGCGGGCTTTATAAGCGGCTAAAGGGGGCTGTCAACGGGAGGGGTGGTCATGCGGTCGCATCGGCGTCAGGCGGCGGTGATAGGGCGGCTGCTGTGTAGGATCCCCGGCAGATTCGAGTGTGACTGGGCAGCGTAGGGCTGCAACTTTTGCGCCGCGCATGCGAGCAGACGCAACAGAGTGGAGGAGGCAGTGGCGACGAGTCAGTTTAAAGACTGGATCTTGAAAACGAGAATAATTATGAGAAACAAGGTATCTTTTTATTAAGAAGTAGAAGAATAGGCACCCCAGTTCTAGCCGAATATGACTTAAAACCAACCGACCGACCGAGCCAGGCTTAGTACTCCCAAAACCAGATCTTGATTAAAGGTTTCAAAAATTGAGTTTCTTCTGGGGGCAAAATAGAAAACAACAAAAAGAGAGAAAGAAACACTCACCTTGTTTCATTTTACTCATCGGTTTTGGTGGCTGCTGTTACTACTAGTTTGCTTCTGTCTTAATTGCCTCGCCTCAAATATTAGTGTGGTAGGAGAAAAAGGTACAACGAAGGGCAAGCCAGCTAGCCTTGGGAAGAGAATGGATGGAGTCATGGAGATAAGGATCCTATTGCTCTCCCAGTTCAATTATATTGCTTCAGGTAATTAGCTACTCCATTCGTCTCACATAACAAGTCTGTCACATGTATCTACGAAGCATATTATTTAAATAACATTTAATAAAATTATACTATAGTTGTTCCATTAATGAAATTGTATTAGGAACAGATATGATCTAATTGTATTAAATATTATTTAATTAATGTACCTCTTATTTTTTCATTAATAAAATTATATTAGGAACAAATAAAATCTAGTTGTATTAAATATTATTTAAATAATATACCTCTCCTTTAACTAGCTAGTTTCTCATAATTAACTCCAGTTTGCATCCATCCATACTCATTCCGTATTCGAGATGCCATACCGCCCGCATGCATAGCCAGCTGTACATTGCTTCTGCTTATCAACCACGTGCACCAAGCAAGCTAGCACAAACAACTAAATCGCTCTCATAAATGTGACTGAAGGGGAGGTGGTGCTCTAAGAGAATTTATAGGTTAGATTTCTGTCTCTCTTTTTTTTTTACTAAAGTGATTGATAATATACTATATCTGTAGATAGTTTTTCCTGCGTAATTAAATTTCAAAACATAAATAAATATAGAGTTACATCAGAGATAATATAAAGGAATAAGAGAGAGAAAAAGCTAAAAAAGACAGAATTAAAAAACTAGAAGTCCGAAATAGAAGCTCGTTGAGCAGGCAGGGCAATTCAGCACGCCTGCTTCTGCTTTGCTTGGGGTAGATGAAAATACTGGTGGATCGATTCGAGGTGCCTGGGATGGATGGAATTCAGTTCAGGCCACTGACCCATGGAGTATTATATCAATTTAAGCCATTTACTTGCATTTTTCGCCACCTCGACGTAGGCCTTGGACTAAGAGCATCTCTAACAAATCTTCTAAAGTGCTCATATCTCTTATATTTTAAAAGAAAAGGTAAAAAAAAGGTTCCAACAGATCCCCTAAGTGGTACCCAAAAATATAGAGAACTTCATCCCTGATTTTTCGTCCCCCATATATGGAGGACGCACACCATCCCCTAAATCGGCCCCAACGCTCTGTGCGCCGTCCGATCCCCTAAATTCTTTGGTTGGTAGTTTTTGTGGACCCAGATTTTAATTTAGGGGACCATATTTAGAGGACTTGTTGGAGGTTACATATTTTTAGTTTTCTATATTCTAAATTGTGTCCTCTAAAAAGTGATTTAGGGATGAGATTTAGAGGACATTGTTGGAGATGCTCTAAGGGCCTGTTTGGGAGAGCTTCACTACCGAAAACGTGGATCTGGAGCAGCAGCTCCACCATAGAGCAGCTCCACCGTAGATCTGGGATCCCACCATGGAGTATTTGGCTTGTACAGCAGCTCCAGATTCACAAAATTGAGGTTTTGGTCAGGACCGGTCCTGGGATTTTAGGGACCCGGGGCGAAACTAAAAATAGGGGCCTAGTATAAATATCTAAATATAAATCTACATACACGCACACACATATATATCTAATTTACCAACAAACACTTAAAATGCGTTATGTATTAAAGAAAAATTCATATCAAAGAGTTTATAGATATTACCTTAAAAATTTCTTCTAACATTTCTAGATGCGAAGTCATTGATGATGGTATTGATATCAACTACCATATGTTCAAAGAATGAGCATTATAATCAAGGTATCAACTGATCAAAAGAAACATCAAAAGTGTTTATTTTGCTAGACATAAATACATTTCAACAGACATGTATTGTATGGTGTTTTACGGTAACTCTTACCTTTAGTTCTTCACGTTTCCGTGCTTTGAACTGCGATAGTTGTGTCTCTGCTTCATGAACACAATCATAAAGATTCTTCTTATCAGCTGAGAGCTTTGCAATTTGTTCATCTTTTTCTGATCGCACCCATTCCAACTGATTCTCAATCTCCAGCATCTGCTCACAAAGTTCCTTCTTCTCCCGAGTAAAACGATCCCTCTCAGCTTTTAGTTCAGACTGCAATAATGAGAAAATAAATAAATGTTAAGCTAAGAAACAAACAAGAAACGTAGGGTCAGCAGCTGAACCACAAAAAAGAAATACCCTCAGATGTCCAGTAGTTGTCTCCGACTCAGTTAGCCGTAGGGTTAATGCAGCTTTTTCGTTGGTGAATTTCGTTTGTTCCATGTCCATGTCCTCTCGCAAACGAATATTCTCATCTTCAGTAGCACATATTTGGTGCCAAAGATTTGCACGGTCAGCCTGAGCAACTTCAGCAACCTCACGCATCATGCTCAAAACAGGTCTAGCAACTCCAGACTCCTCCTTAACAAGAAATACCAAGACATCCATATCTATGTCAGCTGCTCGGCAGTTATCTGAAGTATTTGTTGCTCGTTCAATAAGGCCCTTCAGAATATCTAATATGCAAAATTGCAAATATCTCTGCATGGCGCATGCAAGGCCTTAGGAGGGCGGCGGCTCACCGAGTCACCGTAGGGAGCCCGGAGGCCGGAGCCCCGACTGGCGACTGCCTTCGCGTCTTCGCGACTTCGCCCTGGAGAGTGGAGAGCCTCACGCGGTCACGCCCTCACCCACCGGCCACCGGAGCCAAAGCCCAAAAGCCTTAGGAAACGAGATCACGAGACCGTCGAACCGACCGAGGAAAGGCGGCTGGCGGCGGCTAGCCGTGGAGAGCCGAGAGACGAGATCACGAGAAGACCGAAGACGACTAGACGAGATCGGAGATCTGTGCCGATTGCCGAAGACCGAATACGTCGAGAATACGAGAAGTCGGCCAGCCGGAAAATCGGAAGATGGAGTATATATACTATGTATGTATATGGGTGGGGGCCTCTGAAGTTTGGGGGCCCAGTGCGGCCGCCCCGCTCGCCCCCCCTCAGGGCCGGGCCTGGTTTTGGTGAGAATGACCACTTTGGTGGGATGGGGTGTGTAACCAGTGGTATTGGTGGGTAATTACCACCCAACTCCACGGTGGAGCACCCCTTGAGGAGCTCCATGAAATCCATGGATCTGGCCCTCCGATCTAGGATTTTGGTGGATCCATATTTCGCGGAGCTGGAGCGTTTGGGTAAAATTTCATGGAGTGGAGCTGTTTTTCATGGATTTGGAGCTGATAGAGCTCTCCCAAACATGCCCTAATTATATTGCACGTTGGATTCGTATATCTCATGCTAGCTAGCTAGCTTAATTGATTCCCTTTGAAAACCATGTGCTCCCTGACTGCTACAAGGCTACAAGCATGCACTTTCGCCCGTCTTGGTTGTGGGCGGCCTCACATCATTTTACCATTTATTATGCGTGGCGCTGCCATGCGGCGCCCAGTCAAAGATGATTGGTAGGGGGCGACACGGTGGAAGACTTGGATCGTGCGGTTTTACTAGCGGTTACACGAGGAGGGGGGTTGCTTGGGCGTGGTGGATCGTGGTCGGATGCGTGGGTTATGGTCAGGTCGCAAGACTCCCGTTACGATTGGAGCGTAGACTCAGATACAGAATAGTGTCACCGTGTGTGTATAATATCTCTACTAATATAACATGAGAGATTGTCCATTCACTACCTCTCCCTTTTTTTTTTCCCTTGCTGCAACATGCTCCTATATCTCATCTTGAAATACGTTGACATGTAGCCCCGTTTCATCAGCCAGCTTCCTCCCTGAACTGCTTATATATGGGTCTATTCTTTACAGCTTTTGGCTTCTATCTTTTGAATTTTCTACAGTAACTAGTTTTCAAACAGAGTGTCTTTTTAAGATGTGGTCGATTAGTTAATTGTAGAATACATTGTAACGACTTTATTATATCAGCAAAAATCATAAGCCGCGGTTAAAAGTCATAAGCTGCAACTAAAAAGAACAGACTTATGACATCTTCCTTGCTTGCGATTGAGGCCCAAAGCATCTCCGCTGTGAAAAGTTGGGCCTTGTTTCTGTTACTCACAGTCGTGGATTCAATATGCTTTCGGTGCGTATGCATGCCTCTCTTTTTTTTTTCCGGATCGAATTCCGTTGCTTTTCTTTCCTTCAAAGGAAGCTCTGGACGTGGCTTTTATCTTATGGCTATTAGTTTTTTTTAAGAAAAAATAAAAATAAATAAAAATCGCTATATCATCATCAACAATGCAGAGGAATAAAAAAACGGTCAAAGAAGCCGAAAAAAACTAAAAAGCTAAAATAAATTGAACTGAAAAACCAACGTGTTTTAAGTGATTTTTTAACTTAAATAAACTGAAAACTAAAATAAAGAAGAAGTAAAAGCGATTTGGAGGAGTACTAAGCCCCATGCATCTCCTGTCCTCCGCACTGGGACTGGGATGGGCTTTCTCCACTCCAAAGAGCAGTCAGCCTAACCACTGTCTGATTGATATTTGCCCTCGTTTTCTCGCTGCTCCTTTTGTTTTCTAAGGTTGGTTACTGAATTTCTCTGACACGATTAGCGAGTACAGTAGTACATGCAGGTAACTAGGTAGTTGGATCCTGGACCAGATACCCACTGCAATTTTCTCCTGTTCTCGGGATGCAGATCCTCTAGGGAAGGAGTAACACGCACGGCTGTGGTTATCTGAAAAATAGAGTTTACTACCAGCGCATTCTTGGGCAAGCTCTAGTAGCCCAGATCAGGCAACAAGGATTCGTTGTGGTAGCTCAGTTGTGCCTGAAATGGAACTTCTCATTCAATCAGTACTACTTTGATGGATGATCGAGCACCAACCTGTTGTGGACAGAAAGTTGCTTATATATATGCTGGTGATTGATCTGCGTTTTTCTATTAATTGCAGGTGTTTGTTGGGACTAATCTAGTGAAAGAGAGAAGACAGCTTTCTTACATCACTAGAATACTACTGGACTAATAAAGAGTGACTGGCTCTTGGGTGCTTGGAATCTCTTGTTATGTTCTCTCTATCTGTTGGGAGAAGGGTCGGCGTGCTATCTTGGGCTCACGATTGTCTCCGAGCGACGGCATCTGTTTGGAAGATCTACCATAAGGATCTAAGGCTAACCCTAGACGAGGTTTGAATCCAATCTCATATGAAGTTCGAAGTCAACCACGAACCAATCCTAGAGTCCCGGACGTGGCGGGACCCGCGCGAGGTGAATGACGTAAATACCTCTAGAAGTAAGTTAGATCTCGATGGTAAACTTGTAACTTCACTCACCTCCCTATGAATAGGACCTCTTGTAATAGGAAAGGGGAGGTCATTGGTAACCATAGACATTCATATTGAATATACTTTGCCATTCTTATGCTTCTCCTTAAGTCCCTCCTCATCTTCGGCGGTCTCCGTATCCGACTATAGATGCTTCTAAGTTTACTATCCAATCTCATATCGACGACACTATCTATCTCTGACGACTGATGAGATCGAGCAAGCAAAGCACATGATCTCGGGCCTATTCTTTTTGGTTTCGGCTTATGACTTTTGGCTGTGACTTATATCTTTCGGACTATTTGTGTGAGTGAATACAGAGTAACAGAAACTCATGTGTGGTTTTAGCTGTTATAAATGAAGTCGCTATAATATATACTACAAATGCGGTCCTAGTCTACTGTTATAAATGAAAACTAATTACTGTAAAAAATAAAAATAGGTTTTTAGAAACCAAAAAGAATAGAGCGGTCCTAGTCTACTTGGTCTTTTCCTTTTCCCCGTCTGTTCATTCAATCGCTCCATCGGAGTCGATTCTCGCTGGCCCGGGATGTCTCCTCTCCTCTCCTCTCCTCTCTCGTGCAAATGTCGACCCTACTCGATCGTCCTGCAGACTTGCAGTTGGGGGCCGGCCGGGTGTCTGCTGGTTGCCATCGGTGGCCGCTCTGCTCGTTCGTCGGACGTTTACCTTCTAACTTTCCTTCATAATACGAGAAAAGACAAGCGTCATCGATATATCTCATCCACCTGACGATCCTCCGTTTCATCTGTTATGAATGCAAGTGCGAATAACCTATCTGAAAGGTTATTATTAGTCTGGCCATGGTTCTCACCGAATATATGGTCGATGAGCACAATTAAAGCTAAAGCAAATGATTGGTCGCCATGGATCACCCACGCTAGTACGCTACACACACACACACACTAGTAGCTAGTTTCCAAGTTGTAAAGGCGAAGTTAAGCAACGATTCGATTCGTTGGGAGTCGTCAGTGGCACGATGATGTATGGACTGGAACGATTGCTTGCGCTGTGCTCAGACATCAACATCGGTGGCCATGAAGGCCAAGCTGCAGCAGCTGCTGCTGCTGGATTGGGCTCCTCTCTCTCTCTCTCTCTCTCTGTTCGTCCGTCCAGAGACACTTGTTATGAGATCGATGAGGAGCATGCACCAAGGACGGCAGGTCCATTTGCTGCTAGCTAGCTAGCTAGGCCACTTGCATGCCGAAGCTGAAGTTGGCCATGTACATGCATGGACCCACCTACGCTAGCTGCTGGCCTGCTGCTTGCTTTATAACCCTACTACGTTTCTGGGGCGATCAATCAGGTAGCTAGGCAGCTAGCTTGTCACGGTGCAGTGCCATATTGCGCTTGCCACCTGCTAAGACTGACAGCGCGCTTTGCCTTTACAATTGTATCCATCTGGCACATTTATAGGGTGGATTTTTGGGACGTGGGTTTGGTTTTTAATTAATGGCTTTTGAATTCTGTCTCAGGGGTGGACCCACAGGATATGCCAGGTGGGCCACAGCATACCTTGAGGCCCAGCCATAGTACCGACGCCAGTCGGTTTGCCGCACGACGCCGCGTGCCGCGGCACCGCGACGCACCGGCAGACGGTTCACCTGCCGGCCTGCCGCACGCGCCGCGACTTCGCATCACCCGCAAGCGACTTCGCGTGAATCGCGTCACCCGCAATCCAGTCATTCGCGATCGCGACTTCGCGTCACCCGCAGCGAGGCCGGCTGCCTGCTCTTGTCAATCAGTTAATGGGCAGACATAGGGCCTGTTCTTTTTGGATACGGCTTATGACTTTTGGTTGAGGCTTGTGGTTTTTGGGCTGTTCGTGCGAGAGATTACAGAGTAATAGAAACTCACGTGCGGTTTTTGCAGATATAAATAAAGTCAGTACAGTATATACTACAATTAATTAGTAGACTCTGTTTTGAAAATATATTTTGTTTAAAAGCTAATTACCGTAGAAAAATCGAAAAAACAGATTTTAGAAGCGAACAGGGCCGTCGTCACACGCTCGCCCTGGCCGACGCGTGCTTGGGCGTTACGAACCTAGCGTGGCTTGTTGCCGCGCTTCCTCAGCCAAATGGTTTTTCTGATAGATCTCTCGATCACCATGGTGATCATTGCCAACGTGGACCTCTTACCAAACTCAGCAAAAGCTAGCTAAGCTAGCCCTTTCAAATCACTATCTTTAATTAGTCCATCTTATAGGGGAGCCATCAAAGACAAGTTAAAGGAGGAGAGATTATTAAGGGATTCATAAGGCATATATACATGGTGTCTGTCATCTCATCTGATCGCTGATCGTACCTACGTGGACCCCCAATTCCTACTGCAGGTAGCTAGCCTGCCTTCTTCTGTTGGTGTTCGTCCATCATCCATCGCCTACAGGCAATAATTGTACGAGTGTGCTACTCCGGAGGAAATTAACGGTGCCAATAATTCAACGCAATTACTGCAAGGTCTGCACTGACACCGGCAACTATACAGTAGCCCACGCAATTACTATAAGCAATTAAGTGATTATCAGCAACAGTCAATTCAGCTGGTCCAAGCTAATATATGCTCTCCACGGCAATCATGAGTAAGGAACTTATTAATTGGTGCCATAGCTGCGGTGATATGATGGTGGATTAAAACAGCTGATTCTGACTGGTTTCTTTTCTTTTTTTTGGGGGGGTGGACTTTCTTATGTTACTTGGTTGGTGTGCGTTACGTGTGCAGGTACGTGTAAGAAGTCAGGTCGTTATGAAATACTAGTATTTGTGACTTGAGTAAATGAGAAGGAAGACATGCCCATTTGTCAGGGTTGTGTTTGCAATTGACAGTTCGATCAAGGCAGAGTAAATCACAAGACAATACACACACACATGCACGGATGCACCTTGGGACCAAGATATGAGGAGAGGAAAAATCCCCAGGCCCAGCCAGAGTATTCCTTTTTCTGCTGGAACCGTAACTCCTGCTGCTTTCTGAATCACAACTTGTCAAATTCGGACGACAAACTCACTGATGCTTGGTGTCCATGTAGAGCAACAATCCGTAGCTTGTCCGTTTAGAGAAACAATCCGTCCTCGCACTCCTTGCTTGTTTCGTTCCTCGATCTATCTCTCGATCTGTGTATATCAGACCATCACTCTATCAGTGTGTGTGTCCTGTTTTGGTTTTGGCTTTGGCTTTGGCTGTAGCTCGCTCTCTCTGTCGCTAGCACACAAACAGATTAAGGCGGGGACTGGAGGCAGCACAAGGGCCAGACAACAGCGGCAGGCAGAGGGGACCTGACCTGCCTCTTGTCGATCGTTCGTTGCTTTCCCAATATCACGACTCTCTCTCTCTCTCTCTCTCTCTCTCTCTCTCTCTCCCCTGCCTGATGTTCCTGTGTTCATCATGAGCTCGTCCCATTACCAGCTTTGATTCTATAGCTGTCGATCTCTGCTTCGGCCACCCCCACCGCTGTCACTACCTCCTCCTCCAGTCCTCTCCTCTGTAATCATCGATCACCTGCTCACTTCTTCGATCATGGCCTTCCCCCATTAACAAGATCAGCCAGTGACAAGTAAGTGCTCCTTGGAGCATGCTTACTGAGTTACTATTTGTAAAGAAGTAGAACCTTGCTAGGCTTACTAGCTCTTACTCGTTTCAGTTTTAGCTTTTGATTTCTGATTTTTAGTTTACTATTTCTTTATTTTGTCTTTTTATAGATTTTTAGCCTACCTCAACTTGTTTGAGATAAAAGACTTTGTTGTTGTTTGTTATTGTCTTTTTATGGATTTTTATTTTTAAAGCTTTTTTGTCTTTTCTTTTTTCTGTATTCTTATGTATTGTTTGTAATGGGCTAACTTTTTCATTTTTAAATTTTCTAAAATTTAATTATATCAAATAAATCACCATAAATTATAATAAAAAATAAATCAGTTACAGTAAAAAAAAGTTATAACCTATCGTCTAACTGAGTATTACTATATGTTACTCCATCAGAATTTCACCTGGCGACTGACTTTGATGCATGTCTCTCTGACCGGCTGGCTGGCTATTCCCAGCTTTTCCATGCTCAGTCTCTTCTCAGCGCCACCAACCTCGGCTTAACTCTATATATACGTGAACTACGGAGTGTCTTCTTTTTCGAGCTGCCACGTCAACCCATTTTCACCACCACATTTACTCCACAAAATGATGGGCGATGACGACGAGATTTTAGTTATAATTAACAGTTGTTATTTAAAACATAAATAGTAATAGTTAAAAGAAGTAATTTTTAGAAGTAGAGATGAGCTTTAGAGAAGTAGAGAGATAGATATATATATATATATATATATATATATATATATATATATATATATATATATATATATATATATATATATATATATATATATATATATATATATATATATATATATATATATATATATATATATATATATATATATATATATATATATATATGTGCGTAATTGAGGTATGTGATACGCCTTTAATCTCCTTCCTTACTCTTAGAGCGAGAAAAGTAGCAACACTATGTTAAGTAGCCGAGTGATCGTTTCTTCGGGCAGCATAGCATTCAGTATTAACAGGGCCGACGAGTGACCCAGCGTGATTAGTCGCGCTGCACGCAACTTTTAACCAGAGTTAATGGAGGGAGAGAATTCGCAGTCCTAGATTCTTAGTTTGTCAATTGTGTTGTGTACGTGCAGCAGGCAAAGAAATTTGTACCACTTGCTGGTGCGCGCGCGCCAATTGTCATCACTCATCTCCGGTACAGTGGTGATGATTTCGCGCTCCTACTCCAACCTCCTGGACCTCGTCTCCGGCAGCGGCGGCGGCGGCGGGGAGTCGTCGGCCAGCCTCGGCAAGAGATTGACGCGGGTGATGACCGTGGCCGGCATCATCTCCGACCTCGACGAGGAGGCCTCCACGGGCTCCGACTCGGCGTCGCAGGAGCGGCCGCGCCAGCGCGTGATCGTCGTGAGCAACCAGCTCCCCCTGAGCACGCACCGCCGCACTCCCGGCAGCGGCAAGTGGAGCTTCAGCTGGGACGAGGACTCGTTGCTGTTCCAGCTCAGGGACGGCCTCGGCGAGGACGTGGAGGTGGTGTACGTGGGCTGCTTACGCGCCGACGCGGAGGTGGAGCCGCAGGAGCAGGACGAGGTCTCCCAGCTGCTTTTGGACGTGTTTCGGTGCGTGCCGGCGTTCGTGCCCGGCGAGCTCCTCTCCCGCTTCTACCACGGCTTCTGCAAGCAGCACCTGTGGCCGCTGTTCCACTACATGCTCCCGCTCTCACGGGACCTCGGCGGCCGCTTCGACCGCTCGCTCTGGCAGGCCTACGTCTCCGTCAACAAGGTCTTCGCCGACAAGGTCATGGAGGTCATCTCCCCCGACGACGACGACTTCGTCTGGGTCCACGACTACCACCTCATGCTGCTCCCCACCTTCCTCCGCCGCCGCTTCAACCGCGTCAGGCTCGGCTTCTTTCTCCACAGCCCCTTCCCCTCCTCGGAGATCTACCGCACGCTCCCCGTCCGCGACGAGCTGCTCCGGGCGCTGCTCAACGCCGACCTCATCGGCTTCCACACCTTCGACTACGCGCGCCACTTCCTCTCCTCGTGCAGCCGCATCCTCGGCCTCGCCTACGAGTCCAAGAGGGGCTACATCGGCATCGAGTACTACGGCCGCACCGTCAACATCAAGATCCTCCCGGCCGGCATCCACATGGGCCAGCTCAGGCAGGTCATGAGCCTCCCGGAGACCGAGGCCAGGGTCGCCGACCTCGTCTCCGGCAGCGGCAGGCTCAGGGGCAAGACCGTGCTGCTCGGCGTGGACGACATGGACATCTTTAAGGGGATCAGCCTCAAGCTGCTGGCCATGGAGCAGGTGCTGGACCAGCACCCCGAGTGGCGGGGTAAGGTGGTGCTGGTGCAGATCGCCAACCCAGCGAGAGGGCGCGGCAAGGACGTGCAGGAGGTGCAGCAGGAGACCTACTCCACCGTGGAGAGGATCAACTGCAAGTACGGCACGCCGGAGTACGAGCCCATCGTCCTCATCGACCGGCCGCTGCAGTTCTACGAGCGGGTCGCCTACTACGCGATCGCCGAGTGCTGCCTGGTGACGGCGGTGAGGGACGGCATGAACCTGATACCCTACGAGTACATCGTGTCGCGGCAGGGCAGCGAGAGGCTGGACCGGATCCTGCGGCTGGAGCAGGCGCCCAGGAGGAGCATGCTGGTGGTCTCCGAGTTCATGGGGTGCTCGCCGTCGCTGAGCGGCGCGATCCGCGTGAACCCGTGGAACGTGGACGCGGTGGCGGAGGCGATGTACGCGGCGCTGGAGATGCGGGCGTCGGAGAAGCAGCTTCGGCACGACAAGAACTACCGGTACGTGAGCACGCACGACGCCGCCTACTGGTCCAGGAGCTTCGTGCAGGACCTGGAGCGCGCGTGCAGGGACCACGCCAGGCGGCGCTGCTGGGGCATCGGCTTCGGCCTCGGCTTCCGCGTCATCGCCCTCGACCCCAACTTCCGCAAGCTCTCCGTCGACCACATCGTCGCTGCCTACAAGCGCGCCAGCCACCGCGCCATCCTGCTCGACTACGACGGCACCATGGCGCCGCATGCCTCCATCAGCAAGAGGCCCGCGCCGGAGACCATCGCCATCCTCAACAGCCTCTGCCGGGACCCCCGCAACACCGTCTACCTCGTCGGAGCCAGCGACAAGCAGACGCTCAGCGCCTGGTTCGCCGCCTGCAACAACCTCGTCATTGCCGCCGAGCACGGCTACTTCATCAGGCACAAGCCCGGGTCGGAGTGGACGACCTGCATCTCGGTCGCGAGCTTCGACTGGAAGCAGATCGCGGAGCCCATCATGGAGCTCTACACCGAGGCGACGGACGGGTCGTCCATTGAGGCCAAAGAGAGCGGAATCGTGTGGCACTACCAGTACGCCGATCCGGACTTCGGGTCGTGCCAAGCCAAGGAGCTCCAAGACCACCTCGAGACCGTCCTCTCCAACGAACCCGTCTCCGTCAAGAGCAGCCAGAACATTGTCGAGGTCAAGCCCCAGGTACGTTCGTACTCTGCAACCATGTCTGCTTCGGTTTCATGACATCTCTGAATCTGAAAATCGTAATGGTTGGTAATGCCCAGGGTGTCACCAAGGGCCTGGTGGCGGAGCAACTCCTGTCGGCAATGAAGAAGAAGGGCATTCGCGCCGACTTCGTTCTCTTCGTCGGCGACGACAGGTCCGACGAGGACATGTTCCAAGTGATCAAGGGCGCCGCCATGGGACCGGCATTGTCGCCGGTGGCCGAGGTGTTTGCCTGCACGGTCGGGCAGAAGCCCAGCAAGGCCAAGTACTACCTGGAGGACACGGCCGAGATCATCAGGATGCTGCAGGCCCTAGCAAATTCCTCGGACCTCATGATGCAGCACCCACTATCTGCTTCTCTCCAGGCTCTCAACATGAATGAATCTGACACACACGGCCTCTAGTTGTAGTTTGCAGTTCGCGGTGTATGTATTCGAGTTATTAGCGCTATATCGTAGCGAATGAGACATTCGTTCATGTATCTTTTCAAGCGCGCTGGTTATTCTTCTAGTGTAGTTCCTCAAGAGTACATTGTCCTATTTGCTGGAACGGAATGCCTCATGATGCATCATGCATGCATATTATTCTCGAGGCAGAATTTTCAGAAATGCAGAGCATCAATTTCAGGTAGCTCAGTACAGTGGAGAGAAAGCCTCCTGGGTGTGCTCTCTTCTCTTTTTGACAAATCAAGAACAACATATTATCCTGGGTGCTTTCTACATCAAACTGACTCAACTGACGCGTCATCAGTCACATGATGATAAAATTGCTACCCCGGCAAAAGTTCAGACCTAGCAAAGTTCATACTTAAGCAGTGAGTCGATTAGAAAGAAAGAAAGAAAAACTTGCACATTCTAGGGATCAAGACGCAATGGAAATGACAGCTAAATACCGTTTGTATTGATGGAATTGAAAGCAAGGCAGGAAAGTCCAAGCAACGAATTGCTCGATTTTTCAAAGTGACAGGGAAAAGTACAGACACCGCACAACAATGTTTTCTTCGACATCATTTATTAAGAGTATCAGCAACTTCAGAGCTAAAAGAAGAACTGCAGCAGTTCCTGGCTACTCCTTTCAATTTCAATGGAAATATCACCTGCACAAGAACAAAGGACCAAATGCATCTTTCACAGATACGCAAGTGCTTCACCTTTTGGTGCCTCTGCTTTATCTTGTGACAATGTTATTTTAGGCTTGTTCTTTTTAGCTGCGGCTTATGGTTTTTGGCTGAAATTTTTGAATTTTGACTGTTTACGGTACAGATTACGGAGAGATCGATACTCACTTGTGATTTTGGCTGGTACAGATGTTGGGCTTTTAACGTGTACTATGTTTAACTTGTAGACCACGTCTTGAGAAAATACTCCGTTTAAAAGTTAAGTACTGTAGTGACAGCCAAAAGCTCGGCGGCTTGTGCCCTACCGAACACCCCCTTTACATATCTGTATTTTCAATTTGGTGACAGATACAGTTATCAGTTGTCATTGTTACATACGAATGAGCTGTCAGTTGCTTTAGAACTTCTACACTCTTCTTTTTGTAAAACACAGTAGATTAGAAGGCCTTCCCTGTCAACTTTCATTATCCCAAACTTGCACCTTCATTATAAGAATTTTTCTCATCATCTTCGTCATTGGTCATCAACTTCTTTCTTCCATTGTCCTAAAGACGTGTCATTTTCATTTAGTTATTATAGTATAAGAAATCTGGTGACGGTAGACGTAACTGGTGAAAGGATTTCCATTATTTGGTTATCTTATGCAATTTGTTAACTAATATTCTTGAACTTATCTTACGCAATTTGTCAACTAGTATTCAATAGATTTCAACAGTTACTAATCCATTCTGAAATTAGTTAAGAATTATGTTGGACGAATTAATTTGGTGAGCACTACATAGATTCTTCAATACTAGAAAATAATAGTTGAAATTATTATACACCAAAAGTGTAGCCGGTATGAATGCTTTACAGTCATGGGGCATCCTTAACCAAACTTAGGTGTTTTATTGCCTGATCTTGAATAGTTGACGTGTACATTCACCATTCTAATTGTTGGTTGACCCTGTTAAGAGTTAACCAAATTTGTGTTATCTTGAACAGAAAGTCATATTATATCTGGCACTAAAAATTCAGCCATATGCATGAGTGATAAACTATCAGAGATCGCAAGGTGGGTAGTGAGAGGCCAACTACCATTGAATGCTATTGGTTACTTTTAATGGCGTAGAAATCATAGACAATCGAGTTCTCTAAATGAGAAGCATGCATTAGTGATGTCTTGGTATGATTCCAGAAAATGCTGTCAACCTTTTTCCATGGATTAGTTTCAGCGAGTACATTTACTGTCGCATGCGTAGCTTGATGAGTTATAATACAAGTTTGAGGTTATTTCTCTGAACATTAGTACAGAAGAGCTGTTGGGGATATAATGACTACTCAGTTTATTATTCTTATATTTATCTTACAATGTTCGGTAGAAGGAACATACATTTTTCAGGATTTCAGTGGTCCTTCGGCCATGCACAGCGCACATTGAGACATAATTAGCCCCATAACTGGTATTTGCCTTATTATTGTTAGGCTTAGGTGTCTTCCATATGTGGCCACACATCAACTGGAATTATTAGCACTGTGAGCCTTGGTGGCAATTATTTGAACAGCGCTATTAGCGCTAATTAAGCATGCCCAGTCAGCCGACAACCTACCGAGCTCGATAGGTCTACGGAGGGAGCTAAATTTACAAAAACAGATGTTCAAAGCCAAATTTGAAGAAAAAAAAGTAGCTACAGTTAAATGGGTGGAATTGTCATGACAGTTAGACCAGCGCAATCAACACGTGTCAAAGAGTATGATGTGCTATGAAGTAAATAAATAAACGACATGTGCAAGTGGAAGATTGCACTCCGGCACTAACACAGCTATATTTATCAAAAGAGATTCCAAAGTCATCTCAAAACAATTCATAATTATCCTTAGCTATTATATCTCCTTCTCTTTTTCCTGTACGAGAATATTACATAGGGTTAAGTGGTGCACGATGATGCTTGTAGTAAAAATTTTCAGATACATCCTCTTACATCAATCTTCAGAATCTGTCAAAGATAAAGTCAAGAGAAACAAAGACGCTCTTCAAAAAAGTTGGATATCAAGACATGCGGTTCCAGATCTTTCAACAGGTCAAAAGTACTGTGAAGTGTTTTCAGCCATTCAAAGTGTCCTTAGCTTTAGTTCACTTGTTCAAAAGGAACATTCCATTGGCAATCATTTCACAATCTTTATACTCCTCATACAACTCGAGTTTGAAGACCACAGTGTCTCCATTGTACTCATTTAGCTGGACTGGGTGGCATAGCACATCTCACCAGTCCAGTTTACCCCCAGTTATGGACAACAATGAGTACAGTTAGGCAGTAGCATAGATACATGAATCGAATCATGATATCCTTCTATCATAGTTTCCCAAAGTTTTTTTTTCTTCAAATAAGATCAGCACAGATAGTAATTGTAGGCCAAACAAGGTACGATGGCAGCTAACAAATTCTGAATGTTTCACCATTTGATCCAAGGAAATATGATCATAAGAACCAAAAACATCAGGCAATTCAAGCATAAATGCAAACGAAAAGAACGTAGAGTCGATTTCTAGAGGAATCTTCAGTAAAACTATACCTAAATGAATAATTCAAGTGGCACTACTACAGAAAAGGTCATCACAGACGGTTCGAAATCGTCATCACGCAGCGGTTATCGAACCGAATGCGAAATTATGGGTTAGTGATAATCCAAGTTATCACAGACGGTTTTCAAAAACCGTCGTGATTATCAATATCACAGACGGTTTTTTATTACAAACCGTGCGCGATTATCGATATCACGACGGTTTTATATAAAACCGTCGTGATATTGATAATCACGACGGTTTGTAATGAAAAACCGTCGTGATATCCGATAATCGAGACGGTTTTTATAAAAACCGTCGTGATATCGATAATCACGACGGTTTTAATGAAAAACCATCTGTGATATTCCTCCCCCCTAACAGAATCTATTTCTGTTTATTGGCTAGCCTCAGAAATGCTAGCCATGCCCTCTGAAACAAGCCAGATAAACAAGTATAGATACAATTCACATCTCAATTCATTTGACAAACATCCAATTCACATCTCAATTCATTTGACAAACATCCAATTCACATCACATTTCATTCACAGACATAAGGCATCCATTTCGCAAATGAATTAATTGAAATGAAATAAAATATCCATTTACAAATTCAGAATTACAGAGTGATAAGAGCAATAAAAAATCAATCTGCGCAGTGGAACTCTCCATCTGATTTGATGACTTTAGCCCACAAAAACCAAAGCAACTCTCCTCGAATTTTTGCTAAGTCCATTGTTCCAATGCAGATTTAGAGATGGGCGCAACCTGTAGATAGGAATATCAACGCGCGCACATATAACACGTGACATGTATGAAATAATTGTGGGAAGATTGACAAACCTTAGCATTAGTGATCTTGGTGGAATCGAGGAGTAGTCTCATATGGTGGCACACGTAGTATCCACACGTGTTGCCCGCTCCCCGCGGTGGCTTTGCAAAAATAGAATGTGTTAAATCAAGTGGCATTACTACTATGTGTTGTATATGATTAATTAATATGTAGCTAGGGAATACCGGAAACTTGCGATCATGTTTCAAGGGCTTGGCCCCGTCGTCGAGTCACGTGTTTGTTTAACGATGTAGCGAACGACCTTCGTTATTCAAAAGTTAGATTAGTCATTCGAAAGGAAAGAAAGAGTACAATGTACAATGTACGCATACCTATCGAGTATTCGGCGATAGTGTGTACTTGGATTTGTTCTTACTTAGAGAATCAAGGTATATAGCCTTGTTCCATTTTGGTATAATTACAATTAAAATCCAATGGAATTCCTCATTGTATGGCATAAGAACAAATTCCTTATCTTGGTGAGCAGCGGTGCTTTTACAATATAGTCCTCGACGAAGGATGCATTCTCGATGATGGTATCAATGGCGACCAAGCGTGGGTCAAGGAAACCAATTCGTGATTTCGATGATCTAGCTCGGTCGGCATGAATCTATATATAGCACGTAAAAGTAACAAATTGTGACATATATCGGTATTACGTGAATAGAGATCGTGATTGTGCAGGACTTACGGCGGCCCAAAGATCGAACGAGTGAGGCGTCGAGAGCGTTGAGCGTGAAAAGTTCAAATATATCGTCGAAGGTCACCGCGAAGACACATTCACGAACCGTGAATGAAATGTTCTGCTTGAATTTTGATGATACCGAGCGCCGTTCTCCCTCGACTTATTGGACTGTTCCATATACCAAGTGTGGAATCTTTGGCAACCAAGTCCTAGTTCTAGGAGCTCTTTCTTGAGTACCATCGGGTCGCCTAGCACGAATTTGCGGGCCAATGGCATGTACGGGATATCGTCATCGTCCTTCATCTTTGATTTGCCCCGGCCATCGCCTCGATTGTCGCTCGACTTTATGCTAGTCGATCGTAATGGTATAGACGGTGCAAGTTGCTCGCGAGAATAGCTCCGTGGAGATAGCACCGTGCAGTAGCGTGGTTCGCCTTGCCGTGTGGAGATGTCACGGTGCAAGTTGCTCGGCGAGAATAGCACACTGTGGAGATAGCACCGGTGTATGTTCTTTGTGGTTCGCATCGCACTTCCAGTCCCGCCACCGGTGAAGAAGCCTCCAGGAGATGTCGCTTTTGGGCCACTTTGGATGAATGTTCCAATGGCCTGTCCTAGAGTCACGATCTCGTCGTTGGGGGGCTTCGGTAGCGGGACCACCTCAAAATTGACATACACACCATCCACATTAACTTTTCCGAAGCCTGGCGCTAAGCTTGACCGTGCACCACGGCCCGATATGAGACGAATATGCGGCCCCAAGCGTACAAGGGAATGGAGCCATATCTCACTTGGAGCCTGCAGTCAGAGGCTCCTACATAACGATACAAAATTAGCTACTCGAATAGGCCTACCAATGGAACAAGCATTCGAGAGGTAATAATTATTACCAGGATGTCGTCCACTTCGGTCATGTGTTGCAACACCGTGAAATGGGCTTGAGTATACGTGTCCATATCCGGAGTGATTGCTTTCCTTCCGATAGTTCCGAGACCCTTCACCTCCCTCATGACGAGATTGAGGACACCTATCGGTTGAATCGAGCTATATAATCGACACAAAACTCAATGACCTCTTCGCTTGCATAACCTTCGACGATCGCCCTCCGCCGAGAACGATTCCGCACGTAGGACTTGAGAATTCCATGAACCTCTCAAATGGGTACATGCTACGTAGGAATACGGCCCGCACATTTTTATCTCCCACACAACGTGAACAATGAGATGGACCATGATATCGAAAAACGAAGGAGGAAATACATTTCAAGGTGACATAGAGTCATCACCACCTCGCCCGTCAGAGCATCTAGTCCTTCGGGATCGATGACCTTCGAGCAATTGTGTTAAAGAAATAACATAGCCTCATGATTGTCTCTCGTACTTTGATCGGCAAAATATTTCTAATTGCAATAGGGAGCATCGTGTCATCGGCACATGACAATCATGAGACTTCATGCCATTTAACTTCAAATCTTGCATCGAAACAAGTTTCTTCACGTTGTCGAGTAACGGACGGAACTTTGACACCATGCAAGCACCGCACGATTTCGTTTTCTCACCTTGGGACGAGTGTAACACGCAGGGAAGGTACGTTCGTCCATTATCGGTGCTTGTCGGTGCTAACTCCGGCCGATGTCCATGTCACCAAGTCAAGCGTGCGTTGACACCGTCCTTTGTTTTATCACGGATGTTCAGTAAGAGACCAATCAAGCTGTCGCACACATTCTTTTCTACGTGCATGACGTCGATGCAGTGCCGTACATCTAGGTACTTGTAAGATCGAGGAGGCCGACTAGAGGGGGGTGAATAGGAGGTTTTAAAATTTTCGTCTAATTCTAATTAGCAATTTTAAACTTGATGGATTGATAGAGCAAGATAACACTAAAACTAGCACAAGTAATCGACTAAGAGCAATAACGAAAGGTAGAGAACAACAAATGCTACTCTAACTAAGCAAGCAATCAAATGATATGAATAAAGAGCGTTGCTTGGAAGAATATGATCACAAGAGAGCAAACCACAATTTGACACGATTACTTTTTACCGTGGTGATCGGAGACTTGCGGTCTCCCTAGTCCACGTTGAGGTAAGCCCGAACGAATCGGACCGGCTCCACGAATGAGCCTAAGCACCTCGATCACTATTGGATGCCCTTTCCTCTCGGGTAGGCGAGCTCCAAGCCTTCACAATCTTCCGGCCTTCTCACAATCTTCTTGAGAAGATCACGAAGCTCCGCTAAGCCGTCTAGGTGCCGGCAAGCACCAAGAGAATAGACCATCTGCGCTTGATCTCACTCAAGTGCTCAATGGATCAACTAGAATGCAATGCACTTGAATTTTGGGTCAACTACCTCAAATGAATGCACAAGAGAGTGAATGAGGTGTGAGAGGTTGCTCTAGGCTCAAATGTATTCAATGGATGTTCAACAACTTGTCCAAGTTCGGTGGGGTGTATTTATACCTCACCCACCTCAAATAGCCGTTACAATAAACAATCCTGAAAATTCAGAAATCCGGTACTACCGCAGTAAAACCGCGGTACTACGGACCTAGTGACCGGTCGAACGGCTATGTCGAGAGTCGGCAACCGTTGGTCAATGAGTGCGGTACTACCGCCGTTAAAACCGCGGTATTTCGGACGTCCGAAGTTCCGCCCCAAGCCCGATTCCGATCTCAACGAGACTAAGTCTTATTCTCGGCGCTCTCGGAAAAAACGTTCGCTCGGTGTCCGAACTTCCGCATATGCGTAGTTACGCAAGTAAAACCGCGGTACTACCGTTTCCGAGAGGCTAAGTTAAAGTCCGGCGCTCGGAAATAAAGTTCCGCTCGAGTGCGGTACTACCGGCGATCCGGTAGTTCCGCAGTCAAACCGCGGTACTACCGTTTCAGAGACTAAGTCTTAGTCCGGCGCTCTGGAAAAACGTTCGCCGGGCGCCGGTACTACGGACTGCGTAGTTCCGCCCAATACACGCCGGAACTACCGGATTTTCTGACAATGCACATATTTTATTTAATTTTAATTTCTAAGTGCATGCATGATCCTAAATTGATCCAAAGGGCACATTTGAACATGATCAAGCAATTACCATGATCCCTCTTAATAGTACGGCGTCTATCCTATAATCCGGTCTTCCAACCTAACTCCAAGACCGGTAAAACAAAATAGATACCTAAACTATTTACCTTGTCGCCCTAGAGATCTTGAATCTTCATGGGATATTTTGTGAGCCTCTTTCTTTGCTATTTGAACATATCCTTTCAAACACTTAATGCACACATTAGTCCCATATTCACATAAATTCATTAATTACCAAAACTAACATTTTTAGGGGCCTAGATGCTTTCAGTACTCCCAATAAGGTAAGTCCCAAAATATTGATCTCTTCTTCCAGGTGTTCTTCTCATGAGCCCTCAATTTACGTCCCTTTCCGAGGACAACATCTAAATCCTTAACCGTATCATAAACCTCGTGTCCCCTTAAATGCCTTGGAGCTGAACCGTCTTCCTTCTCTCCGTCAAATTGTTTCTTCATCTTGCGGTATGGGTGAGCCCTCCGAAGGAACCGGCGGTGACGCATGTAGACGGTTTTGCGTGAGTGTCTCACCACACACTCTCGGTACCATCTAAACAAAGTGAGTACAAGCTTTGGCACCTTTTGTACTATGGCCCGATAGGTTACTAAGGGCAGGATAATCATTTATGGTGCGAGAACAATAAGGAGCGCAGAGTGAAGTTCTCTCGCTTGTATGCATCCCATACTGCACCCTTCGTTCCACAAGATTTTTAGATCTTCCACCAACGGTGCTAGGAACACATCGATATCATTCCTGTGTTGTTTTGGCCCTTGGATAAGTATCGACAAACAAAATGTACTTTCGCTTCATACACAACCAAGGAGGAAGGTTATAGATGCAGAGTCACGGGCCATGTGCTATGTCATTTGCTCATGCTATGAAAGGATTCATTCCATGTACTCGGTCCAAACCTTATATTCCTTTGTTCGAACCGAACTCGCAAACCTCCTATCGATGTTTCTCCCGCGCGGAATCAGCAAGGTGTCTTATCATTCCATCCTTCTTGCGCTCCTCCGAGCGCCAACGCAGCAGATTTGCCTCCTTTGGATTTGCAAAAACCTTTTCAAACGGGAATTATAGGAAAATACCATGCCACCTTAGCAGAGGTCCTTTCTTCACCTCTGTTCCTCGCCATCATCGATTGATTGTTACGTTTGTATCGGGATGCGTTGCACACCGGACATACATGCATGTTTGCATACCCTTTACGGTAGAGGATACGATCGTTCGGGCATGCATGTATTCTTTCTACTTCCATTCCCAACGGACAAAGAACCTTCTTAGCTTTATACGTGGTTTTAGGCAACTCATTTCCCTCGGAAGCATATCCGCTAAAAGACCTAGCAGCGTCGTGAAACTCTTGTCGGACCAACCGTTGCTTGCCTTCAATTTCAACAGTTCAAGCACTACGACAACCTCGTGTACTTGCAGCCCGTGTACAAAGGTTTCTCGAGTCCTCCATCAAGCCACGGAATTTAACATACTCTCTCATCATAGTTCTCTTCTACATCGCGAAGCATCCGATCCAGTTATCATCGTGCAACCTATCCGAATCCGAGCCACAATCGACATCACCGGCGGCATGTCGCTCACTTCCTGAGCGATGTCATCCGGGCATATCATTCACTTCACCGGCGATGTCATCCGCGGCATATGATCATTCACTTCGCCATGATCGGTCCAACACGTATAATCCTTTTGAAACCCTCCGAATCAAGTGCGCTTCAATTTGCCTCGGTTCTTAAACATCTTCAAATTCTCTGATCGATGCATGGACAGCACATATATTCCACCCTTATTCAACATATCCTCCTCGCGGCTCTTATAAAAGCGAAACGCCATTAATGTACTCTTCACTCACACGGCTCGCGGCATACATCCGGCTTGGTCCTACGTTACGTACATATGTAACAACTTAGTATTAAAATCTAGATTAACTAATTATATATAACTACATATATACCGCCACATTTATTATATTGAGACTTAATTTGCCACTCAATTCATATTACAAACACAACATCTATTATATAACCAACAATTTTGCAAAATAACCATCTTCAATAACCACTCATGGATTACTTAGAACTAAATTGTAATGCAATTAAAGAAAAATAATTTTCATTACTAACCATATCTCTACAAAGAACCGGAAAGTCGAATCTTAATTCAAAGCTCAATCTCGCCTCTTCCCACCAAATTAATCGGCTCGAAATCGCCTAGCTTCCTCCCGAGTGAAAAAGTGCGCAGCAGATCCGGATCAAAATGAAGACAGATGAGGTCCGAGCAGCGCAATAAATGCCTAGTTATCACGACGGTTTTCATTAAAACCGTCGTGATAATATTATCACTGCACGGTTTTTCTAAAAACCGTGCGTGATAATATTATCACTGACGGTTTTAATGAAAACCGTCATCATAAGCTTCATACGTAATCGCCGCGCGTGTTTCGATGCGTAACGCCGTGTTTCGATCGTCTAATTAACGCTCTCGATCGTTATACGAAACGTCTATATCATTAATGTTTGGGTATACGAACCGTTTGTGCTAAAGGTTAAATATGTGCTCCTAATCCAGTCTCTTCTACGCACGCACAATATTACAATATACAATATACAACATGGCTTCTACTCATCGTTCTTGTGATCATCTCCTTCCTCTCATCATTCATCACGAATTGTTCGTAGGAACCTTACACAGCGCCAGCAATTTGCATCCGAGCGGCTTCTCCGCACTCCGCCGCTCTCCTTCCCGACTTTCTTGCATCCGTCGGCTTGACTGATCCTCCGCCGCCGACGGAGGCGTCTCGCTGCCGCTCAAGAAAGGGAAACGGCCCTCACCCCGGTTCTTCTCCACAATGTGCGCAATGCGGAAGAATCTCTACACGCATTGCGAGATCGATGGATAGCCTTGCCGATCAAGCGAAACGGCGGATTCTCGAGGAATCTTTTCATGCTATCCTCTACGACATTATGGATGTTGCGATCATTTGCCCAGCCGCACGAGGAAGTGCTAAGGACAAGGGCAATCTTAACGGCGTTCGAGAATTTAGCGGTGATCCTCCAAGTCCCCAAGTTGAAGAAGAAGCTACGAAGCCCAAAAGAATACAACTGGGAAACTCGTACTGTGTGACTTTTGTAATAAATTTGCGTCTACTTGAAATTAATAAATTTGCCTTTAATTTGTGATCTCTTGTCTCGATAGTTACGTAGTTAAGTTATTAGAAGCAATGTGTACTTATATATTAACCTCGATCTAGAATATGACAGAGAAAGGGACATCACAAACGGTTCTTGTAAAAACCGTCAGGAACATTCCTGCACGGTTCTTAACAACAACCGCTGTGATAGTCGACACAACACAGACGGCTTTTAATAAAAATCGCTCGTGATAATCTCAGATTATCACGCAGCGGTTTTAATAAAACCGCTCGTGATATTCTAGTATCACAGACGGTTCGCACGTAAGAACCGCTCGTGATATTCCTTTTCCCGCCACAAATACGGATGACGGCCTTCAAATTAAAACCGTCTGTAATAGTTTACATTACAGGCGGTTTCACAAAACCGTCTGTGATTTGCCGTCTACTATTAGCCTTTCTGTAGTAGTGTGGGTCTTCTACTCAAAGCAAGACGTTTGACACGTGATACTTCTGGGGTTTGGGTATAGCATTTGCTTGATTTTGTTTTTGTACCCCAGATATTTATGAATTGCCAGTGTCCTAGAGCAAACCCCCCACTCCCCATTCCCCTCTGCCTCTATATTGTCTTCATGCCACGTTGAACACATACACAGGCCTGCATTGTTATTCATGTAACACCGTAAACATTAGGAAAGACTTCACACAGGTGTCTCTCTTGAAAAATATAGTGTTACACAAGTCTAAACGAACTATGCAGATGAACCTTGTGCCCCTTATGTGTGCTCCCCGAGTAGACGATGTATTGTTGCAAGATTCTATTTGGCCCTGTGCACTGCCTTCTTGTTCTCGGGCGTTACATTTCAGTCACAGAAAAGAGTGTTTTAAAACTTATGTGATTTATGTGCCACCCCAGCTTTGGGAATACCCTTTAAAAATTGAAATGGGTTTAGGGTGCTTTATCCCCCACGATTCTATTCGTATCTCATGCTGTTCCCTCTCACCTTTCTGTTGAAAATCCCCTCAGTACCACTAAAGCAAAGTGATGGATCGCCAAAGGCCAAGACTCGAGACTTTGTCTTGCTAACACCCTCTCCTTACCCACTTGGACCCATAGATCAAATCGCCGCCAACTAAACAGAATGACAAGGAATGCGTCGATGATATGAAGAGAAAAGACCTTGCGCCTACCAATGCTCCGTAGACTAATCCAACTGTGAAGATGACCATCATCCTGGTGAGTGCCCTGTGAGTAATGTCACATGTACTCTTTGTGAAGGACAAGGCCACTGCCCCCTAAGATTGCCCTTGAACCTAATGCTGGCTAAGCAGCCGAAGTACAATGGATGAGTCTCCACCTCGCCACAAGACCCATCATGACCTGGAGCAAGCGAGAGACGAATAATAACTAGTGACATTTATTTTAAGGGGGTAGCCCTATGAGACAGAACTGTCGCAGAACTACTATGATGTATATGTTGGAGGTGCGACAACCTGGACTCGTAACTAATCGAACCAAGACAAGAAGACTTACAAGACCAGAACCTTACCGTAATAAGGACAAAAGACCACCATGTAGATATGTTCATCGTCACCTCTGCATTCAGAGGCCTCTACCCCTAGGACACAAACCATTGCTACCCACCCATCAATATGAAATTCTACAACCGTATGTCTAGCGGATGATGCAGCTACTCTGTTCTACAATAACGTGAAGACAACAATATCAAAGAGCAAGTAATTGGAAGTTTATGACCTGTCCAGGAAAACAAGGTATCTCTCTTTCCTTTTGACTTCTCCAAGTGCTAACCCCTGTTGTGCAGATTTTCATCTCTCGGGAAGCTAAAGAACCATACGTCGAGCAACACACCGAAACCCATTGCTAGCCAATATAACCCACCTCCATTCTTCTGCTCTACCGTAATCTCGGGGTCGAGATTCTTCTTAAGGGGGGTAGATTTGTAACATCCCAAAAATTTAAATTTGAAAAATATGAAGTTTTGAATTATTTTTGCAATATATTTTATTGAATTTGGAGTTTATGATATTTTCGAAAATTTGGTTGAGGTTCCAAGAAAGAAATTAACACCAGTGAAGTCATAACAAGGAATATGCTAATGGTAGAGAATTGAAATTTAAAAATCGAATCAAAAGATGATCCAGAAATTGAAGGAGAAATTTGACTTAAGGTATAAAATCTCATTCTGGAAATAATGACATACACAGCAATATAAGGAATATATAACAACAACAACAACAACAACAATAATAATAGTAATAATAATACAAACTATCATTTAATAGTTGAAAAAGTGAATCTTAAATTCTAAATGCCATGCAAAAATTTAAGCCCGCAGTAATTTTGCAAATTTCAAATCCATCATCAACTTTTTGCTCTTGCTTCATTTTCTCCCTATTACATGTGGACCCCACTTCCCATTCCTCTCTCTCCTCTTTTCTCTCCACCCTGCCAGCGGGCCCGATTTTTTTTCCTTGCCGACCACGCCGTCCTGCACCCCACGCAGCGCCCTTCTTCCTCCCTCTTTCCTCCTCCTCCCTTCTTCCATGGACAGTGCTTCCACGCCGCCCTTCCTCTCTCGGTGCTGCGCCAAATCTCGCCATATCTCTGCTCGCCTCACCCGTCCCCTCCGCAAAGATCGCGCGCCGCTCTCGCGCTTTGGCGCCGAAGGACAACTCCTCCGCCCTTCGCCGCCGCCGAGCCCCACGCCTCGCGCGCGTGCTCGTGCCTATGCCTAGCTTCATTTCTACGCCGCGCGCGCGCGTCGATATAAAGGAGCTGCGGCCTCCTTCCGTTCTCCCGCCCCTTTCTCCCACAAGCCGAGTTCACCCGAGTACACCGCCGTTGCCGCCTCCTCGCCCCGCCGCTCGGCGATCTCCATCGCTCGCCGCATCCCGATGTCCTCCGCCCCGAGTACCTTCCTCCCGATTAATTAGGCGAGGTGCGCCACTCCCGCCGCGGCCATTTTTCCCACCGCCGCCACCGCGCCTCCATCACCGCCGCCACCTCCTCGGTCAACGTCCCTTCAATTCCTCACATTGGAAGCATCCACTCGATGCCCCGAACCCCCTCCACCCGCCGGCTGAGCTTCCCATCGCCGGAGTTTCTCTCCCCGTGGCGACCTCCCCGCGCTGCCCATGGTCATCGCCGCCAGCCCTCTCCGGCACCTCTCCGACTCCAAAGGCTGCTCGGTAAGCATCCATACGCCTCTCTCTCACTCATGCGCGCGATATTCCCTTCCTCTCCTTCCGGCCGCGGCGCCCAACCCGTCCCGCCTCCGCCGCTCGGGCCGACACCGCCACCCCAACGCCACCATGGCCCTGTTGACCTCACCGGCATCTTCACCATCCGCAGGGAGCCATTTGTGGGTCTTGGCGCCTCCCGGCGAGCATCACGGCGGTAACGCTATCGCCGCGCGCCCCGCTCCTCTTTTTGGTGGTGGCTTCCTTATTGGCTCCCATTCCCACATGCTTTACCGTCGGGCTTTTCCCGAAGTCATGAAATACCGAGCGGTTTCTTTGCCTAGCTCGATGCGCGTTAACCCCTTTGCCCTCCGGTCCTGGGTTCGATTTCCTACCTCCTGTTACTTTCGGTTGGTTTTTGCCGGCCAATTGCTCTGCAGTTCCCAGTACCCGCCTACCTAATCATATTTTGTATTCCCAGTGAATCAAGAAACACTAAGGATCCCGATGGCTAGACCGAGCGCGCTAAAGGCTGTTCGTTCTTCAAGGTCCCCGGTTCGATCCGTGAGCCTGCACCCTTTTTCATTCTTGAGTATTTCATTTTCTGTAGCTCATGGTAACTAATAAAAATCAGGAAAATTTGGGAATACTCTAGGAACACTAATAATATTTATTTGAATATAAAATCAGAATGAAATAAGATGTAATATCTGGTTAATTATTTTATGAGCGATTACCATAGCTTGAGTACTTAATGAGATCCAATTATCAATTAGAGGCATTTTATAAAATGTGATTTTTGTGTAATGTCCAAATTTAATAAGGATCCTAAATAACGTATGTACATATATACGTATACACATCCAAGTTAAGTTAAGTTTGGGGTCACCAGAAATTTGTATAACAAACATAGAATTACAAGACTATGAACAAACAAGAGATTAAGGAGATAAGTGAGGACAGTTTAAATAATTAAATGAAAGCTAAAACAGAGGTTTAATTAGAAGTAGTGGTAGAAACATAATTCCAAATTTACAAAACAACGATCAAAAGGCTTCCACGGTGAAAAATATCCAATCAAGGGGCATAAATTAAACAGAATATTAAGAGTATGTGGATAAAGTGCCCACCTAAATTAGAATGCTTTCAGAATATATATATATACTAAAATAACTAAGAAAATGGGGGATGATATGTAATATTAGTAAAACTTTTGTACTTAACATATGCCCCATTAGTAACATAGACACTATCATACTGGTTTTAAATGGTAGCTTTAATTAATAACAATAATAACAAAATATAATCAGGTGTAAGAGACTCGACTTACAGAAGGATAAAATATCAGTATCAGTAATTTTCGAGAGCACTCAAGTTAAAAAGGTACATAAAATATTACGCCACCGGATGCTATAAACTCAGGCTCTAAGATTAAAATTGGTAAGCTAAAGAATTTATACATCACGTATATGATGTATGCCCTGAATACTAGCACTCGACAAAACACACCAATTCATAGGTTTGACCTAGCTCATGGAACTTTCTTAATAACCAATAAATAATAAAAGAAATTATTAGTAAAAGATCGAGTCATCGCATTCTACCATCGCCTTGGCTCAAATCACCCTTTAATTCATAATAAACAAAAGTTGAGTTTATTCGGATTTACTTGGATCTTTGAGTAACTTGCTTTTATTTGGGTTCGATCGTCGCAGAGTTAGAAACCGAGTCTGAAGATTCTACGGAGCAAGCGAGGATGAGATCGATGCAGACCAGGAATTGAGGATCATCGCATGATACAACCTTGTGTGAGCTCAAGTCTGCGGTAAACCGCGCCAGGCGAGTCAATACTTTGATCATGTTGAACCTACATTTTCCGCAAATTATTTCTGTTTAAATTATCAAATTGCATGCTGTTATTTTATATGCAAATCCATGTTTAACTTAAGATCTTAGTTATATGACCATTGTTTGCTTGATTAATATTACACCTCTTTGGAATATTTGAATGTGTGAACCTTGTCGCCGTAGCAAAATTATAGTAGTAATCTTTCGAAAATAAGTCCCTAAATATATGCCATGCTTAGTATTGCTTAGATAATCATGGGCGCGAGAGCGCCCAAGCATCACTTTTTAATACTGAGAAAAATTGATTGGGCAGTCATGGTGGGAATGACTGGTATATTTTGGTATGATTATTTTATGCTCCCAAAAATCCCAACTTGCTTAAATATCTGGGCGGATTGATTCGAGGGTGTGAGTGTGGTGCAGTGGATGCACAAAGTGGGTTAGTGGTAGACCGCCCAGATACCACTAAGGACTGAATCTTGTCATGTCAACCCGTGTAAAACAGTGCAACCACAAGTCTGTAAAGTACAACTTGGCTAAGTAGACTTATCGAAATCCCAGACTCATCTCACTGGTAGTGGATTGATGGGGTTATGCTATGGCAAGGGGGCCTGAAGGGACACCAGGTAGGGTGAAGTTTCTCAGTCGTACTAGCGCAGAGGAGGGGAGCCCGCACGCTAGTAGCAGTGAGAAACATCCCGTGCAATTAGATGGGACCCATCGCAAATGGGAGAAGCCCATATAGTGGGATGAGAAAAGGGACTAGATACTTTGAAAAGTCACTGTGATGGTCTGCTCAACCACACTTCTAAGGAATCGTGTGGGGCAATGAGTTGATTGTCTCTTGTGGTGAAAGTGTACAAACTCTGCAGAGTCAAAACTATTCGAATAGCCGTGCCCACGGTCAAGGGCGGACATGGGAACTTAACCGATATAGTTCTATTTCAAAATGCTTTGTGGGTGGGAATGGAAAAGTGAAAGGGCGATGGATCGCCCTAGTTTGGAATTGTCCCGGTGTCGCCCAGTGTAAGTTAAGCGGCTATAACGTGAAGAATTGCTATATGGTGCGATACCATGTAACGGTGGATGGAATCTAAATCACTATTAATATTGCATGTTCTGAACATTACGCTTTTGTTCAAAATGCTAAGTCTTAGGAATTTTATATATAATTGTATTCAAAAGCACTCTTCGCAAAAATAAAATAAACCTAAGCCATTCTTTGGTTAGCCATACATGTTAAATATTGCATTCTGTGTGTTGGCTCGCTGAGCACGGGGTCGGAGTGCTCATGCTCGCTTTTGCGACAAAATTCAGAATCAAGAATCACATCACCACGCCTCAGCAACAAGATTGGACAAGATGGCAGAGAAGATGAAGATGTAAAGGGCTAGGTCGCGAACCTCCAGTTGGTGCTGTGGGCATGTCTGAAGGTCCCACTGCGTGCTTCGTTCTTCATTCGCTGCAATTTAATGATTTCGCCTAATCGCCCATGAGTAAGTCTACTATTAAATTTTACGCTCCGCATGATATGTATTTTGATATTCATTATCAGAATCGTGAGCACTATCTACCGATCCAGGAATAGTGCAAGAATCACGAGGAATCCGGATGTTAATATCCGGGTCCCTACAATGATGGTATCGAGCATATCGATCGCAGTCGTGACCTAGTTAGCTCGGCCGTTAGTTTCATGACTAGAAATATTTCTTGAAATGTTAGTTCTAAAATATAAGTTATCTCGCTCATTCTCACCTCTCTTAGATGATTCTCTCTCATCTATATGCTACCCTAGCCATTTTACTTCTAAAGCTCCCTTACCCGAGGTTAAAAAAAGGCGGTACTCTTGTAATTTTCTATAAAAACCCACTCTAGGCCAAGAATCATGATGCTTAACCCTGAATCCTAATTGTTTTATCCTTGGGAGAAACGATAGTATGAATTTGGATAAATAGAATGGTGGAACTTGAATAAATAAATCGCTAGATAGATAACTTTTAATTAAAACTAAAATGTAGGGACTTTCTAAGTAAATGTATATATATAAACATCTGTATGAATATAAGTAAATAAGTGGTCAGAGAAATGCGGATAGCATGAATATAGCCCACTAGTAAATATAACAGTACAATTCTTGCATTCACCGTAGAGCTTACTAACATATATATGCCATCGTTAATATGTAAAAGGATAAGATATTAGTATCATTAGCTCTCAGATGAGCATTCAAATTAAACGATCATTATAATATACGGGTGCCGAAATCTAGTAGCCCTAGATCCTCAAATACCAAAATAATTTCAAAGACCTATACACACTCTAAAGTAAACATTTAACCATTAATACGAGTTGCTCAGTTGCTAAAGTTTAGACTAGAATCAGGAATAAAGTTAAGCATAATAGTAACTAAAGCATAGATAGAATAATAATAGTACCATTAACTAAATATTAATACTAGAGTTGGTAAATAATAATGATGAGCATGAAATAACAAGATATGGCCCATACAACTGAATCTAAATTCAAGTAGAAATAGGTTTAATGAAAATCGATGCTCCATAAAAGGTCACCCCATAAAATGCTATATACCTAGACTCTAAAATGTATTTTGTAAGCCAAAATACCCTGAAAAGTAACGCTCAACAAAATAGGAACTGTATGATCGGTGGATAAAATAAATAAAGATACTCGCTGTTTGGAGTTTCCGATGGCAATAATACCGTGACTAAGTAAGGAAGGAAGAAAGCGTATGTACCATCTACAAAAGTGAAGGTTAAATAATCGAGATCGATGGAATCTAAGCCTTGTGTATAAAAAAAAATCATATGGGAGTGAGTCAAAACATTGATGGATAATTGGACATTGGAAGAGATTAGAACACCTTAATAAAAATATACGTATACATATGCAAGTTTTTTTTTTCATTACCAAGATAATTACAAGAGTGAGAACTAATTACCTTCCAATATTTTTCTCTTCTTTCCATGGATTTCACGAGAAAATTTTATTTCCCTTCTCATAACCCTACTCCAAATTTTAGGGTTAGGAACGTCGGAGATATTCGTGAAGATAAGGTGGGTTCGTTCTAAACGAACTATGTAGATGAACCTTGTGCCCCTTATGTGTGCTCCCCGAGTAGACGATGTATTGTTGCAAGATTCTATTTGGCCCTGTGCACTGCCTTCTTGTTCTCGGGCGTTACATTTCGCGGTCACAGGAAAAGAGTGTTTTAAAAACTTATGTGATTTATGTGCCACCCCAGCTTTCGGGGAATACCCTTTAAAAATTGAAATGGGTTTAGGGTGCTTTATCCCCCACGATTCTATTCGTATCTCATGCTGTTCCCTCTCACCTTTCTGTTGAAAATCCCCTCAGTACCACTAAAGCAAAGTGATGGATCGCCAAAGGCCAAGACTCGAGACTTTGTCTTGCTAACACCCTCTCCTTACCCACTTGGACCCATAGATCAAATCGCCGCCAACTAAACAGAATGACAAGGAATGCGTCGATGATATGAAGAGAAAAGACCTTGCGCCTACCAATGCTCCGTAGACTAATCCAACTGTGAAGATGACCATCATCCTGGTGAGTGCCCTGTGAGTAATGTCACATGTACTCTTTGTGAAGGACAAGGCCACTGCCCCCTAAGATTGCCCTTGAACCTAATGCTGGCTAAGCAGCCGAAGTACAATGGATGAGTCTCCACCTCGCCACAAGACCCATCATGACTGGAGCAAGCAGAGACGAATAATAACTAGTGACATTTATTTTAAGGGGGGTAGCCCTATGAGACAGAACTGTCGCAGAACTACTATGATGTATATGTTGGAGGTGCGACAACCTGGACTCAGAACTAATCGAACCAGTACAAGAAGACTTACAAGACCAGGAACCTTACCGTAATAAGGACAAAAGACCACCATGTAGATATGTTCATCGTCACCTCTGCATTCCCGAGGCCCTCTACCCCTAGGACACAAACCATTGCTACCCACCCATCAATATGAAATTCTACAACCGTATGTCTAGCAGATGATGCAGCTACTCTGTTCTACAATAACGTGAAGACAACAATATCAAAGAGCAAGTAATTGGAAGTTTATGACCTGTCCAGGAAAACAAGGTATCTCTCTTTCCTTTTGACTTCTCCAAGTGCTAACCCTCACAGTGATTTTCATCTCTCGGGAAGCTAAAGAACCATACGTCGAGCAACACACCGAAACCCATTGCTAGCCAATATAACCCACCTCCATTCTTCTGCTCTACCGTAATCTCGGGGTCGAGATTCTTCTTAAGGGGGGTAGATTTGTAACATCCCAAAAATTTAAATTTGAAAAATATGAAGTTTTGAATTATTTTTGCAATATATTTTATTGAATTTGGAGTTTATGATATTTTCTGAAAATTTGGTTGAGGTTCCAAGAAAGAAATTAACACCAGTGAAGTCATAACAAGGAATATGCTAATGGTAGAGAATTGAAATTTAAAAATCGAATCTGAAAAGATGATCCAGAAATTGAAGGAGAAATTTGACTTAAGGTATAAAATCTCATTCGAAATAATGACATACACAAAGAATATAAGGAATATATAACAACAACAACAACAACAACAACAATAATAATAGTAATAATAATACAAACTATCATTTAATAGTTGAAAAGTGAATCTTAAATTCTAAATGCCATGCAAAAATTTAAGCCATGATAATTTTGCAAATTTCAAATCCATCATCAACTTTTTGCTCTTGCTTCATTTTCTCCCTATTACATGTGGACCCCACTTCCCATTCCTCTCTCTCTCTTTTCTCTCCACCGCCGTGGGCCCGATTTTTTTCCTTGCCGACCGCGCCGTCTGCACCCACACGCAGCGCCCGCCTTCCTCCCTCTTTCCTCCTCCTCCCTTCTTCCATGGACAGCCGCTTCCACGTCGCCCTTCCTCTCTCGCTGCGCCAAATCTCGCCATATCTCTGCTCTGCCTCACCGTCCCCTCCGCGCAGATCGCCGCTGCTCTCTGCCGCTGGCGCGAAGGACAACTCCTCCGCTTCGCCGCCGAGCCCCACGCCCGCCGCCGTGCTCGTGCCTATGCCTAGCTTCATTTCCTACGCGCGTGCGGCCGCATATAAAGGAGCTGCGCGCCTCCTTCCGCTCCCTCGCCTTTCTCTCCCACAAGCCGAAGTTCACCCGAGTACACCGCGTTGCCGCCTCCTCGCCGCCGGCCGCTCCGCGAATCTCCATCGCTCGCCGCATCCCGATGTCCTCCGCCCCGAGTACCTTCCTCCCGCCGATTAATTAGACCGAGGTGCGCCAGCCTCCCGCCGCGCCATTTTCCCACCGCCGCCACCGCGCCTCCATCACCGCCGCCACCTCCTCGGTCAACGCCCTTCAATTCCTCACATTGAAGCATCCACTCGATGCCCGAACCCCCTCCACCCGCCGGCTGAGCTTCCCATCGCCGGAGTTTCTCTCCCCGTGGCGACCTCCCCGCGCTGCCCATGGTCATCGCCGCCAGCCCTCTCCGGCACCTCTCCGACTCCAAAGGCTGCTCGGTAAGCATCCATACGCCTCTCTCTCACTCATGCGCGCGATATTCCCTTCCCTCTCCTTCCCGGTCGCCGGCGCCCCAACCCGTCCCCGCCTCCGGCCGCTCGGGCCGACACCGGCCACCCCCAACGCCACCATGGCCCCTGACCTCACCAAGATCTTCACCATCCGCAGGGAGCCATTTGTGGGTCTTGGCGCCTCCCGCAGCATCACCGGCGGCAACGCTCATCGCCGCGCGCCGCTCCTCTGTTTTGGGTGGTGGCTTCCTTATTGGCTCCCATTCCCACATGCTTTACCAATCGGGCTTTTCCCGAAGTCATGAAATACCGAGCGGTTTGTCGCCTAGCTCGATCGCGTTAACCCTTTGCCCTCCGGTCCCGGGTTCGATTTCCCTACCTCCCTGTTACTTTGGTTGGTTTTGCCGCCAATTGCTCTGCGATTCCAGCACCGCCTACCTAATCATATTTTGTATTCCCAGTGAATCAAGAAACACTAAGGATCCCGATGGCTAGACCGAAGCGCTAAAGGTCGTTCGTTCTTCAAGGTCCCTGTTCGATCCGTGAGCTCGCACCCTTTTTCATTCTTGAGTATTTCATTTTCGTAGCTCATGGTAACTAATAAAAATCAGGAAAATTTGGGAATACTCTAGGAACACTAATAATATTTATTTGAATATAAAATCAGAATGAAATAAGATGTAATATCCGTTAATTATTTTATGAGCGATTACCATAGCTTGAGTACTTAATGAGATCCAATTATCAATTAGAGGCATTTTATAAAATGTGATTTTTGTGTAATGTCCAAATTTAATAAGGATCCTAAATAACGTATGTACATATATACGTATACACATCCAAGTTAAGTTAAGTTTGGGGTCACCAGAAATTTGTATAACAAACATAGAATTACAAGACTATGAACAAACAAGAGATTAAGGGAGATAAGTGAGGACAGTTTAAATAATTAAATGAAAGCTAAAACAGAGGTTTAATTAGAAGTAGTGGTAGAAACATAATTCCAAATTTACAAAACAACGATCAAAAGGCTTCCACGGTGAAAAATATCCAATCAAGGGGCATAAATTAAACAGAATATTAAGAGTATGTGGATAAAGTGCCCACCTAAATTAGAATGCTTTCAGAATATATATATATACTAAAATAACTAAGAAAATGGGGGATGATATGTAATATTAGTAAAACTTTTGTACTTAACATATGCCCCATTAGTAACATAGACACTATCATACTGGTTTTAAATGGTAGCTTTAATTAATAACAATAATAACAAAATATAATCAGGTGTAAGAGACTCGACTTACAGAAGGATAAAATATCAGTATCAGTAATTTTCGAGAGCACTCAAGTTAAAAAGGTACATAAAATATTACGCCACCGGATGCTATAAACTCAGGCTCTAAGATTAAAATTGGTAAGCTAAAGAATTTATACATCACGTATATGATGTATGCCCTGAATACTAGCACTCGACAAAACACACCAATTCATAGGTTTGACCTAGCTCATGGAACTTTCTTAATAACCAATAAATAATAAAAGAAATTATTAGTAAAAAGATCGAGTCATCGTACCCTACCACCGGCCTTGGCTCAAATCACCCTTTAATTCATAATAAACAAAAGTTGAGTTTATTCGGATTTACTTGGATCTTTGAGTAACTTGCTTTTATTTGGGTTCATCGTCGCGCGTAGTTAGAAGCTGAGTCCTCAAGATTCTACGAGCAAGCGAGGATGAGATCGATGCGAACCGTGAATTGAGGATCATCGCATGATACAACCTTGTGTGAGCTCAAGTCTGCGATAAACGCGCCAAAGTAGTCAATACTTTGATCATGTTGAACCTACATTTTCCGCAAATTATTTTCATTTAAATTATCAAATTGCATGCTGTTATTTTATATGCAAATCCATGTTTAACTTAAGATCTTAGTTATATGACCATTGTTTGCTTGATTAATATTACACCTCTTTGGAATATTTGAATGTGTGAACCTTGTCGCCGTAGCAAAATTATAGTAGTAATCTTTCAAAATAAGTCCTAAATATATGCCATGCTTAGTATTGCTTAGATAATCATGGCGCGAGAGCGCCCAAGCATCACTTTTTAATACTGAGAAAAATTGATTGGGCAGTCATGGTGGGAATGACTGGTATATTTTGGTATGATTATTTTATGCTCCCAAAAATCCCAACTTGCTTAAATATCTGGGCGGATTGATTCGAGGGTGTGAGTGTGGTGCAGTGGATGCACAAAGTGGGTTAGTGGTAGACCGCCAGATACCACTAAGGACTGAATCTTGTCATGTCAACCCGTGTAAAACAGTGCAACCACAAGTCTGTAAAGTACAACTTGGCTAAGTAGACTTATCGAAATCCCGGACTCATCTCACTGGTAGTGGATTGATGGGGTTATGCTATGGCAAGGGGGCCTGAAGGGACACCAGGTAGGGTGAAGTTTCTCAGTCGTACTAGCGCGAGGGGGGGGAGCCCGTGCGCTAGTAGCGATGAGAAACATCCCGTGCAATTAGATGGGACCCATCGCAAATGGGAGAAGCCCATATAGTGGGATGAGAAAAGGGACTAGATACTTTGAAAAGTCACTGTGATGGTCTGCTCAACCACACTTCTAAGGAATCGTGTGGGGCAATGAGTTGATTGTCTCTTGTGGTGAAAGTGTACAAACTCTGCAGAGTCAAAACTATTCGAATAGCCGTGCCCACGGTCAAGGGCGGACATGGGAACTTAACCAGATATAGTTCTATTTCAAAATGCTTTGTGGGTGGGAATGGAAAAGTGAAAGGGCGATGGACTGCCCTAGTTTGGAATTGTCCTGGGTGTCGCCCCAATGTAAGTTAAGCGGCTATAATTTGAAGAATTGCTATATGGTGCGATACCATGTAACGGTGGATGGAATCTAAATCACTATTAATATTGCATGTTCCTGAACATTACGCTTTTGTTCAAAATGCTAAGTCTTAGGAATTTTTATATATAATTGTATTCAAAAGCACTCTTCGCAAAAATAAAATAAACCTAAGCCATTCTTTGGTTAGCCATACATGTTAAATATTGCATTACGTGTGTTGGCTCACGAGCACGGGTCGGAGTGCTCATGCTCGCTTTGCGACAAAATTCAGAATCAAGAATCACATCACCACGCCTCGGCAACAAGATTGGACAAGATGGCGAGAAGATGAAGATGTAAAGGGCTAGGTCGCGAACCTCCGGTTGGTCGCTGTGGGCATGTCTGAAGGTCCCACTGCGTGCTTCGTTCTTCCATTGCTGCAATTTAATGATTTCGCCTAATCGGCCCATGAGTAAGTCTACTATTAAATTTTACGCTTCCGCATGATATGTATTTTGATATTCATTATCAGAATCGTGAGCACTATCTCTCGATCCAGGAATAGTGCAAGAATCTGAGAGGAATCCCGGATGTTAATATCTGGGTCCCTACACAAAGCAACTACTCTACTCCCAAGGGGCATCACCATCCAATCCAAGCCAAGCTCAGCCAAGCCTAGTTGTGGTAGTACTGGTAGCAACAATGTGGATGTAACTAACGTAGCATGTCATATTGTGACCTCCTCCAGGTCCACTTAACAGCTATCATGAAAGGCAGGGAGGAGCAGTAAAATTTCTTGTGAGCACGTGCACTGCACTACCTGACCCATGAGAACACATTGGGTAGTGAACACACTGGCTGCCTGGCTAGCCGTGCCGGACACGCACACACATGTGCTATGTCGGAACTAGCTTGTCGACAACTTTATTGCTATATTAAGATTACAACTTGCTCTAAATAAGTGATTATAGATTAAAATGCTACGTGCTATAATACGGAATGGTCTTGCTGTTATTTTTTCTTCTCTCTCTTGGATAAGGCTTAAATAGCACTGAAGAGACATCAATTGTATGTATGAATAGACGTCTTGTTGATTCCTTCCGTCCACATGTGTAAGCAGTTGATGGAGGTGAGATATGCCTGATAATAACCATCGATCATTTGTTGTCAGTGAGGGAGAGCCTTAGGAAACAATTGTAGTGTGATTGTTGTCAGAGACATTAGACCAAATATAGAGTGATCGAGGGAATGGGAACGCATGTGACTTGCTCCTTAACCACACAAGGCATCAGTACCATAGCCACAGGGGAAGCCCAAATATCAGGTTATAAAGCTTCCAAATAGTAGTTAGTCAGGTAAATAAATAGTGATTCTCTGACCAAGGGTGCTCGGGACTTGTTATAGCATAAGCGATTACAACATTGGTCTACGAGCTTGGATTATATATTAAAATGGCTATTTAATGAATTATTTAATCATTATCATAGCTTATTTGTGTCCTTCTGTGCCTTCTCATCCGCCTCCTCCACGGTGGCTACGGCGGCGTCAAGGCGGGCTTGCATGTCGGGTGTAACGAGGGAAAGAAGAGAAGGGGTTTGCAACAATTTACCTAGAGAATGAGAAGGTTTTGCTACTTTTACTCTGGCTGTTACCGCAGAATTATTGGTGGTGGATATGGAAATGCCAACATGCACGTCTTTCCTGTTTTTTGACACTGCAGTAGCAAGAGCAGGGTAATAGGTGCATTCTTTTTTGTTGTGACTGATAGATTTTGGTCCTAACACGAACGCTTATGTGAACGATTCGAATGCCGATAAGTCTATTTGAAAAAGTTGTCCTAATAAACCGTTTCGAAAAAAAGGACAGAGAAGCTGTACCATTTGTTTATTCGAGAGAAATCATAAGCTGAAAAGAATGGGATTAATACTATAGCACATGCCAAGTGTAAAATCTGCATTTAATACATCATTTAGAGTACATGATTCTGCTTTATTAGTATGGGCTGTGTGTATGAATGTATGTACTAATACTACATTTAGAGTTGACATTGCATGGAAGATTGTAGCAGTAGTGTGAACATGCTCATCCCATGGATTTTTTTCTTTGGTGCACCGCTCACGAGGAGTGCCAATAATGATTTGGAAATTGGAAGTCGACCTTACAAGTAGGAAGGCGAGGTGAGGAAGATTTGGAACATGGCCGCTCGATCCAGCCATGCATGGTCATCAGATCCTAGGTCGCACGTATGCATGCATGCACGCCAAAGCCCGCGCGCTTCCCTATCTACTATACCCTGATCCCTCTCCCTCCCTCCCTCCGGGGCGCCACCTCAAGATCCGCCGGGCTTCTCCCACCGCGGCGTCGCCCACACCACCCAAAATCTCCCGACCCAACTCGAACAAAACCAACAAAAATAATTCGCCACCACGTACGTACCGCCTCCTCCTCTCGGCCTCCCGATTCCACCGTCATGAGCGAGCCAACCACGACCACCGCCGGAGACCATGACGCCGTCGCGCGCATGCCGCCGCCGGAGACGACGCCCACCTGCTGCAGGAACACCAGCCGGCAGCAGCAGCAGGCGCCGGTGGACGACGACCAGCTGGCTGAGCTGCGGGAGATCTTCCGCTCCTTCGACCGCAATAACGACGGGCGGCGCGCAGCTCGAGCTCGGCTCCTCCTCCGCTCCCTCGACCTCAAGCCTAGCCCCGACCAGCTCGACGCCCTCATCCAGCGCGCCGACACCAACTCCAATGGCCTCGTCAAGTTCTCCGAGTTCGTCGCCCTCGTCGCGCCCGAGCTACTCGATGACCGATCCCCCTACTCCGAGGACCAGCTCCGCAGGCTCTTCGGCATCTTCGACCGAGACGGCAACGAGTTCATCACCGCCGCCGAGCTCGCGCATTCCATGGCCAAGCTCGGCCACGCGCTCACCGTTAAGGAGCTCACCGGCATGATCAAGGAAGCCGACACCGACGGCGACGGCCGAATCAACTTCCAGGAGTTCTCCCGCGCAATCACCGCAGCCGCCTTCGACAACATCTTCTCCTGAGATCCATCGCCCTGTTTTTACGTGTGGAGTGGTGCGGTGTCCATGCATCGATCAGCTGTTCGGTCCATCGATCTGTTAATTTCTTGGGTTTTCGTTTTCTTTTGGGGGAGATCAGTCAGATTCATTTAGGCTGCAGGATTTGAGGAGAGGTATTTTTGTGAATAACAGATTAAACAAACAAAAAAAAATGGCAATGCCAGGTTCAGTTTGGGAGAAATTATTCATGCACGATCGATAGTGTCTTGATTAATTTGTTTCCGTCAGTGTTTGCTTAATTTCATGGCATGGCATGGTTTGATGCTGTTCAAGGATGAGGAGATGATCGATCGTCCTGATGTGTAGTGTACGTATATATAGGAGTGCATCCGTAAAAAGGATCTGAATCTTGCTCGACGCTCTTCCTCTATGCTTGTTGATCTGATGGTATTCTTGTGTTACCGTTCTAGCTTGTTGCATCCTGGTCCTGGATCGTCGTACCAAATAATTGAGTGCACGTACGGTTGGCAATAATTTGCTTTTAGGTTTCCTCCTAAGTTATATTGAGGTATTCTTGTCCTGAACTTTGTTGATAAGAGTTTGTTATTAGCATTGGACAACCAGGCAAGCAATCATGCATGCTTATCTTTCATCAGCTCCAATTCAATCGAGAAGTTCAAACATTTAATTACAAAGTCTTTGCTCTGATTCGGCCGGATAGCTGTCGGCTGGTGCTTGTTTAGTTTGACCTGATCGAAGCTGCAATATTCGTTATTTAAAGATGAATTTATCAGCTGTTCCTTTTGGATGTAATAGCAAACAAAGAATCACATTTTGTGTTTTATACAGGTCGAGTGCCAACTGAAGCTCGCTGCTTCGATGTTTCTGTGATTCTGTCCTCACATATTAGATTATACAGAACCAATTGTTAGGGGTTGCCTGTATGTATTGTAAACGATCAACAAGTAGAAACATAATCAGTGGTAAGCATATTGAATCTTTCAAGCTGGGCAAGCGTGTCTTGCCACAATTCACAGACTAGCTTACTCTGCATCACTCAGTTCAACAAGATTGTAGCAACCTACTAGATTGTGGATGCTGTGGAATCACCAAATTCGTCTCAAGAGAGCATTATGTTTTTGGAAGGAAATCTGTATCAGTTTACCATCGTGCGAGTGAGAGAGTTACAAGGTGCCTACTTTGTGCTTGTTTTCCTTACATCCACCGATTATCTTTGAGGGGGAATCCTTAATCCCCTTTTGCAATACGGGAATTTCTCTCGATTTTTTTGTGGAGATTGAACCGTTTTATGAGAAAATCTAGCAAGATTTTTTTATAAGATTTCTATGTTCTAAACGGGCCTTAAGGCGCAGGAAACTTTGTCACGATTTCCCGTGATTATCATGTGGAAATGCAACATGTCTCGACGGAGAAGAAGAGATGAGACACACTCGTACTATGGCCTTGGACGAGTACGCCTTCATGCTTAGCACACGTAATGTATAGCATAGAGCTATGTCACGTTTTCCAATCGTATAGACGTCAAACTGGATTAGCACAGTTTACGCTTCTTGGCTTTGGCCTGGTTCCGCTTCGAGGAAAAGCCGCCTCCCTCCCTCCGCTTCGACCTCCTCCGTAGCCGTAGCCCCGCCTCCTCCTCCCTCCGCGCCATGGCCACCTTCCTCTGCACCACCCCTGCCCCAGCTTTGCAGCTCTGCTTCGAGTACCCACTCCCCCCTCCCTTCTCCGCCCTGTGTTGGTTGAGATGCTCTCCCTCCCCCCTCTCTCTCTCTCTCGCTTAGGAGTTAATGTCGTCGTCTTCTTTGGTGCCATTATGTCGGAGTGCTCTTTCTTTGGCTCGCAGCTTCTACGTTGCTCCCCATGGACAACGCCAACTGTTGTGATTATGGACCAAACAATGAACAATAGAGCTATGAAAAGGCCACAAAGGGGCTGCCCGAAGCCTTAGAAACCATGGAGATCAGGGTAAATGTGTCTGTATTACATAGACTTATCTCTAATAAAAAATGAGATCCCCTCTCATGGTGCCTTAAGGCACATACTTATAACTATGAGGAGGTAGTTTACATAAATATCTCTAAGTGTAACACCCCATATATAGCCAAACTAGGATACTACTATGGAACGTCATCGCCAAAGTAAAGAGAGAATAATAAAAGCAACAATAGAAATCATAAGAAAATTAAATCCTTAAAGATACTTTATTTAGATAATCAGCGAAAGTTGAAATAAATGTTTGAAATGTGGGACCTGTTCACTTTCAATCAAATAAAGAATAAAATAAAATGGCAAAAGTAGTAGCAAGCCACAGTGCTGAAACTCGAGTGCTCCCACCCATGCATATCGCTATCATTCCACTGGTCTTTTACCTGAGAAGGAAAGGAACAAGTGTGAGATTTGAAAATCTCAACAAGTACCCAACAACGGTCGCAACACAATGAATAAAAACAAGTAATGCAACCAAGATAAGTAAGGGTCAAGCAATGAAAGTAAGCAATTGACACATATTAAAGGCAACGAACATAGGTTACCGAAAACACTGATATAGATTGGAGACAGGTATCATAGAAACTGTGTAATTAAAGATATTGTTATTTCACAAGTTATAGCAAGTTATAGCAAAGGCTCCGACGATCTTATCCCATATACCTGGTTATACGAGAATAGTCAGGCACATCCTTATCCTCGACTGTATAACCGCCGATGGGGTGTAATATCCTGTGTAACGAGAATGTACGGCCCCCTGTACGTTACTAGATTAGGTGGAAATATCCCTTATATGTGGGTAGTCCCAGGCTAGATAACCATCATTTCTTTATTTAATGAATTATCCATGATGTAATTAGAAAGTCGCGTGTAAGTTGAGGTAAATTTATGAGAATAATGGTGTAGTATTCTCTCTCTTTTCCTCCTAATGAACATCACCATTGCAGGAATCCTACTACTTAAGCAGCTCATGCTTTGTGTAGCCTTGATGAATGAGAACCGAGGATGTTCATCTTTAGTTATAGTGTTTCCCAAATCACTTGCTTGATTTTCTTTCTTTGAGGATGTCCAAATTTAATCATGAGCTCAACATAATGAAAGCCATTTGGAGATATGGATTTGTTAACGTCAGAGCTGTGGTGGCCTCTTACAGAATGCTACTTTGCTTGCATTTGTCTCATGTTAAAAGTTTCTCTATGGCATCACTAGTAAGTTTTGAGTATACTGTGCTCTTTGCTAACTAGGAAGATATTGTCCACTTTTACCTTGATTAGCATTGACCTTTCTATGTACTAGCATACTATGACCATTTGTTGTTGAGAGAAACTAGTGAATCATATGTAGTACTCCTATGTTAATTTCCATGCTACCATGTGTTGATGCATGGTCAATTTACACTTAGAGAGCATCAATGTTGGGTTGCATCCCGTCATTTCAAGTTATGAATGCACGTTGGAGACTGGCCCTGGAGGCATACTAACTAGCAAACTGCAATGCAATGAATGGATCTTGACATTCTACTTTTGGATCTTTAGGCCCATCTTGAGATTCTTCTATATCTCTGCTACTTAAAAGAACCAGTTGATGATAGTGCATTCTCCCATCTTTTCTCACCGTACCAAATAAATTTGTGTGTTGTGTACCAGAAAAATACGAAGCATCTTGTGAACAAGCACAACACCATATTCTATGATAGGTGGGACTCATGAATAGAGGGTCTGCGCTCAAGTGAGGTGGCATTGCACCCGTAGGGCCTGCCACGTTATCTCCCTCAAAATCCTCTCCCACTCATACCTCTCTCTTTATCTCACTCCAGTTCATCTCGCCCTCGACGCTGGCTCATCGCCTTGGGCCCTATCGACAGTGGCGTTTGAGATGAAGGCGAGGTGAGCACAGAGGAGTGGGGGTGCTAGGCACCTCTTCTCCTCTCACTACCATGTTGGCCGCAGTCATCCACAAGCTGCTCGAGATAGAGGATGAGGCTGGTGAGAAGATGCGGTTTGGTGGCATTTGCTCTAAGCTGAAGGTATATGCCTTTTTTCTCTAATTCCCTATCAAATTTAGAGGTTCTTGTTGTTTTTGTGCTTCTAAAAGTTACAAAACACTACAAGGATTGAACAGATTGGAATACAGAAATTCATGGCATAGGGTGGGGTTGTAGAGGTGAGGGAGCAACGGAGGTGAGAGGAGACAACGATGGCCATACAAACCTCTTCTCCTCAGCGGCTTGGCTCTGCCGTCCTCACCTCCTCCCTCATCATCCACCGATTCGACCATCCCTCACCGGTAGCTAGGGTTCTTATGAACAGCTGATCTTGCAGATCGCTGTCACCATTGTCTCTGCTTCCGCCTGTACGTCTTCCCCGTCTTCTGGTGAATGGCTAATCTGCATGCCACCACCGCTAACAGCCGCCATCTCCGCGTCCACCGGTACACCTTCCCCATCTCCGCTATCAATCCTACCGACCGTGCTGCTGCTTAGAGTACTTTGTGATTAGTCTGCTCCCATTCGATATCCATACCAATAGTATTTTGTTACAAATTTATTGCCCCTTGCTTCCTCTCATGTTTGGTTTCTATAAGCTGTTTGTAGAAGCCATTGCATGAGCTGTTTTAAATGGAGTGATTTCTTAATACAAGTGTCATTTACTATCTCAATCTCTCGCAATTAGACAAAAGACAAAAGTCATGTACTTTCGAATAGGGCAATATAGTTTATAGTTTTTGAATTATGACTGTTTGCGAAATAGAGTACGAAGAGACCGATATAGCTGAAGTCTGTAAGTATTTACTATAATCACTAGTAGACCCATCTTAGGACCTGTTTGTTTCGGATTCTAGGCTAGCTAGCTACTTCTAGTAGCCAAAAGCTCTCTCAAACAGTCCAGCTTTTGGGACAGCTACTTAGAATATGAGAATTTGATTGTACTGGGACCGAGTAGCTGCGATAGCCCAGCTTCTCACAGATTCTGCGGGCTAATGCCACTAAAACGCCACTAAAAGTTAAAGCTATTTACCCGCAAATGCCACTGGAGAAAACCCCGCCCCACCCCGCCCACCCCTTCCCCGGATCCCCGCGCCCCCCCACATCAAGACCGTCACCTCCTCCTGCACAGCCTCCTCCTCCCCCCCCATTGCCGCCCACCCCCGCCGCCTCCCAGATCCCCACCCCGGCGCATCCCTCCGCCCCGCCGCCCCGCCTCCCCCCCCTCGTCGCCTCCTCGCACGCCGCCTCCTCTCCCCCTCCCGTCACAGCCTACCCCGCGCCCCCCCAGATCCCCCCCCGGCGCATCCCTCCGCCCCGCCCTGCTGCCCCTCCCCGCCACCGCCCCTCGTACTCCTCCTCCCCGTGCCGCCTCCCGGATCTCCCGCCGCCTCGCACTCCCCTCCCCGCCGCCTCTCCCCTCCCAGATCCCCGTCGCCGCCTCTTACCCCTCCTCCCGCGCCCTCCCCTCCCAGATCCCCGCCGCCACCCCTCCTACTCCTCCTCCCCGCGCATCCCTCCGTCGCCCGCCGACCCGTCGCCTCCCGCCGCCGCCTCGTACCCTCCTCCCCGCCGGGTTCGCCTGCCGCACGGGTACACCGACGGCGAGCGCGCGAGAAGGGCCGACGGCAACACTTCCATCCCGGTGACCGGTGACCCTGCATCCACTCCTGCATCTCCTGCCCAAACGTGAAGGTATGGGACCCGAATTGCTGTTGATGAACGTGATCTGTAATGGATGTAATGGATGCTGTTTGTAGATCTGTAATGGATGTAATCATGGTTATTCCCCATTGCTGTTTGTAGATATGTAATGGATGAGCATTGCTATTAATGGATGTTCATGGTTATTACTTGATCTAGGTTTGTTGATCTGTAATGGATGAGCATTGTTGTTAATGGATGTTCATGGTTATTACTTGATCTAGGTTTGTTGATCTAGGTTTGTTGATCTGTAATGGATGAGCATTGATGTTAATGGATGTTTGTTGATCTAGGTTTTACTTGATCTAGGTTATTCTCATGCGCTGCGCGTTAGTTGTTGTTAATTTATGTACTGAGTTGCAGTCATGTTTGTAAATGGTGTCAGGGTAAGTTAATACTCTCAAGTATCTAAACTTGTAGGGAAATTTTATTCTTGTAGGTAAGTTAATTTATGTACTGATATCGCAGTCATTAATCCGATTTGATTCTTGTAGGGAATTTTATCTAGTTGATGCCGGTTATCCTAATAGAAAGGGATACCTCGCTCCATACAAAGGGCAAAAGTATCACTTGCTGGAGTTTCAACGGGGAGGCCACCCAAGTGGCTAAAAGGAGGTCTTCAATCATGCTCACTCATCTCTTCGTAATGTGATTGAACGTGCGTTTGGCGTGCTAAAGATGAAGTGGCGAATTCTATTGCATATGCCAAGTTATAAGGTTGAGAGGCAAAAGAAGATCATCATTGCTTGTATGGTGCTTCATAATTTCATTCGAGACAATGCTTTGAGTGACCATCTCTTTGAGAGATGTGATGATGATGAAGAGTACATGCCACATGTTGATTCAAACACAGGAGGTGGTTACATTGGCACGGCACAAGATGATGGTGATATGTGTGCCTTTCGTGATTCCATAGCTAATGGCTTGATGGCTTCAAGATTATAGATAGTACATTTTGATGGTGATATGTGCGTCTTATATGTCTATGAACACCTTTTGTACGTTCCTTTTGTATGGAGACATGGTAGTTATCTATATTAATATTTAAAATTATAATTTGAAGTCAAATTCATTGTCATGAAATTTTAATATTAGTTTTTAATGTTTGAACTAAGTACTACAAATTTACAGCATGTATATCTCTTTTATCAATATATAATCAGGACATCAATTCACATAAAGGCATTTCAGTCAATACATCTATCATGATACCAGCTGCACAGCTAGAATCTAGGATGCCAAACAGGCTAGTTACTCAGACCAGCTGCTACTCAGACTAACCAGCTACTCAGATCAGCTAGCTACTCAGAATCTCCAGCTGAAACAAACAGGGAAAAAAAACTGTTTACTGTAGCCCATTAAACTACAACAGATCCCGATCTTCCTTCGCGTCCCGGTTTGTCTCTCTAGTCTCCGTCCGTCGATCGGGGAACCTTCAGTCCGCCAGGATCCGGTGGGGGACATCTCGTCGCTCAGATCAGCCGCGCTGGGGGCGAATCACTCGCGCCACTCTCCGGCGCCGCCGCCCTTCCCCTTCCCGCTCCCCCTCCCCTGGCGGAACCCTAATGCCCGCCGCATAGGCACCGCCATGGACTTCGCCAGCCGCCACGCCGCCGCCGCTCCCCGGCGGCGGCCGCCGAGGCCTCGCCCTCCTCCCCCCGCGCCACCGCCGCCGAGGAGCCCGAGTACCTCGCCAGGTACCTCGTCGTCAAGCACTCGTGGCGGGGGAGGTACAGGCGGATCCTCTGCATCGCCGCCTCGGGCCTCGTCACGCTCGACCCCGCCACCCTTGCCGTCACCAACTCCTACGACTTCGCCGCCGACTTCGACCGCGCCGCGCCCGACACCAGCGCCACCGAGTTCACGCTCAGCGTCCGCACCGACGGCCGCGGCAAGTTCAAGGCCGTCCGCTTCTCCTCGCCGCTCCGCGCAGGGATCCTCACCGAGCTCCACCGCCTGCGCCCCGTCCACCCGGTCGTCGAGTTCCCCGTCCTCCACCTCCGCCGCCGCACCCACGAGTGGGCCCCCTTCGTAAGCTCTTCTCCCTTGCCCATCGTGCCTTCCCGAATACGCTCTCCTTCGCACTCGTACTACTATGCTGTGCTAACAATCGACGCTTCCACGCCCAATTTCACGCAGTTTTGGATCTATAGTACTAGTGATTGCATTATTCAACCTTTATATCTCAAGGGCTGCCTCAGTTAACTAGCTAACTGAATTGTCTGATTAGCCAAGCAAGCTGGAATTCAAAAGAAAGTGATCTCATAGCTCTGTCAATTTGCTGCCTGTAGCTATCCCGAGGGTAAAAATTCGTGTCCATCTTCACATTGTGTCACACTTTTATAGCACCAGACATAGTTTAGCAAGCTACCAATTGAAGGAGAATTATATTCTTAAAAATAATGCAACATATTTGTAGAATTGTCTGCCTTTCCCAATTTGTTGCAATTTATCTACCTGTGGGAAAAATGTAGAATTAAATGCCAATTTTCAAATTGTGCCACAAGACCTGCTAAAACTAAGTCTTAACTAGCTAGTAGAAATAGATGAACAGTGCACCACTGAATTGAAGAATAGTAGATGAGTGCTGATTTCAGATCACCTCATCTGTATTGTACTCACTCAATGCTGTTTCAAAGGGATTTACTGTTGTTTAATCGTTAGTTGTTTGATATCTGATACTTTGGTTACTGGGTGTGAACTACATTCTGTAGAGAATTAAGGTCACTTCGGTGGGTGTTGAGCTCCTTGAAGGACATTCTGGTGACCTGCGCTGGTGCTTGGACTTTAGAGATATGGATTCTCCTGCCATCGTGCTCTTGGGAGATAGCTATGGGAAGAGGACTTCTGAAGGTGGAGGGTTTGTGCTATGCCCCCTTTATGGAAGGAAGTCAAAAGCATTTATGGCTGCTACAGGCAGTGCAAACACTGTGATTATATCTTATTTGGTACACCCTTCTGTCTTCGTCTTGTTCAGTTGCTCCATTCCTTTGTACAGGCTAGGGAGATTATTGCAGATTGATGTAACATCCTAATGCCATCTACCTTTCAGACCAAAACTGCCAAGTCTACGATTGGATTATCACTATCTGTGGACAATTCACAGTCACTGACAGCTGCTGACTTTATAGCAAAGAGAGGTAGGCATTCTATCTCTGGTGAGGATGAACTTTACTTGTATCACCGTTTTGTCAGGGATACTGAGTAGCTATTTAGGTGGCCGTTGTGCATATATGATTCTTATATACATCTTTGATGCACTTTTCTAGTTGAATCGTATTTCATGCGGCAAGTGTTTCTTTGCCATCCATATGGTTTTGAAGCTAGACAAGACCTTAACCAGGGTTACCCTTCCAAATAAAATAAACTGACTCATTGTGAAATATTACCTTCAAGTATGAGATTGATCAATAAAATCCACATTTTTCCACATCTGTCGTGTCATCTCATGTGACAAAGGGAACTTAGACTGAATTTTTGTTTGATTCCTGTTACCATGATCTCCTTTGATTACCAATTGCCTGTGGGCTTCTTTCCCAGCTAACGAGGCAGTTGGAGCGGCTGAAACTCGACATGGAGAATGGTCAGTGACAAGATTTCGTCCCGCTGCACATGGCACTGCTAGCATTGAGAGCTTGAGTTTGGGTATTGGACCAAGGGGAGGACTTGGAGAACAGGGTGATTCTGTTTCTCGGCAGCTTGTTCTTACAAACACTTCACTCGTCGAAAGACGCCCTGAGAATTATGAGGTAAACATTTGGCTTCTTCTCTCCTCATTTTTGTATAAATTACTCATTCTTAAACTTTTGAATACATATGGACATGCTGCAACTATCCAGCCATTGGCAAATCAACTTTTAAGAAATGGTTTTGCTAAATTGCTTGCTCTTTCTTTTTCCTGAATCTTCTGCATGGTAGGTGTCTTACTTGTTTGCACTGAATCTTATCTTTCCAGGCAATTATTGTCCGACCTCACTCAGAAGTAAGTGCCCTTGTCCGATTTGCAGAAGAGCCGCAGATGTTTGCATTTGAATTCAATGATGGCTGTCCGATTCATGTAAGTATGCATTAATGGCCTCTATGCCCATTACCAGGAATGCCATCTAATTCTACTCTGTGTTCTTACTCAGGTATATGCAAGTACGTCCCGTGATTGTTTACTTGCAACAGTTCTTGATATTTTACAAACCCAGGTATCACTTCTTTGATCTTTCTCAATTTTGCACCACTTGAGGTCAACGTAGAATTGGTATACTACTTTGCAGAGGTAGAAAATGATACCAGGTCCACCTTGATATATTTTAATGCTCAGTGTATGGTGTTTAGCAAGTATGACTGCCTCACCTGTACTTTTAGCACAACTAAGTCATGCATTTGAACAAAAAATAAAGGCATCATTATGTTCAACATTTAATTCATGGTTTTAATTCATTATCTTCAACTACACCTAAAGAAGTTGTATGAAGAGTACAGTTTCTTCAAATGTATGTGCTACATATACACTATACAGTTTAAAAGTTAAAACACATTAAGTGCAAACGCCAAAATGCTTGCTAAGCACCAGAAGTGCAACGGCCAAAACACTTGGATAATCATCATACCTGATCCCATTCTAATGTGTACACTTATTTAATCTTGCTATAACAATGCAATTTCACATGTCCTATATGTAGCACCAAATTGTATGATGACTTAATATGGTACAACTGTACAAGAGTGAAGTTGCTCTTAAGACTACAGCGGCAATGATTTGCTATGTAGCAAAACAATTCAACTTGTCATGTAGCTCTATTTATAATATTTGTGATCTTTCTGATGTCTTTTGAGTTTCTTCTACTGCTTCTTTAGCATAGGGCACATATCATGTGGTTAGAGTGCAGAGTCTAATTCATCCTTATTTTCTTATTAGGTCATGATCATCTTGCATGTGTTTTCTACTATGCTCACCTTGGTCTTTGTGCCATCATTTTTTTTAATCTCCTTGTCGCTTGCAGAGGCAGTGTGCAATCCCAGTGCTGCCAAGGTTGACTATGCCTGGTCATCGCATAGATCCACCTTGTGGGGGCGCCCATCTTCAGATACCCCATCATGCTACTGTTGATGTGGAAACTGCTAACATGCATGTAAAACATTTAGCTGTGGTTGCTAAAGAGGCTGTAGTTTCATCTGACACTGTTCCTGGAGCAAAAATCAGATTATGGCGTAGAATAAGGGAGTTTAATGCATGCATACCCTATACTGGACTGCCCATCAATATTGAAGTACCTGAGGTGGTCTTAATGGCTTTAATTAGTCTTCTTCCGGCCACACCGCAAAACCTTCCCACTGATGCTCCTCCTCTCCCGCCTCCATCACCAAAAGCAGCAGCAACAATAATGGGGTTTGTTGCATGCTTACGAAGGCTACTTACATCAAGAAGTGTGGCATCACATGTGATGGCATTTCCTGTTGCTGTCGGGAGAATAATGGGTTTGCTTAGGAATGGCTCAGAGGGAGTGGCAGCTGAGGCTGCTGGGCTTGTGGCTATGATAATTGGTGGTGGTCCTGGTGATACATCCATGTTAATAGATACAAGGGGAGAATCCCATGCCACCTACATGCATGCGAAGTCTGTACTGTTCTCGCAACCAATCTATGTTCCGGTCCTTGTTAACAGATTGAGGCCAATATCAGTTTCACCATTACTATCTCTGTCCGTTGTGGAAGTCCTCGAAGCTATGCTTTGTGAACCCCATGGTGAAACAACTCAACATGCTACATTTGTTGAGCTACTACGGCAAGTTGCTGGTTTGCGCCGTCGTTTGTTTGCATTATTTGCACATCCTGCTGAAAGTGTAAGAGAGACGATTTCTGTTATTATGCGTACAATTGCTGAGGAAGATGCAATAGCAGCAGAGTCCATGCGCGACGCTGCCTTGAAGGATGGTGCGCTTCTGAGGCATTTGCTAAACGCTTTCTTCTTCCCTGCTGGTGAGCGGCGTGATGTTAGTCGGCAGCTTGTTGCTCTTTGGGCTGATTCCTATCAACCTGCACTGGATTTGCTGTCAAGAATACTTCCTCCTGGACTTGTTGCTTATCTTCATACACGTTCAGATGAAGATTCTCAGAACCAGTACGATGAAGTACCGTTAAGCAGAAGGCAGAAACGGATACTTCAGCAGAGGAGGGCCCGTGGTGGTAAGAGTATGGCAACACCAGAACAAGGGATGCCCCCCAATAGTGTTGATGATGCGGATTTCTTCAGGCAGGCCGGTGTGGGGCTGTATGGAGCAGCAGATGTCCATCAGAGGCACGCCAGTCAGTACCCAACTGCCCACGCCCCTTCTCCTGGTATAAGCATTGATCCTTCTCATGCAGTACCACATGGTGCTGTACCTGAAGCAGCTTATGAAAATAATCATCAAATTGGAGCACCACAGCTGGATTCACATGCTTGTTCCGTGGACTCCAATGCCAATGGCGACCTTGTTAGCTCCTCACATTCAGATTTCTCAGTCCCTGCACAGGTTGTGGTGGAAAATACTCCTGTGGGATCTGGCAGGCTACTGTGCAATTGGTATGGATTTTGGAGAGCGTTCAGTCTAGATCACAATAGAGCAGATTTGATATGGAACGAACGCACAAGACAAGAATTAGGGGAAGCATTGCAAGCTGAAGTTCATAACCTTGATGTTGAGAAAGAACGAACCGATGACATTGTCCCTGGAAGTTCGGTCAGTGAGGATGCTGGCGGTAGTGACACTTTACCACGAATTTCATGGAATTATGCTGAATTTTTAGTTAGCTACCCTAGCTTGTCCAAAGAAGTCTGTGTGGGGCAATACTACTTGCGGTTGCTGCTTGAAAGTGGAAGCAACTACCGAGCACAGGATTTTCCACTACGTGATCCTGTTGCATTTTTTAGAGCTCTATACCATCGATTCTTGTGTGATGCAGATGTTGGTCTTACTGTGGATGGTGCAGTTCCTGATGAACTGGGTTCATCTGATGATTGGTGTGACATGGGAAGATTGGATGGCTTTGGCGGAGGTGGAGGTTCCTCTGTAAGAGAACTTTGTTCAAGGGCAATGGCTATAGTTTATGAACAACATTACAAAGTTATTGGGCCTTTTGATGGCGCGTCACATATTACTGTTCTCTTAGACAGAACAGGTGATAGGGCATTAAGGCATCGTTTGCTACTTCTGTTAAAGGTTGGTTGCACTATACTATAATTTCCTCTTGTAATTTTCCAATGTTATCATCCAGTAAGATGACATAAGGTATGCTAGATATGAAAACATCAAGGAGCTTTATTCATGTGGAGTTGGCTGGCCATTACACCTCAGTACCATCCATAAATCACTTCACATACCTGTGGAACATGGACAATAATTTTGGACAATACTATCCCTGTGGAACATGGACAATAATTTTGGACAATACTATCAAAACCAATTACTAGTAGGGTTATGCTGAGGTGACATATCTTTGCATGCTAAGTAATCTGCCCTCTATTTCCCCCTGTTTTTGTAGGCCTTGATGAACGACCTTTCAAATGTTGAGGCGTGTGTTTTGGTTGGAGGCTGTGTTTTAGCTGTCGATTTGCTTACTGTTGCTCATGAAGCATCTGAGCGGACAGCTATTCCTTTGCAATCTAACCTAATTGCAGCAACTGCATTTATGGAGCCTCCGAAAGAGTGGATGTATATTGACAAAGATGGTACACAAGTTGGTCCACTTGAAAAAGATGCTATCAGAAGGCTGTGGTCAAAGAAGTCAATTGATTGGACAACCAAATGTTGGGCTTCTGGTATGGCTGACTGGAAAAGATTACGTGACATCCGGGAGCTGCGTTGGGCAATTTCTGTTAGAGTACCTGTTCTTACTCCTACTCAGGTATTGAATCTGCAGTTTGGTGATCACACACACACACACACACACACACACACACACACACACACACACACACACACACACACACACACACACACACACACACACACACACACACACACACACACACACACACACGCGCGCACACGAGCACATGCACACATCTTACAAGCACAAATTTCTTTTTCATTTTTTTTATTTTGTACGGACTCTGACTCATGCAAAATGTATTTATATTTACAGATTGGGGACGCTGCATTATCTATATTGCAGAGTATGGCATCTGCACGTTCTGATCTTGATGATGCGGGCGAGATAGTGACCCCAACTCCTAGGGTGAAACATATATTGTCAAGTCCAAGATGCCTTCCTCATGTTGCTCAGGTGTTCTCTAGCTTCAAGAAGTTTGTTTTCTTTTTCCATCATCAATGGAGAATAGGCTGTAGTGTTGTACGGTGACCTGGTTATATTATTGATCATACACGTGCATGAGATGAGTTTTCATTCCCTTAAACTACCGCTAACATTCCCTTAATTAACAACTAATATACTAGAATACAAATAGAAGCAAGGATGGTAAACATAATGCAACCAATAAACTGTGCTGATGAAGTAACATTCCCTTAAAATACCACTAAATTGTAACTCCCTAGCAAACCTGTTAGCATAGCTACCACCAATTTTAATATAGACAGTAGTGTTTATGTCTTTATGATAAGCTGCTTGTTCTTACCAGTAAATTTCATGCTTTAGATTGTGATAAATTGATTTAATTCTTCAATGTTCTGTTACGACTTTTCATATATATTGCTCTCTTGTTTTTGAATAATTTTATTGATCAAACACTGACAAACAATTTGAAATGTTGTAGGCTATGCTTACTGGGGAACCAAGCATTGTTGAAGCGGCTGCCTCCTTGCTTAAGGCTATTGTCACAAGAAACCCCAAAGCTATGATTCGACTATATAGTACTGGTGCATTTTACTTTGCATTGGCATATCCTGGTTCAAATCTCTTAACAATTGCACAACTCTTTTCGGCCACACATACTCATCAAGCTTTTCATGGAGGTGAAGAGGCAGCAGTGTCTTCGTCATTGCCTTTGGCAAAGCGTAGTGTACTAGGTGGACTGCTCCCAGAATCATTGTTGTATGTCTTAGAGCGCAGTGGTCCTTCCGTTTTTGCTGCCGCCATGGTGTCTGATTCTGACACACCAGAAATTATATGGACCCACAAGATGAGGGCAGAAAATCTTATTCGTCAGGTATTTTACCTGTACCCTTTTTTGTTATTTGTTACAACATTTTCTTTGAAATTTCGAGTTTTTATTCTTATTTTCAAATTCTTTTGTGCATCCTATTTGTTTTCTCAGGTTCTGCAGCATCTCGGTGATTTTCCTCAGAAATTGGCTCAACATTGCCATTCATTGTATGATTATGCTCCTATGCCACCTGTGACCTACCCGAATCTGAAAGATGAGATGTGGTGCCATCGCTACTACCTTCGGAACCTATGTGATGAGATTAGGTTTCCTAACTGGCCTATTGTTGAACACGTAGAGTTTTTGCAGTCGTTGTTGGCAATGTGGCGTGAGGAGTTAACTCGTCGTCCAATGGATTTGTCTGAAGAAGAAGCCTGCAAGATACTGGAGATTTCTCTTGATGACCTTGTGCTTGGTGAGAATGGCAGTAGCAGGCAGTCATCCGAGTTAAGTTCGGCCAATTTGGCATACAATATTGAAAACATTGACGAAGAGAAGCTTAAGCGCCAATACCGGAAGCTGGCAATAAAATACCATCCAGACAAGAACCCTGAGGGAAGAGAAAGGTTTGTTGCTGTGCAAAAGGCTTACGAGCGATTGCAGGTACTCCTTCGTTCCTCTGGCCATTGATACCATACCACGTTTTGCATTGTTGTAGTTTGATTACATTGGAGGTGCTATTAATAAACATAGATGAATTCTTAGGCATATGGAGTTAGGTATGTAATAGCTACATAACCCCTTGAGCCTCCTTGAAGGTTGCTGCTTTCTGGGCTACCTAAGGATTAGTGTTGGAGGCTTGGAGCAATTTCTCAACGAGGATAATTGCTAACAACATAAAATGGATGTAGCTGTAAATCTTGTGTCATCCTTTTGAAGAAAGACTATACGGCGTTTCTATTTTTATTAGCTTAAGTTTTGGCCTGTGGAAGATTGCTATCTTTCTTGGTCAGTGAAAGGCATTTGTTCGAAGAATTTGTGTTTAAAGTACTCTCCAGGTTTTGCCTTCTCTTTTTGTTTCTTATGCTGTTGAATTTGATTCTTCCTTTACTTTTCTTGGGGTGACTGGCGCAAACATTTTTCTTTTAAGCACTTTACAAACAATTTTTCCACCTTACAACACTCATCCTACAAGTTGGAGTAAGGCAAAGCAGAACATGTGTGAAAATAGTGAGTCGCATTAAGACATATTTCCAAACTGGTCACTATTTACAGTGGGTATTTTCTATACACACAGGCAAGTATGCAGGGATTGCAGGGACCACAAGTCTGGAGGCTGCTACTCTTACTCAAGGCACAGTGCATCTTGTACAAGAGATATGGACATGTCTTGGAACCATTCAAATATGCTGGCTATCCTATGTTGCTAAATGCAGTTACTGTAGATAAGGATGACAGCAATTTTCTTTCATCTGATAGGACCCCTCTTTTGATAGCCGCTTCAGAGCTAATTTGGCTGACGTAAGCTAAGACAAACTTACTTTAACTGTCTTTTCTTAACAACTGTTTAATTTGATTGAACATCCATTATCTCATATTCTTGTCATGCTCTGTTAGATGTGCATCATCTTCATTAAATGGAGAAGAGCTTATTCGAGACAGTGGTATCCCATTGCTGGCAACACTTCTTTCACGTTGCATGTGCATCGTTCAGCCCACCACTCCGGCAAATGAACCAGCGGCAAGAATAGTCACCAACATAATGCACACATTCTCAGTTCTCAGCCAGTTTGAGTCAGGAAGAGTTGAGATTCTTAAGTTTGGTGGCCTTGTTGAGGACATTGTGCACTGCACAGAACTTGAGTTTGTTCCCTCAGCTGTGGATGCTTCTCTGCAGACAGCCGCTAACGTTTCAGTGTCATCTGAATTGCAAAATGCTCTTCTAGCGGCTGGCTTTTTGTGGTACTGCCCTGCCATCCTTGTTGCAATTGCTATAATAACCTGGATATTAGCACTGAATGAATTCTTGTCTACATATTATCATCGTTAACTAAATCAAAATGAGATATATGTTATGAGAAAAAAAAGGCATACCAAAATTCAAAGTTATGTCTGTGATATATCTAATTAAAATGTGCTTGCAGGTATGTGTTGCCCCTAATGCTTCAATACGATTCGACAGCAGAAGAGAATGAGACAAACGAAGCACATGGTGTTGGGGCAAGGGTACAGATTGCTAAAAATCTGCATGCCGTACGTGCAACTCAAGCTTTGTCAAGGCTTTGTGGTCTTGGTGGTGATGGAATATCAAGCCCATCTAACCAACCTGCTTTCAATACACTAAGAGCACTTCTTACTCCCAAGCTAGCTGATATGCTGAGAAACCACCCACCCAAAGAGCTATTATCAAATCTAAATTCAAACTTGGAGTCACCAGAGGTAATGGGTTCTATTTTCAAATTGTGTTATATGCCTAGAACATCGCCATAAATCCATTGTCAAAAGTATATCTTTTAAACATACATATCTTGTATTTCGTTCCTCACCATGACCATTGACCTGCAATACATGAAGCAATTTGCTAATTTTACTCCATCTGTAACAGACGGAAAGGTAAAAAAAATTACTAGGGGCATACATACATGTCCGCGCACACCCGCACACTGTGACTTAATTTAGGGAATCATCATCAGAGTGGATCTAGTTTTCATTTTTTCCAGCTTAAAAAATGTAGCAGGGACAGTTTCATAGTCATACTCAATTTCTACTGATTAAATAGTAAGTAGGCATGGAAGGTGATGTTCTATTATGGATATGAACAGATGATGCATATTATTTGTTTCATCCATATACATCATGTTATTGCTTCATAGGGAGCAATTGTAAGCTGCTTTCCTTGGGACACTACTTAATTGTTTCGCAACAATCTACTACTATTTGGTTGTATGTGTGCAGATGATTTGCTCTGTCAATATAGATTATGTAATTGCTTCATACTGAGCAATTTATAAACTGTTTTCTGTGTAACACTACTTCAGAAATTATTTTACAACAATCTACTATTTGATTGTATGTGTGAAGATGATTTTTAGCTTACGAAAACTTTACTTCTTATTGCAGATCATATGGAATTCTTCCACCAGAGGGGAACTCCTCAAATTTGTAGACCAGCAGCGTTCTAGTCAAGGCCCTGATGGTTCATACGATCTGATGGAGTCAGAGTCTTTCACCTATCAAGCTTTGTCAGAAGAATTGAATGTTGGTAATGTATACTTGAGAGTTTACAACAACCAGCCGGATTATGAAATAAGTGATCAGGAAGGCTTTTGCATTGCTCTGCTTAAATTTATAGCAGGGTTAGTACAAAAGTGGAATTCCATAAATTTGGAGGAAAATATGATGTATCAACATGGTTCAGTTATTGATACATCTACTACTGGAAATGGCGAATTCAGTGATTCGACCAAAGAAAGCAAAGAAGACAACTCATTTGAAAAAGACAGTAAAGAAGTAACCGATGGAGATTGTGAAGTGATTATGGACCTCCGAAGTGGGTTAACATCACTTCAGGTACATTTTTTAAGGAAAACTTCGAAGTTTTTTTGGATGTGTACGAGGAACATTTTCTGAATTGTATGTCTTTTTTATGCTGCAGAATCTTCTGATAAGTAATCCAGGCTTGGCTACTGTTTTTGCTTCCAAGGAATGGTTGACACCTCTTTTTGAATGCCTTGCTCTGCCTGTTCCTCCTGAAAGCAACATCCCACAAATCTGTCTGAGTGTTCTTTCTCTCTTGACAAAGCATGCTCCTTGTTTGGAGGCCATGGTTGCAGAAAGGACGAGTCTCATTTTGCTATTTCAGATACTCCACTGCAATCCTCCTTGCAGGGACGGAGCACTTGCTGTCCTTTATTCTTTAGCCAGCACACCAGAGCTGGCCTGGGCAGCTGCCAAGCATGGTGGTGTAGTGTACATACTTGAACTTATGTTGCCACTTCAAGGTGATGATCTTTACTTTAGTATGTTATTACTATATTTAGATATTCATATGAGTCTATGAACTGATGTTTATTGGCATTATTTCAAATACGTTTGTGTAATTAATATGTTTTTAGCATTTTTCACGTTCTCTCTGTTTTGCTGGTACCAGCTAATGTTTTTATGCACAACTGCATGTTTGATTAATTCAATTTCTAAAATGCGGCTGGAATTCCTCATATGTATATTGCATAGAACCACCTCCAGTAAAGTTCCTGGTGTGTTTAATAAATTTGCTTCGCTGTTACTGTTCACCACTTGCATTGATTTAATCATGTTTAACTTATTACCACTAGTTTATAGATATAATTCTGTACATTACTCACATTTTTGTATTATGTAGAGGAAATCCCTATGCCGCAAAGAGCTGCAGCTGCATCCTTATTGGGCAAACTTGTTGGGCAGCCAATGCATGGCCCCAGGGTGGCCATCACACTTGCTAGATTCTTGCCTGACGGTTTGGTTTCTGCAATTAGAGATGGACCTGGTGAAGCTGTTATTTCATCTCTTGAACAGACAACAGAAACTCCTGAACTCGTATGGACACCAGCAATGGCAGCTTCTCTCTCTGCGCAGCTGTCAACCATGGCGTCAGACCTCTACCAAGAGCAGATGAAAGGTCGTGTTGTTGATTGGGATGTGCCTGAACAAGCATCTGGCCAACATGTAATGAAGGATGAACCACAGGTAGTATTTGTTCTAGAATTATCCTGTTATCCGCATTTCATAACATTAGCTTAGATGTTATCGTGCCATGCAAATTTCAGGTTGGTGGAATTTATGTAAGACTCTTCCTAAAGGATCCCAAGTTTCCACTGAGAAATCCTAAAAGATTCCTTGAAGGACTCCTAGATCAGTATGTTTCCTCAGTTGCTGCTACACACTACGAAGCAAATGCTGTCGATCCGGAGCTTCCTTTGCTGCTTTCCGCTGCATTGGTTTCCTTGTTGCGTGTTCATCCCGCACTTGCAGACCATGTTGGTTACCTAGGTTACGTTCCAAAGCTTGTTTCAGCTATGGCCTATGAGGGAAGAAGGGAGACTATGGCATCTGGACAGGCCACAAGTAGATTGCAAGCAGAAACTGTTGAGCACGACAACTCTGATGGTGTCTCTGAGACCACCGTGCAGACTCCACAAGAGCGTGTTCGCCTTAGTTGTTTGCGAGTACTACATCAGCTGGCATCTAGCACAACTTGTGCAGAAGCTATGGCAGCAACAAGTGTAGGAACTCCTCAGGTACTATTCTGGGTTGCTCAGCCTATTTTTTCATAGCATTTTTTTGGCTGATACCACAGCATGACCGCTTTTGTGATTTGACTTCCTCTGAAGAGTTTTTCGTGATAAAGCTTGATATACTATGTTTGGTATGAACCTGGAATGCAGTTCTGTCATAAGTGACTATTGGTTAGTCCTGTAGCGTTAAAATAAAACAGGCCTGTGAAGATTCCTTTTCTGGCATCTTTTGTCAATTGAACTGCAGAACCTTCAAATTTGGTAGTCCTGTTAGCTGTATCCCAATGTTCTCTTTAGTTATGGTCTCTTGACTTCCACAATTACTACTGACCCCTTCATTTTAAAGCATGTTTGCCTTTTTAGCATGAAAAATCTATTACTTCTCACAACTGATTGGGGGAGACCAAAAAGGAAGTCCAATATGATTGACAGATAGCAGTATAGCACATTGTTTCATGAATGGCATCTTAAGTACCCATCATAATCTTTTCTTCCTTGGGCTGCCTTGCAGGTTGTTCCACTGCTGATGAAAGCAATTGGATGGCAAGGTGGAAGTATACTGGCATTAGAGACACTAAAGCGTGTCATTGGCGCTGGTAATCGGGCTAGAGATGCTCTTGTTGCACAGGGGTTAAAGTAAGCTACTCCAAATTCCTATATAGTTATCTGTCCTCAAATTCCATTTTTCAAAGATCTCATGTAAGTGCTCATTTGATTTGACAACTTTAAGGTGGCCTTCAAGTATCAATATTCATTGCTTTGGCATTACATGGCAGTAGCTACATAATTATATATGCAATGTTAAAGGATGGACTTACATACATGTGCAATGTTGAAAGATGGACCTAGTTATTTATGAAATGTTTGCAGGTAGTAAGTGCCAGTTCAGTTGGAAACCTTTGTAATAAGAACTTACTTGAGGAAAAAGACTGTTTGATTCTAATTTGCAAATTTAGGTATTTTGTAGCATCTCAGCATCTGCCTTCTTTCCATGCTTCTAACATTACAGAAGTACTCCATTGTATTGATGTTTTCTTTTTATTTATGCTTTGAAAATGGAAAAGCTAACCCCTTTTTATTAAATTAAATTAGCATGTGAGATATCTTGACCCCTTTTTTAAAACAGGAATCCTAACCAGGATCAACCAAAGCTTATTTGCTTCATCTTGTATTACTACAGTGGCGCAAATGTTATTTGCCATATATTCGCTGAACCTAGTTTTGCTTGAAGTCATGTTCAACTCTTGCAACAATTAATCTTTGTTGTGTATTTTACTGTGAAACAAAATAGGGTTGGTCTTGTTGATGTTCTCCTTGGCATTCTCGATTGGCGAGCTGGTGGAAGACAGGGACTCTGTAACCAGATGAAGTGGAATGAATCGGAGGCTTCAATTGGGCGTGTATTGGCAGTGGAGGTAAACATCATCTTCTGGTTAGCTTTTTAGCTCAATTTTGTTATTACACTCAATTGGTTTTTATGGGACCTTTGTGTCAGCTTGATGCAATCAAAACAGAATCGGATTGATCATATACATTCTGTAGTCAGATGATGGGGGCAGGTAGGGAGTGATGATGTATAAAAGTAGAAGTCCATCTTCCTTTTGACTTGTTTTGGGTATCTGGGTGGACTGGTCAAGATTTGTGTATCCAGCACTTTGTAACCTGAAATATTTTGAACCTGAAAATACATGAAGTATTTGAACAAAAGAATTGGACGGACTATATTTCCTGTAGTTGCGCTTTGTATATTAGAATGCAAGGGTATTCAGAGCCTTGATCTTATGAGTAGTTAGAACATAATAGAACAAATACTCACAGGAGAATTAGGTTCAGAACAACCTGAACGCTAATATGTTTAGGTGAGATTGTTGGACCCTGTGCAGGTCATTGTGGTGTTGATCTATTTTAGGTCTGGCAGTTCCATTTCTACATGCTTGAATGACCTCTACCGCTTGATTATTTTGTTGATGTATTTGATATGCTCATCTGTTTTTTGTTTGTTGTACTCAGGTACTTCATGCTTTTGCAACAGAAGGCGCACACTGTGCTAAAGTTCGTGAAATCCTGAATTCTTCTGATGTAAGTATCTCACTAGCCACTACATTTTACTGAACTCTACAGTTCATACTAGCTCATGAAATTTGGGAAGTAGATCTCTATGATCCTGATAATCTGTAATTCACTACTACTACTACAACAAATTTTTTTGTCCTAAACAAGTAGGAGTAGGTTAGAAATGAAACGTCCTCAAGGTCAAAGAAATGAGAGTCTTGTAATAAAACCTACAGGGTTAAAACTCTAAGCCATATATCTTGTCATTTGAACCGAGAGCCTAAAACACCGTCTCTAAACCTTCTTCTGTCATGATTCTGGTACGTGAATCGCTAACTTCTATGCACTCCTATTTAAAGCCAATTCTTTTGAAATATTCCAATCCCTCAAGTCTCTTTTACTGTTTCCTCCCATGTCAATCTTAGTCGACATCTACCTCTTCTTATGTTTTCGGTACATCTTAAAATTTTACTACATGCCGATGCCTCAAAAGACCTCCTTTGGAGATGTTCAAACCATATCAAATGATGTTGGACATGTTTCTCTGTAATTGGTGCTACTCCACCCTATCATGTATATCGTCGTTGCGAATTCTATCCTACCTTGATACACTGTAATTCACTGAACCAAAAAAAAAGGGAACTCTTAGTGAGCTGAATAAGATTTTCTTTGTAGGTATGGAGTGCTTACAAGGACCAGAAGCACGATCTGTTCCTCCCATCCAATGCACAATCTTCCGCTGCTGGAGTTGCGGGTCTCATTGAGAGCTCTTCATCAAGGCTCACCTACGCCCTCACGGCACCCCCACCTCAGCCTGCATTGGTCCGGCTACCGTCTTCAGCTCCTGCTCTACCATCAGCTCCCGCAAATCCTAGTGGGCGGCATTCTTATCAGCATTCATAGCGTGCAAAACGAAACATGTTAATATCAGCTCCTTAAGGATATCAACATTTGAAGTTGGTAGCCCATGCAGAGTGAGACGCACGCAGGCCACAACACCACAGGAGGGACTTATTACAACAGCAAAGTACAATTTGAATTTGTGCCTCAATACTATTTACCTTTGAGCAGACCAGGGGCTGCCTTGCGGTACATAGCATGTACAGTTTTCCATCCATTACGTAGGTCGGGTTCTTGTTCGTTTCTTGTACATGTAAAGCATATGTTTTTTTTGTAACATATATCTGTCCATAGAATGTTCGAGCTGAGAATTTGTATCGATTCATTTCGGGTGCGTACCTTCGTTTTTTTAGACGACGAGAAATGAATGAAAGTGTTTTGACCCCCCATTTTTTGTGCTATTCTCAATTGATCTTTGGGGCATCTGTGTCCGTGAGATCCTGTCTGATTTGTGTCAACCCCGTTGACACGATATAAAATTATTATAGAATTAGCTAAAAATGGGTCTGTTACCACCCGGTAAACTTTGATGAAGAAGCTTTTCCAGTAGTTGAATTTTTCTCTCGTCAGGCAAAACAAGGAGCGATGAACGATGAACACGGGTCTGTCTACCGTGGCAGCTGGCAGGGTTCCACCGCTCGACCACCGGTGCTCGCTGTTTGCGTTAACAAATACATGCCCTTCTGAAAGCATCCGGCTACTTTATTCTATCTTTAGAGAGGGGGAGAGAGAGTGTGTGTGTGTGCGCGCGCGCAGATCACATGGGCATTCAATATTGGTTAGCTTTGATTATATAATCGTTCAGGGACACACATCAGCCCTGATTCCTGAAGATGGAAGAACATTACACCATGGGATGACAGCGACTCCTCCTGAGTGTACTTGATCTAAAACATTGCAATCCTTTCTACTTGCTTTGGAGGTTAAAAAAATAGAGAACCTTAGGGCTACGACAGAATTATACAAGCCGGTACAAAGCAAATGAAGCGACCTACTAGCAAATAATACTCTCCTGTTTGGTTTGCTTACATTTCGATGAGTGTGGTTCGTTGGTCCCTAAGCTGGGCTGATGCCCACTGCCTGCCCTGTTCATTTCATCACTGGATAGGTGCTGCTTCAACTAGCTTATAAGCTATGATTTTTGATATTTTTTTTAATAATGTAGCGGTTAAAATTGTATCTAGTGGCTATTAGCCTTTTGTGAGTAATTAAATTAAAAAATAAAAATTACATTATCAATGACAATACAAATAAGAACAAAAAATTTAAAAATAGAAACTAAAACTGATTAGAGCGGGACCATAATCATGCACCATTTACGGCCGTTTTCTTGTGTTGTTGTTGTTGCCTAGAGCAACATGCGTCCTACTTTGCCTCTCCTTCCCTTGGCAATCGTTGCGTGGTACCTGCACTGCACTGCTCGTGTGACGTGAAGCCTAACCACCAACTCATGTCCACACCTCTGACCTCTCACTTTGCCCCTCTTCCCTGTCTCCAAATCACGCTCAAATCTTCTTCTTATTGCTATGTTAAACTCGCTCAAACAGGTAGGGATTCCTAAACGCAAACTGAATAACCAATCATTCTTGTCCTTTTCTTGCCCAAGACAGAAACGCGAGCAATAAGAACGAACATACGCGTTATTATAGGCTTTTTAACGGGTTTGACACTATTAGCGACGGTATTTATAAAATTAGTAGTATATGGCTGTATTTATAAAAATATCACTTTTACCATTCGATGGATAAACGACAGCACCGATAAGGTGACACGTGGGGGTGGCAGACAGCCTGCTGCCCGATAAGGAGACGAAGGGTGATTAAACCGGCTGATTAGCCAGTTTAATTACCTACCCTGATTTTTCGTTTACTCGTTGTATGATGCACATACTGCTACTTTTGTAAATACTGTAACCAATAGTACCAAATCCTCTAAAAATTCGTTATTATGAGACGAAAAATACCGACTGCATTTCAATTTTCAAGCGAGATCCTGCGGGTGCTCGCTGCAAAGGCGAGAGAGAGAGAGAGAGAGAGAGAGAATGCGTACGTACATACATACATGAGGCCGGTTTGTTTCTCACACTACCAGAGGTATGATACGACTAATGGCAATCCTATATACGGTTTTGATTAACACTACTACTACTACCACCACCAGGGGCGGAGGGCCCGATAGGGCAAGGTATGGCATGGGCCATACCTCAAATTTTGCAATAGACCCCATATACCCCTCTATCCAAGCCCAATAATGTAAACCCTAGAAACAATCGAGAAAGTGGATGGAGCACGAGAGGAGGCGGCCGGCGGGCGGGCGGCGAGGGGCCGTCCGGGCGGGCGGAGGCGACGGGCGGCGGGACCGAGGAGGCGGCGAGGCGGCCGCGGGCGGAGGCGCCGGGCGGCGGGAGCGGCCGTCGGCGCGGGTGGAGGGGAGGCGGCGGAATCGCGATGAACGAACGCACGCTTAATTCTGAATTTACTTTTATTTGAGATTTGAGGCTTGAGCAATGGATAAAGGGAAAAGAAAAATCACAGAGAGGTGAGGCATATATTAGAGTGTCATTAATTTTTGATAATTGATATGTAGTTTACATTTGCCAATTTACATTTTGCAAATTTATAGGTCAATTTATTTGTCTATTTGATTTTATGTGTTTAGATTTGAAGAGCTATTTTAATCGGGGTTCAAGTGCCACAAACCCAAGCACTCGTGAAAGTGGAAATGTTGAAGTGGACACGACTTGGGCAAGTGGAAGAGCGACAGAACAACTTCAATTAGGCTGCACGGTGCAAGGTGAGAATTCAACCTGCATTATATTGTTTATCCGATCCCGGCTTCGTATTCCAATTGATAGATTTGATCCTAATATTAGAGATGAAGTTAGGAGGGCTTTCATAGCTAAGGGCAGACTCAACCAACCGGTCATAATTTCCCCTCTCAAAGGATAAAAGGTCCTTTCAAAAAATTGGTTTAAGCAATATAATTGGTTGGAGTATAGTTTGGAGAAGGATAGGGCATTTTGCTTCTATTGTTATCTTTTAGACATGATCGAATGGATGATAAATTTGGTTATGATGTCTTTACAAAAGTTGGGTTTCAAAAATGGAAGAATGCATACATGTCACTTCGAGTGCATGTTGGTGGGGCTAATAGCATACATAATCAAGCTAGAACAGCTTTTGATGATTTTGATAACCAAAGGTCAAGTGTAAAACATAAGGTTTCAAGCTATAGCAAAGAATCACTTATCAAGTATGAGACTCGTTTGGAAACATCTTTGGGTATTGTGAGTTTTCTGGCTTTGCAAGGTGAACCATTCCGTGGACATAATGAAACTGATAATTCCTTGAATAAAGGAAATTTTTTAGAATTGCTTGATTGGTATAAACAAAGGAATGAGGAAGTGAAGAGAGCTTTTGATGAGCTATGTCCTAAAAATGCAAAAATGACTTCTGGGACTATTCAAAAGGAGCTTGCAAACTGTTGCGCTGAGGCGGTCACCATGGCAATAAAGGAAGAAATGAGGGATTGTCTATTCTCTGTTCTTATTGATGAATCTCGTGATGTATCCATCAAAGAACAAATGGCCATAGTTGTGAGGTAAATGTTTCATTAATATCTTACGAAGAAACTATATTAGAGAAATGTTCTTACTCTATTCTTTGTCATTGCTTGTGTAGGTTTGTGAACAATAAAGGAGAAGTAATAGAAAGATTTTTGGGTATCAAGCATGTCAAAGATACAACATCTGAAGCATTGAAGAGAGCATTGGTTGAGGCACTTAGTGATTATGGTTTAGTTATTGCAAAACTACGGGGCCAGGGATATGATGGAGCTTCTAATATGAGAGGAGAATTTAATGGTCTTCAGAAACTAATTCGTGATGAGAATCCCTATGCTTTCTACATTCATTGTTTTGCTCATCAATTGCGGTTAGTGGTAGTTCTTTGTCTCAAGGTGTTGTTCAAACAATTGAGGATTTCTTTGAATATGTGGGGTTGATTGTGAGTAGCACCAGTGCATCATGCAAGAGGAAGGATTTGTTGCTTGATAAGCATCGTCGAAACCTTTTGGCTAAGTTAGAGAGTGGAGAGGTTTCAGCAGGGAGAGGAAAACTACAAGAAACATCATTGGCTAGACCTGGAGATACAAGATGGGGATCTCATTACAAGACATTGCTTCGAATTGAATCAATGTGGGATTCTGTTATACAAGTCCTAGAAATTGTGCAACAAGATGAGCGTAATCCATCAAGGGCAGGAGGTTTGGTCCAAATAATGGAATCTTTTAGCTTTGTGCTCATCATGAAAATGATGTTGCAAATCCTTCGCATTACAAATGACTTAGCTCTAATCTTGCAAAGGAAGGATCAAAATGTTGTTCAAGTTGTATCTTTGGTTGTTGATGTCAAACACGTTTGATCAATTTGAGAAGTGAAGGTTGGGAGCCATTATTTCAAGAAGCTAAAGCATTTTGTGAGGCAAACGATATTCTCATACCAAATATGGAAGATGCGATCAAGATTTGGCCGTTCAAGAAAGGGAGGAGAAACAATATCACTCAAGATCATTACTTCGTGTTGATACCTTCTATCTTGCTATAGATGCTATTACCAACGAGTTGGATCATCGCTTAACGAGGTATCTTGAATTGCTTGTTTGCTTTTCTTGTCTTGATCCAAGAGATTCTTTCTCTAAGTTTGATGTGAATAAGCTTACGGAAATTTATTATGAGGATTTTTCCTTTGATGACCGCAAGGCTATAAAAGATCAACTAGAGACATTTATTATTCATGTAAGAAGGCTTGATGAGTTTAAAGTTTGTCACGATCTTGCAAGTCTAGCCAAAAACTAGTTGAACTTGAGAGGCATATTGTATTTCCACTTGTTTATCGCCTCATTGAGTTGGCATTGCTACTTGGTGGCGACGGATCTGTTGAAAGGGCTTTCGGCAATGAAGATTATCAAGACCGAATTGCGCAACAAGATGTCCGATGGATGGCTTAATGATTTGATGGTGTGCTACATTGAAAGGGAGATATTTAAAGGACTTGATCTTGAAAAATTAAAAGATGTTTCGAAAAAGAAAGATAGGAGATGCAATTGCCTAAGTCTCCTAGACGCAATTAACAAGATTAATATTGGTATTTCTCATTTGATTCCACTTATCTCTTTTGTGTTGTCTACACTATACATAACAATATTAACTATGTTTGCTCTTTCTTTGGCAGATTATTTCCATTACTATGCTCTACAAGGTTATATGTTAAATTGGTGATATATTATTGTGGTTCTTCAATTTTTGGAGGTACTTTTCAATGTCTTGTATTATTAAGTATTTTTGCACTTGGATTATTGTTGATGGGTCTGATTAGTATTATAGCTTGAATGGTATTGCTTTCGATCCGCCCCACCTCATTTTTTTTCCGTCCTCCGCCACTGACCACCACTACATCCATCATGGATCACGAGTCGTAGTAATTAACAGTGATGAACGAACGCACGCTTAATTCTGCTAAAGACGCTACCAGCAAAAAACAACACGACGATGAACAGCAGCTGCAGCTGAGTACCATCGTCCTTCCCTTGTAAGAGGGGAGGAAATTTTACAACAACATGAACATGATCTTCTTCTTCTTCTTCTTCTTCTTCTTCTTCTTCTTCACGTCGCAAAACTAGTCTTTACTTCCTTGTGAATCTCTGGCTATAACGACTCGACGACGACGACGCGGTGGTGAGTAAGATCCGAGTTTCCTTCCTATGTGGTGAATTCGACGACCCGATTCGCCTACCGGCCGGCGGTGCCTGGCTCGGCGATGCGGCTGTAGAGCGCGGCGTTGAGCTGTTCCTGCGAGTAGACGCGGCTGGCCATCTTGACGGTCACCTGCTGGAGCATGATGTCCTTCGCGACGGAGACGCTGGCGTGGTACACGTCCAGGTGCAGCTCCCGCAGCGCCGTCATCAGCCTCGCCGCCGGGTGGTTGCGCTTGTGGCACTGCACGCGGATCATCGCCTCATCCAGCCCCAGGATCTTCGCCTCGATCTCCACCGCGTGGCACCGCGCCCCGCCGTCGTGACCGCCCCCGTGCCCGGACGACGGCGCGGGCGGCCGCGCGTCGCGTTCCTTCTTGAGCGCCCCGATCTGGGATTGCAGCGTCTCCTTGTCCGACTCCAGCGCCGCCTGCTTGTTGCGGAGCTCGTTGATGTAGGAGATGGCGTCGCCGAGCAGCGACGCCTTGTCCATCTTGGACACGTTCGGCACCACGGCGCGGAGCGCGTAGAAACGCTGGTTCAGTTTCTCCCGCCGCTGACGCTCCGCCTCCACGTGGTTCAGGGGCTCCTCGCGCCCGTTCGCCGGCTTCCGCCCGCGCTTGCGCGGCCGCTTCTCGGCCTCCGGCGGCGCCGCCACGCGGCTGCTCTCCACCTCGCGGACCGACGCCTCCGCATCCGAGTGGTCCGACTCCGACTTGGCTGGGGCGCCCGTGCCCGTGGACGGCCGCGTCGTCGGCGCCGACGAGAAGGACAGCATGCCCTCGTTCGCCGTCGCAGCCGGGTGGTGGTTGGTGTTGCTCGCGCGGGAGGTGGCCTCCATGGACGGCTTCGGGTTGTTCTTGGCGTCGTGCGCCGCGGCCGTCACCGTCGCCGTGTGCTGCGAGAAGAGGCTCCCGGGGGCCGTGGTGAGGCTGGCGGTCGCGGCGGGGGGCGCGGGCGACGGGTTCCTCCGGCTGGAGATGTCAAAGCTTAGGATCTCGCCGGACTCGGGCTTGAGGAAAGGCGGGGCCGCGGCGGCGTTGGAGGCGAAATCCGAGAAATTGAGCTCCCGGCCGAAGGGACCCTGATGAGCCTGGTTGTGCTGGTACTGGTGCTGCCGCTGCGGCAGCGCGGCCGCCGGCGGTGGCGGAGGCGGCGCGTGCACGGAGGGGCTCGGGTTCTCCGTGAGCGTGCTTGTGCTCCCGTTCTCGAAGTGGTGGATCTGCGGCGGCGGCGGCGGCGGCGGCGGCGGCTTGGACATGGAGATCTCAGCGGACGGCGGCGAGATGGAGTCCTTAATATCCATGACCGGCGCGTCCGCGAGCCAGAGCACAGACGGATCCGTCTCCGCCTGGTCCCCCCCGGGCGGCGCCGTGTGCTGCTTCTGCTGCTGTTGCGGCCAGGACCCGCCGGCCGCCCCTCCGGTGAGGTTGAAGAGGGAGCGGATCGTGGGCAAGCTGTCGGCTGTCTGGAAGATGGCCTCGGTGGAGCCGAGCTCGAGGACGCCGGTTCCGACGGGGAGGCAGACCATGGTGCGGAGGCCGAAGGTGTAGGCCTGGCGCGCGCGTTCGCACGGCGCGTTGGAGAGGCCGGCGGCGATCCAGGTGGGCTGGCCGGCGAGGTACACCTGGCCCGGGAGCCCCAGGCCGTTGGGGAAGGACTGGGTCATGGAGACGAGGAAGAACCACTCGGTGTCGGTGACCTCCTCCTCGACGGCCTCGTCGGGGGCGGCGGCTGCGCCGGAGATGAGGGAGTTGAGCTCGCGGAGGACGCGCTTGCGGTGCTCCTGCTCGGCCTGGGACTGGGCGGTGGCGGGGTTCTGCTTGCGCTTGTCGTCGTCGCAGCCCTTGTAGTAGCCGTCGCCCCAGCCGAGGAGGGAGGCGCCAGGGGCGACGTCGATGGAGGACTGCCAGAAGATGGCGTAGGTCCAGGTCTCCGTGGAGCCCTCGATGATGGCCTGGAGGCGCTGCTGCAGCGTGTCCTGGTTGAAGGGCGGCGGAGCGGGAGGAGGCGGGGTTGCGGCCCCCCAGGGGAAGGCGGGGAGGTCGGCGGAGGCCATGAAGGCCTCCATCATGGAGGCGTTGTCGTCCGTCCACAGGTTCATGGAGGAAGAGGAAACCCAGGAGGAGGAGGAGGACGACGACCAGAGAATAATGGGCAAGCCTGCCTGCCTTGTCGCTTGCCTTGGCTTCCCAAGCCAAGTGGTGGGGGTGGTGCCGTGACGTCATTAATTTTTGGACTTGGATGCCCTCCTCTCCAAGCGCCTGCTGGTTACCTCGTGGGGGTAAATTCGGAATTCAACCTAAGATTTGTTTTTTCGTCGTCTCTCCCGAGAGAGAGAGAGAGAGAGAGAGAGACGTACCACTCACCCTCGATCCAGCTTTACTTTCGGCAGCTCCTAAAAACCTCTTTTGGTTACTAATTAATGATTACTATTCAATAGTGCTTACTATTGAGGGATCGTTGCTGACGACCAGTCCGAACGATTCCTCTGTTTAGAATAAGAACGAATCAATCACAGAATAAATTGAACACACAGAGAGATAGAGAGAACAACTGGTCTTTCTTTATTACTTTTATTCATGTGTATATAATGAGGAGGTATGTCTATCTATTTATAGACTACAATAAGGTATCTATTATGGACCCTAGCTGCCGGCGCAGACCCAGATTTCTTAACACTTACTATGAGAGTCCGAACGCAAAATCCGTTGAAAAAGAGCCGGGCTAAACTCCTCTTATTTCATTATTGTCGGGTCATGCTCACCTGTGCCCTTTTCTCCTAGCTTTAAGATTTTCAATTAATTATATACACATGATGGTTAATTACCACACATGCGCTCGTGCAAATTTGTATTTCTCTGGGCACCACCGTGTGGAGAAATTTCGATATTTGACACTGAATACGTGCGCCTCTCAACTTTTAACCCCTAATTCGCACATTTTTGGAAATTTATCCCTGACACTGCGAATTCTTTTGATTCAAGGATTCTCTCATTTTCTCTCCTTTTCTATTTTGACACTTGTCACTGCGAAAATGAGGAGAATCCCTGAATCAAAAGAATTCGCGATGATGAGTTAAATTTCAAAGCGTAATAAGTGGGGTTAAAAATTGAGATGCACACGTATTCAGTGTCAAATATCGAAATTTATCCACCGTGTGTATGCGTAGGACACTTTTCTTTAGGCTTTTTCACGTTTTTTTTCTTTTTTTTATATTTTTTTATATCATTCACGATATATTATTTTACTTTTAAAATTTAATTACATAAAAAAAGTAACTACCGCTACAGAAGAAAACTAGAAAAATCCAGGCACCACTCCACCAACGTACGCATGTTAGGAAAAAGCAGTAGCACGGTAGAAGAGGTGGCCCACGTGCAGCACGCGGCGGAAATAAACAAAAGGCAACGAGAGCTAGCTGGGCTAGGAACGTGACCCGGATCCATCTCATCGTTTAAAACCTGCCACAAAATCAGAGCCGTCCATTCTCACGTGTTTAGCGAGGCTTGCAGTTGTACTAAAACAGTTTTTGTCCGCCAACTTAAGTACTCCATTAAGTTAAACATGCCTACATATGATACTCTAGTTAGTATAAATAGAGAGCCTGCTTGCTCGGCTATTCGGATTGTACTCTAAAAAGATTTATAACATATATCTTCATGCTAACTTAGGTTGCCATAGCGTGAGACGCTTTGCCTCTAGTGTAAGTATGGTGTGTATACGTATGTCTGTCTATTGGGATTGTACTCTAAAAAGATTTATAAATAGAGAGATATCGACAGGATCCTAGTTGCAAAATGCAGCGGTAAAGATAAAAGCTTGGTTTATTAACGTGCGTGCGTGAGTCATGAAGGAAGCTTCGTGGTCGAGGAGGAAGGAGCACGTTTTGCTCGCGTGTCTGAATGCAATGCATTTCTCTGTTTTTATATCGTTTTGTCTGCTTGTGGTTGTCGCCACGTGCTGGGGGCCCTGCACCATGTGACTGTACCAGTGGAGCGGAGGAGATGATAATGCCTGCTCGCCTCGATGCACTGAACCCAATCCCCAATTCAATCGTATTTGGTACTTTTTTGTGAGGGTTAGTATTCGCGAATACGATTGCGCTGTGCTGGGTGTTGACTAATATGGCCTTCTAATTATTGCATCGGAGGCCAAAAAGAAAGTGAGAGAGAGAGAGAAACGTGCAAGGTTAGGTTAGGCTGGGTTGTAAAGCGTGCCGCGAGCGTTGGAGCCCATGTGATCCACGCAAACACATGTTGTTAGTATTCTCCCTGTTTATTCATTTATTCCTGAGAGAGACCAGATCTGACGTAAGAGTAGGGGTTTTTTCTTAACTTAAGGCATAGATTTTTAACGTAATAGTTTTTAAATAAAGTATTTTTTTTAAAATAGTTTTAGTTTTTATCTATATTGACTAAAATCATATATAGATATCTCTCTTTATATTCTCTCTCATAATTAGACAGAATTCTAAAACTTAAGCAAAAGTCAGAAGACAATCGCTCTCTAACGTTTCTCCTTTTCTTCTCTTTTTTACAGAGAGGGAGGGAAGCTGGTTTCTTGGAACGGACACAACAAAATCAACACGCACAGGTAGGTAAAGTTTGGGCCACGCATTACTGAAAGCCCTAATACTAGGGCCCAGCGAACTTCTCAGATACGGCCCAGATAGAGCCCACGTAAACGAAACAAACAAGCCCAACAAGAAGGACCCTTTACACGAAAAAATGAAGGCTCCTCCTCGTATTCCACGCTAGCTTCTTCCATTCGAAGACGCCTTTTTGACGCGGTGCCAAAAAGCGAAGGCCACCATTCCCTTCGCTCTCCTCTTCCTCCTCCGCTCGCTCCACCTCGTCCTCCCCTCCTCTGCGCCGATCGCCTTGGTTGCTTGCCATGGCCACCGACGCCGCCGATAAGAACGCCGTCTTCCGCAAGCTCCGCGCAAAATCCGACAACAAGGTGATTGCTTTTGTTTCCTTCTATCTGGCTTCGTTACCTAGGGTTTCCCTTCCCTCCATCCATCGCCTGCCTTGCCGCCCTTCTCATCGCCCTCCCTTCTCCGTCTTGCGTGCGCAGATGTGCTTCGACTGCAACGCCAAGAACCCCACCTGGGCCTCCGTCACCTATGGCGTCTTCCTCTGCATCGACTGCTCCGCCGTCCACCGCAGCCTCGGCGTCCACGTCTCCTTCGTCAGGTCATCTCCCTCTTTTCCTAGCTCGCGTCACGCGTGCTTCAGTATATTATATAATCTAGTGCGGTGCGGTGGGTGATTAATCGCGCATATGCACAGTTGTTTTTTTTAAAAAAAATTGCATGGATGTAGAATCCGAATTTGGGTCCCCATGATTAGGTTTTGCTTGTATCTGTGTTTGAATTCACCGTGTTCTGCCGTTCCTGCCGCTGTGTTCGTTTAAATTATCATGTCCTGCATAGGCGCAAATTGTGTGATAGGATGTGGCATATACGGATGAATATGCAATCTATGCTGTGGATGTGGCAAGGTGTAATTTTCATGTTGCAATCGTTTTTCTAGGTCAATTGTGTTTTTTTTCTCTTTCTTATTACTGGGACACTAATCAATCCAATATATTTTCATTATCAGTTTGCAGCAAAACCATATGCCGTGTAGTTGAACTTGCATGCATCTAGAACTTGAAATTTTGGTACGCGCCATGTGCAACATCGGTGCGCATGATGTAATTTTGGGTTGCTAATATGTCATCATAGTCTTCAATTTAGGCCAAACGGACTTCTGTTTTTGGTTTTATTGCCATGACCCATAGGCCATAGACATTTCATAGAATAGTCTGTGTGAGGCATCTTTTTTTTTTTTGTATGACATGCTTGAGACATCGGTTCACAACAAATTCGTATGCCCTGAAATTGAATTGCATGTATTTATAACTCGAAATTTGTGCATACACCATGTGCTAGGTGCTGCTGAAGTTGCAGCTCTGATTTTGTCCCCCAAGGTGTGCATTATGTAATTTTGGGTTGCCAAGAGCATTGTTGTCTTCGATGTAGCCTAAAAGGAGGGTTTTTGTTTTGTGTTATTGCCATGACCCATGAACAATTCGTGGAATAGTTTGTCTGAGGGCTGAGGCATCATTTTTTTTTTGGTATGACACTACGTAGAGTGGAGAAACGTACTGTTGAATGAAGTTATGAAATGTTCGCATCGGGGGAACTTGCAAGACATATGTCGCAGTATGTTTTTCCGGATGTTGAATTTATTTGGCAAATAATCTTGCAGTGCGTGGATCAGAATTGTTGCTTAATGTATATATTAAACCTTTGTACTTTATACAAAGGCACATTAATGACCCGATTAACATTGATTAGCTATTATGGAAAATTTGTCACTTGAGCTTTGAGCAACTGCTGTAATGTGCAGATCAACAAATTTGGATTCGTGGACTCCGGAGCAGTTGAAAATGATGGTTTATGGAGGAAACAACCGTGCACAAGCTTTCTTTAAGCAGCATGGTTGGATGGATGGTGGAAAAATCGAAGCAAAGTACACTTCAAGAGCCGCTGACTTATACCGGCAGTTGCTTACTAAAGAGGTTGCTAAAAGTTCCACAGAAGATGGCAATAATAGTTGGCCATCCTCCCCAGTCGCAGCTTCTCAGGCTTCAGACCAAGCTGCTGCAATTCCAGATCTCATGCTGGCAGAGGCATCAAAAGAAGTTGTAAATGAGAAGAATGAGTCTGAGGTTATCCGTTCACCTAGAGCTCCAACCCATTCTTTCAAGAAGCCAATTGGTGCAAAGAAGCCTGGAAATAAGACTGGTGGACTTGGTGCGCGGAAGCTTACATCAAAGGTATGCTCTCTGCAGTGTACAATGGAGCGTGAACTTAATTAGCTTCTAGAAATCATAGCCCTAATTTAGGTTCTGGTTTTGTTCTTCATACAATGTCAAAAGCCACTAGATCTGCCTTCCCTAGTTTGTTCTGGAGGAGTAAGAAAAAGAAAAGTAGCTATGTGCTTATATGACACACTCATTTTCGTTGATTTCCATTGAACTTCAATTACCAAGTTTCCTTGTATCGTTTAGTGAAGTGGAGATTCTATACTAATAACTTTTGGCATTTCGTTTAGCCAAATGAAAGCCTCTACGAGCAGAAGCCTGAAGAGCCAACTCCCACCCTGCCATCACTGACTGAGAGCACTACAACTAGGAGCAAATCTCATACTTCCCGATTTGAATATGTAGAAAATGTCCCTTACGCTGGGAGCAGTTCTGAAGAAAACCAGGTGATTGGACATGTTGCACCCCCAAAGTCATCAAACTTCTTTGGTGAATTTGGGATGGACAGCGGATATCACAAAAAATCTACCTCTAGTTCATCCAAAGTGCAGGTAATGTTTCGTTTATGCAACAGTTTACATCATATATGTGATGATGAATCATGAATATGTGAACTCAATTATGTTATGTTGGCCTTCTGTTGTCTTAAGTTTTGCATAGATAAGTCAGAACTCCAAAGAGGAGCATATAAGATATTTCTAGTTTTTTCAGGATTGTTCAGTTCCACTCTTCGGTAATCTTACCGTATGCGACAGCATGCTATGAAATAGCTAGCGTGTTCCCCAAAAGCACTATGACGTTTCCACGTTGAAGTCTTACAATTGACTAACAGAGTGCTTTTAGAAGGCTAACTGCATGTTGGGATGGTAAAATATTTACTGCGTACCTTTATGTAGATTGGATGTACACATTTGAAACCGAATAACTCATTTGACTTCTCCCTGGTTGGAATTTTACTTGTTGTATATCAATAGCTTTGACCTTCCTGCTTAGTTATTGGCAACCAGAGGATTGATGGTCATAGGTCATCGCGGCTGCTCTAGCTTAAAAAATCTCCAAATTTCTGGCTATTATTAGTCTGGACATGATTACTCCGCACAAAGCCTTTTGTTGACAGATAATTGGTTACCATTACATGTAAGCATGTAACTAAACCACACCATATTCTGGCTCATTCAAATTGTGTTGTTTAAATTCTTAAAGATGTCATGCTGGTTGCTATAATTCATCTGTGCATAAAGAAGCATGTGAGTGTGTTCCCTCTGAAAATGAGAAACCTAATTACAAACATAGATAGCGAAGTATAGCCTTGTTTTTATATTCTTGTGTTAGAGCCCCAACTTCCAAGCAGTCTGTGAAATAATCAATTGCAATGATCTGCAGGCTGAGGAAAGTAGTGAAGCAAGACAGAAGTTCTCAAATGCAAAGTCGATTTCATCATCTCAGTTTTTTGGAGATCAGGCCAGTTTTGAAAAGGAGGCTCAAGTCTCCCTCCAAAAGTTTTCTGTAAGTATATCATTGCCTCATTGCTGTGATGTTAATAAAGTTATTCCTGATCTTATTTAGAACAAGCGCCAATGCAATGGGCCTCTGGCCCTACCTTTTCAAGCTTGGGCTGTCCTTTTCTTAAGGTCAGGCTGGGCCCTTCCCTGGTCAAAGCCTGACAATGAAAAACCACATACTTTTAAATTACTTTGCATATTTCTGAAGTAGTTATTTGTTTATATGCATTTTCCACGAACTGATCAGCGTTGAACCTAACTGCCTAAGTGAGTAAGCAATGCTCAAGCTTTGTCTGGAGACATGTGATGAGTGGGGTTGGTTTTGAACCAGGTTTTTCTGGCATAACCCAACCCTTTGTGTGCGCATATGCCCAGTTCAGTGTTTATACAGGGGTTACTTACTTACTATGGTGCAGTGTTTTGTCAGAATGGCTTGCTCCTTTGAAATCCCTGGATTGATCTTACTATATGGAATCTTATGATATCCCTGCTTTGACCTTGTTGTAGGGATCCTCTTCCATTTCAAGTGCTGACTTATTTGGTCATCCAGCAAATAATTCTAACTTGGACCTGAGTGCTTCTGATTTGATCAACCGAATCTCATTCCAGGTAACGGATTAGCATAGCATGGCTGGTTTCCTTCCTGGACATGCGGTGATGCTTTGTTGTCTGTGCAGGCATCTCAGGACTTGTCTTCTCTCAAGAACATGGCTGGGGAAACTGGGAAGAAGTTGACATCTTTGGCATCCAACATCATCACTGATCTTCAAGATCGGATCCTCTGAGTTTAATTTACAGTCAAGACTCCATTACATTTCTTCCGCGATTGGCCTCTCCCACTGTTATTACAGGATTTGCCGCGATAACAGGGTGATGGCTTGCATGCCCGGCAGATTTGTTTAGTTCATATGCATCCAAAACAACTTAAGAACTCAGACTCGAGAGAGAGAAAGAACTTGTCGCGAATGCTGTACTGGCTAAAGTCATGTCACCATTTGGACCTGTAACAGAAATGTTTTTGTCTCGAGGGTTTTATTTCAGTTTCAGAACGAAGTCAAAGGCTACCTGCATGTCTGCTTTGTAATGACCATTTCATATCATATAATCATCAGTACATATATATGTTTTAACTGTATGGGAGGTACTACTAGCAGATCCGTGAGTTGTTCACTCTCAGGATCGCGTGTTATCATTTGAACAAGTTTTAGCGTGGTTATCTTCGTTGTTTCTCTCCACTGACAGTGCGTGCTTTCGCTGCCGCTTAAGCAAATGACTTGAGGTTCTATGACTAAGCATGCAGTGGCCGACCTACAGCATTCTTCCATCCTAGCCCTATGTTTGCAATTGCTACATCCGAACACAAAACCAAACCGAGCAATGGAGAATGCACAAACATATAACTATAAAGTGGAGAAGTATAGCACAAAAAAAAAAGCGCAGCTCAAATGATCACTTGGCAAAACAACAATGGTAAATTCCTGCAATGTGTGGCCTAATACGGCACTTCAAAACGTCTCCGTCACTGTACACGTGTTGCCTTCTGATTAATGTGTTACCTACTGCTCTCTTCAACCTTTGCCTTTGCCTTTGATTTTTCGTCCTACTGCCGATGCTCTCATCTTCATCGAAAAATAATTTGCTACGCTGCTTTGCTTCTGCTGCTAACCTTCCTTCCTCTGGCTTCATCTTCAGACGGGGGTTTCTTCCGCTTCCTTCCGCCGACTTCATCCTCATCATCAACAAACGAGGAAAAAAGGTTTCATGACTGACAGGAAAGTAAAAGCAACCCAGAGTATGATAGACTACACTGTCAAGCTAACAGTTTGTAACACCCTCATTTCTGGAGGCGTACGGTTATCCTCGCAGCTGCCCAGGATTGTTCAGCTGCGAGTACTGTAGCAGAATGTGCACCATTGCCAAAGCATGCTTAAGCATAAAAATCAGACTTTATTACAAAAGTAAGGCTTAACAGCCAATGTTTACATAAAGGAGCGCACAACCCAAAGATACATTACCAAAAGAACTTCCACATGCAGGCCTGAGTGTAGAGTAAGCCCTAACACTCGGCGTCGTCTACATCGTAGAGCTCGACGTCGTCTTCGGAGACTTCTTCCTCCTCTTGACAAGCTTACTCTGTTTAAAATTTTAGCAAGCCTGAGTACTCCAACCCTGTACTCAGCAAATCACATGTGGAAATACTATATAACTAATTGCCAGGGTTCTCGGGTGGAGGGTGTATAGTGGTTTTATTATGAGGTGGATGCAGTTTTATTTGCAAACAATTAAAAGTAAAACATTTTCTCCTTAAGATCAGGGGGTTTTAATTAACGGGATCAGTTCATCACTTATCACATTAAATCATTTCAAACCCTACTTATGCCTCATTGTTGGAATCACCCAAGTAACATAGCTTCTTTAACCGGAAGCACGGCGTATTCGAATACCATTTATCTCACTCTGCAGAGTTGCTCATCTTTACCCACAAGATCCCTTAACTCCCGCGACAGAGTTAAGAAAACAAGGTTGTTCACTGCTCGTTTCTTCATGAAGACTCTACCCGATAGACCTCCAAACAGACCCGGGAGTCCGCTATCACAGCCAGACATTTTATCTGCCAACAAGGCCAGATATTGTGCCCGTCCTGAGAGGAATCTACCGTTGTCCAGTATGCTTTTACCGTTTTCATACCGACTTTTCGCGTGCGTTAGATCTCAACTCAAACCGGATATACGCCACGCAGCGGACTACCCGCGTCTGGAAGGATCTAACGTTGTTCAATATGGTTTTACCGTTTCCATATCAACTGGTTGTACTCGTTAGAGATTCAATCGATTTGAGCGACTACTAAACCAGGTTTGACAAGTCAACGCTTGTGGTTGAGCGACATCGTGTCTTTACTTGGCACAAGGTTCTTGTCCTAATATTTTTGAGGTCTGCAACCTCCACTCTAGGATAAGGCGGTGGGCGAAAACCGCCGCACGGTCCCCCACAGTGGGCAAAACCCGCCGCACGGTCCCCCACAACACCCTTACCCTACATTTCCCCTAAAGTAAAGTCGTGGGCGTAAATCACCACGTGATTTCCCATAGCACACCCTCTACCTTAGTACCAGTTTTCAAATCCTACCGGCCCACAGCCAACACCTTAGAAGTACATAACAGCATCACCGGCCTAGGGTACGGTGTCCCATACCACCCTACCCTCTCCGGGTTTTTCAATTCTACCGGCCAACGGCCAGAGTCACTTAGTAGTGTATCATACTGAATGAAATGATCTTGTATACATTTATATCATATGTTAATTCTTACTAAGGTTGTCAAGGTGAATATGGCCATCAAGGTAAACAGGGCTATTTATCAGTGGTAGGATTATCTAGATAGTAAGCCATTCTAAATCTTTGTTTTAAGCAATTATCAGTTCGCAACTATCAATAATGAAAATACATTAAATAAATAATGTAATTTAATGGGATTCAATATGATAAAAAACATGTGACTTGCCTTGCGGACTTATGATTTCGACAATTTCGTATTCTTCAATTTCTGTGCCTTGATCTTGATCCGAGGCTTCGTCTCCTTGAATCAGCTGCTCCTCGACGTCACGTGCTAGCGCAAAGTAAATAAAATCAATTTAATTCCACGCTCGACGAAAAATGAGCTAGGAACAAAGAAATGTAAATAACAAAATAAATTCAATTAAAATTCAAATAAAATAGGTTTGGGATTTTTGGAGGCTTGATATGGATATTGGAGCTAAGAAATGGATTGGCGGCTTCAAAACGGTCGAAACGGATATATTTTTGCATTCTTGGGCTTAAAAATGGTTTAACGGGTCTGGTTATTGTTCATTGTGGATAATTACTGTTCAAACCGGGTGAAACACTGTTCATCGCGGGGCGGATGCTTCAGTACCAGGCGGGTACTGTTCATCTTCTACCTCCGCGCGTCGAAAGCACCGAACAGGGAGGTTTGTGACGGCGATTGCCGGTGTTACAGGCTTTGCGGCGCCAACCGAGGACATGGGTGGACTCGAGGAGATGCGGGAACCCATTTTGGGGTCGGCACCGGCTATTTCTCCGCGATCGCGCGGCGAGCTTGGGAACTGGTTCGGTTTTGGTGTCCCTAGGGTAACCGGGAGGTTAATTAGGCCGTTGAGCGGTGGTTAAGCATCTAGGAGCTAGGGCAAGGTCATGGGAGCGGTGGTTCAGTGGGAAAGCTTTGTGTGGAGTAGCCATGGTGGGGTGCCATGGTCGCACAGTGAGCTCGGTGCCAAGCGGCTCTGTGCTTGGGAGCTTAGGGCAAGACTTGGGAGAGGTTTCTAGGGTTGCTAAGATGCTCTGGTGAGAGGAATTGACTTCTAATTGGTGGAGCACAAAAATTGCGAATAAGGGTACCATGGGGATTTTCGGCACCGACGGCGCTACGACGACAATTGGCACAATTGGGGCGATGGAGGAGCCGTGGAGATGCTTAGAAGGTCCAGAAGAGATTGGTGGCTTTGTAGGGACTTGAGGGTGGCTCGGCGAGATGGGCCATGGCGGTGTGACTCACGGAGGCGGGAAGGGTCGAAGGGGACAGTGGGGCCTTAGCCGGTGGGAAGGGCACGGAGAGCAAGGTGGCGGCGGCGGGAGGAGAAGGTGCGGGAAGGAGGCTCGGTGGCGAATCAAGGTGGCAGCGGTGGATATTTTTCGGGTTGGCACAGTAGCCGTGTGAAAATGGATGGAGGGAGGAGGTTCCTGTAAGATTAGTGCACAACCTGGCTTGAAGATTAGTGTGGATTAGGCTCAAGTTCAATAATTTGCAAAAGCTTTTGAAAATTCAACTCAATCTCAAACTTTTGAAAATTGGGGATGTTTCACAGTTCATGTTGCCTATATACAATACATACATGTTTCAAACTTTTCTTTTCAATGCTAAACGCTACAAAGAAATAACAGGTGCTGAGCATGTTCCCCTCACTAGGTATCAAGGCAAGATGCAAAACTGGCAGCACAAAGGCACCTATGATGCTCTACACCGTCGGATATCAAGAGAGCATTTCTTGTTAATAAATAAAGGGGGCTATGGTTCATCTTTCTTCATCCTTGCTCTGCTCAAAGAGTTAGCCGTGGTTGCACTACACTCGCATGCAAACAAGAAGATAAGCCCAGTAAGACAATGTCGGACCCGAATTTAGTCATTTCAGAATTCTCTGTGAAACTACTGCATTATCATCTGGATCGGCAGATAGTGCTTACAGGTACGTTGATGAATCATTTCATACAGAACATAAAATGTACCATGTATTAATATTACAAGTCATCAGAGTTCAAATAGACCGCATTGGATCGAGTTTACATTAAGAACCAGTTAGACCAAATAGTTACATTACACAAAAGCGGAAGTAAAAGTGGGGCACATCTCGCCACAAGCAAGCGACCAGGATGACTTGTGCGTGACCAATATTAACCAAAGACTTGATTAATATTGGTGCACGCAAACGTCGACTAGTCAGCTAGACTAAGGTGAGAGCTAGACTACTAGAGACTGATCCAATCCCCACCGTCTTCTTCACCATCAGTTCCTTGATCTTTGTAATAGATATAGTGACCTTGATCCATGGGTTCTGAAGGGTTTTGAGAGCGAGAGTGAGCACAAACAACGGTGCTCAATAAGCCAACACACAGAGTGCATCTATTTATGCGTGCAAGGCTTAACAAGGAAGGCTCGGATTTTTTATTTACTAAAGGCAACATTTTGAACTACAATAATTAGAAATTCATATAACTTAGCGTTTTAACCAAATCATGTTTAAATAAAGAGAATGAAAGTTGTGCAATATTTATAGTGGTGCAGTTTCCATTAACCTGTTATATAATTCCATCCACCATATGCTTAATTTTGATTGCTAGAGTTACATCCACCCAACTAACACCACTGGGTCACACCCGCCTGGGAAAAGTCAAAATCAGGGCTGCATTCACCCGACGAGTTTTTCATCCCATCCACAAAGGTTTTTGAAATATAAATTAACTCGAGTAAGATCCTATGCCCACCCTTGACCATGGGTACGGTTGTTCGAACAGTTTATTCTTTACAGTGATTGTACACTTTACCCACAAGAGATAATTAACTTGTTACATTTTACATATTTTCTTAGACACGTGAATCAAGGAGATCATCAAAAATCATTTACAATGCATCTCCCAGTGTAAGCTACACCTGCTAAGATTTCATTTGAGGGTGGCTATGTCCACCGCACCCAAACCCCTCTTGCGTCACACGGCGGCTTACACCAGCGACACGACCCATGTCCACAACGGCTTAAAACCAGTGACATGACCCGAAGTGATGGAGGAGTTCGGGGATAAACGTGGTGAACTATCGATGGCGGACCGAGGTGGTGGTGAGGTGGGTGGCGTGGAGAGCCTGCCGGAGAGGGAGCTCGGCGGCTGTTAGGATCGACTTGGGACCTTTGGGCAGAGCTCCAAGCGCGCGCAATCAAGCTGAGAAGCGGTGGAGCTCGAGCGGCGCTAGGATCGGAAAGGAGGGAGATGATGGCTCGGGTGAGGCTTGGGAATGATGGAGTGGCTCGGGGGGACGATTGGGGTTGAGGCGGAGTCGTCCGGAGGCTTTCTAACTACAGGGGAAGGAGGTGGCCGTTGCACACAGCTTCAAGGCACGCGGCGAGCATTGCTGGGGAGCAGGAGGCAGTGCGATGGCTGAAGGCAGCGAGGCCAGCACGCGGCGGGGCGTGTGGGGTGACAAAGGCGTGGACGACATGAATCGTGCGACTCGACGCAACAGGCAGACAACTTGGTGTACGGAGGGGAGAGAAGGGGGATCCAGGCACGAACACAAGGAGAGAAGAGGAGGGGGAGGCGCTAGGTGAGGCGTAGCTCATCACAGGCTCACAGGAGAGGGTGGCGGGGGACGCACGCTCTGTGGAACCGTTGTCGGGCGTGTGACCGGGGCGTGTCGGGCCGACACAGGCCGAGGCTGGCCGGGCCGAAGGGGCCAAATGGGCTAGGCCAAAGCCATGGGCCCGTAGTGAGGCTGGGGATGGGCTGGGCCGACCCAAGAGGGGATTCAAATTTTTGAGATTTCAAATTTGGGGAGAAAACTGAGGGAAGCTTCAAATTCAAATTTGAATTTTGGTAAAATTTTCTTCAAGCAAAAGCAAAACCCAAAATGGGATGTTACAGACAATAGCCAGCACAACCCACATCATGACCTTATAGAAACTAGTACTATGGTGTGGACACCTTGCATGAGCAAAGCAATCGATTGATTTCTGTTGACAGAGAAAGGTCATACTTACTATGCGAAGCGCAAGAATTTTGGTGAGAAGAGCTGTTGTTCATGCTTATGTGATGATTGGAGTGAGCTGCAGTTGCTCTCATTCAAGAAGGCAGTTGAGCACAAGTGTTTCTCCAGACGGTCCACCAAGGCTGCAGCTTACTTCATTTCTGTCGGGTGCATCCAACGAGGTATTGCCATTTGCATTTCCTTGGAATTGTTGTGGCAACCTAGGCCAATTTCATTTTTCCCCTGCTGCTCCACCCACGCAAGAATCTTGCCCACTAGAAGACGTGGACTCCTCTTTAGCCAATCCTTTCTCTCAATTAAGGTAGAGAACCATGGGGATGAACCTTGCTTGACATAGCTAGAACACAAGGTATACGCTTTACAAAACCAATATAACTAACAGTACATGGATTAATTACCCGTTCATCCTTGAGGAGATACCAATCTGTCCGGGATGAACGAATATAGCAAACATAGTGACCCCTGGATGTCACACCCAAGTGTTGTACAACTCCATATTAGATCATATTTCTGGGGTTTCTGCAACAGCAAAATGTGCACCAGCCATATGCTTGAGGAATAGAATAGAATAGAATAAAAATGAGGATAAACTGGAGCTCACATTATCCTGAGAGCTCATAAAGGGGGTATAAATCCAGTTCTAACTGATATTTCACCATGTCTAGAGCTGGGACACATTCACACATGACGAGAGAAATTCAGACTTGGGAATTCGATTTGCCCTTCCTTGCCGGTCCTGCCTCTTGCCCGCTGCTGCATTGCCACCGTGCACCCGTGTCGCGTCGAGGTACTGCCCCAGCGCCGGCGTGCAGTGCCACACCGCCACCGCACGCGCACGACAACCGAACCTCCCGCACGCCTGTGCCGCGCCCAACCGGCGAGGGCGAGCCGCGACACGACGCGAGGCCTTGACGGCTCGACTCTGAGCCGCGCCGGCGCTCCCTCGCCTAGTCGTCGCGGGCCACCGAGATTGCCCGTCACCGCCGCGCCACCGTGCGCTTGCCTGGCCGCGTCATTGCCTCAATCTCTAGGGTTTGGCACTTGGGAGGCTTGGAACGGCGCCCTCTGAATGCCTAACGGGCCATTGGGTCTCCAAGTTGGACTAGCAGCTGCCCAGGAGACGGTGCTGCGCCACCGAATCCTGCGCCGGTGATAAGGGGGGTGGCTCTTCCGATGCTGAGCTCATCTTGTTAATTTGCCACCATGCATGCATGCACGATAAACGACGACCTTATCTAAAACTGACAATCCACAGATCGGGCTAACTGCAGTACGTAGATGACTTGCGAAAAGCATCGTGCTCCATCCATTCATCCATATATGTTAAGCAATTGGGCATACGCATGCCTGCCTGACAAGAGGTTGTCATTATGCAATTAGACATAATGCCACTATGCAGTTCCTTCCTGCATGCCCAACGTCTCAACAGGTGCAGGCGGTGGCTTCTTCGATTCCTCCGGAACGCGTCGATCGATCCCTATAGCTTGATCGGGGGTGATGTGAAGATGCCTGGAGTTCTTCGATTCCTCCGGAAATTGCCGGCTGTCATGTTATTGTTTGGCAGGCAGTATGCATGACATGTATCAACTGTGCTGTGCACTGCTTTTGTTTGCCACCGTTTATGGCCGCTGCTCAGTCCTACCATGTTCCTACTGTCAAGTACTCGTCTTCTTAGTCATATTCATGGCGGATTGGCGGCGATCTGATGAAAGCAACTGACAAGGGATTCACACTTATCCACCATGCACGCGCACCCATCTTGTTTGCTCCACCAAGTACTTGTCACATGAACAACCAACACACACTCTAAACATTCATCATTAATAGTCTGACCAACACTTAAGAGTACTGGGCCATCCATGCTCGTCGTTAATGCAACGTTAGATTGTTTTGACCATATTAATTTCACCACTGTTGCACTGCAACAAGGTTATCAAGGTGCAACCGATGCCGATGCCAATGCCAAGTACAGGTGCTAGACAGCCTAGACTGCTAGCTTATAAAAAACCACACGCACCTTTATACTCCTGTCAATATGTGATGATGATGACAATGATAGGGGCTAGGGAAAAGAAGTTCCCGTTCCATTCCTACCCAGCGTTTGAGCCAGGCATATTGTCCCAATTCTGATTCCCCAATAATAGGCAATACTCCATAAAAGAATTATGCTTAATTTCCTGACTGGTTTATATATCATCCATAAAAGCAGCTGCCCATTCTTGTATCGAAAGCGGTTTCAGCAAATATTTAAATAAAATTCCTGAATTGTAAATAAAAAAGAAAATATGTTTCCAACATATATTAAATAACAGGTGCAAAAAAATGATTGCAAGATCACAAATCTCTACCATGTCATTTGAATATGAAATCATGCTCAATAGGACTACTGAATATAAATCAACAATTAGCATAGTACTCAAATTATGATTTTCTAATTATTGCTCTAAGATATCGGTTGCACTTGTTTAACACAAGCCTTCTCGACACAAACTTGCTAAGTAGATTGCGGGATATAGCAGGCACATATAGTAGATCTCTAAGAATGAGCATATTGCCAGAAATAAGCTTCAGGCAGATCTGTCTGATCCCACGTATTGTAGCAGCGATGCAGTTTCCTATTAGGACGGAGCCACCGCTTTCACCCTAAAATGAAGAAAAACACGAACAATCAGCACAAATATATCTAGTTGCACCTATATCAATCCACCAATCAATTGATGAATTTGCCATAAAGGCCTGAGGTACATACCCATCTGAAACTGGGACTAGCTAGAACCACATTGGTTTTAGCTTTGCTCTTGTGTTGATCTAGAGAAAGTCCTTTGCCCTTATGGTCATGGCACTTATTAGCTTTATGACCAACCTTGCTGCACACATAGTAGGTAAAGGTCCCCTTCATCTTCTTCATTAGTTGAGTCTTAGGCTTGTTCTAGGGATACTTCTTGACTTTCTTTCTATTGCTTTTAGAGTTCTTGATTTCAATTTAGTGGGCTTGGACATAGGTCTTTCCATCACTACTACTGGCCCTAACACGCTCCTCCATATTAATCGCACCTAACAATTCATTAATTGCCATGCATTCCTTAACGTGTCTCCGAGCGGTCACAAAGTCCCGCTACAAGGGTGGTAATTTGGCCATGATGATGTTTACTTGAAAACTCTTTGGCAAGAGATAATCGTACTAATTTAAATTATGTACATGGAGTTGTAGCTTGTAGAGCTGCTCCATCCTCGACCGTCCCTCTGCTATCTTGTAATTCAAGTAATTTGCAATGATAAAGCTTGATATTTATCATTCAGCTCATCCCACAAATTTTTAGCCTCTGCAAAGTTGACATACACATCGAAAAGCCGGTTTGATATAATGACCAGCAACTTAGTTCACATTCTCCCAAATAGTTGTATCCTCGTCTTGCAAAGAAAGCGTTCGTGGATTAGAAATGACCCAAAATAATTTGAGGTCAGTCAACCAAAACTTTATCTTAGCTTACGATAACTTTGTGCTTTCCTATGCTCACAGTGGCTACTGTGTTGTGGGGGGGGGGGATGAATTGAGATATTTGTTGGGGGGGGGGGGTTGGGGTGAAAATAGCATTGTGACTTGGATTGACTTTATCCATGGCTCTCTGGTATTATACAACAGTGGCTGCCAACTTCTCAAAGTACAGCTAAATATCCTAAAACATCATCTTAATCTCATATAGAACATGAATCATCATCGAGCAAGCATTAATCCCACAAATTATCATGCAATTATCTCCCGAAACTAGTGATTCAATTAACAAAGCCAACCACATGAGCCACCTAACACCACAGATGTGAGGTCGAGGATAGGAAAATGCCGCACATGCTAACCTCAGCATTGGCCAAGCACTAACGTTGTCAAAACACACAAGCACAAACACGGTCGAATAAGACCGTGCAAGAACACCACAACCACCAGACCACCTCCAAGCCAGCAAAATCGGCGCCACCATAGCTCAAAGCCGCAGCTCAAGGTCAAAGACACGCCGGTGCCGGTGCTGCCTCTTGATTTCGATACAAATCCTAGAGCAACCGCTCGATGAAGGAGGATGAAGGAAAAAGATGAGGAAACTCGACTAGATCTTCGTATGTTATTAGGAGGAGAGCCCAAACCAGTATAAGTAGGGGGAGAGAGGAAGACCATGTCACCAATGGCCAGCGTCGAGGTCGTCGGAGTCAGGAAGATAGGGATCAGATCAATCCCCACAATCCTCATCTCCCTTTGGATCTGGCAAATAGAATGAGCCAGAGACTCCTTATCCCCTTCCTCTCTCTCAATGACAAGTGGTATGGTACCCTCTCTTTCCCCCTTTTTTAATCAAAAAACTAAATGAGAAATTCCCAAAATACCCTCCGCGGCAACACCCACTGGCCAGGCCTAGCTACTTTGATTAATTAGTCACCGGTAGAGACAAACGTCTATTCCATCGGCATGTCAGGAAAGAAAGACAAGATATATAGACAGCCCAACCAACGGCCAGGAAGGATTCCCTGCTTTTTCATATGCCCATTTCTCCTTCTCCTCCTCCTTATCCTCTCTCCTATCGTCTATCGACACAGAAATGCTAGTCCCTATTCTGTCAAGTTCCCATCACATTACTGCTAACTCTTATAGTTTACTACCTATGCCATTGCTACCTGAAAAGGTACAAGAATTCAGCATGGAGAGGCAACAACCACTGGCTAGTTGCGTTCTGTGTCAGTGTGTCACCACAAAGTCAAAAGACTCAAAGCCATAGTTCCCTAGACATTACGGCAAAGTTGTGTTCAGTATACATGTAGAATAGTATTGATGTGTATGGATCACCAATATGTAAGCAGCTACTGGTAATATATATACTACTGCTGGTAGTATACTAGTGTACTAAAAAAATGCTTCCACTAACCGGCTGTGTTAGAACTAATTGAAGACTATGAGAAGCAATTAGTAACAACGGTTGTAGGTTGCATCCATCGATTTATCTTTGCGAAGAGAGGCGCCGGTTTTGTCACGTAGATATTTAAGCTTTGCACTGGCAGTTGCCTGCGGTTTTGTTGTTGTAATGTGGCTTCGTCCTTAGCCATCACTGTTGCACTGCTACACCGGAAGTCTACATTGTCTGTCCTTTAATCAATGTGTCAACAGAAAAAGTTATGTAGCCCTTGACAAAACTAAAGATAGGTACATTCCTAGTATGAATTCACCATGAGCAGTTCAAGTTCAATTGTTTATGTCAACAACAAAACCAAAACCTCATCTTCTTCTCCATCAGCAACAACAGGTGAGATTATTTCTTGATCCAAAGCAAAGCAAGCGGATATAATGGAGTCCTTTCTTAATAAAAAAAATCTATGCACCATCATAATTTGGGATCTATGCACCATCATAATTTCGGAAGGAAGTATTCTTCCAAATTTGCAATTGATAGGCAACACCCAGAGACACGGCAACAGCCCTGAGGCTGTCCTTTTCAGCCTGTGTTGATATTTCTCCTGCAGAATTATTTCTTGTCGCTTTCAGAGATTCCAATGGCTAGCATAATCACAAGGTTCGACCGATTAAATTTTATAATATTTACTTTTAAAAGTTCTCCTATTTGTCTTGAGATGAAAAATCACACATGTGAAAAGTATTCTATTGCCCCAGTTGGACTTGGACCCAGTAGTCGTTGGACAAGGAAATGAAACTGACATGAAGAGTTCTCCAGTCTTAGCCTTGGCCAACTATGCATGCTCATATTTCATCCAGTTGCTGACATGCGAGAGCGCAGTGACATTCTCTGTAATCTGACGTGAATTCAAGCATTTTTAAGCCGTCAGATCACGCCAAAAATGGGGTTAAGTTCACAAGCGCAGCATCCCGTCATTTAGTGTTCTTCTTCAGAGCTTTTGGTTTTGCAGTGCAGACTGCAGAGTAGCAGATGATAATTTCAGGGGTAGTGTGAATCAATTCAGGTCCACACAGATACGAACTAGAGATAGTATACAGCACGAGCATATTTAGGCATCAGTTTCTCGCGGCAATCGCCATCCATTGTTGGCAGATTGCAATGGCAATATCAATGGCATATCTTTCTACTAGTTGCCAATGGCAGCGACTTGTCAAGTGCCGGGCATTACTTGATTTCCCTGGGTAAAAGGTTGTACTTCTGAATGCAAGCACTTGTCCGTTTCATCGTCCGTCGACATGAATCGACAAGAGTTTGTTGACTCTCGAATGACGATGCACGCCCTCCATCTAGTATACTAGCTTGTGGTGAAATCAAAATGTAACATGTTTGTGCAAGTGGCAGAAAGATTTGCAAATCACACCAATCTAGCGTGCAGCAGACAAGAATGCAGGATGGCTTGCAAATTAGCTAATGCAAGATAGATAATAAAACAAGCATGCATGCTTTGGCTGCACATGTGTTCCAAGTTGCAAGCAGAAAAGTATAGACATGTGCCTCGCCCTGCATTCGTGGGCTCGCTATGTAGATGGATGGCCTGTTTTTGGGAGCTACGGCTGATGGTTTTCATCTGTGTTTTGCCAAACGGTAATAGTAGAGGTGTCGATACAAATAACTTATATAATTTTAGACTCGAAAAGTCGTTGGGAGAACCCGCTTCAAAAAACTCCTTCATTTATTTTGACATTTAGAGAAGCCAAAAACCGAAAGCTCAAAACAACATGGCCGATATCTGATGAAGAGTATCCACGTCCAGTGCCTGCCTGCTTTAACGGGGAAAAAACGAGCAGCAGAAGAATCAGATGGCATGTGAAGAAAGAGCGGCATCTCGAACGACAGCCGCAGATGCGAACGAGACGGAGAATCTGCCGGTCCCTGTGCTCCGGCAAAGCGCCTTTGAGTGGTCACAGAATCTTCTCAAAATTCAAAATTTGTGCAGCCTCACTGCCTTCCCTTTATAATTCCAACTTCTTTTTTCTTCGTTCTTTCATGGCAATTAAGAGAGAGTTTTTGAGTTGGAAACAGAGAGGAGAGGAGACTAGGAGAGTGCAAACAAATTCATCAGATAAAAGAAGGGAATAAGTAAAGTTGTATGTATTGTTAGTGGTTGCTGTTAGACCATGTAATTGTTGTGCATAAATTAATGACCAATAATTGATATTTGAGTTTAGTTAAAATTTGCTTTCTGATCAATGCATTTGTGTTTCTAAAACTTTCAAGGTGGCTATCAACTACAGCAGATAAGCAAAGACATGTCAACCATAGTATTTTAACCATGGCAGACGAGCATGAATGACCACGGCAGGGCGGTATGACCGTAAAATCGACCAAGTCAAGTTTCGACCACGTAAGGCTTCGATTACTGTAGTACGGCTACGAAAGATGGATTTTAGCAAATATCGACCACGTTTGGTAGTTGGTAATCCGAACGGTCTTATATCGTTGGTCCTAATAGCTTTGTGTTGGGTGGTCCGAACGGCTTTGTCCGATCACGTAGGCTTTGACCACCATAATCTGACCATGGGACTTCAATCTTGTCATTCTTTGACCACGACATTTTGACCACAGAACATCAACCACGGTAGAATGACGACACCAGGTAATCGATAAGCTTCGATCTCGATCAGTGAAATGGTCGTAGCTACAGTACTTCTATAGTACTTTTCGATGGTTGTAGTTATAGTGTTTTTCATGGTCGTAACTTCAGTAACCAGTCGATAGTCGTAGACTTTTTTGGTCATACTCAAAGGTCATAAGACTTTATTGTACTCGATAGTCGAAGACCTTATGATCGGTAGTCGTAGACTTTGCAATCTACTATCGTTATCTTAGGCTTTGCGGTCAATTGTCATAGACCTCGTGATCGGTAGTCTTAGGCTTTTACGATCGGTTGTCGTAGGCTTCACGATCGATACTCGTAGACTTTATGGTCGGTTCGAGCTTCAATTCTTGCTATTTTTTAGTACTTCGAGTACTCGAGTTTGGTCAGCGGTGTGACTGGCTGGTGCTTGGTAGTCGGTGATCAATGGTTTTTGCTACAGTACCAGGTGGTACTGTGTGGTTGTAGCGATGGATGGTGATACTCAGTAGTCGGAAAGACTCGGTACTCGATAGTTGTGGTTTTCGCAATCAAGGTCGGTGATCGGCTGTCGGAGATTTGCAATTGGTGATTCGGTACTCGTGGATGGTAGTCTGTGCGGTACTTGGTGATTGATGGTGCAACAAATGGTTGGAGATTGGTAGTCGTAGACTTAGCGATATGGTGCTTTAGTCATAGTGATCGGTACTCGGTGGCTCTGTGGTCGATAACGATGGTTGTTTTCCCGAGTACTTTGAGCGAAGCGATGAGAATTCTCGAGTATTTGTTGTTTTTGAGTACTCGTTGAGTTGCCGTTGTATTGAGTAGTCTAAAGCTGAGTTTTGGATAACGATAGAATTGGTGGTCGTAATGAGTTGTCTGAAGTGGATTTCTGGATAGCGATAAGATGTGTGGTCGTGGACGGCCTATGTAATGCTGATGAATGGTTAAAGTTGTGTTTTGAGTATGTGTGCCACTGACGGTCAAGTTATAGAGAACTTGTGCTGGAAAACATTTCTTTGGTCTTTGATGTGTGGTGGGCGTGGAGACAGTCATGATTGGTGATGAGGAGAACCGAGACTAGGATGGGAGATCTAAGGTCCAGGCGATCGGAAGATGTCACGCAAGGTGGTCGAACTCACGCTGGAACATGTGGAGATCAAAGTTGATGATTCGTGAAGAAGCTATGAGCGGTGCGGTTCAAGAGGTTTCGACATAAGAAATAATGGTGTGTGATGAAGATACAGGAGGTGCTATCCTAGAAGCTTCGTGTTTGAGAAGATTGAGTGAGCTATGGATAGAGTCCGTAATGTGGAAGAGATATGGTTGTATGTTCATGTTTGAGGCGGATACGGTTTGGACATTAGCCTATAAAAACAGGAGAGGCTTAGGGATAATGTGTTGTTTTTGGAGAAAGTTTTAGTATGGTTTTGAGAGAGTTTTCGTCGAGAAGGTTTTTAGGATGATTGTGAAGGAACTTTGTAATTACATGGAGATCAATTGCAATAAAGATAAGTCTTGAATTAATCTAGTTCTTGTTTTGCTCGTAGATTGGTTGTGATTACAAGTGCTGTAGATTTTACGACCACATTCAAAGCGATCAAGTGAGTAGTCATACGCAGCGATCGGGTAAGCGGTTGTAAGCTGAGCGATTGACTAGGTGGTTTGGTTTCGAGTGGTTGAAATCTTTTCTGACTATTGAAAGACTCTAAAAAGCAGTGATAAACTGATAATTATTCTCCCCTGTCCAATAGTTGCATTTGTAGACTAGCAGAAGCGGTAGCATTATTGGTGGTAGCCGGCAACTGGAAATCTGAGAGGGTATTTTTGGGCCCTTTTGGTATAACTAAGATGAGGAAGGATCGAAGAAACCGATGGTGGTGGTGGCAAAACCGATCCCACCTAAGCATCAAGTCAAGGAAACAAAGAGAGCAACAAACAGACGCAGAGTAGAGAACAGTCGGGAACGAATTGAAGTTTTTGTTTAAGTGCATGCCCAAGTAGAGAAATGCTTGCTAATTAAGCCTCCGTCAGGTAAACTATCCTGTGTGGTATGCAGCGACGCGTCAGGATTAGTTGAAAGGACGAGGAGCTCGATGGTGTACATGATCACAAGGAAACAGCACGGAGATTAGTCATAGACTTTTTTGGTCATACTCAAAGGTCATAAGACTTTATTATACTCGATAGTCGAAGACCTTGTGATCGGTAGTCATAGAATTTGCAGTCTACTATCGTTGTCTTAGACTTGCGGTCAGTTGTCATAGACCTCGTGATCGGTAGTCTTAGGCTTTTACGATCAGTTGTCGTAGGCTTCACGATCGATACTCGTAGACTTTATGGTCGGTTCGAGCTTCAATTCTTGCTATTTTCGAGTACTTCGGGTACTCGAGTTTGGTCAGCGGTGTGACTAGCTAGTGCTTGGTAGTCGGTGATTGATGGTTTTTGCTACAGTGCCAGGTGGTACTATGTGGATCATAGTCGTGGTTTTTGCAATCAAGGTCAGTGATAGGTTGTCGGAGATTTGCGGTTGGTGATTCAGTACTCGTGGATCATAGTCTATGCAGTACTCGGTGATTGATGGTGCAGCAAATGGTTGAAGATCGATAGCTGTGGACTTAGCGATATGGTGCTTTGGTCATAGCGATCGATACTCATAGCGATCAGTACTCGGTGGCTCTGTGGTCGATAGCGATGGATGTTTTTCTCAAGTACTTTGAGCGAAGCGATGAGAATTCTCGAGTACTTATTGTTTTCGAGTACTCATTGAGTTGTCGTGGTGTTGAGTAGTCTAAAGTTGAGTTTTGAATAACGATAGAATTGGTGGTCGTAATGAGTTGTCTGAAGTGGATTTCTGGATAGCGATAGGATGTGTGATTGTAGACGGCCTATGTGATGTTGATGAATGGTTAACACACAGCACAGGATAGTCTGCCTGACGGAGGCTTAATTAGCAAGCATTTCTCTACTTGGGAAATTAAACACGCTAATGCTATGTTATGTGTGCTCAGCTCGCCTTTGGTGAGTCCGAGTGTAACAATTAATTCAAGTGGACTGAAATGCAAATGCCCAGGGAAGGAAAGGAGGACGTGACCAATCTGGGTTTGTCGCCTGCAGGGTGAAAAGGCTCTTGTGTTGTGCGACTGACTGTTCCTCTTACAACGACCCGGACTGCCTGTTCCCTCTCTCTCCTCTTGTACTCTCCCTCCTCCATCCATATAAGCCCCCCACCTTCCTTTGCTTGCTTGTCCTGCTCCATCCCATTCCATCCGTTCCCCTGCAAGCCTCTGAGTTTAGACCGCCACACACAACAACTGCTCCTCTCCCCCCTTGCCTTCTTGGTGTGCGCGAAGGAGAATCTGCGATGGCAATCGACCACGAGTCCACGTTCAAGGAGCTCCGCCTCAAGAACAGGAGGATCATGGTAACCTACTCACCGTTAATTCCCTCTTGTATCCTTTTTCGGCTTCCATCTGTCCATGAGTGGGACCTGACCTGCCTGCCATTCTTGATATTATTATCTTCCCTTCGCCTTGTGAAACTCCTCTCGTTTTCTTGGTGCTTTTCTTGATTTGTACGTCCTTGTCTTCTCTGTGCCTCTCTCTCCGGGAACGAAACTGTTTCTTGATTTGGTGCGTTTCTTCCTCCGTTACTGTTGTATTGGGCGGATTGCTGGTGAATCCTGGGAGCAATGGCGATCAAAGGATTGATTTTTCTTCTTCTTCTTATTTATAGTCCTTCTTTTCCCCCCTTTGTGGGCTTTGATTTTGTTTCTGCGTTGTTTCTTTGGTACAACATTTGGTTGCATTGGAATCCCTCTAATCTTCTTCATTGGGATTTCAGTGCGTAACTCTCCCCTCGATTCCCACAAACGAACACAGAGTGTGAATTGTGATCATGGTTTCTTTTCAAGGAGAGCAATTTCTTGAGGTTTTCATGTCAAAACAGGCTAATTTATCGTCCAACTTTTCTTCTAGTAACGCTACGCCATTGAACAAACTAGTAGTAACTGACCAATCTTTATCTATCTGTTGTGTTGTGCAGGGAGGAGGTGGCCCCGAGCCGGAGGAGGAGGAGGCGGCGGCGCACGGCGAGCAGTGGCCGCAGTGGCTGCGCCCGCTGCTGTCGGCGCGCTTCTTCGCGCAATGCAAGATGCACGTGGACTCGCACCGCAGCGGCGAGTGCAACATGTTCTGCCTCGACTGCGCCGCCGGCGCCGGCGCGGGTGCGCTCTGCTCCCTCTGCCTCGCTCACCACCACCGCGAGCACCACACCATCCAGATCCGCCGGTCGTCGTACCACGACGTGATCCGGGTGTCGGACATACAGAGGTTCATGGACATCGGCGGCGTGCAGACGTACGTCATCAACAGCGCGCGCGTCGTCTTCCTCAACGAGCGCCCGCAGCAGAAGCCGGGGAAGGGCAGCGTCGCCAACATCTGCGAGGTCTGCAGCCGCAGCCTCCTCGACGACTTCCGCTTCTGCTCGCTCGGATGCAAGGTCGTCGGCTGCTCCCCCGACGGCAAGAAGATGAGGAGGAGGAAGAGGCTCGTGGGCTCCGAAGGCTCCCCCCTGCGCAATGCCGACAGGCAGAGCTTCACGCCGCCGCCGCCGCCGCCGCCGACCTTGCCGGCGAAACGCCGCAAGGGCATCCCACAAAGGGCACCATTCGGCAGCCTTATCGTCGAGTACTAGCCAGTGCTGCATGCAATTGCAGAGCGAATGGAATGGCAAAGCGGCGGTCACCACTTTGGTGCCTTTGCCATTGTTGCCTTTCGTGGTGCTTCTCGATGTGGATGCCATTAGCTTTTTTCACAAAGAAAGAAAGGAAGGAAGAAAGAAAGAAAGGACGAAAGGAGGAGGTAGACAGCTAAAAAAGTACTAGTAGCTTTTTACTACTAATTACTATTATTATTAGGACAGAAAAAAAATACTTGATGGAGAGAGAGAGAGAGAGAGAATATATGTATACGATCCTGTTGTACTACTATAGTCCTTTAATATTTGTGTGATGGTTTTAGGTAAGAGCAGACTTGTAGGTAATAGAAGTGGAGTAGTAAGTAGCTAGCTCTGCTTCATTAGCACTTGTTAAGAAAAAGTTTTGTGATGACTGGTGGTGGTTGCTACTCACAGCTAGTAGTGCTTTGTTGATCTGTAAATATGGATGCTAGAAGGGGAATGTTGCTAAACTTATGTACATGGATCAATGGCAGATGGTTCTAGATTGTGTGATTTTTTTTTTCAGTTTGTTTGTTGATCCTAAACTCTTGAGGCATTTGCAAAATCAGATACTAGCTATCTTGACACTGATGTTGCCAAGCAAAAGCCGTCACGTTATTGCCCAACAAAGCTAGCTTGCGTCGATACAAGGCAATATGAATGTGATGGTCTGATTATACAAGTCCTGTTCTTGTTCTCTAAATCTTGGGTTAAGTTAAATTACATACACTTGTGACATGATACCGATTTACAGAACCAGCGGACAGGATTTGATGAAGTCGACGTCGAACAGTATTCTCTGTTGTTTACACTAAAGAGGAGAGGACCATTTGGCCCGTGGAACCAACCTAACCTAGCAACGAAAGCATAGGAAATACTGTTATGTAATTTCGTGAAAACGAGCGATGCAAGAACAAAAGCATCTGCTAGTATAGTATAACGGAGCATGCAGCATGAGCTACTTTAGGGGCCGTAGCTGAATTTCTGCTGTTTTTACATACAATATTTATATTCTTCAGAACTTGCACGCAACTTTGGTAGACGAGAAGAACAAAGTTGGGTTTCCCTTTCTCGGGGGGAACACGGCAGATCATAGACTAGTAATATGAAAATTAAAAACAATGAGCCTTCTTCCATGAAAACTAGTGTGGATGCTGGCACTGTTTGTTTGAGTTCATGGTTTTGGGCTTGTAGGGATGTTAAAATAAATAAAGCGATTTTTTTGAAGAGATTCTCTAAATAACCTTTTAAAGCCAAAACTATATACACACTACTGTCTTAAAAAAATTATAGATAAAAGCTATCTAGTACAGTAAAAAATCCGCAGAAAGTAAAATGCACTGGTCTTCAATTATGTTGCAGCAGTTCATGAGTAGCATCACTGTGTTTCCCGTCGTGCACACCACCGTAGTCAACGTCATTCGTGTGGGGACAGGACGACGACGTGTCACGCCTCCATTGGTGCCATGCCGTGTCGCGCGGCCTTTCCATTAGCCGCCGCCTTTTCTTGACCGGAGCCTCTCTTCCTCGAGAAATTTTATTGTGTCCCGGGGACACAGCGCCGGTTGTGTCACGGCCCAACCAAATGGTGACACGTGGCATGAAAAAAATAAAAGTTATATTTTTTCTGTTTTGCACTGTAGCAAGGTAATAAAAAATTATTATTTTTTACTGTTGCTACAGTAAGAATATTAATTTTTTATTGACTTACTACAGTGAATAACAGTAAAAATATAATTTTTATTTCTTCTATGCCACGTGTCACCGTTTGATTGGCCCGCGACACAACAGCGTACGTGTCACGGGCACAATATTCTCGAGAAATTTTATTGTGTCAGGAGTTGTGTCAGTGTCGGCACAAATGGTGACACGTGGCATGAAAAATAAAGTTATATTTTTTCTTTTGCATTTGTAAGGTAATAAAAATTATTATTTTCTGTTGCTACAGAAGAATATTAATTTTTATTGACTTACTACGATGAATAACGTAAAAATATAATTTTATTTCTTCTATGCCACGTGTCACCGTTGATTGGCGCGACGACACAACCTGTGTGTCTCAATAAAATCTCTCTCTCTCCTCGCGTCTCTCTTCGATTCTAATAATGGGTTGGGTTGGGTTGGCTGCTCCGGTGACGTTATCTGGTACGTGTTGATGGTACTTTTGAACTATAGATTTAAATAATATAAATTTTTTGTAGGAATCTTCTTTAAGATATTGTGCCTATTTCAATAAACGATCATGAAAATCATTGGCACAGTTGAGATCTTTTCTAATCTATTGGAAGAGTTCACCAAAACCGAGTCAAAATCAAAATCGATGAATACAACTTATTCGTGTGTGGACGATGACCAAGATGTGTCTAGATATATTCTCACATATCACAGCAAGTTAGAACACCAAATAAATCAACTCAAATGCTCTCGAATCAAGAAATCACACTATGAGGCCAAATCAAGAGCAAATCAATCAAATCAAGATGGATATATGAAAATACACAAATATTGATGTATTACTTACTTGAGAAGGTCAATTTTACAGCCACTCCACCTTGGAAGACAAAGAGCACACCAAATACTCTACTCTCAAGCTCTAATACTACACAAGAGAGCACATGAGAGAGAGGGGTTAGACGGTTAACCATATGTCTCCATCTCAACCCTTTTTTATAGATGGGAAACCAGCCACCTATGACTCTTAGTGGATCCCATCCACTATTACAACGGGAGAAACCTTACTGTTGTAACCACCTTACTGTTGCCCATCATGTCCACCATCGGTAGCTCCCGCTTCGGTTTCTTGTCTTTCCGACTTATAACCACTTTGCTAGTCTAAGTCATTTTTCGATGATATCTTGATCGTTCTGGACCTTAACTCACTTAGCTTAGTCCTAATCCCTTAACCGCTCTAGACCAAAGCTCTCCTAGGTTAGTCCCGATTCCATCCGCCTCACCATGACGTAGCTCTGGATCCTACAACCAACACCAACAAGCAAATCGTCGTGTAGCACCGCACGACACAAAATCATCAATTGACATAATTGATGAGCCAAGAACATTTACCTTCACATCAAAGCATCTCTACATGCTTTAACACATAACCCGTAGTGCCCAATAATTAGCCTTTACATCTTCACGCATTTGAACTCCTTCGAACCATCTCTACATGTATCGGTCTCGTTACTCAGCGTACCACATGTACCAGCTCACCTCTTCACGATTATAGTCTTCTCTGTGCTTCTCACTTGAGCCACGTAGTCTCACTCGGACTTAATCGACTGCACAGATCTCAGCTCTCCCACCTAGTCCTAATCCCTAGCCATTGACCGCTAACGTTCTTCAAGCCACATACACATCTAAAGACCAAGGAACTATCTCAAAGACAAGTTCTATACACTTAAGTTACTCAAAATAATGCATCATGTAGCACAATACAACCAAGCAATGGTACCCATACCATTGCACACACAAAAAACACTCAAGACCACCATGGTTCGCCCAACCATGTCACACTCCTCAAACATGCCCACTTCCATTCTCACCAGCAACCCTAGACATATCTTGGGTATCCTAGACATGTTTGCCCTCTTCAAAACTCTCTGAAAACTCAGACATGTCTAGGGTTCCACCAGACATATCTGCACTCTCCAAAACTTCCCCTGATAACAGGGAAGTGGTCAGACCGCTCAGCCAACTCCGATCAGACTGCCACTGGCTACCATCGATCTGACCACAACTTATGCCAGTCAGACTACTCACACTTGAGCCAACACCACCGGTCTAACCGCCAACCCACGACTGATCAGGCTGCACGTGTCCAGCGGTCTAAGCAATCCTGCATACCGATCAGACTAGTTTCACTGACAACAACCAGAACTTGCAACTCTCGCCAAGCATGAAACTCAAATCTCGATAATTTTTGCACAACAAAATCAAATACATATCACACACCATAGAGTGACCTCCATGTGGTCTCATAGAAATTGAATATATACCTCTAATTTTCAACCCCCCCCACCTTAAAATGAACATAGTGGTTGTGGTATTTCTCCTTTCCTATCCCTTTTTTCACCCCCTAAAAAATCTCTAACTTAAAAAACAAAAATAGGCACCTCACCCACAAATAAATTCCACTGCCCTAAAAAGTCCCTTACAAAAAAAGAAAAAAAATCGTCCCCTAACAAACAAATTAATATTAATACAAATTGCAACATGTGTCACAACAAAACTAGACCGGACATGATGTAGGCTGAGCAAGTCAGCGAAGGCGTGCCGCCAACTTGGTCGGAGCTCAACGAGCACGGAGGTGAAGCTGAGGACGTGGACTAGACCGATCGTGATAATATCGACTTGACGTACTAGGGTAATATAATAATTTTTTTAATCCGTAGCAAAAACACAAACATTTAGCTAGTTAAAAAATTCAAAAACTAACAGCTTAGTTTCTGGTCAACCATTTCATATACATATACTAGTTGATTCATTGTTCAGCTAGCGAATTAGTTGTGTAGATACGCATGCATTGTGCCTAATTTCTTCCAATTTAGTGAGGTGGCGGCAGGCAGGCCAGCATGAACAATGCATGCATGTATGGTGGATGGACGCTGGGGTTGTTGGAATGATATACAATTGATGTTGGGTTAATTATTATGAACAAACTAAGCAAACCATAAGGTATGAAATTATGCATGGGAGCTTGCTATAGCTGGCTTAACCTTATGATTTGTTGTTCCATCGAATCGTTGCGTCTCTAGCTAGCTGGCTAGTCAGTGCGATTTATGCACGTGTCAGATGTATAGCTAGCTCGGTTATACTTGCATTGCAAGGCCAGGGAAAAGAAGAGGAGAGTAGTGTGTGGTGTGCTGCCCCGCTCGGCTGATGGATGCAGGATGGCACTGAACATCCATGGTAACTCGCCTGCAGGTGTAGAGTTGAATCATGATGTAACTCGCCAGGATTACAATTACTGTAAAAAGAAAGACGAAGGGAGTATATACTAGTGTGTACTGTACCACTAGTCTCCGATTTCTAGATGCATGGCTTGGCACTTCCCTGATCCTGGGACACCTTCTTTTCCATTCAAACTGCGCCTCAATTCTTTTCGGTTTTTAAAAACTGTTTTTTTACTTTTTATATGGTAGTTAGCTTTTAATACATGTTATAACAAATTCATTTATATCGGTCAAAATCGTATATGAGTTTCTGTTACTCTATATTTTCTCTTATGAATAGCTCAAAAATCATAAAAAGTAACTATAAGTTATAAATCGAACCTAAAAAGTTCAGACGAGGCTTCATTATTTGCTATCCGTGTTTGAGATGCTATCGAAGTCATTTCATCATAACTACCTTGGGTTAAATAATCAAATAGGTGTGAGTATTTGGAAACGGATGGGTAGTACGTCCTAGTACTTTCCTTGGAGTACAAGGTGGGGCTAGCAAGTTTGACCGCGGGGACTGACTTGGCAAGTCAGTCAAAGTCAAAGGTCGTTGCCGGACTTGGACGGCAAGGCGAGCCGAATGTGGTGCGGGTACTGTGAAGAAATGCGTGCGCGCATGGCATGGACTTCGGATTCTGGCTTATTTTTCACTATTCATAAGTTTCGTCTTTTTTTGAATTTTTGACTTTTCGTTGAGCTTTTTTGCCGATTCTTTTTTTCCCGTATTTGTTTGTATTATACGTAATGGGCTAACATGTTTTTTATTTTTAAATTTTTTTAAATTTAATTATGTTAAATAAGGCTCTGTCAGCTACAGTGATTTTTTTCAGCCAGCTACAGTGTTTTCAGCCACGAGCTTTTCAGCCGAACCGATCACCACAGGCAATTATCTTTTTCTCATCCATTTCTATCCTTAATATTATTTATCAAACCTATCAACCACAATAAAAAAACATTAGCCTTAACTAAAAAATAGGACAGAAGGAGGACAGAAGGTTATTTTTCTAGATTCGCTCATGAATCATGATCAAGAAATCCATCTCTTTCCCCTGGGAAATTAATTAATGTTACTTGAAGATATGTTGGCTTTCGGTTGAAAATGAATAATAGTGGTTAAAAGAAGTAACTTATAGAAGGAGACGAGCGGTAGGGAAAGTAAAGGAGAGATACGTGATGTGTCTATGATCTTCTGCCTTATCTCTAGAGTTAGACGGGAGACAGAGGAGTAGGGAAGCTGCTTTAGAAAGACAAGTACTTATATTGGCTTTTAGTTTCTTTAAACAGAAGACGAAAGCCAACATGAATAGGCCATAGTATCCTGTTTCACTCAGCGGCAGAGCGCTCGATAGGGCAAGCCCTGGCTTGGGCCAAGGCTTGATTTTTTACAACAACCCCCATATACCCCCCTCGTCTCCTCCACTCCACCCGCCGCCTCCCCCTCGCCCCTCTCGCCGCCTCCGACTCCTTCGACTCTGCCGCTGCCCTCGACTTCCCCCTCGCCTCCTCCACCTCCGCTCCACCCGCCGCCTCCCCCTCGCCCCTCTCGCCGCCTCCGACTCCGCTGCTGCCTCGACCGCCACCCGACCCGGCCGCCGAGGAGACCGATCCACCGAGCCGGACCAGCAGGAAGAGGAGGACGAGGAGTACACGCTGGGCAAAGCGGCTCATGGCTGGCGCAAAGGGGCGCCACGGCCTAGGCATAGCCGGTGGCGGCGGCAGCGCCACCACCGCCGCAGGCTTGCTGCTGGCTGGCCAGGCAAAGCGGCTCATGGGTGGGTGATTGGCGCAAAGGGCAGCCACCGCACGGGTGTAGCGTGGCGGCGGCGACAACCACCGGCCCGCAGGTATAACTTTCGATCCGCCCCACCTCATTTTTTCCCGTCCTCCGCCACTGGTTTCACTGTATGTCATATGGCTGTTTCTGCTTGGGTGAGTGTGGCAGTCAGAGAGATGCATTTGTATTTGGTTCGAGACAAGCAGGCAGGCTCCGATTTCTACTGATACTGTGAAGAAATGCGTGTGCGCATGGCAAATTAAGGCAACTATCTTTTGTCTTCGATTTTTATTTCTCGGTATTATTTATCAAACCTATCAACCACAGTCAAAAATATCAGCCGTAACTAAAAAAACAAGACAGAAGGCTTTTTTTCTCGATCCGCTCATGAATCATGATCGAGGTATCCATCTCTTTTCCCTTGGGCAATTAATTAATGTTACTTGAAGATACTATACACACACACATGGCATGTTCATTTTGGTTGTGGCTACTGGTTTTCGGTTGAAAATAAATAGTGGTGGTTAAAAGAATGAACTTTTAGAATAAGAGAGCGAGTGGTAGGGAAAGTGAAGGAGAGATGCATGATGTGTCCGTATCCTTTCTACCTTATCTCCGGAGCTAAGACGGAGATACAGGTGTAGGGAAGCTACTTTGAAAAAATATACACTCATATTGGCTTTTAATTTCTCTAAACAGAATGTAGAAGCAGAAGTTAATATGAACAGACTATAGTATCCTATTTCACTGTACGTCATATGGCTGTTTTCGCTTGGGTGAGTGTGGCAGTCAGAGAGATGCGTTTGGATTTGGTTCGAGACAAGCAGCAGGCAGGCTCCAATGTGAACAGGGAGGGAGTTACACAGGAGTGTCATATACATGGGAGTGACAGAGCATTCAAAAATGGAACGCAGAATTGGATTTGGAAGCAGCATCGAAATCTGACTGCAGCATCGTCATGCTTTGCAATGTCCAAAAAGAAAAGAAAAGAAAAACATAATCGGCGGCCCAATACACGGACACGAGGCATCGGCAGCATCGTTAGCCCAAAAGCCCACGCTTCCGTAATCGCTTTCGCTCGCGTTCGGCACCACCACCGCCTACCTCGCCGCCGCCGTCTCCTGCAACTACAAAAGCCAGGAAAGGCTGCAAAACCCTAACAAAATCCTCCCCTTCCGGTTCCGATCGAATCCTCCCTTCCTCACGCCCCCACCCCCAATCGATCCATTCGATTCAATCCATCCGAGGATGCTGCCGGGGTTGGCGCCGCCGGCCGCTGGGAGCGGCATGTTCTTGCCGGCGCAGACGGTCGGCACCGTGCTCTGCTGCATCTGCGGCGTCGCCATGCAGCCCAACCCGGCCAACATGTGCGCGCGCTGCATCCGTGCCCGCGTCGACATCACCGAGGGCGTCCCGCGCCACGCCGCCGTCGTCTACTGCCCCGACTGCTCCTCCTACCTCCAGCCGCCGCGATCCTGGCTCCGCGCCGGCCCCGAGTCACCCGAGCTCCTGCAGATCCTGCTCCGCCGCCTCAACCGCCCGCTCGCCCGCCTCCGCGTCTCCCTTTCCGGCGCCGAGTTCGTCTTCTCCGAGCCCCACTCCAAGCGCCTCCGCGTCAAGCTCCGCCTCCGCCGCGAGGTCCTCCACGGCGTCGTCCTCGAGCAGACCCACCCCGTCGAGTTCACCGTCCACGACCGCCTCTGCGACGCCTGCGCCCGCGCCCAGTCCAACCCCGACCAGTGGGTCGCCGTCGTCCAGCTCCGCCAGCACGTCCCGCACCACCGCACCTTCCTCTACCTCGAGCAGCTCCTCCTCAAGCACGGCCAGGCCGCGCTCGCGCTTCGCGTCGCCTCAGCGCCCGGCGGCCTCGACTTCTTCTTCGGCTCGCGCTCCCACGCCGCCCGCCTCGTCGACTTCCTCGCAACCGTTGCGCCCGTCCACACCAGCACCGCCAAGCAGCTCGTCTCGCACGACCCCAAGAGCAGCGTCTACAACTACAAGCACACTTTTTCCGTCGAGATCTGCCCCATCTGCCGTGAGGACCTCATCGCCCTCAGCCCCCAGGCGTCCCGCGACCTCGGTGGCCTTGGCCCTCTCGTACTCTGCGTCAAGGTCACCAATGCCATTGCGCTGCTCGATCCCCTCACGCCGCGCGTGTACCACCTCGAGGAGAAGAAGTACAGGGTGTATAACTTCAAGGCGGCTCTGACTAGCAAGCAGCTCGTGGAGTACATCGTGCTAGACATTGAGCACGAGTCACCAGAGATTACCATAGATGGATCTCGGTACCAGTTGGCATATGCGCAGATTGCCCGGGTGTCGGATTTCGGGAAAAATGATACCTTGTTTACGGTGCGGACTCATCTTGGGCACCTTCTGAACCCTGGGGACCTTGCCCTCGGGTATGATCTCTACGGTGCCAATCTGAACGATGATGACATGGACACGGCTAAGATGTGACACAGTTTGCCTGAAGTGATTCTTGTCAAGAAGAGCTACGAGAAGAGGCCACGCACACGCCGGTGGAAGCTGAAGAGGCTGCCGGTGGAGGAAGATGCTGCAAACAAGGCCAGAGGTGAGGAAGAGAAGAGGGCAGGCGAGTATGAGGATTTCCTCGAGGACTTGGAGCACAACGCAGAAATGTGGTTGAATATAAATCTGTACAAGGATGAGGACTACAGGTCAGACATGGCATCCACGGTTGGTGAGGATGTCCCTACTGTGCCTGTTGAGGAGTTGATTGAGGACCTGAGCCTTGGTGATGATGAGGAGGATGAAGGGGAGGAAGGCAATGCACGTGCCGGTATGGTGGAATGAGTGATTACGTCTGCTTGTGGCTGCATTGCCGCTGCAGATCATAGGTCTGCACTGCATCTGTTTAATTCATATAAGTTTTATTTTGCCTTTACTGCTATAAGTTAAAAAGTTTTGGAGGTTTCGCTTAAAATGTTATTAGTTTCAACTTTCGCTGTTTGTTGGGATCAACATTTTGCCTGGCCCTTTATTCAGGCCTCGCACAAAATCAACCAGCAAGAGGTTGGGTAAGGTTCGCTGTTAGGTTAAAGATGTCTACAAGATCACGATCATCAATGCGGCGATCCGAGGCATCCGCCTATGGTCGCTGGCCGAATACAATGCACGCAAACCGATAAAGATAGTTGCCAAGCTCTTCGACAAGATAGTATGCAAGGGTAGAAGAGGATGCATAGCGATGCAAGGGCGACACCTTCGATACCAAGCAAACACAGGACTCGCCAAAGGACACCTCCAGTCGTAGGCAATGCAAAGCCCAAAGGGCCACATATGTCTTCAACATCGAAGGCGGGTTCGACGATAGCACCTCCATTGGCTGGGGATGAGGTCACTGAGGCCAGGGGCATGGATGAGACCGGGGCCGTGAAGATGGAGCGTGCGGTGAGGGGGAGCGCCAACAGCACGAGCTTTGGTGCGAAGTGCATGGCCGCGACGACCACCTCACTCGAACATGCCCCACCATCGCGATGCTCCGCCAGAGCGTCGCTAGGGACAGAGCCTTGGAAGCGAGGACCCCGGCGGTGGCTCACGTGCAACAGCCCTCAGAGGACCTTCTACGGATACAGTCCGCCGAGGGAGGGCAGTGCCACATCATAAATGTCATATCCAGAGGTTCGTCACTGGAATTTTCATCTACACGGTAGCAGAAGACTTACGCTCATCGACTGCATCACGTGGCGGCGTACCCTGTCCAGGTGCCGCCGACCTGGGCATAAAACGACATCACCTTCACAATCGCCGATGCGGACGGAGTTGACTTTCCTCACCAGGATCCTCTGGTGATCCAGGCCACCATCGCAGGATGTGACGTTAAGCGTGTTCTGATCGACGGGATAACTCAGCTGACATTTTATTCGCGGGGGCCTTCGACAAATGGGAATCCCCCACAGTAGGTTTGGGCCTCCGGGGATCCCGCTCTAGGGTTTCGGGGGTTAACCACTGAAAGCCTGGGCCAAATACGATTACAGGTGTATTTCGGGTAGGGTGACCACGCCAGAAGCGAGGACGTCACCTTCGACGTCGTCGATCTTCCCTACCCATACAACGCTATCCTGGGATGCCCGAGACTCAACGCCTTTGGGGCGGTCCTGCATCACAACTTCCTCTGCAAGAAGCATCTGGTCCGTAGGTCATTGTTACCATGTTCGGAGACAAAGACCTCGCCCATCGGATAGAATTTGGTGCCCTACGAAAGGTACACGCTGTCAGAGACACCCTCGGCGCAGGCACGTCCTCCGTCCCGGGGTGGATGTCCTAGCCCAGGCCGGACAGCGGAGTCAAGAGAGTCTTCTTGCATATCATAGATCAATAAGTCTCCATTGGCGAGGCCTCCCTTTAGAGGTTGAGCAGGAGCTGCTCCACTTTTTTGTGACGGGGTGAAGGGTTTGTACAAGCGGTTTGGCCCAGCCATGGCGCGCAGTGTCCCTGCCAATGCGGCCTGCTTCTTGGCATATGAGGTGACAAGGTCTGCTCTAGGGTGATCGAATCGATCGATTGCTTCGTTTCATTCTTGCCCCTTTTCTTCTGATTCCATGTGACGACGACGACGACGATTATTCTCACCTGGACAGTGTAATTCTGTGACAGAAAAGCTTTTGCTTTTTATGGAATTTGCATTTACTTGGGAATTGGAAATTTGCTGCTGCTTTCTTTGGCGATGAGATAATTAAGCTGATAAGATATGCCTGATGGCCTGGTTACCAAGTTGAGATGACTTGCCTCCTTTGGCGGGTGCGTGCTGCGACATTGCGTTGGCAGTGGTGCGCCTACAGGGTCACAGATTGCAACGCTGTTGAATTTCTGACGCTGCACGGATGAAAAAGAAGCCGGAATCGACAGCAGAGGTTTTTGAGTAATCGAAAGGGAAAGAAAGGGGCGAGCTCCAACTCGCCGTTGTGCGTGAACATACCTCTTTGGTACGTTAAGGTCACAGCGGGGTGGTGGCGCAGTTGGCTAGCGCGTAGGTCTCATAGCAATGCGAGTGAGTGATCCTGAGGTCGAGAGTTCGAGCCTCTCTCACCCCAATCTTTTCTTTTTTGTTGCAACTTTGCTTCTCGATTTCAATTTAACGAATTCCCAGACACCCTTATCTCCGCAAATAGCACGGAGCTACCCGTCCTGATGGTCCAGTTGCAATGTTTTTCCTCTATAAAAAAGCTAAATATGCAATGGCTCTGATTCCATCATCATCATCTTTCCACTGGATTTGCAATGTTTTTACACAGTAATTCCACTGTATTCCTGATTGAAACATGAAAAAAAAATCTCAATGGCTCTGAAAAGGATAGGATTGTTTCCCACGGAATACAGGTGGAATTACTGTGTTCCAAAAAAGGGCAGCGAGATATCCCATGTTGGAATAACTGAAGCCATGGGTTGTCGAAGTCCAACTGGCTGGCTGGCTGGCTTAGCAGTGGAGTTTTAACTACACAATTTTGCAACTCCCACTCGACAAGGAGGATGGCATGCATGGTTGCCTGCTCCCAGTAGACAGACTTCAATATCTCTGCTGCCATCGCCTGCAACGGCAACCACCAGTATTTCTGTCCCAGTAAAGATAATGGCATCCCATTTCTTCCTCTCTCGTTCGTCAATCCTCCATTTGCAGTAACAATCGATCTATGATCACCTTGCAATTGATGGCAACCACAGGGCATGAATGAATGTATGCATGCATGCGCAGTATCGATCTCTTAGGGAGTTTGCATTTGTCATCAGCTTTTAGCTGTGCTTGCGATGTCATGTTCTGATGTCCATCAGAGCAAAAGAAGGAATCTGAATAAGGTGATGGAATTCCACAGGAAAGAGAGGAGGTTGGAAAGGTTACAGAAGAAGAAGAGATTATTCGGTTGTTGCTTGGAGGATCTAGGCGATTAGCCTTTCAATGATGCTGAATTACCAACGAAGCAAGGGGATTGGTTAAAGGGGGTCCCCACTAATAGCGAGTGGAGCACCTAAATATGCTTGTACAATTGTTGTTCCAAAGTGCCCTAAGCTTTTCAGTCACTTGAAGCAAGAAAATCGAATTGCCTCCTGACTCTTTCACTTCTGGTAACTAGTATGTTGAACCCATTCTCTGGAAAAAATGTGGGCAAAAACAATGCTTATTGGCCTCCTGAGCATCTTACTAGCTTTCACCTTCCCTATCTGAATCTTTATGCACTAACTTGTATCGAGTAACGGCATTGCATCAGATATGGCTTCTGGAAGGCACGGCCAACACAAGGTACGTATGGAGAGATTAATTAGGATATGGGTCTTGTTTCACTGCATCTCTTTAGAAAAGTTTAGGAATCTTAAAACACACTAAACGATTAAGCCCCGCTTATTTCGACGTGAGCTTTTGGTTTCTAATTCACTATTCTTTAATTTCGTCTTTTTCTGTCTTTTTAGTTATTTTTGGCTTTTTATCTTTTCTTTTTTTCTCATATTCGTTTTGTATTGTTTGTGATGGACTAATCTGTTTTTTCTATTTTTAAATTTAATTACATCAAAAAAAATCACCAGAAAATACAGTACAAAATAAACCATAAACCAACTTATTTCGGTCGAACTGAGCGCCCCCAATATATAGAGATAAATTTGTACTGATCATTTGGATTGATTTCCCTAGAGCTATCCAGATTAGATCCCCGATTCGTTATCCCTTTTTGCTGCAAGAGAAATGTCCATGACAAAATCTGTAGCACCGGTCATCGCAGATCATGCATCTCTGTTTATTTATCATCTTTTTAAAATAGTTTATCGATGTTCGATTTATTATTACGCGTGCTCATAGTAGAACTAAAAGGCATTAGCAGCCGAAAAAAACCTAGCCAAAATCATCCAATGCCTACTAGAGCAAGTCCATGGGAGGTGCTCCGGTGTCACGACTCGATTTCGATGCACTTCCAAAGTAAAGCTTCCAGTGGATCGATATTTAGATGTGTACATGTTGAAAACAAGGAACTGTAACTACAAAGTGGTGTTCTTCTCTTCGAAGCAAACAAGCATCACCACTGAATTTCCCATGGTTTAGCTCGAGACAGGAAAACATTGCAAGAAGGGACAAAAAACATCCTAGCGTGCTGAACAAGCGTCAAAAGACGTACAATCATTGGCGGTGCCTTCCTGACGTACTACCACTAGCAAAATTTCGTGCATTCTTCTAGCAAAATTTTGCTGCATCCAAAACATGAAACCATTTAGAAACTAAACCATCATCATTAGTCAGGAAGGACTGGAAGAACACGGATGAAAGTAGAGTAATCAACACAGAGTGGTAGCACCGACATGCAAAGTTGCGATTCCGATCAGCAGACAAAGGTAAAAATCCCAAGGAAAGGAACATGAGGAGGAGGAGGAAATGGAATCACACCGCCTCCGTTCATCCGAGAGAAGCAAAATTACAGCAGGATCCAAACTTGTTTCCATCCTTCGGCCGCCCGCTGCTGTTATGCCGCCGGCGGTGGCGGGGCTGACGCTGCGGCGGAGCTGGCCTCGGCAACGGACTTGAGCTTCTGGAGGTTGAGCCTGACGAAGGTGTCGGCGAAGAGGCGCGTGTCCTCCTCGGTGTTGCCCTCGGGGACGTCGACGACGTAGGACTCGAGGACGACGGTGCAGATCTCGGCGGGCGGGGCGAGCTCGGAGACGGTGGTGACGGATCGGTAGTTGCGGAGGCGGTGCTCGCCGCCGGTGATGGTGAAGCCGAAGACCCTGCGCGCGTCGTCGAGGAAGTCGAGGCGCTCGGTGCTGGTGCTGGCGGGGAGGCCGGAGATGACGCTGACCTCGCGGAGGCGCCCCGGGCGGAGTTCGTCGCCGGCTTCAGGGTCCGGGCGGAGGGAACAGCTGCGGATGAAGTGCTTGTAGACCTGGGGGCAGTCGAAGCGGCGGACGACGGCCCAGACGGCGGCGGGCGGCGCGTGGATGCGCTGCGCGAGGAGGGAGGAGCATTGGCCCGGCCCCACGGCGTAGCGGTGGTGCGCCTCCACCGTGGGCTGCACCTGCGCGTACTCCGCAGGCGTCAGGCCCAGCCCCGCAGGCACCTCCGCCGCCGCAGGCTGCTCCATTGCCGCAGCTACAGCTGCGATTCGGTTGGACTGGAAGCGGTGGGGTGAGCAGGAGCAGAGGGCGGCTGCTTGGGAGTGAGGTCCTCCGTCGTCGTGATGTCCGATTTGAGAGCTGGACTCGTCGTCTATTTAATACTAGATTGGGACCTGCGCTCTCTCTCTCTCTCTCTCGTCTTTCTCTCTCTCTTTTTCCTTTTGGAGTTCTTTCTCTCTTGCTTTCGGCCCGCTCTTTTCAGCCTATTTGTTTTATAGTTTATACCTCTCATGGAATAAACAATAGGATAATTTCACCTTCATCTTTTCAAATTAATTTATCAAAACAGTTTTCTTAAAACGGCTCATTATCATTCAGCTAGTTCACACAAGCACTTCTGCTAATGTTAAAAGCCACTAACCGCAGTAAAAAATAACACACCATTCTTCTTTTACGCCCTCTCCACTCCACTGCACCGTTCATCATCTACAACCGATGATTATTTTCTAAATGTTTAGATTAAGTGTATTAAAATGATATTTTTAGATTTATCATAAGAAATATTTTCATAGCATTATATTTCCGTAATTTTTTACAAATATGTTAGTGTAAAATTAATTGTCAAATTTTTCCGCGAAAAGTCAACCGTGCCAAGGATTTACAAAAAGGAGATAGTAAAAAATGCAATAATTGTAGTTTATGCGCATTCTCTTTGGACTTCGAGGCTTCCCTTTTGCGTTGGGTGGGTTTGGTTGTAATTTGGAGTATTCGTGGGGTTCTTTCTGTTCATTTGTTTACTTCCGGGCAGTGGTAACTAGGATCCTCTGTGCCGTGTGGACAAAAACTCTCGTGTGGGTAGACCAACCCCAAATCAACCATATCACTAGAGAGATATTGATTATTTGTCACACCAAAAAACGGTCTTCTAACATTTTCACTCTTAAGATTATAACCTATAATTTTTTACTCTAAACATTTAACACTTCATAATATATCATTTTAGCCATTTTTCTCCCTTTTCTCTATTTTTTTCTCATGCAAAATGACATTGTTACCCCGTACAGCAGTCATATTTACATGCGTACTCTTAATTAATTTCTATCATGCACAACAGCTAACAATTATATGAAAATATATCCATTTATTGGGTTTTAGGAATAGACCATGCATTTTAATTATGATAATGTGTACATATTATTTATTTGTATAGTTTAATCATATATATCAAATAGAAGAATCGCTTGTACAACTATATAAGGACATGCATACAAATATGACTACTGTATGGAGGGTAATAAGGTCATTTTGCATGGAAAATAGAGAAAAGGGAGGAAAATAACCAAAAGGACATATTGTGAAGTGGTAAATGTTTGGAATGGTAAATTGTAAATTACAATCTTAAGAGTGGCAAATGCTAGAAGGTTATTCTTTGGTATGGCAAATAACCAATTTTCTCTATTACCAGGTATTCAATCCACAAAAAATGCGCCTAACCTCAATGGTTTTCTATATTTTGAGAGAAGTTTCCTATAAGCATGTTAGTTGCGTTTTTCATGTTGATCGATGCGTCTTTTGCAAATCATAGGGGCCGTAAACAGGTGCTTTACATATTGCATCTACTTTTGTCTTTATACGGAGGTCTTCTTATACGGATCAACCAATAGAGGGTGGCCCGATCTTCACGATACAAACAAAAATGAATCCTCCTTTCCTATACGTCGAATTAGCACCTCGAATTGATAGAACTTGTTTCCAGCATTCAAATATAGATTAGTTAGATTGCACTACTTTAAAAAGGAATCAAAATAGAAGCAACCAATCAAGCCTTCCCAAACCGTGAGCAATACAATTGATCATGAATCAGGAAGTTGAATCCTCTATATTCAATCCGCAATTCGCCGTCCACACCTCCCTCCCCCTCCGCTCCTCCTTTCTTTTTTTTTTTTCTTATTGTAACACCAAAACAACATATAATTGAGGTGTAATTCCATATTACAAATTAGGAGCACAAACCAAAGTTAAATTGGCATTGGGGCCGCATCATCTTCTCTGAAGAGAATGGTTTTTCTACAAGTTGTTTGTGTTAAGCTATTCAATTTGTTGTTGTAGAAGTTTTTTAGATGTATGGCTTGTCGTTTTTGTTATCGATGGAGGGTCACACAGAACTTGCGAGCACTAGCAAGTTTGTTGAAGTATTTAGTCCTTGTCGTCGTAAAGATTGCCGTTTTCTTTCCGATGGAGGATCATCGTGAGCCTGCTAGGATCGCTAGCAAGTTTCTCCTTAAAAAAAAAAAGAAAAAATAGCAACTTTTTTTTTTAAAAAAAAGCAGCATCTTTTTAGGCGTAAGGACATTTTGTTTTTAATGGAGGGTTATCGTGAGCTAGCAAGCATTATCTCTATGTTCTCGATTGAGGGTGATTGCATTCATGCATCGAATCACGATTAATATTCCACATCTCCAAATGATATAACTTCATACTATTTTTTTTCTTTTGCCAAGGCTGCTCTTCTTAATCACATTGCATGAAAAATTGAAAACACGCTAGGATAACGCAGCAAAAACATATGTATTGATATAATTTGCATCGCTATGCAAGAAATATCCACTTCTACTGATTGTAAGTTTTCTACATATTGACAATGACTTATGGTTTTTTCACTGTACCTGGTTTATTTTTCATTGTAGCTGAGGTATCTTATTTGACGTAATTAAATTTAGAAAACCTAAAATAGAAAAAACAGATTAGTGCATCACAGACAATACAAAGAAATACGAGGAAAAAGACAAAAACCCTAAAAACTAACAACTCGGAAAAAATAAAATTAAAAAATAATAAATTAAAGAAGTGGAAATGATTGGTGAAGGGGTAGTAGGGCTAACAGATGTGAGATGGTGGGTGGGACCAGATGGGACTTTTTCTGAGCAGAAAGAGGATGGGCATGTGGACCCGTTGGGCAGGTTATCCAATGAGCGTGCCGGAAATTATGTCTCAAAGATCTAGCAGAATAATAAGTGAGGCTTCGAAGGAATTTGGTGGCAAGGACGCTTGTGGGCACCTCAAATAGTGCTACATTACTTGTTTAATAGTTGTTATCAGTGGCGGACCCAGGAAAAAAATATAGGTAGGGCGAAATCCAGTTGCGGACCCAGGAAAAAAAACTAGGTAAGCTGAAGTCAGAAGAGTGAAATAAACAGTAGTACCTAAAAGCAAAACAATCTATGATCAAACTATGTTACAATCACACTAATAAAAGTATGTGATACGAAATAGAAGCAACAACTACAAGCAATGCATGTATTGAGACTTGGGAGTGAAGGATTCAAGCAAAGGAACAATTCAGTCTATACCTTTTCGCCGGTTCCTTTTTCTTCAGGTCAGGTGGCTCCCCATCAAACACAAATCTGGCATAAAAGTTCAGCAGTTAATCCCTCTCAGCAACAGGCAACAGTATGCCAAAAACCAACAGGGACCACAGAAATGCATCAAAATTACACAGGTTTTATTCCTGCCTCAAGCAATCTTACAGTCCGGTTCAACATGCCCTGCAGATGGCTGTGCAATTCACAGCCATAAGATGTTAAATAAGCTTAAAGAAACATCATGATCACAACCAGACAGAAAAATTGAGGGGAAAACATTTGAGTAATGTTTCTTGTCCTTGCCTTGTGACTTCACCAGCCTCGTTGGTCAAAACTTCTGTTCCTTTCCTTCCAACCATAACCTACAGAAATAGATTACAGTACTAGAACAATAGATAAGGCTAGTCAGATGGTGTGTGTAACCACATGGTTTGCAAATGCCCCCAGAACATCAAAACATGGGGAGTAATGTAAACCAAAACATGGGGAGTAATGTACATGGCATTGGCCAAATCATGGGAGTAATGCAAATGGCATTCATATCAGTTAATTATAATTTCTAATCAACTATCATCCCCCTTTTTGTGCACATATGGAATGCTTGCATGTGCTAATAGTATTGAATTTACAAGAAAATTTCGGGTTTGTTATTCAACACTGAAAATTGAAATTCTACTACTGGCACTAAGCCACTGACCTCAAGAGAAGAAGCTACCGTAGATACACAGAATATACCATAGGCAAATGTGTTGGCATTTTCTCAAACATTTGGTGGGCGTGTCATGCCACAATGGCCGCGCTGCCATTGCCACAGACGAGCGTTGTGGTCGTCGTCTCCTGCCGCCTCCGGCTCCCGAGTCTCCCGAGGAACGGCAAGCCCCTCCCCTTCCTCCTCTCGCCGCCGGCGCCGCCGTCGGCGGCGGCGACCGCTACTTCCTGGATGGTCTCGAGCTTGGGCGCCCACAGCTGCGCCTTGCCGTACCCGACCAGCTCCTTGTACTCCTTCTCCAGCTTCTCATCCCCGCGCAGCACGGCCGGCTTCTTCGCATCGCCGTCGGCGACTTCCTTGGCGGCGTCGTTTTCATCGACGAGGAAGTCGTCGGAGAACATGATCTGGAGGGTACCGGAGGCGGTGCGGAGGAGCTCAAATGGGCGGTGGCAGCCACCCTTCTTGCCGGCGGAGGTGGATGAGGCGGAGAGGAGGAAGAGGGAGGAGGCGAGGGAGACGAAGGAGAGGACGGAGTGGAAGAGGTGGGCGGGGAGGAGGAAGTAGGCGTGCCCCGGCTGCAGCTCCTCGGCGGGGCCCGGTCACCCAGCGGGGCTTCCACCGGGGTTGTCAGCGGGGGTGGGGGGGTCCGTTCGTCCGGCGAGGGGAGCTCGGGCGGCCGCCCGGGCTCGCCCGAAGGGTAGGTCCGCCCCTGGTTGTTATGTAGGATTCGTGATGGCATAAAAGAGGGAGAAGAAAGAGAGAGAGGAGCTGTCCATTACGAACGTGACCGGTTCAACGTGAGAAACAAGTCGGCATCGGTTTTGGAACTTTCGAATTTTGGTACGACCAAATCTTCATCTTGTTCATCCGTTCTTCAGTTGATACAATTATTTGATATATGTATGATCATTCCATAAATACAGGCAATCGATGGCGGGTCGCATGCTACATGCTGGCAGGCAGTGCAGCACAAGTGGACGGCGGCATGGATGGACAGGGAGCACTTGGATGTTGTAATTGAGCGGTGTCTATATGACGTTCAGATGTACAATGAATACCTAGGCTGGTGCATACCATGGTCATATGGCAGACTCACCCTTCCTCCACTAGAGTGCCTAGAGCAGGTGCGCATGACGACAACCTACAACACTCGTTTGATTGTCACAACGCATTGCAGCGTCATGACACCATAAGATACTTGCAACCACTTATCGTTTTATTGATGAAATTTATACTACCTGTTACTGAACCTGTTTCATATGTCACTTTAGTTGGAACGGGCGCAGCGCATCACAAGCGTGTCTGAAACCGCCATCCACAGACCAGACACACCACCAGCTTTGCAAAAAACTTTCAAGTACATCATATCGTAAGCCAAGAAAATAATAAACAAACTGAGCTATGGCCATTCGACGGACCACACCGTGCACATCGGGCACCTAGTGGTGACACCGTGTTCACCCGCCAGGTCATCGCGACCTAGTGAGTCCGGCTGGCCATCGTGACTTAGCGAGTCCGACCGACGTCGTAGTACAACTTGTCAGTCATCCGTAGGCCAAATTGACGAGGAGGTAAGTTACGTACAATCTACATTTTGTTTTCTTTTCATGTTTTATGTTCCGCTAACATCATGATGTTCTCCCGCCGGAGGTCCGTCATTGGGATGCATCACTTCTACCCCTCTACACCCCCTACACAAACTACCGCTCCCCATCCGTCATCTTCACCGCACATCCGGGAGGTACAAGATTTACAGTCTATGTCCAAATTGTTTGTTTTAACTAACATCGTTCCATCTTGCAGCTTTCAATTCATCACGGGGTGATGACCAGTTCACCGATGAGAATATGGGCCTCCGACTGCTTGTAGAGAGCAGTACAAGGCGCCAGGGTTTAGAGGTACACAGGGCAGAGCTCAACATTTGGATCGTACACAGGTTTGGAGGATACACAGGGTTTTGAGAGTACACAGGGCAGAGCTCCTTTGGCTTCGCTGGCACATTATACGGTGAAGGCTAGAGCTCCTCCACACGACTAGGATTTCTAGAGTCCCTCATTTAGGACTTCATCGCTAGTGGGCCAGAATTCGACATGTCTCAGCAGGAGGACATTGACACTTACCAGACCTAGACTGTTCTGACTTAGCCTATTGGTGCACCTCCGATCACTCAACAAACTAAACGGTCTTTGTACCTCCTCTGATCTGACACACGCGCTCCGGACCGGCTGTCGTATCCCACAGGTGGACTCTGTGACGACCTACATCAACAAAGTCAAGATTCTTGCTGACACCCTTACAGTAATCAAAAAACCACTTGAGCAAGAAGAGCTTGTGATCTATGTCCTAGCCGGTCTTAACTCGGATTACAATCCCTTGGTCACTTTGGTTAATATAAGACCTAATCTCATCTCGCTTAATGATATCTATGCTCATCTTCTAAGCTATGAGATGCGTCTGGCCTCTCAAGATCAAGATGGCAGCTTCTAACTTCAGGAGTTGTTAGCCAATCTAGCTAACAACAACAGAGACAGGAGGAACCATGGTCGTGGAAATCAGCAGAGAGGTGGCCAAATCAATGGAAATCAAGGACGCGATGGCGACAATGATACAAGACCGACGTGTCAAGTCTGTGGCAAGTGAGGCCATAATGCTCTCCGATGCTATCATCGGTTCGATCATTCGTACCAACAGGATGGAGGGCGTGTGGCAGCAGTCGTGAACACTAGCTACAACATGGACCTAGTTGGTATGCCGACTCAGGGGCTATAGATCACATCATCACTGATCTTGACAAACTAACGTGAAGGAGAAGTGTCATGGCTATGATCAAGTCCACACAGCTAATGGGTCGAGTATGACAATTGCTCATGCTGGTCATCCTCCTAGCCAAATTCATTCACTTCGTTTATAAGTTATACTTCATGTTCTAGAGGCTGATAGAGATTTGATCTCTATTCGAAAACTAAACTCTGATAACAATGTGCACCTTGAGTTTATCCCGATTCTCTCCTTGTTAAGGACCCTACCACAAAGCAAACTCTTCTTAGAGGAAGTTGCAGAGGTGGCCTCTACTCCTTGCCAACCAACATTAGAAAGCTCAACACTCAAGCCTACATTGTTGAGAAACTTTCTTTTAGGGATTAGCATGCTCAGCTGGGTCACCCATCATCCACTACCATTCAACAAATTCTTTAGTCCAATAAGCTATTAGGTTCAATTCAGTTCAATAAATCAGTTTGTGATGCATGTCAACAAGCAAGAGTCATCAATTGCCCTTTGTTTCCTCAGATAATAATTCTAGTGCTCCTCTTGAACTTGTTTGTTCATATGTTTGGGGTCCAGCTAGAACATCTATAGGAGGTCATAATTACTATGTAAGTTTTATAGATAACTTCAGTAAGTTTACATGGATTTACTTCTTGAAAAACAAATTATATGTCTTTAAAGTGTTTCTACAATTTCAATCTCATGTTGAACATCTCCTGAACCAAAAAATCCTTCATATGCAAACAGACTGGGGTGGTGAATATCATAAACTTAATTCCTTCTTTCATCAAACTGGCATTGCTCATTGTGTTTTATGTTCTCATACCCATCAACAAAATAGGATAGCTGAATGCAAGCATCGACACATCGTTGAAACAGGGCTTGTTCTCCTTTCACATGCATCTATTTCTTTGCATTTCTGGGATAAGGCTTTTCATTCAGCATGTTTTCTTATAAATCGGTTGCCTACTCGTGTTTCATTTCACATCTCCTCTTGAGCATCTTTTTGGAAAAGCCAGATTATAATTTCCATTGCACTTTTGGGTGTGCTTGTTGGCCCAATTTGCGCCCTTATAATTCTCACAAAATTGCAATTTTGATCTCAAAAGTGTGTCTTTATTGGCTATAGTTCTCTCCACAAGGGTTATAAGTGTCTTCATCCTCAAACAGTTAGGGTGTATATCTCTAAAGATGTCATCTTTGATAAACAACTCTTTCCTTTCTCTCTTGACACTAAGCAACCTGCCCGTCTTACTTCACAACACATCCGACAACTGTAGCACATCCGGCACAGCCGCATATATACAGAGCAACGCTGGGCGATTGTCAAGCGCGCCAAACCAATCTATTCTTTGTTTGTTTTTCTACAGACATTGCTGCTCCCTGTGTATCTTGGAAGGGATATGGAAGGCACTGCCTTGCTTCGGACAAGGACACGAGAAGACCATGAGAGTGGCTAGGCATAGGCAATGCAAGTAAGGCCTCGTTGAGGCCACCCCGACTGTAGGCCTGTGATAGTGTGATCGGCCATTTTGCAATAATTGGTCGGGTTGTTCTTAGTGGAAGGTTGTGTGGCAGTTGTACAGGGTTGGAGTTATGGAGATCATCTTGTTTCAATATTTGGTGAGCGTGTGTACCACTAATTGCAAACTGACAGTATGTGTATGATTAATCTCAGCATCTATTCATCCCCTGTTCTGTGACTTCTTGTTCTTGTCTTAGAATTTACTTACAGTCAGCTCGTCTCCTCTAAGGGCATCTCCAATGGTCTGAATCAGCTAGCTATATGCATGTACACATCAGCATATATCTTATGTGGAGGAAAGAGAGTATGCAAAAAAAATCGAGCCAGCTCTTCCTTAAGAGCAAGTCCAATAATAGAGCTAAGTGTTTGGCTATAAGGGCATGTACAATGGTATGAGCTAGTTACTAACTCTAAGATAACATCTCCAATGATATTAACTTTTAGCACATAGCTCATAACATGAATAGTCCCACATGACATCCTCATATAATCTTGGAATGTGTGTATGAGACTAGCTCTTGATCAAGAGCTAGCTTTTCTCTCTCTTCTATTAAAATATGAAATAATATGTTTAGAGCTAACTCATAAGTCACCATTGGACAAGTTATAAGAGCCAAGTTATACAATAATTTGTCTATAAAAAGTTTTTTATTATTATGTGGTATCATGTCTCACATTCTCTTTCCTATTCCTCCTCACATACATTTATTATCTAGGCCCACCACTGCATAACCTCCCGTGCCCAGCTTGTTGCTTGCATGAGAGCCAAGCTCTCATCTCTCTCCTCTCTTCTCTCCTCCACATCAGCAAAAATGCTGACTAGTTTGGCTATAAGACCATTATTGTACTTGCTCTAAGCATTAGTCTATAACGCCAAACGAGGCAGCATCTATAAATTCTGTGTGTGCATGTAAGCATCAAATAGCTATCTTTATAGATAGTTCTTTAGAATGCTAGCTTTAGTGTGTACTATATAAATGATGTTGAAGTCTTATAGTTAGTTGTTAGCTATAAGAGCAAGTACAATAGTATAGCCAACTAGTGGCTATAACACTTATCCATTTCATCTATAACCTTCAGAAAAATAGTTCATACAATAAGGTAGCTATTACAATAACTATTTGGCGTGTAAGAGAGTGAAATGCATATTTTTACGTGCTATAGCTATCTTCCTTCTCTCTCTTCCTTCTCTCTCGCCACGTAAGATTTGGTTGATATTATATTTGCTATTTGACTAAGCCTTATTGTACCTGCTCTAACCATTAGAGATGCCCTAACCCCTTGAGTTCTGCAAATGCATGCAAATATGCAATGTCCATAATCCGCTTTAATAAGTTGCATTTATGATTGTCTGTGTGCCCCTTTGTTTCTCACATGAGGCTCTTCGTTGCCCGGTGCGCCATTTGGGATTCTGCGACTTGTTTTAATGGACAGATAAATCAGGTTTGCTATCTGCTGTATATAAAGGGGCACGTTGTACGGTAAGCACCCCATCAAAGTGGAAAAGATAAGCTCTGCTAAGGAAAATGGCGAAGATAGTGGAGATTGAAGAACGGCTTGACGCTGACCGAGATTGAAACACCTCAGAAAAAGTTCAAAATACAAATTTTTGCAAAATTTAGTTTGCATTTGAATTCTTGCCCAATTCGGAAATTTCAGTGATTTCCCGCTTTCCTATTTTGGTCGGGCGTCTTCTCCTCTCCCGACGTCTTTTCTCCCTGGCGCTTCATCTCTCCGGCGTCGCGCCGCGCGCGCCTTCCTCGCTCTGCCGACGCTGGGACGCCGCTCTCTCCGCGCAAGGAAGCTTAGCGCCGCCCTCCTCCCGGCCTTATCTCCACGCCGCGGACCCCACTTGCCACCCCATCTCCTCGCTCATCTTCTCGTGCGAGGCGGCGTGCCGTGTCCAACTTCCTCCCGCCATCGCATTCTTCTCCCTTCTCGCGAATTCTTCTCTGTGGAGTCAATCAACCGCATAAGCTAGAGAGACTCGCCACCTCCTCTCACAAGCTCTGCAGCCCATTAATGCCTCTCATCTCTTCGCTTAACGTAGCCCCGGCGACCGCAAATATCCCCGCAATGAAACCGACTTACACCGGCTATAAAACCCAATTACAGTGACCTTAAGCCTCCTAGTACCCTCACAAACCTCCTCCTCGCTTAATCGAGCTTTCATCGCCTCTGCTGGCCGCAATCGCCGCCCCTGAGCCCGGTGAACCCTAACCCTAACTCTTGATTCCGTCTACCATATTTCAATTCCTTGCACTGGTATAGCCTTTAGTATATGCTAATCATCATGGTACAGTCAATTGCTCAGTAGCATTTGATTATAAGCTTGGCCGCGACGACCGCCGTAGGTCGCTCGGGCCTCACCGTGGCTAGCTCACCTGGGTTATTCCCGAGCTTCGCCAGCCCCTCCAATATGATCTTTAGGCTCTAAAGATGGTTAAATAGCAGCCCAATTAGCTCAAGCTTCTCTAGAATCCTGGATCGCCGCCGTGGATGCCACTGCCTTCTCCACTGCCCGCGACACTCCTCGTTCATCCGCAGCGCTTGCAATAACCCAAAATGGAAACACCCCTGCCGACCGCTTCTTTTGGTGCTAGCCACAGCCCGCGAGCAGGTCCGCCTCCCGTGCCACGGCGCGGCGGGCTCTGTTTTACGCGCCGAGCCGGAGGGGAGGAAGACGACGACGCCACCGCCGATCGTTGTCGATTATCCGTCGGAGCGTTGGATCATTTCGCACCGCCGCGCGCCCCTTGCGTCGCAGCCGCCGGATCTCTCCGCCCGCATCGCGCCCGCTCGTTCCACCCCACCCGAGCCGCTCAACCGAGGCGCGCGCCACGACGGCGGGCGTGGCGCGCTGCGCTGAAGCCGCGCGTAGGCGCGCGCACGCTTCGGCCGAGCGCGAAGTGACCAGCCGCCGGCCGGTTTTTCCGCAGCGGAAGGACAGGTCGGGCCGCATTGTTCACTCGGTGGGCCCGTTCGCATTCCAACTATTTTCCAGCAATTTTCTAATTTCCAAAATCGAGAAAAATCCAAATAAATCCTAGAAAATCACAGAAAATCCCAAAATTCCCAAATTTCACCACTTTGCTCCAAATAATATCCTGGACCCATTTTTGGTCTCCACTTCCCAAGTTCATCCCAGATAAATTTCTGAAATTCCCTATTTGGAGATTTATGCATTTTACTCCTTTTAAATAGTTTATTTTTCCTCGCTTGATTAGTCTCAAGTGGATTTACTTATTTTACGTGTTTGCGCTAGTGTCGAGATTTTGGAGGTTCCGGTCAGGTCGCAGGATCCAGAGCTTCTTCGTTCGAGCTAGCCGAGATCGCCCAAATCAACGGCAAGTCTCAAATCCTTTGATCATGTTGTATCCCATAATGTTTAATTATGTTACTATGTTATTTACATTAAGCTAGTTGTGAAATGTTAGTTTAAAGTAAAATTAAATGTTTAGAATGACATGTTATATAGTTAAACCTACCACCGACAAATGCCATGTTACACTTGTAGCCATGCCTTTGTAACCCTAGGAATAATTACTTGATAACCTAGATAAGCGTAAGTTATTACTATCACACAAGTCTTACACTAATAAGGTTGTGGTGCGGGCCAATAGACTTTGGAAAACCCGACTCTAGAGCAGGTGGTATGGGACACTGTGCCCTAGGGCGGAGAATGTCGATGTGCGTAAGAGGGTAAGGATTCTTACCCGGGTTGTAAAGTCGTGGACCTGGCCGAGTTGCGGACTCGGGGAAAAATATAAGGACCGGCACTCGACGCCGAGCAAATGACATGGTAGTCGCTCAACCACGGAGTTGACTCGTCAACATTTGGTTTAATAGCCGCTCAACTCGATTGAAACTCTACGGTATTGAGAAGCGGTGTTTGAGTAATTAGGTTAGGCGGCCGTACACTGGTGCCTAACAACGGTAAAATTCACTCGGCGGACGCTTGTTCCCTCTCCTTGTGTGTGTGTGTATGTGTGAGCCGACTGAGTGAATTCTCTGGGTAGAGCCTATATAAAGAATTGAGCGGTGAAACGACCGGCTTCCTTAACTCAGTCATGAGGGTTAAGGGATCGTGTGGGTAAAGCTGAGCAAACTCTGCAGAGTCAAATAAATGGTATTCGAATACGCCGCGCTTCCGGTTAATGGAGCTGTGTCACTTGGGTGATTCCAGCAGCAAAGCTTAAGTAGTTTTGTACATGCTTTAACTTGATTAGTTGGTTAATTAACTTTCGATGAAAACCCCTGAGCTCTTGAGAAGTAGTTTTGGGTCCGTTTTATTAAAATGTTTATAAATAAAACTGCATCCACTCAAAGTAATAAACCAAGTATACTCCCCTTCATTGTGATTCCGTGCATGTAGTAAGATAGAGTCCCTTTGGGGCTTGCTGAGCCGGTTGTTTGGCTCACGGCTTGCTTAATCTACTCTTTAGAGGATCAAGACGAAGGTGAAGGTCTCCCCGTTGAGGAAGTCCCGGAGGATCTCTTCTTCGACGAGGACCCGTGGCTTTAGGTCTTCGCCGCGCTCGAAGCGGATTCTGGAAGTCTTTTGTAATGTATTTATATTTTGGGCTTGCACGCCCCGCTGTCAAAACTGGATGTTATTCCATATGTTAAATATATGCTGGACTTTTGTTGTAAGCATGCAATGGTATACTCTTGCGCGACATTTCATAACTGTTCATGCGTGAATAGTTGCGAAGGGTCAGTGTCCAGACGCTACCGAAACGGCGTTATAAGAAGTGGTATCGAGCGTGCTCTTTGACCGTAGGATAAGACCTAAGGTAAACTAGGAAGCGATTCTATCGCAAAATTTACTTTAAGCCATAAAAAGGGTTTTACAAAATTATAAGGATATTCTCTGTCTTTTCCTCTCTTGTTGCTACCTTATCTATCTTAGTTTATTTTCGCTAAGTTTTGCTTTTGCAAAATGTTTCTTGCTCTTTCTTGCCCATTTCAAAATTTCGTTTCTTAGCGCTTAGAAGAGCACTGGTGTTCGCTAGAATAGATTGACCTGAGCGATTATAGTGCCTTTGTAATGTAAAGCGGTGTATTCATGAAGCCTAAGTGGTTTTGTACCACTTGCATATTGTAAATCTATGTTCATTATCTTTTATGTTGTTTGCTTAATTATCAATGATTCCCTGTATTCAAAGCTTTCTCCGTCCCTTTCGCTCTCGTTCTTATCTTTTCACCCTATACTTGCCTTGAAAAATTCGAAATCTTACTTATCTACTCTTGATTGCCAAAGCCCGCAAAGCTAATCTCTAATTCCCAATTGGCGATGGACCCGGACGACAGAGTGGTCGACTAACGGCAGGGTGCACTGCCACCGATCCGCCCACACTTGCCAAAGATAATGGCAATGATGGAACAGAATCGTCACCAAGGAGAACAGAATATTTTGAAAGTACTAGATCAGCATGCCCGACTTCTTGAACAACTAGCAACCAGATCACCAGCGCATAAGGTGGAAGCAATGTTCCTCGGGATGGCTCTCCAATCTCCACCCGATGGGCGATTTTTTGAAGACACGCCCACGGTCTTTTCTACCTCATTGATCCCTAGTGGTCGAGGACCGGCTTGTGGATGTGGAAAGGAAGCTTGACACTGTACGATGTGATAATAAGGAGAAGGTATCATATGCATCCCACGATTCTGGTGCTGCGGCAACTGGTGGATTAACTATCAGCGCACCCTGCAGAACAGAGAACTCAGTTGGGAAGAATTTTCAAAGGCCTTTCGCAAGGCACACATACCAGATGGTATCATGGAAGCCAAGCGTCGTGAATTCCTAGCGCTTAAACAAGGTGGACGTACAGTTATGGAGTACCTACACCAATTTAACCATCTTTCCAGATTTGCGCCAGATGATGTTGATAATGAAGAAAAGAAAATGAGCAAATTCCGAGCAGATTATAATAGATCCTTGAAATTTCATATCTCACCATGAAATTCAAGGACCTACATGATATGGTAGATAGCCTGATCAACTCAGAAGAGGCTAGAGGTGAGATGGAAGATTACAGAAAGCGTAAAGCAGTACACAAATCCCAGTCTTCCTCACCCAGTGCTCAGCGAAACAAGACTACGGGATCGTCGTCCTTTCGATCCCAGCCTTCCGTCAATTTGTGATGCTACCAAAACCGATGCCGACAGTCTCCGCAGATGCCACTCCTTACCACTTGCTATCAAGTGCCCTACTGCTGTGGCAACCATCTTGCCAGCACCGTCCACTGAGGTCAAATGCTTGTTTCCACTGTGGAGAAATTGGACACTATAGGGACCGGTGTCCCGGAAGAACTTGCCGCCGATGCAGCCAAGCTACAAGTCCGAACCAACAAGAAGCAGAAGCACGGACACAAGCGAGCTCCGCACCCCAAAGGAGGTCTCTTGCAGATCAAGGCAGCCGGACCTCAATCTCCAAAGCAGCATGACCAACTTCACATCTGCAGCATGAGGCAGCCCTGCACTCCACCTTCTATGCGAGGGTGAATCATGTGTCCGCGAGGACGCACTGAGCTAGTGATGTCATTGCGGTATGTTCCCAATTAACTCCACACTGCATTGATTTTATTTGACTCGGGCAACACATTCGCTTATTTCAAGAGCTTTGTTTCAAGAAACCAGCTTGCCTTCTGTTTCATTACCAAGACTTTATGTGGTTGAAACCCCAGGGTTAGAATGGAGTCCCCATGGGTGTGCTGGACTTAATGTGCAAATCCAAGGGGTAGAGTTTAGAGCGATTTGTTCTGACTAGATATGTCAGACTAGATGCCATTTTGGGCATGAATCAAGCAGCCAAGAATAAAGGCAAAGTAGATTGTGAGATCAAAACAGTATCATTGGTAAACCCTGAAGGTCGGAAAGTGGTAGTAAAAACTGACCGAGAAGTGTTAAAGGATGCAAAAAAATGCATGATTAACCTACTAGCAGTTACACCTGATCAAGTGCCAGTAGTACAAGAGTATCCAGATGTATTTCGTAAGAATTACAGGCACTTCGATGCACAAGTAGAACTTGCTATAGAATTGATCCCAGGCACAAAGCCAATTGCCAAGCATCAATACAGAATGTCAGCCAGTGAACTAAAAGAGCTCAAGAGACAGTTGGATGAATTGCAAGAAAAGGAGTTCATTCGACCAAGTGTTTCGCCTTGGTCGGCCCCAGTCTTGTTTGTGAAGAAGAAGAGTGGAGAATTAAGAATGTGTGTTGACTACAGAGGTTTAAACGCTGTCACAATTAAAAACAAGTACCCTTTACCCAGAATTGATGATTTGTTTGATCAACTTAAGGGTGCCAAGGTATTCTCTAAGATCGACTTACGCTGGGTTACCATCAACTTAAGATCCGAGAACAAGATCGAGAGAAACAGCCTTTATCACGTGATATGGCTTATATGAGTTCACGATTGTGCCCTTTGGTTTAACCAATGCGCCAAATTATTTCATGAATCTTATGAATCGTGCATATGGATCAACTCGACCGATTCGTGATTGTCTTCATAGATGACATCTTGATATACTCCAAAGACGAAGAAGAGCACAAGAAGCATCCGCATATGGTATTAACTGATTGAGAGAACATCGCTTGTACGCCAAATTCGACAAATGCAGCTTTTGGTGAAAGAAGTTGCTTTCTTGGGTCATGTCATATCGTAAGATGGAGTCAAAGTTGATCCGTAAAAGATAGTCGCAATATGGAATGGAAACAACCCAAGACAAGTGATGTATGAGAAGCTTTCTTGGATTGGCGAGCTATTATCGCCGATTCATAGAAGGATTCTCCAAGATTTCGCGTCCGCTCACTCAACTATCAAGAAAGACAAGCCATTCACATGGACAAATGCTTGCGAAGAGAGTTTTCGCCATCAAGACCAAGTTGACAACGACACCGCATCGATTTTGCCCAATCTCAAAAGGAGTTCCAAATCTATTGTGATGCTTCAAAGCAAGGTTTGGGATGTGTGCTCATGCAGCATGGAAAAGTCGTTGCATATGCTTCAAGACACTAAGGCCACATGAAGAAAATTACCCAACACACGATTTAGAGCTAGCGGTGTGGTGCACGCTCTCAAAATTTGGCGACACTACCGCTAGGAACTCGTTGTGAGATATTTTCAGATCACAAGAGCTTGAAGTATCTGCTCACACACCTGCACTGAATATGAGACAACGCAGATGGTTAGAATTAATCAAAGACTACGATGTCGATCTTCAGATCATCCGGTAAGGCCAATGTGGTTGCCGATGCCCTCACCAAAAGTTCGACAAGACAAGCCTAATACCACGAGTATCCACCCGAGTTACAAAGAGATATATCGCGATCGAATTTGGTAATCACAGAACAAGGCAAGATGACAAAGATTAGAACTTCAACCGTTGTTGACGGATCAAATTAAAGCAAAGACAAGATAAAGATGAAGAGATTCAAAAGCTGAAAAAGAACGTTCAAGAAGGAGATTTATCAGAGTATGCGATAGACGAACATGGAATCCTTACCTTCCGTGACCGCTATTGCATACCCGATGAGAAGGAATTAAGAGAATTGATCCTATCCGAAGCCCATTCATCTCAATTTTCAATTCATCCAGGAGGCACCAAAATGTACCAAGATTTGAAAAAGAAGTATTGGTGGAACCTGATGAAGAAAGAAGTGGCAGAATATGTAGCTAAATGTGATGTCTGCCAGCAGATCAAAATAGACCACCAAAAACCATCAGGATTGTTACAGCCTTTACCCATCCCCGAATGGAAATGGGATAGTATTGGCATGGACTTCATCACTGGACTTCCCAAGACTCGTGAAGGATATGACGCTATCTGGGTCATTATTGATAGATTGACCAAGGTGGCTCATTTCCTTCCGATCAAGCAGACTTATGGGAAAGATAAGCTTGCAGAGTTATATTTGACAAAAATAGTGACACTACATGGAGTCCCCAAGAAGATTGTTTCAGCAGAGAGCACAATTCACCTCCAAATTTTGGGAAAACTCCATGAGGCTATGGGTACCGATTTGAACTTCATTTCAAGATATCACCCATGCATGGATGGACAAACAGAGAGAACCAACCAGATTCTAGAGGACATGTTGAGAGCTTGCGCAATTGTATATGGAGCAAGCATGGAATACTTGTTTACCATTTGCTCAATTTTCATATAATAATAGTTATCGTGCTAGTATCCAAATGGCCCCATTTGAAGCATTATATGGCGTAAAATGCAGGACACCTCGAATCGGTCGACATCGGAGAACGCCAACTCATTGGACCTCAAATTGCTCAAGACGCAGAGGCACATGTCGAATTGTCAAAGATAGACTCAAAATGGCACAAGACCGGCTGAAGGGCTATGCAGATAACCGTAGAAAAGATTTGAGCTTTGAAATTGGAGATTTTGTCTATATCAAAGTCACCCGCTCAAGATAGTTAAGAGATTTCAGATCAAAGGCAAATTAGCACCGAGGTATGTGGGACCGTTTCAAATAATCGGAAGAGTTGGGGAAGTAGCTTATCAAGTACAGCTCCCGCCCAACTTATCAAGAATACACAACGTGTTCCACGTATCCCAGCTTCGAAAGTGTCTACGCCAACCCACAGATGAAATACCATTGTCAGATATTGAATTACAAGATGACTGCACTTATGCTGAAGAACCACTACAAATACTTGAAACGACAGAAAGGCAGCTCAGAAACAAGAATATTATATTTGCTATAGCCTGCTGACTAAGCCTTATTGTACCTGCTCTAACCATTAGAGATGCCCTAACCCCTTGAGTTCTGCAAATGCATGCAAATATGCAATGTCCATAATCCGCTTTAATAAGTTGCATTTATGATTGTCTGTGTGCCCCTTTGTTTCTCACATGAGGCTCTTCGTTGCCCGGTGCGCCATTTGGGATTCTGCGACTTGTTTTAATGGATGATAAATCAGGTTTGCTATCCGTCATATAAAGGGGCACGTTGTGCGGTAATCACCCCATCAAAGTGGAAAAGATAAGCTCGCTAAGGAAAATGGCGAAGATAGTGGAGATTGAAGAACGGCTTGACGCCGACCGAGATTGAAACACCTCGTAAAAGTTCAAAATACAAATTTTTGCAAAATTTAGTTTGCATTTGAATTCTTGCCCAATTCGGAAATTTCGTGATTTCCGCTTTCCTATTTTGGCCGGGCGTCTTCTCCTCTCCCGACGTCTTTTCTCCTGGCGCCTTCATCTCTCCCGGGCGCGCGCAGCCGCTTTCCTCGCTCGCTCCGCCGACGCTGACGCGCCGTTCCTCCGCGCAAGGAAGCTTAGCGCCGCCTCTCCTCCCGGCCTTATCTCCACGCCGGACCCCACTTGCCACCCCATCTCCCGCTCATCTTCTCGTGCGAGGCGGTGCCGTGTCCAACTTCCTCCCGCCATCGCATTCTTCTCCTTCTCGCGAATTCTTCTCACAGGAGTCAATCAACCGTACAAGCTAGCAGAGAGACTCGCCACCTCCTCTCACAAGCTCGCAGCCCATTAATGCCTCTCATCTCTTCGCTTAACGTAGCCCCGGCGCCCGCAAATATCCCGCAAGGAAACCGACTTACACCGGCTATAAAACCCAATTACAGTGACCTTAAGCCTCCTAGTACCCTCACAAACCTCCTCCTCGCTTAATCGAGCTTTCATCGCCTCCGCCGCCGCACCGCCGCCCCGAGCCCGTGAACCCTAACCCTAACTCTTGATTCCGTCTACCATATTTCAATTCCTTGCACCGTATAGCCTTTAGTATATGCTAATCATCATGGTACATCAATTGCTCAAGAGCATTTGATTATAAGCTTGGCCGCGACGACCGCCGTAGGTCGCCGGGCCTCACCGTGGCTAGCTCACCGGTTATTCCCGAGCCGCCAATTTCTCCAATATGATCTTTAGGCTCTAAAGATGGTTAAATAGCAGCCCAATTAGCTCAAGCTTTCTAGAATCTCGATCGCCGCGTGGATGCCATCGCCTTCTCCATCGCCCGCGACACTCCTCGCTCATCCGCAGCGCTTGCAATAACCCAAAATGGAAACACCGCCGACCGCTTCTTTTGGTGCTAGCCACGGCCGCGAGCAGGTCGCGCCTCCTGTGCCACCACCGGCGGCGGGCTCTTTTGCCGCCGAGCCGGAGGTCGGAGGAAGACGACGACGCCACCGCCGATCGTTGTCGATTATCCGTCGGAGCGTTGGATCATTTCGCACCGCCGCCGCCTCCCTGCGCCGCAGCCGCCGGATCTCTCCGCTCCGCATCGCGCCCGCTCGTTCCACCCCACCCGAGCCGCCAACCGAGACGCGTCACGCACGGCGGGCGTGGCGCGCGCTGGCTGAAGCCGCCGCGCAGCTGTGGCGCGCGCTTCGCCGAAGCGCGAAGTGACCGGCCGCCGGCCGTTTTTCCCAGCGGAAGGACAGGCCGGGCCGACTGCTCACTCGGGCTGGGCCGTTCATCGTTCCAACTATTTTCCAGCAATTTTCTAATTTCCAAAATCAGAAAAATCCAAATAAATCCTAGAAAATCACAGAAAATCCCAAAAATTCCCAAATTTCACCACTTTGCTCCAAATAATATCCTGGACCCATTTTTGGTCTCCACTTCCCCAAGTTCATCCCAGATAAATTTCTGAAATTCCCTATTTGGAGATTTATGCATTTTACTCCTTTTTAAATAGTTTATTTTTCCTCGCTTGATTAGTCTCAAGCTGGATTTACTTATTTTACGTGTTTGCGCTAGTGTCAGAGATTTCGGAGGTTCCAGCAATCGCGCAGATCCAGAGCTTCTTCGTTCGAGCTAGCCGAGATCGCCCAAATCAACGGCAAGTCTCAAATCCTTTGATCATGTTGTATCCCATAATGTTTAATTATGTTACTATGTTATTTACATTAAGCTAGTTGTGAAATGTTAGTTTAAAGTAAAATTAAATGTTTAGAATGACATGTTATATAGTTAAACCTACCACCGACAAATGCCATGTTACACTTGTAGCCATGCCTTTGTAACCCTAGGAATAATTACTTGATAACCTAGATAATCGTAGTTATTACTATCACACAAGTCTTACACTAATAAGGTTGTGGTCATGCCAATAGACTTTGGAAAACCCGACTCTAGAGCAGGTGGTATGGGACACTGTGCCCTAGGCGGAGAATGTCGATGTGCGTAAGAGGGTAAGGATTCTTACCCAGGTTGTAAAGTCGTGGACTGGCCGGAGTTGCGGACTGGGAAAAATATAAGGACCAGCACTCGACGCCGAGCAAATGACATGGTAGTCGCCAACCACAGGAGTTGACTCGTCAACACGGTTTAATAGCCGCTCAACTCGATTGAAACTCTACGGGTATTGAGAAGCGGTGTTTGAGTAATTAGGTTAGGCGTGCCGCTACACGTGCCTAACAACGGTAAAATTCACTCGAGCGGACGCTTGTTCCCTCTCCTTGTGTGTGTGTGTATGTGTGAGCCGGACTGAGTGAATTCTACGGGTAGAGCCTATATAAAGAATTGAGCAGTGAAACGACCGGCTTCCTTAACTCACCATGAGGGTTAAGGGATCGTGTGGGTAAAGTCGAGCAAACTCTGCAGAGTCAAATAAATGGTATTCGAATACGCCGCGCTTCCGGTTAATGGAGTTGTGTCACTTGGGTGATTCCAGCAGCAAAGCTTAAGTAGTTTTGTACATGCTTTAACTTGATTAGTTGGTTAATTAACTTTCGATGAAAACCCCGAGCTCTTGAGAAGTAGTTTTGGGTCCGCTTTATTAAAATGTTTATAAATAAAACTGCATCCACTCAAAGTAATAAACCAAGTATACTCCCTTCATTGTGATTCCGCATGTAGTAAGATAGAGTCCCTTTGGGGCTTCTTTGAGCCGGTTGTTTGGCTCACGGCTTGCTTAATCTACTCTTTAGAGGATCAAGACGAAGGTGAAGGTCTCCCGCTGAGGAAGTCCCGAGGATCTCTTCTTCGACGAGGACCCGTGGCTTTAGGTCTTCGCGCGCCAAGCGGATTCTGGAAGTCTTTTGTAATGTATTTATATTTTGGGCTTGCACGCCCCGCTGTCAAAACTGGATGTTATTCCATATGTTAAATATATGCTGGACTTTTGTTGTAAGCATGCAATGGTATACTCTTGCGCGATATTTCATAACTGTTCATGCGTGAATAGTTGCGAAGGGCCGTGTCCGTACGCGCCCCTGGAAACGGGGGCGTTACAGAGATGACGAGTGCTACGAGATTGACCCTGCCGAGCTCGCTAAGAATCTGAATCTCAAAGCATCTGATGATGTGTTTATCGTAGCCACCAAAGGACAGGTAGGTTCTTTCTAATTCCTTTTTACTTTCATTTGTTTTACCTTTTTCAATAAATTTTCACCGATTAATTTACCATCGGAATTTAGATTTTGTTTGCTTAACTCTATATCTGCATCTGAATGAGAAAGCACCTCAAGCAAAAAAATAAATAAATAAAATAGAAATGGTTTGCTCATTACTAAGAGACTATACATGAACCACCACAACATTTTTCCTATCATGACCTGTAGATCAAAGTGGAAGTAAATCAGCCGGAAGACTCTGGAATAAGTTTGAATTGCTACGACAGTGAGGATACGTGCAACTTTGTTGCTGCCCCTGACAACTTGCATGAATATGCTGCTGGAGATTGCATGGATAACCCATATGAGATTGATGAAGATGAATCCACTCTCCATAAGGTGGATAATGAGGACAAGTGTGTGCATGAGAATTTGTCTGCCAAGAACATCACTGGTGTTCTGAATGATGGCAAATGTGTCCATGTAGACGAAGATGAACGCAGCTTTGAGGTCATTCCTGACAAGTCGCCGGTGAAGTGCGAACCTGAAAACCGCAATGGCGTTGAAGAAGATGCATACTGCCCTGAGATGGGTGACTTCAATCGCGACGAGTTGTACCCTGAACAGTACAGGGTATTTGACGAGGAAGACGATGACGATTTTCTTGTTGTCGGGAGAGAGGCTCTGTGAGCGGGCTGACTCTTGCATGATTTCTTCTACAAATCACCACTATGTATTCAGTATTATATGTATGCTTTGCAAAGAGAAAAACGGTTTGTGAAATTATCCTGATTTCTTCAGTTAAGAGTACCAACTCTGGACATCAAATATCTTGTGACCTCAACTGTTTGATCTTCGATGATGTTAAGTTGTTGACTGCATATATGCAAGGACTAGGCCCCATTCTTTTGGTTTTCAACTTTTAGAAACCAAAACCTTCTTAGAATTATGTTGTTTTTTAACATAGTTTTTTCTTTTTGCATTGTCTGTGGAGTGTTTTTATTTTCCTTTTTACTTTATTTTTTTATTGAATGTTTTTTGAAAAACTAATAATTGTTAGTCTTATTTTAGTCAAAAATTCTCTAGAAAAGTCCGAATTGAACGGAGCCTAAAGCCTCTAATATCTGCTCTACAATGATGAATAACTAGGCGCTGAGAGATCTAATCTTCCAGGGCACTTGTGTGCAAATTTCCTCTTCAATACGACTTCTCAGGAGAACCGTTGTAGCAAGCTAATCTGATTACGATCCCATGGCTCTTGTCCCTCGTCTGTTTGCAATCCCAAACCATTTCGGTACCAACAATTGGCTGTTCTGCACAATCCAGTGCTACTGCTCTCTGTGCGAGGTGCCTGCTTCCAGTTGTCCGAAATGGAAAGGAACAGTAGGGCACTGCCATGCTGCCGAGCGGACTCAGAATTCCTCGTCGTTCACTTGGTCGCACCAATATACATGATCAGACTGTAAGTTCATCCTGCATTTTATTGTGAATATAGTTCTATTTGACAAACAGTTGAGATCAAATCATGAGTACGAGAAGAGAGCCGGATTGATTTACAACAGGGTTATTGGGATCAGTGTCTGCGAACGACCAGCTCGAATCAATTAATTTCACCAAATTATTTGCACATGAAGGGCATAGGTTTATGAGATACATGGCCATCATCATTTGTCCCAGGAAGACATAATTTTGGGGGAGCTGCTGGCATGGCGCCCCCCTTTCCTTGGAATGAAATGATGGCAATTCAATGAGCTGCGAGGGGTGGAACTTTTGAAACAAATTATCACCCCAACTGCTCCCAGATAAATTATAAATAGTTCTTTTAGCTGCAATACAGATAAATCAGTGGTCTTGTTTGAAGCCATAACTATGGGCGCCCGTCAATTGCGGGGGCGGAACCTCTGTTCTTCTTGACATATACAGCGTATTCACCATAGTGCATGGTGTACAGGGTACTCTGGTAGCGGGTGACACGGATTTTCTTCCTCAATGACTCCGTGATGGTGCCATTGTAACCCGCCTTCCTCATGAGAGAGTCGATAGTCTCTAGGTGTGTCCATCCTGGCAGGTTTCAAGCCGTAAGTTATGCATAGTTCAATTGAAATGGGAATGTAATGATCAACAACAACACAACAACAGCAAAACATTTTGTCTCAAACAAGTTAGGGTAGACTAGAAATGAAACATTCTCAAGATCAAAGAGATGAGAGCCTTGAAACAAAACCTACAATACTAAAATCCTAACCTGTACATGCTTCTATCTAGCCTAAAACACTGTCCATAACTTTCTTATGGTTTCGATACGTGGATCGCTAACTTTTATGCGCTCCTATCTAAAGCTAATTCTTTAAACACATTCCAATCCCTCAAATCTCTTTTAACTGCTTCCTCCCACATCAGTCTTGGTCAACATCTGCCTCTTCTTACGTTTTCAGTACGTCTTAAAATTCCACTACGTACCGATGCCTCAGGAGGCCTCCGTTGGAGATGTCTAAATCATCTCAAGCGATGTTGGATAAGTTTCTCTTCAATTGGTGCTACCCCCACCCTATCACGTATGTCATCATTGCGGATGCGATCCCATCTTGTGTGACCACAGATCCACCGCAGCATCCTCATCTCCGCTACACTCATTTTCTGTATATGTTGTCTTTTAGTCGCCCAACATTCTGCTCCATATAGCATCACAGGTCTGATCGCCGTCCTATAGAATCGCCATTTCTCCTAGGTATTCCACACCTCAATAGGGATGTTATCAGGACTCTCTTACTTTTGACTCCTAGATTTTTCGAGCAAACCGTCTATCGATGTCGTCAAAAGTATCATCCAGTTCAATCATACTATCATCATTATTGTGATTGAACAACTTGTCGAAGTACTCTCTCCACCTATCCTTGATCTCCTCGTCTTTCACCAAAGGTCTATTAGTGTCGTCTTTGATGCATTTAACTTGGTTGAAATCTCTCGTCTTCCTTTCTCGAAGTTTAACCATCTTATAGGCATTCTTCTTTCCCTCCTTTGTACTTAGTTTCTGATAAATTTCGTCATATGCCTTGCCTCGTGCCTTACCACTTTCTTCGCATTCCTTTTTTTTTGCTGCTTTGTATTTCTGTACGTTGTCATCGCTCCTACCATGATGCATGTGCTTGTAGCATATCTTCTCCTTAATAGCCTTTTGCACTTTCTCGTTCCACCACCATGTGTCTTTTGGTTCTCCTCCTGTCCATTGGGTCACTCCAAGCACCTCCGTAACCACCTTCCTAATGTAAGTTGTCATCTCTATCCCCATACTATTCGCTTCTCCTATGTCACACGCCCCTTTCATGACCATCATCTCCTTAAATATCTATACGGTATCTCCTTTGAGTTTCCGTCACTTCGTTCTCGTGGCTCTAGCGACTTTAGTTTGTCGAGCTCGTAACCTAAAACGAAAGTTGGAGACTACCAACTTATGTTACTGGACAACACACTCTCCAGGTATAACCTTACAATCTATGCAGACTCGTTTGTCCTCCCTCCTAACAAGAACAAAATCGATTTGGCTAGAGTGCTGATCATTGCTAAAGATAACTAAATGAGAATGTCTCTTTCTAAAGAAGGTGTTAGCTATCTTGAGATCATAGGCTACGACAAAGTTTAAGATATCTTCTCCCTCTTGATTCCTATCACCATAATCAAAACCCCCATGCACCCTTTGAAACCCTCCACTAGTTGTACCGACATGACCATTGAAATCGTCTTCTAAGAAAATCTTCTCATTGATAGGCACACTTATAAGCATATCATTTAGGTCTTCCCAAAATTGCCTCTTAGCGGTCTCATCCAACCCTACTTGTGGAGCATATGCACTAACAACATTCAAAACCAAGTCATCAAATATTAGTTTGACTAGGATAATCCTATCCTCCTGTCTCCTCATGTCAACAACTCCACTCTTGAGGCGTTTATCAATTAATATGCCCACTTCATTCTTGTTTCGTTTTGTTTCAGTATACCACAGCTTGAAGCCAGTATGCTCCACCTCCTTTGCCTTCTGACTCACCCATTTAATCTCTTGAACGCACAAGATATCTATACGTCTCCTAATCTCTGTATTAACTATCTTTCTTAACTTAACTGTTAAGGATCCTACATTCCAACTATCCATACAAATCATACTCTCCTCAACTAACTTCCTTGCCCCTCGCACTCGTCGAATAAAGTGGGAATGTAATGATCAAATGCTTTTTATTTGTTCTTCCATGCTCTTCAAATAGTATTTCAGCCATATGAATTTATCATACGGAGAAATCTCTATTTCAGCCATATGAATTTATCATACGGAGAAATCTGGTGATTAACATATGCAGTACTTAAGGCACTCCTCTTACATTAATTTCCTATAGCCTAACTATGATAACTCGAATATTTGATTTCCAAATGGCGTACATGTTGGAGGATTTGCTAGACAAATGGTGGTCTTCATATAGTGATAAGTTTTTTTTTGCCCCAGCAACACAAACCTAACATACTTTGGCCTATGAAACCAAATTATTCTCCAGAAAATCTCATCTTTATAAACTCTGAATTGAAAATTTCAATCGGATTTGAGTGGCTCCATCTAGTAGTTTTAATAACTAAAGAATTCAAGAAAACATGTTATTGGGGGAAAATGCAGCAGATACGTATTCACCTTCATGGGCAGCAACCTCAGGTAAATAAGTTGCACTGCATCTTATGCTGTAGTCTGGATCAGTGAATTCAATAATTAAACCATGCTTTCCAACCTGCAGTCACAGGAATGAAAATAGCTTTGATGCAAAGATTGTCTGTAACCACAAAAACCAAAGGAATTGATAGAGAATAACATGTTGGAAGAATAACTTAGAGCAGTCTGTAGGAGCAAACCTCCCAATCAAGGTGGTTGAGTGCAGTTTCGTATTCAGTCAGTATAGATACTGTGCACTCCAAATATGGCAGTTCTTTTGACTGTATTGGAGGAAAGCGTCGATCCCTCAGGGCACTGCAAGAAAGAGTAATATATTCAATCAATACAAGGTGTGCAACATTGCCTTGATACCATTATAGCACAAGAAAATCTTAGGGTTAGAGTATCGAATTTCAGTGATATTGATATTGGCCACAGGTATCAAATTTGAGAAAGAAATTACACATGGAAATCCAATGCTCATACAATAGTTACCTAGTCAGCGCATATTCCTTAAAGCCACTGACAATCTGACGGGCCTCCAAGGTTCCTATGCATCCCCGGAGGCGTGGTTCTGAACCGTTGGTAGCCTTCTTCCAGGTGACAAACAATGGGCTGAAGTTACAAAAATTGACCCATTGAGTTCAGAAATTGAATGTGACAACAGCAATACCTTAATCAGGAATTACAATATACAAAAAGCTAGATAGCCTACAAGGTTAGGAGGGAACTCAAAAAACATTTTCTGAATCGTACACTAGGAACTAAGAAACACTAGAAGGCCATAACTAAACATGCAAAAGCATCCTATGTGCCCTAACTAAGGCCAAAGAAAAAATATGCTTAAACTAATAAGTCTTCCTTCCTCAAGATAATATCAGCAACTGCAATGAAATTCCTTGCCCTCCCCTGCTTTCGGAGAGAATCACATGAAACACCCATTCTAGTGAAAGGCAAAGGATAGAACCATAGTGTCAAGAGTAAAATGCACTATAGGTACAACAACTTATAAGGTAGGTGCAAGTAAGTCACATAACTGTAATTTTACTCATTTATGTCACCGATTTTGTTTAAGTGATGCAACAAGGTACAAAAGAGACCCGGTGGTATACCCGGCACTGACAAAACAAGATCACTTTTTCAGATAATTGCTTAAAAAATAAGATCACTTCTAGTCAATGTTTTTGGCGAAAGCTAGCTATCTAGTAAAAAACTACGTATCTTAGCTAGGTGTAGCTCCTAAGTTCATTATATTAGTGCTTCTGAACGATTGTAATGTGAGATTGCCTGATTATTGAAATAGCTAGCTTTTCTCAAAAAGTTGTAGTGAGAACTTCTAGTGGAGTTATCAATCGATTTTAGTGGAGTTTTGACGGCATTCTACTATCCCCTGATTGATTTCCCGTACCACCATCGCCCATGTGTCTTGTGCCTGCACCACCACCGTCCCCCACACCCTCTCCCCCTACCACGAAGTACCGGCACCGCCATTCGTGCACGCCCCAGATTGTTGAACCCTCTGCCAGGTGGCGCGCTCAAAATACCCGTCGCTTTCTTTATAAGAATAGAGGATTGTTTGGGCCTAACTAACGGAAAGAATAAAAACCAGGGGCTCTTTGTAATTTTCCTCGTATAAGCCTAATACACACAACCTTGAGCCACCATGAAAGCTCAGCTAGCACCATGTCAGCGCCGAATATACCACCACGTTTCATTTTATACCTCGTTGCATTACTTAAACAAAATCAATGACGTAAATGAACAAATTTATAGTTGTGTGACCTCCTTCTACCTACCTAACGAGTTGTCATACTTGTGCATTTTACTCTAGTGTAAATGTGGCAGCTTTTTTTTTTTTGCAACAAAACTAGTAAGTGATAGGATCGACTACTACAATTAATACCAAGTGGTAGGATCCACTACTACAATCGGCAAATCCAACAAGCAATTAATCGACGCAGAATAATAAATCAAGGCCAAGAACATCCACAAAAACCGACCAAATCAAGGCTACCGGCCGCAAAGGCAAAAGGTTCCACCTTTGCCCAAATCTACCACGAAATTGACCCAAAACCACACCGGAATCGGCCATAAAAGCCCCTCCTTTCTGCGTCAAGGAGGACGGGGCATCAAGGAGGGCGGGGAGGGCGCGAGTGTCGCACGATCGCGATCGGAGGAGGCTTACTGGATGCCCTCCTCGAAGGCGGGCGGCGGCGGCTGGTCGCCGCTGTAGTGGGCGACAAGGGTGTCGAAGCAGTAGACCGCCATTTCCTCCGTGGCCACCACCATCCTGCCGGTCCTGTCGATCGCCGGAGATGTACCGAGAAGGCGGCGGCCGCTTCGGAGACGGCGCGGTGGGGCGGGGGGAGGTTGGAGAGAGGAGGAAGCGAGCGATGCGTTTGTTTTGTGTTGGGTTCCAGTTCTTCCGGGTTGGAGGTGAAGTGGTAGCAGCGACTCAGCGATAGCTGCAGGTCTGCGTGGCTTTTCCTTTTTCTTATTTTATTGCCAGCTTTGCCCCTCTGTGTTGCAAGGTAACGCCTTTGTCCCCCCTTAAGAGCAAATTTAATAGAAGAGGTGGCTGCCATCTCTAAGATTAGCCACATAAGTAAAAAGAGTATAGTGATTCATATAGAGGTACCTAATACAATAAGTTGAGTAGATGTTACCTCTACTAAAGCACTCAAACATTTAATACTTGTATAAATATATCAGGAGTCACATCTTGCATGATGAGGGGCAGTTTGTCTCTCTCCTCGTATGATGTGCTAGAGGTCACCTCTTGCATGAGGGGTAGCTTATCTCTCTCTTCTCTTTTCTCTCTCTTCCACTTAGAATTGTGTTGACGTGGATTTCGCTAGACGCGACCTAGTCAGCATTATTGTACTTGCTCTAAGAACAGTTTTAGGTTCTGGTTTATTTTAGTTTTTAATTTATTTAAGTCAAAAGCTATTTAAAATATATTGGTTTCTAATTTTAATTTATTTTAGCCTTTTTTGTTTTTTTTTCTCTTATTCTTTTACATTGTTGTGATGATATTTTTATATATTTTCTATTTTTAGTTTTCTAAAAAACTAACAGCTAATATGATGTAATTTTCGTCATAGACCAAAATGCATAACCAAAATCTTAACCCGCAGGCCACTTGGAGCGGGCCTGTGTGGCCAACGTAAGCATGGAGGGGCAGGGGTAGAACGGGGATATTCAATTGTAGTTAATTGCCGCGTTAAAAATCTGAATCCATTAAGGTGTAATTTTGTGTGTTTCTTCCCAAGTCGTTTCCCAACAGTTACACGTTGCAACATATCGGTTTTCGTTTTCAATATTAAGCGTACGGTGAAATAAGCAGCAACGCAGTTCTGTGCAAGGAGTAATCTGCACTATTCTGAATTTGAAAAACAAAGAGGCTGAATCCTTATGCATTGGTTTTGGTTAATACTTATACTAACTTGCAACTCGATAATACTACACTGGATGAGGTGAGCTCAACGTCATTTCTTGAGCTCTTGCCAACTGTTGAGGCGATGAATGGCTCACGAGCTCGACACGTATCTTCCTGTGGGGAAGGCCGGCCATGTCACATTCAGATGGCATTCCCAGATCCCAACACAGTTTGTTCCTCCGTTCCATTGCTGCAGCCATGGCCTGCCCTGGCCTGTTCAACTGATGGTGACACTAATCAGCAAAAAGGAAAACAAACACGCGTGTTTTTAAGACATCTGAGTGCGATCGATCCCCCACACATATCTGACTCCGACACGTCAACGATGGGCAGTACATAGTCTATTTCATTCATTCGTCATCAGAAACAACTGAACGGTAACTCCATTCTTTTGCAACTAGTAGCGTGTTTAGTTTAATTTACCAGTAAACGGATCTAAGATTTTATCATATCTTGAACTAGAGAGAGTTAGAAGTCACTATTACCTAAGCTAAAAGAAAAAAATTGCACATATAACTTTTTTAAACTTAACTAAGCTTTGCACTGATAAATACTGTATGTTCTGGACTGGAGTTTAGGCTGTCGGGAGGTGTGGATACCAGAGTGTAGTATACCACAATAAGACTGCTCACTCTTGTTTGCTTGCGTCCCATGCGAACGTTGACATGGATGCAGAAGACTAGAAGAGTATCAGCATTTCCCTTTCACTCTCGCCCCGACTTTTGCGTATAAAATGCAAGGCTTTGATCAAGATATTTTGCTTAGCTTTTCGGCTCTCTGCTTGATTCTTGTCTCTCACTCTCTGCTCCTCCCCTCTCTTCAGTGTAACAACTCTTATCTTTCTCTCTCTAGGGTCAAGCAAGCATGCGTATGCTGCAAGCAGCATCCGAATGGAGAAAAATAACGAGCTAGAAACAACGTTAGAGCATCATTTGAAGCAGAACAAGCATAATAGAAAGAAAGAGAAGAATCTAGGTGCTGCTTTAGGTAGACCAGTTCTGACTAGGGCTCAAGATGTTCTGTCAGCCTTCACCTTTCGCACAAGAAGGCGACGTTTCACCCAAACAGATCGAATCCCATCCAACAAAGTCGGATCACATTACATATGCCTGTGCAATTTCATAATCTCAGTGCGATTATAATGGACCACAAGCGTCGCCGAAAGAGTTGCTCATTCTAGGCCAACATAACATTTCTCTCGAGTGTACATTACAACCAAATATATGAATTGGATCACTGCCTTTTCCATGTAATCATGTTACTTTGAAATCAAATCCATGTATATGTAGCATCCTTCTAGCTTCTGGTGCCAAATTTAAGCAATGAAAAGGTAATAAACGTTAAAAGGACTGACAAGCTAGCTTTACCCAGCCCAGCTGCCCTGAACAATGAACTAGACCTAAAGGAAAGAGACGCTATATACAAGTGGATCTCTGGATACCTAAGACTTGGAATAAAGCAAAAACAATCAGAAGTTTGAAACGTGATCTGTTCCAACATCAGAACAGAACTCGAGGTTATCGAGGTGGAGCGCAAATGATTCAGTCAATCTGTTGGCGTCCTGAACCCGTAGACGTGTACCTTGCTGCCCGACGACAACAGCAGCTACCCGTGAAGCCAGCAGGGCAATGCCCTTCAAATCCGATGCGCCCTGGAGAATGCCATACAGAATCCCTGAAGCGTACGCATCACCAGCTCCACAGGTATCCACAGGTATGCACGGCGGTGGAGGAATGTATATTGCTTCACCTTTCACCCCAATGTAGGAGCCGTGCGCACCATCCGTCACAGATACTAGAGGAACATAATGGCTTAAGTATCTCGCCGCTGACATGGGGCTATTTTCTGAGGTTAGCTCGCAAAACGCCCTTGCTTCGTTGGCATTGGCGAACAATATGTCTGCACAGTTTCCTACGATGTCCCTGAAAATGTTTTGGTTCAGGGTCAGTAATGTTGGGAGACAACATGGTAGCATACTAGTATAATATAGAGAATGTGCAGTAAAAAAATGGACTTTGCAACCATGAACAAACGTGATGTTTAGTTATACTAATCAGTGAACAATCATGCTAGCATAATGATATATGATTTTGTTGCTACTTTCAGTGACATCACTGGATATAGAACAGGATGCTGTTCATGTAGCCCATTAAACTGGTGTTCTTTTTTTTTGCGAGAACACTAATGTGGTCTTAGATGCTTAACAAACTTTTTTTAGAGTGGACACGCACCACCATTGTTAGCAAGTAAAAACAAGTTCCCTTTCTTTTAAATTTGTAACTGATAGCCCTCTCATTGCTTGAAAGGAAATGGAAGACGGCTCATGGAGATCTTTTGCAAGGAGACGACTAAAATTTGTGTGCAACTGGGACAAGACACTAAAAAGGAAATCTTTTGCAAGGAGACGACTCTCACCAAAAATCACTGTAGCAACGCTTGATGCATGATACATCTGACGCTGTAACAGCAATAAGTGCACCATTCTTGTGAGCGTCTTCACATGCTTGCTTGATGGCTTCAATTGTGTGAGGAAGCTCGAATAGGTAGCCTTCCACAATGAGTATATTTGATTTCGATGCTATATTGGCCAAGTCTGAATCGTAGCTCAAAGTTGAAGATGTACCCTGCAAAGACAAAATACAAGGCATTGTTAGAGCATATAACATGGTAGGCAAACTATCTGATGGATGTTCTCACTACTACATGATATGTGCATAATTTGGATATGCTCTTAAGTAGCCAAATAGTGGATTGATACATTTCCAGGAAGGCATTAGCACAACTCCAAAGTGACTAAAGAGTAAAGAGCATAAGAACTTAGGTCAAGGAGGCATATAATATGCAAATTAGCGTAACCTGGACTAGTTACCAACAATTTTAAAAACAGGAGAGTCGTTAGTAAAGGAACAGACCTGATATGCAAGCATAGTTCGCTGTGCATCTGGAGTTGTTAAAACAATCACAGTCCCAGTAGTCCCACCTTTGATCGGCTTAGACAAGAAATGCACATTAGCACCGCGCAATTTCGTCCTAAGAGCGCATTTTCAACCAAAAGTATGATGTCAGCCAATGCTCTAAAGCCTTAGTGCAGCAATAGGACATCAGTATCAGCAGCAGTGAAGATATTGTCGGATTAGTGAATTACCTGTAAAAACTACCAAGCGGATCACTGCCCACACTGCCAGCCATCCCGATCCTAAGTTCAGGGTAGCTAGTAGACCGACTACTACCAAGCCTCGCTAGAGCCACGAGCGAGTTGGACAGTGAGCCTCCGGCAGCAACCTTGTAGCTGCAACCATCCATGGCACGCAAGACCCGTCCTCTCTCCTCATGGTTCACGACCTTTCTCGTACCCTTCTCTATGCCGAATCTCTCAAGGAACTTATTGTCCACCATGCCTGAGAAGTCAACCTATTTGCACACCAAACCAATCATAAATTAGCATTGATCCCAACAGATTATCCAAACATATTGACGTACAATTTAGTGATGGTATTCATCAATCATGAAATATTTGAATTGCCAACAGTAGCAATAGCTTCACCAGCTTATCCAACACAAGTCACAAGTATTATACATGTCTACTGTGGAAGCAATCAAATTCTTTGTGTAGCAGCTACTGGCTCCTTGCAGTTTGGCATCGGGTACACCGAAAGGAAGCACCTTTAAATGATTCTAGCTTGTTTCTGTTGGGGATTTGGAACATGGGGCGAACCCAACTTGAACCTGGGGCTCTGATACCAGTTGTTGGGGATTTGGAACACTCAAAAGTGTTATGAATAGCGCATGTATTCATATGAGGCCAATGGGCCGGTATATATACACAAAGTACAGGTGGGAAATATGCAAAGAACCCTTATAACAATGGGGAATAACAAACTATACATATATCTCTAACCCCCTCAAACTCATGGTGGATCAACAACACTGAGTTTGGAGAGGTAGAAGCTATGCTATGCTCGAGTCTGGGCCTTTGTGAAGAAATCCGCTATCTGAAGCTCAAGGCACATACCAAGAGTAATCACCGATCATGCACACAAGACCTCATGAAAGAAGCATCCACACCAATATGCTTGGTGAGCTCATGCTTCACGGGATCACGAGCAATCACGATAGCACTGTCTTGTCGACAAGAGAGAGGGTGTAGTGTGAAACACCAAAATCCTCAAGTAACCACCGTAGCCAAGTAATCTCTGCTGTCAAGAGAGCCATAGCTCATAACTCGGCCTTAATCCACTTGAGTTACAAGTAAGGTTGTGCTCTCTCATGAGACAAACCTTATCGGTTTCATTCATATACGCCTCTCTTTGTCTATTGCAGAACACCGATTTTTGTGCGAGCCTCCCTGAAGATATAGATTGCACCGAGGTGGTAGTATCTTGGATGCTTCCACTGCAGACGGTCGATCGGTGGGACGGAAGAAAATTCGGTGCAACCAATGTGCCCGAAATGAATGGTCACCCGTTCCATGGTAGGTGTTATGAATAGCGCTTGTATTCATATGAGGCCAATGGGCGGATATATACACAAAGTGCAGTGGGAAATATGCAAAGAACCCTTATAACAATGGGAATAACAAACTATACATATATCTCTAACAAGAGATATATGTATAGTTTGTCGCCCCTAGTTCGCCGTGGTCTTAAAGTCTGTCTCAGAGACGTGTCTTTAGATTGTCGAGTGTAAGTTAGGTAAACAGATTCGACTTCCTTATCCTCATAGTGAGGCGTGTCTCGGCGTCCTTTGATCTTGTTCATTCGGATGTTTGGGGTCCGGCTCCTTCGTGTCGAAAGGGTCATCGTTATTATATTATTTTTATAGATGATTTCTCTCCACACTTGGATATATTTCATGTCTTCTCGTAGTGAGGTCTTACCTATCTATAAACAATTTGCCACTATGATACACACACAGTTCTCACTCCTATTCGTGTCTTTAGAGTGATTCTCGCTGGCGAGTACCTCTCGTCACTGCGCAGCTTCCTTTTTGGCGAGGCACACTCGCCGATTCTCTTGTCACGGTGCTCATGCTCGAATGGTGTCGCCGGCGCAAGCATCGTCACCTCCTTGAGACGGCTCGTGCTCGATGATCGCCGCCTATTCCACCTCACTTTTGGGCCGAAATTGTTTCATCGCCACCTATCTCGTCAACATACGACCTCTTACGCTCTTAAGGTGCGATCCTGTTGAGCGTCTCGTGGTCTTCTTCCGACTACTCGCCTTAAATCTGTTTGTTTGTGTTTGCTACGTTCTCCTTGCCCCTCGAGAACGCACCAAACCGACCTCGACCGTTGAGTGTGTTTTTCGGGATATAGTGCGAGCACAAGGGCTATCGGTCTTTGGGATCCGTTGGTCGACGGATGCGGGTTTCTCGGGATGTGACTTTCGACGAGTCTCGTCCATTCTACCCACGTCTGTCTCCTCCGGCTTCCTCGTGGAGCCTCTGTCTTTCTTGACCTTTCCGGATACACCTATATCTGTTTGCCTCGCCCACTGTTCCACCGAGTCTCCACATATTCCCCGTGGCCTCTTGCGTTATCGCCGCCGTGTCGTCTCCTACGACTCGCGAGTTCCTCCCACTACGATTCCTTCTCCCTTATCGTCTACACCGTCGACCTCGTATTGAGGACCTTCCGGATGAGCATTCTTCTTCCGATGTTCCATCTTCTTCGATGCTCCATCGTCCCCGATGGGTCATTTTCCTCGCTACGCTCTCGCGATCGCGATCGATCGGCCTCGCCTGCTTTTTCCTTTCTTGCGCAGCTACTGTGAGCTTTGTCTCCCACGGATCTTTATTATTTCACCCCGAGTGGCAGCTTGCCATGGCGAGGAGATTGCTGCCCTCGAGCGCATCGGTACTTGGGATCTTGTTCCTTTGCCATCTCATTCTCATCCCATCACATGTAAGTGGGTCTATAAGATTAAGACTCGCTCGATGGCTCTCTTGAGCGCTATAAGGCGCGTCTTGTTGCTCGTGGCTTCCAGCAGAGCATGGTGTTGATTACGACGAGACTTTTGCTCCGTGGCCCACATGACCACTGTTCGCACTCTTCTTTCGGTGGCGTCGCCTGCCGGTTCTGTGCTTTCGACTTGACGTCAAGAATGCCTTTCTTAATGGCGAGTTGCGTGAGAGGTCTACATGCATCCGCCACCGGGTATTCTGTTCTCGAGGGCATGGTTTGTCGCCTTCGCCGCTCTCTATGGCCTTAAACAAGCCCTCGTGCTTGGTTTGAGCGCTTCTCCTCTGTGGTCACTGCTGCTTTGGTTTTCAGCTAGTGATCATGATCCTGCGCTCTTTGTCCACACTTCGTCTCGTGATCGGACTCTTCTTCTCCTGTATGTTGATGATATGATCATTACGGGAGATGATTCTGAGTACATTGCCTTTGTCAAGGCTCGTCTTAGTGACAATGGGGAATAACAAACTATACATATATCTCTAACAAAAAGAAGTAAGGAATTGAGGATAGATAATAAGAGTGCTAACTCAAAGATTGGATCGTATACCCTCCCTTTAGTTGGGAAATTGAGGATTTACCCTCCACATCTCAATGACACGTAGGGTCATCATAAGTCACTGACACGTGGGCCAGGAGGGTAAATCCTCAATTTCCATCTAAATGGAGGGTATATGATCAATTTTTTCATTTATGTTATGGTACATCTAGTAGTCAAATTGACTTTTACAACTGACATTTCTGTCATTTGTTAAGCTAATGAACAGCTAGAATGCAGTGAAGCCTCCAATACGTACACGACTAACTCAAAATGCATTTTTGCCGTAATGACCCAGCCATATCCAATAGAAGTCTCTTGTTCTCCGGCTCATGCTTCCAGTAAATGCCAACTAAGTGATCAACTTTAGTTTTGCGTTTGTTACTTCTTTGCTGATATGTATCTCATACGGATCAAATGTAAATCGACCTTTCTTCTCCAAGAAAATAAACTAATGCTCCAACAGTTTCGCACCAGCGGTCCAACACACTAACAAGTAAGAAGCAGTTATAGTAGAATATGCCGCACCATGGCCTGACCGAGGCCGAGCACGTCCCAGCGCTCCGGCCCGGAGGACGCGGCGGCGGCGAGCTCGAGTACGTCCTCGTCCACCTGGTGCCCCCCGTGCAGGGCGCCGTGGGCGTCCTCGTCGTCGTCGCTCTCGCTGGCGTCGGCGTCGGCGTCGGAGAATCCCCCCAGGAGAGCTCTCGGCGCCAGCTCCCTGCCCTCCCAGCAAACCGCGAACCGGCTGTAGCCACGCGGCCTGGCTCCTCGTCGAGCGGGGAGGGGGAGGTTAGAGCAGGAAGGAGGAGGGAGCGGAGGGGAGGGAGAAGCGGCGGAGGAGGCGGGAGGGAGAGGAGGTGGAGGCGAGCGCCATTGTAGAGGAGAGGGCGGGCACAGCAGACTAGCGGAGGGCGCCGTGCCGTATTTGGGGAGGAGATGGAATGGAACGGCCATCCCTCCCGCAAGCGGATCCTCTGGCTTTGTTCCCTAGCCGTTGGATTAAGAAACGGAGGCTGAGATCGACCCATGTATTGTAGCGAAAAATTGCAGCAGCACTGTAGGAAAAGTCGGGCATGTATGGTGGTACAGACAGTTCCTGTCTATAGTATCATTTCATGTTATTTGTAGACAATACTTAAGACACCTTCTGTAATAAGCTCTAAAACACTTAAAATATAGAAATACTTAATCTTAAACTATAGGTCTCAACCATAATTTTTTAAAATATCTAAAATATCAAATCTCACATGTCTATATCTATAACAACATAAAAGTCATGTAGTATTTTGTTGATTAATCTTCATCCTACGATGAAGAAAATGAAAAATCAATATCCTCTGTGTTCCTTCTTTTCTGTTCACATGGAGAGTTTGTGTTTTCTGCTTGGTTTCTCGTTATCCTTTGATAACACATGTTTGTCTTTGTTGGTAAATTATACGAGGAAATATATCAAGGATTATACTATCTTGGTTGAGCTCTCATGTGTGCATGGGTAAAATATAGAGATTGTGGGAATATAGAAGGTTAATTAATTGGATTAGGTGGGGATATAGAAGCTCATTCAATGGAAAAGCTGATATTAAAGATACGGATTGTGGGAATATTTAAGGTTAATTAATTGGATTAGGTGGGGATATAGAAGTCCATTCAATAAAAAGACCAGTATAAACTTAGCAAATCAAGATGTGCATCCCTATATTAGAGGTAGTCTAAATATCCTTATGCAGTAGTGTTGCTATAGTTTGTAGTAGATAGTGTGTGTATCGGTCTGATATATCGATAATATTACCAAACTACAATAAAATTCAATATATGGTGTTGCTCCGTTGGGCTAAAAATAAGTTGGTTTATAGCTGAAATTGCATTATAGTTTGCTGAAATTTTATTGTAGCTGATGATGGCTTAATTGACGTAATTAAATTTTAAAAATTTAAAAATAGAAAAATATGTTAGCCTATTATAGACAATACAAACGAATACGGGAAAAAAAGAACTGACAAAAAAGCTAAAAAAACAAAATGTTAGAAAAAGATAAAATTTAAAAATAATAATAATAAAATAAGCTAGAAGTCTAAGCCAAAATAAATGAGGACTATAGCATTCGAGATATCTTAACCGCAGGAGAAAGGCAATGGGCATGTTCTTTTTTACATGGCCATGCTTTAAATTTGTAAGAGAGATTACAGAGTAATAGAAACTCACGTGCAGTTTTTGCTGATATAAATAAAGTCAGTAAAGTATATATATACTATAATTAACTAGTAGATCCTATCTTGAAAAAATAATATGTTTAAAAGTTAGTTACTGTAAAAAAATCTAAAAACTAGTTTTCCAAAGCTGAAAAGAAATAGTGCGCTATTCAAAACAAACACAAGGCATCTATCCACCACCGATCCTCTTCGAAATCGCAGCCGCTTCTTCGAAAGGAGATGCCTTGTTTCGGCATACAATAATGAATGAGGACGTGGACTTCCCCCGGCCATTGGAGTGAGCAGCGACCTCGTTTGGTCGGGTTGGGTCCAAAAGATGGATGCGCACGCAGTTCGTTCCCAGGACCTCACGGGAACGGGGATGGAGTCACGTGGCAAGCCCTGCCTCGAATCCTCTCTTCCTCTTGTTGGCTTGGCCTGCTCCGCTCCGCTCCAGTTTTCTTGTCGCGCTTGGCTGCCTAATTGGTTCCGCCCCCAAGAAGACAAGCCCTTTTAGAGTCTGTTTCTTTCGGCTTTTAATTTTTACTATAATATTTAACATTTAAATATAGTATTTTTAAGATAAAATTTATAAGTTAATTATAGTATAAAATAAAACCCATTATCTATATCGGTCAAAATCACATACAAATATCTCTCGTCGTAATATCTATCATAATTAGCCAAAGTTAAAAATTTCCAGCTAAAAATTAAAAACGTAAACCACAACGAACGGGCAACTGCTCATCAATACTGTACTACTATGAGTGTTATTAAGAAATCTATGGAGTAGAGTAGTAAACAATTCGATTGCTCTATTGAATGCCGAGTCGTCTCTTTTATCTTTTTCTCTTTATTTCTTCTCCCTTGCGGTGGGGAATAGAGGAGTGAAAAGCTGGGAAAGCGTAGCTATGACTTGTCACGAACTCCGAGCCATAAAGCTTCTCCACCACCGCCCGCCTTTATTGCTGCTCCTGCCTGCCTGCGCTAGTCCAAGTGCGATCGAATCTTTTGACAAATTTGATACTGTTTATAACAGTTTTTATAAAAATAATTATATATCTATTGTATACATAAAAAAAATTATTTTTGCCACCTATGGACGGGTGGCAATACGGAGGGCTGACGTATACACCTCTGCCATCGTACTATCGAATGGCAGACGGTTTACCGACCCAACTGGCTAGTCTGTCACTCCACCTCAGCCCCACCACTGCCTTCGTCCTATGGCTAGATGGCAGATGATTAAGCCGGCTGATTAGCCGGCTTAATCAACTGTTCTATTTTTTGTATATTATTTGTTTGAATTTTTTAATATAGCAAATGGGCCCAAAAAATATGAAATTTTATATACAGCCTCTCGATACAACGTACTTGATTGTGTAATTTTTTTTTGTAATTTTATCCGCTGTGAATTTTGCTCAAAAAGTCATATGATATTGATATTTGTAGGAGTTATTACATATTGCAAACAAGCTCTAAAATTACAAAATTTTACGTGAAGCCTCTTGACATAGTCATAATAATTGTATAATTTTTTTAGAATTTTATGTGCTCTGAATTTGTCAAGTTAATTCATATTAATTTAATCGTGAAATTAACGATGTTCAGTCATCTTTTGCAGTGCCTGATTTCTATCCTTCACACATATGTTGGCTCATTGTTGCTATCTTTTCTTTCCCATTGCGTCTTTCACATAATTGTCACTCTGTCCGTGTCGTTTTCCCTTGCGCGGTCTCTCGTCCGCATTAATGTCGTTATGTCAATGTCGTCCCCGCTTGCACAGTCCCTCGTCCGTATTAATGTCGTTATGTCAATACCGTCCCCCCTCGTCCACTCCCTCGTATGCACATTTTAACACTTTGTTACCATGCCATCCCCCTCACCCTGAAGTGCTGCTCATCGACAAGGAGTCCATAATTTGCAAGGTGAGGGCGCTGGGTTCCCTTTCGCTCGGCCATAAATACGAACATCTCACAGTTCGTAATCTCTCATCTCAATCGCTCAATGCAGAAGCTCATTATCGCGATCATCACTCAAACTTAAGAGTGTGTAGCTCATTATTTTGAGAAGCCAATGCATAGCTCATTAAGGACGTAGCAGGAGGATGCGACAGTACTGATTGCTTCTCCTGAAAGGCAGGTGATTTTTATCGCATACTTTTGATGTTATTCCCGTAGTCTTAGTTAATTAGTATTATTGAGTTAGTTGTAATTAATGTAGTTTGTATTATAAAGTAAGTAGGTCATAGTAATTTAGATATATTTTTTACTATTTTTGTGTACATATGGTACCTATAATTTATTATTGTATGGTAGTATGTAATTAAGCAGTCGTAATTATTGTAGTGACAATTAGTTAGGATTAAATAATAAGTTAGTGCTAAATAATTAGGTACTACGGACGACGATAATGAATTACTCATAATTTTTTCGGTCGGGTAATTAAATTGTCAGTAATTAATGAGTTATTAAGGTTGTCAGTACACACCTCGTCGCGTACCTTATGCAGCTCTTTGGTTGGAGCATGTTTCCAGCCACACATGGCGATATTTGCAATATCGAATTCATCTGCCTCATCGAGTCTTTGGTTGACGCGGAGTTTGGGGTGATACCTCAGTGCAGATGGTGATCAGCCGTCCTATGTGCCACATATCGGGGATTGTGTGATGCTTACCAGCGCGGCATTGCTGATAACTCTAACCTGTGCATCTGCTACATACTCCTGCACTGTAGAGTTGGGAGCACTTCCCTGTCAGGCGTCTAGCCATCATGACGCTAGTGCACCTATTCGACGAGTTCATCGATCTGATAGACAGGCCCACTATGGGCTTTCGGTGGACTGGTGCCCGTCTGTAGTGGGCCATAGGCAAACCGCCGAGGTGCTACTTGCTGTGGCACAACGAGTTTGAGCCGTTGCACGACAGCAACATCATCTGGGGTCCATAGACTGTAGACTTCGTGAAGCGTGTATCATAGTGCGGGTTGTCCTTGCAATGCCTGCAGGACACGGCGTTATAGGCGACGATACGCCATCTGTTGTTCTCGTACATGGTGGAGGCTTATGTGACGCAGCGTGTAATGTGACAATTTGTTTCCACCAGGTCGTGTCACCTCTGGACGGTAGGTTCCTACCACGAGCCATACTCCGGTGAGTCAAACTTCATGCGAGTAATGTTTACACTTTGTATGTCTTGCTCTGTTACATCGATGATTTTGAAAATGTAGGCAATCGAGGGCGGGTCGACATGCTATGGACCGACGACCAATGCAGCATGAGTGGACAACGGCATGGACGGACATGGCGCACTTAGATCTCATCATGGAGCAACGTCGGTACGACGTCCAAATGTATGACGAGTACCTAGAGTGGTACGTACCCCGGTCACGTAACAGACTTACCATTCGTCCACCAGATTTCCCTAGGCAGATCACGCACAAGGGCAGTCTACAACGCTCGATCGATCACTACAACGCTTCACGGTAACATGACAGCGTAAGACAGTTGTAATTTCTGATAGTTTCATCTACAAAATTCATACTGGTTATTACTGTATCAGTTTCATATGTTACTTCAGTTGGAGCGGGTGCAGCGCATTACAAGCACGTCCAAGATCACCCTCACCAGCCTAGACACACCATCGACCATGTAGAATACTTTGAAATACATCCCAAAGCAGGCCAAAAAAATAGTACACAACCTGAGCTACGGTCGTTCAACGGATCACACCGTGCACATCGGGCATCCAGTGGGGGCACCGTGCTCACCCACCACGCCATCATGACCTAGCGAGTCCGGCTGACCATCGCAATCTACCGAGTCTACCCGGCATCCTAGTACTAGCCGCCGATCATTCGTGGGTCGTATCGACGAGGAGGTAATTTACGTACAAGTCTATGTTTTATTTTCTTGTTAGACCTTACGTTCTGCTATCATCATGGCATTCTCCCACTACAGGTCTATCATCGAGATGCATTACTTTTGACATTCGCACCACCTACACAGAGTACCGCTCCCCGTCGTTCATCTTCGCTGCACATCCAGAATGTACGAGATTCGCATTGTATATCCGGAATATTTATTGGGACTAACATTATTTCATCTTGCAGTCTCTAATTCAACGTGGGGTAACGTTGAGTCCACCGATGACGATACATGCTTCCCAAATGCTTCCAGGGAGCAATATACAACACTAGGGATTGCAGTGTACGCAAGACAGAGCTTAGCGTTCACACCATACCCAGGACATGGAAAGTTCAACATGTCTCAGCTAGAGGAAATCGACGCTTACTGGACCCAGCCTGGCGTACCTCAGCCTATTGGACCACCGTCAGCCACTCAACAAACAGAACGGATTTCATACCTCCTCTGAACCAAGACGCAACCTCCGAACCAACCGACGTACCTCACAGGATATGCTTGTGCTCAACGAAAGACAAGGTCACACACGATGAGGCAGACGCGACGAGCAGATAGAAGTGGCTTAGATGTGTGAGCCGTATTGCATCCCGTACGATGTGTTTTTTATATTATTACATGTACTTCTATAAATATTTGTAATACATGAAATTTTAAAAATAAGAGGTCACACATTGCAAAAGATGCTGGGGAATTATTAATTTTATGATTAAATTAACATAAATTAATGTGGTAAATTTAGAGTATATATGTAAACCGGCTCAGATCTAACCACATTCTGGATATGCCACACACACGTAGCAACCCGCTTGCGCTTTCGTCCTCGCTTCGCACGAAATAGTTAACCGGGGGTGCTACCATTGGAACTCCTAGGCTTATATGTAAGTGCTTCTCAATGTAAGCTAGTAAGGTGGGACTAACCCAGAAATTCATGTGCACACACACATGGGCCAACATGGGCGGGGTGTCACATACACCCCCCTCAAAGGACCCGACGTCCTCGTCGGATCAACATACCCACACCAGGGCAAATGATAAGGATATCCTCTCTGGCACATGTCCGTACGTTCAGTGCCAGCACATATGCCATGCTGTGTGTCCGCTACGGGCCCACACGTGCTATGCGCCATATGCCCGCGCCCTTGACCCGCACGCGCCCATGTAACCGCGAGAGTCGGCTCTGATGCCATTTGTAACGCCCTAGGGTCCAAACCGGCTCAGACCTAACCATATTCTGGATAGGCCACACACACGTAGCAACCCGCTTGCGCTTTCGTCCTCGCTTCGCGCAAAATGGTTAACCGGGGGTGCTACCATTGGAACTCTTAGGCTTATATGTAAGTGCTTCTCAATGTAAGCTAGCAAGGCGGGACTAACCAGAAATTCATGTGCACACACATATGGGCCAATATGGGCCGGGGTGTCACAATATAAAATTCTCAAAAAATTACACAATTACTATCACTGTGTCGGGAGGCTTCATATAAAATTTTGTAATTTTTAGAATTCACTTGCTATATGTAACAACTCCTATAAATATCAAAATCGGGCGAAGTTTTGAGCAACATTCACAACGAATAAAATTATCAAAAAATACACAGTTAAGTACGTTGTGTTGAGGGGCTACACATAAAATTTTGTATTTTTGAGGCTGTTTGCTATATTAAAAAATTCAAATAAATAATATGCAAAAATTATAGCAGGTCAGCCGACTTAATCACCTGCTATCTAGCCATAAAACGGCAAGCAGTGGATGGGGCGGCAGGCCGCCTACCATCCCGTGACAGGGCGGCGTATCATCTCCCCCCACGTTGCCGCCCGTGACGGATGGCAAAAACAATTTTTTTTGCCAATACGAAAGACATACGATTATTTTTATAAATACCGTTATAAATAGTGTCAAATATATCGAAAACTCTACATGATCAGTGTGTGCTCGTAACAAATTTCCGTTCTCCTTCCCTGTCCTTGCCTCCTTTATTAGTTAATTTCCATTCCATTCCCTTCGTAATTTCCTTGCTCCTCCTTTCCCATCTTGCTAGCGTAGCCTGCGTAGCGTTGGTAGGAGTGGTAACTACTACTCCATCCAAAGTCTCTCTCTCCCCCCTCTTCCCTCTCATTGCAAGCAAGAGAGGAGCAGTGAGACTGAGTGGCCTTTGGTGTGACACAAGACAAGCGGCGAGGCATGGCGTGGACCTCCTCATCACCCATCTAATCTTAATCCCTTTCGTCTTGCCATAGGTTGGTACATGTATGCGCACCTCCACCTCCTAATCCCCACGTAATCTCTCTCTCTCTTCTTTCTTGCCTCTACATCAGCTCCAGATTTTAAAAATTACCTCTTTTGGTAGTTAAAAGAGTTGTTCTTACTTAATTCCCATGTTACTCTGTTCTTATCTTACCTTGTCTAAGTGTTTTTTTGGCAGTGTGTTCGGTTCAGGGCAGGCTTGAGGGGGCATAAGCTGAGCTCGCTTAGTCAAACTCAAGTCTGAGATTGCTTGGTTTGTTCCGAGCCAGCTCAAGTGGACTACTGCCACTGTGAAGCTGAAGCTCAAGGCGAAGGCGAAGCAGAGCAGCAGCAAGAAGAGGTAGCCTAGCCTGGTAGATTGGCAGATCTAAGCAAATGGAGGCCAAGGACGTCTCGCCGCTCGTCACCACAACCGCTGCCGCCGCCGCAGCGGCGGTGCCTGCGCCGGCCTCTCAGCCGCCGGCCGCCTCAATGCCGCCGCACGCGCAGACGCCGCCGTTTGCGCAGCAGCAGGCGCCGGCCGCGCCCATGCCCGCCGGCGTGCGGCTGTCGTTCGACCAGATGGCGGGGAAGGCGCTCGGGGAACACCACGCTTCGGTCCCCATGCTCTACGCCGCGGCCCCGCCGGGCGGCAATGTGATGGGCATGGGTGAGCTGATGCGCAAGAAGCGGGGCCGGCCGCGCAAGTACGCGCCCGACGGGAGCATGGCCCTCGCCCTCGCTCCCATATCCTCCGCCTCCGGCGGCGCCGCGCCGCGCCCGCCCGGCCAGCACGGCTTCTCCATCAGCAGCCCCCCGTCCGACCCCAACGCCAAGCGACGCGGCCGGCCCCCTGGCTCTGGCAAGAAGAAGCAGTTCGAAGCTCTGGGTACATAACAATTTACTCCCGCCATTGCTACCATACCGTAGCTTCAATTCTTGCACGGGTTTCTTAAATCTAATGGAACTGGCGGCGGTGGTTGTGATTTCTTGTAGGGTCTTGGGGCATCGCCTTCACTCCGCACATTCTCACTGTCAAAGCCGGCGAGGTAACAACAACCAACTCCCATGTGGAAGAAGAAAAAACAACAGATCTTGAATTTGCTCTGCCCTTGTTTGAATATTCCTTCTTGAAGTTTGCTGCTTTACTTGGTGGTTGTACTGGTACACGAGTGGTGGTGGATCTATGTCCGTCTGCGAGTTCGTGCAGGTGTTGCCAAACGCCAAGTCACGTAGCCGTGATCTGTGACCAGCGAGTAGTCGCTGGGGTTTGTTCCCGTGGTGTCTGCCGTTGAGGAACCCGGCAAGTTGCGAGCAGCCGTGTCCGTCAGATTCCCAGCATGGCTGTCAGTTGACCGGCCCCACCGTCAGCGGCAAGTTAGTGGTTGATGCACTTACCATCACTCCTCGCTGATACCTTAGTACCTGGAGAAGCCTGTGGAGATGGGGTTCTGGCCTTCTGGGTAGTACACTCTCCTAGTTAGCTAGCTCGCCTGGCCATCAGCAAGTGTCGACACCTGTGGTTGTGCTAGTGTCGAGCGTGGGCTGTGAGGAGGGTGACTAGCTGAAACCGCCGCCAATACCAAAAGAGCTACTTCGCTATATTCAAGGTTTGTTGGAACACACAAGTGCCATGCAGTGTGAAGGAGATGGTTACTACTTGAGCTAACGAAGAAAGGCAGCAGCAGGGTGTTTCAGCAATAAGCACAAGGGCTTACATTACTCCAAAGTATACCATCTACATAGAGGATTACATGTGTATTTATAACCTACTTGAATCGACTTAACTAGCAACAACTAGTAATAACATAGCTGTATAAAACAAACAACACAGCTAGCTAGAAGTCTCATGCAAGCTATTGAGAACACCATGTTGACAACTCATATTAAGGAGCCTTGAATCATCCAGTATTTGCCGACATGCTCTTGACTTATACGGCTACAAGTTACTATCATATGCATGCATTTCGTTAACACTTGAAACATCTAAAATTTGCTTGGACATATACGGCTGCACCTTGTAATCTCATGCATGCACTTGATTGTTGTCCTCCCAAACTGATTACTTACTTCTCAGGGCTAACGAACAAGAAGCTTCTTCTTGACTTATATGGCTGCATGTCTTATACGACAACCAACTTGCTTTTGTGTTCATACTGATTCTTTGGCATATGAGGCATATCTATTGTGTCAAGGATTCACAACTAAACATATCTAATATGACAAATTGAATATGTCATAATTTATTATGCAACAAGATTAACTCAACATTATGCCGCGTTCAGCTTCATCGGGCAATGGTGTCGCCGTTGATGGGAGTGCACCGAAGGCATCGGCGAGAGCAGAGCATGACTCTCCAGTACCCCATGCTCACAAGGAGCAACTACGCAACATGGGCAGTGAAGATGAAAGTCTTCATTTGTGCACAATGTGTTTGGGAAGTTATAGTGACTGACGATGTCGATGAGCGCAAAGATCAGATAGCCCTTGCGGCCATCTTCCTAGGAGCCTCTCTTCCTACTCACCGAAAAGGAGACAGCGAAAGTTGCGTGGAACATGCTCAAGACAATGTACGTCAGCGCTGACCGCGTCAAGGAGGTGCGTGAGCAGACCCTCAAGAGTGAGTTCGAAAGTTTGCGCATGAAGGAAACAGAGTCGGTGGACGACTTCATTATGAGATTGATGACTCTCGTCAACCAAATTCGCGGTCTTGGTGAGAAGATGGATAAGAGCTACATCGTGAAGAAGCTTCTCCGCGCTGTTCCGAGCAAGTACCTGCAGATTGTCTCAACCATTGAGCAATTTGAGGATTTGAAAACAATGACAGTGGAAGATTTGATCAGCCCCTCAAGGTATATGAGGAGCGTCTACGCATTCCGGGTGGCGACAACAACGACGAACATCTTCTATTCACGCGGGCCAAGTGGGAGGCCCAATTGGCGAAGAAGAGAGATGGCGAGCCCAACGGTTTCGACGTTAATGGTGGCTGAAGCTATAGGAACTGCAAATTCGACAAAGCTAAAGTGAGATGCTACAACTGCAACGATCATGGGCATTTTGCTTCCAAATGCTGCAAGTCGAAGGAGGAGCAGGCGAATTTTGTCGAGGCGGATGTTGACAACGAACCGGTGCTACTCTGATGCTGAAATGAGTCTAGGACGTTGAGAAGATATGTTCACTGTCTTAACTCAAGTATGTAGAGTTGAGTCCGGAACATTGAGGAGATGTGTCGCTGTTCTGTGTTAAGTATGAGTTGGGTAAGTCGTAATTGAGACCAACTGCCTCAATGAGTTAGAGTCTTTGCATCTGGTTGGACCTGCACCAGTTAAATTGAGTTCCTACATGTAGCTATGTGTTTAGCTTGTATGTAGATCGTTTCATGTGAAGGCGAAACTGGTAGATCATAATGCATTGAAATTAACTAGATCATAATGCATTGAAATTAACTATGTGTTAGCAACAAGATTAAAGGGCATAATGTTGAGTTAATCTTGTTGTATAATAAGTTGTGACATGTTCAATTTGTCATATGTCATGTTAGATATGTTTGTTATGAGTCTTTGGTACGATAGATGTGTCTCATGTGCTAAAGAATTAGTATGAACACAAAAACAAGTTGATTACCGTATAAAACATACAACCATATAAGTCCAGAAGAAGTTCTTGATTCGTTAGCTCTGAGAAGCAAGCAAGTCGGTTTGGGAGGACAACAATTAAGCACATGCATGAGATTATGAGGTGCAACCGTATACGCCCAAATAAGTTTTGGATGTTTCAAGTATTAACAAAATACATGCATATGATAGTGTCTTGTAGCCGTACAAGTCAAGGGCATGTCGGCAAACACTGGATGATTCAAGGCTCCTGTATTAACAAGTTTCTAACTAGCTGTGTTGTTTATTTTATACGGCTATGTTATTACTAGCTGTTGCTAGTTGTGTCGGTTCAAGTGGGCTATAAATACACAATGTAATCCTCTATGTAGATGATATACTTTGGAGTAATGTAAGCCCATGTATTTCTTGCTGAAATGTCCTTTATTAGCTCAAGTAGTAGCCATCTCCTTCCCATTGCTTGCCACCTGTGTGTGTTCCAACATGGTTACTGCTGTGCTTAAAATTCCATGCTCATTTTGCTCAGTGACAGCATTGCATTTTGATAAGCAGGTGGTCTCATAGTAAGTTTTTAGGTGTAACTACACTTGCTTAAGTTAAACGCACTAGAACAAAAAAACTGTAGTTTGTCAAAGTGTTTTTTTGCTAAGCATTACGAGCAGTTGGAACAGAAGGCTTTGCTAAGCATGCAAAGATTGAAAGATATGTTCTTTGTGGTATTTCACCTATTTTAGAAAGAACTAGATGCAGTAGTTTTGTTTGCTCTGAATTGCTTGCGTAGTTTTGTTTTTTTTTCTGCTGTTGGAAACAAAGTAATTATATTTTGTATGACCTGGTTTGGTGTAAGATCCTCGTTCAAATAATGGCGGGGATGCATACACAGACCTGATTGAATTTGGAAAGGGAATGTTGATTAGTCCATTTCTGCAATTACCTTTCTGCTATCTGTTTGTAATTATTTTGTGCAAGTAACTTAGTTGAATCACAAAATGTATTTGTGTGCATTTGTTGTTTCTTCTGGGGAGTTGACTGTTTTGTACTTGTTTCGCTTGGAATGTCATGTGATCTACCGTGATGATGTTAGCTTTGTTTTGATCTATGTGTGGTGTAATTAGATTATTCATGTTTAAAATGGCCAACAGCACACTTGTTATTCTTGCTAGTGGCTGAAAACTTGGTTTCTATTACTAAATCTCATCTCTTTGCCTGACAGGATGTTGCTTCAAAAATTATGGCCTTCTCACAGCAAGGTCCTCGCGCAGTTTGCATTCTTTCAGCGAATGGTGCAATAAGCAATGTAACACTTAGGCAGCCAGCTACATCTGGTGGATTAGTGACTTACGAGGTACCTATTATCTTGTGCAAGTTGAATAGGAGATTATCTCCTCAGATTATACATTTACTTAATGGATTTGGAAATGTCTTACTTAATGGATTTGGAAATGTCTTCTCTGTTGTATTATTCCTTAATTTGAATCACACGTCATCTATCAAAATTCGACGTATTTACTTGGAAATATTAGTTGTGTCTAATGTTCAAATTCTAAGGGTACCTTCTCTAGTGTTTAATACAATAGTACGAAAGCTCAGCAGTCCAACACTGTTGGCACTTTTGTACTTCAACCTGAGTTGGTTGGGACTAAGAATTCAATAGCTTTTGGTCAAATCACAGATTGTCGTTGTCTTCAGTGTCCTGACCCAAGTCGCCCGAATTCTGTTGTTCACAGTTACAGTGATAAGGTCTGTGAATCCATCTAATACTGCTTGTAAACTTACGGGTCTTTATTGAAGGAATAACAAAAGGAAAATCAAGACATGCATGATAGTTCAACCTTTTGCTAACATCTTGCATTATTTGTGGTAATTTACTCTACTATTTGGGTTTTTAACCGGATTGTGCAATATTTCAACATGCAATGATGGCATGGTACAAAAATTAAAATATGATGCTGTTCGAAAGACATGCTGAAGAATAATTAGGTCTGGCTGGAAAATGTTACCTCAGACAGTGTGGAATCATTCACGTACTTTTGAGGAGTTAGCTTGTGCAAATTGTGCATTATTCCTGTTGACAATGCTAGGAATTAGCTGTGCAAATTGTGCATTATTCCTGTTGACAATGCTATGCGTGAATGACCTGATGTATGATCTCTGGTGCAGGGTCGCTTCGAGATCATCTCTCTATCTGGTTCTTTCCTGCTTGCGGAGGATGGTGACACTCGCAGCAGGACTGGTGGATTGAGCGTTGCACTTGCAGGATCTGATGGCCGAGTTCTTGGAGGATGTGTAGCTGGAATGCTAATGGCTGCGACTCCGGTTCAGGTTAGATTAACTCGGAGATTTTCTCCGTCCAGTTTGGCTTGCGTCTGATCAACTGGTTCATAATGCCGACTTGGAATTTCCGCCATGTATTCTGTGTTGTCAGGTTGTCGTGGCTAGTTTCATAGCAGAAGGTAAGAAATCGAAGCCGGCTGAAGCACGGAAGGTGGAACCGATGTCCGCGCCGGCGCAGATGGCCGCTTATGTGCCAGCTCCGGTGGCTAGCCCGCCGTTGGAGATGGGCACATCCAGCGCGTCTTCCGATGACTCCGGCAGCCCAATCGACCACAGCGGGATGCCCTACAGCCACTCCGGGCAGCATCAGCAGCAGCACATGCCCCTGCAGCGTACGCATCTGGGGGCTGGTCGCTCTCGGCGCATCATCAGAACAGGCACGACTCTGACATGAAGATGATGTCCAACTGACACTGCTCAGCCTTGAGAGCCCCATTTGCTGGCTGGGCTGCAGAGGAGCTGATGGATGGTTGGGCACTGCATGGTGCCTGCGTGCCTGCAGTATGTCTGCGATGGCTAGCTAGGAGAATTAGGTTCATGATCTCACCTGATGTTTTCCTAAGTACGATTAATTTAGCCGCTGTTGTTGTTATTAGTGTTATGCCCTAGAGATAATCATGAAGATGATTATATCACTTCTATATTTATGATCTTTTGAATAATATGTTATTTTGTCCTTTGAATAATTATCTTTCGTATTGATCAACAAGTATGTGATTTGTTCGTGAAACTTTTTATTCATGTTTTAATGTTATTCTAAATTATCGTTTATCTTATATTATTATGTAGGACAATTATGATTTATAGATCAATACATGTATTGATTGATAATTATGTCTCACAGATCATGGATAGAGGATATCAAATTAATAATATGGACACATGTTAAAGAACATGATGTTAGATTGACCCACTATGAGACACTGCAGGAATTGTTATATTCTTAAGTGTCATTAGTTGGTCTTATACATAGTGTATGTAGAATCTTTAGACCTAAAATCGTTATTGTTTTCTATATGTGTAATAGTTTACTTAGGAGTTACCAAACACTACTCCGTACTGGGTGGTTATAAAGATAGTTTTTGGGTTTACTATGAAACATATGGAGCGATCAAAATAGAATTTGCCCCTCCTATATAACAAGAGAGATATCTCTGGGCCTCTCAATATAGTTGGATTAAGAAAGTGTATGACTATGCCGAATATGGTTGAGGAGTTAATCACAACTAAGTAATCTACTGCAGGTTCAAGTGAAGAATCGAGCTATCATAAGATGTCACACTTCTTGCTTTGGGTTCAATCTGGTATTACGAGGCAAAAGGATTGCTACGTAAGCACTATATAGCTTCGTCCGATATGATTTTTATGTATGTTTGGGAGTCATTATATTCTGCTAGGGGTCGCTATTGACTTATGGACCGAAAAGAACTTTTCAGCCCATGACCAAATATACATGAATCTACACGGTCATATACTTAATGGGCTGGAACAATAAGGGTTTGGATGATTGTCTATGAGTGAGATATGATCTCAGCTACTAGTTGATTATTCTCCCTATTATGGATCATGAATTTACTTGATGAATGCGTTGATGTAACGTCCCCGTTTTTGGGAACAGGGTCGTCGTACATCCCGTAATAGCCCAGGAGTTTAGTTGCGGATAAAAGGAGTATCATGCCGGTTCACGAAACATTTTAAAAGGGTTAATTTCATTAAAATGAGACCTAATTGTCAACTTTAGAAATTTCCATGGGCGTCCAAATCCAAAACTTAACTTACATCCAGAAGAACCGAAGAAAACTCCCACAGGAATGCTCGGGTGCGGCCATAACCCTAATACGAATACTGTAACATCCTTTCTTATCTTGAAATCTATGTTGGAGAAAGTAAGTCAAGACTGGATACAACCAACCATATTCAACAAATCACATGGGAAAATGCTATATAACTACTTATCAGGATCTCCAAAGGATGGAGATATATGGGTTTGATTAAATAGTTGTGGATGCAATTTTATTTGTAAACATTCTTAAACACAAAAGAACAATAACTTTTTAAGGAACGGGATTTCAAAACTTGATTACCAGACCTCAACAGTTCTAAATCATTTTCAAATCTACTTATGCTTCGCTGTTGGATTCACCCATTAAACACAACTTCGATTAGTATATTCGAATACCATTAATAAATGACTCTGCAGAGCTGCCCAGCTTTACCCACAAGATCTCTTTACTCCCACGTCTGAGTTCAAGACAAAAGGCTTTTCACTGCTCAATTCTTTATATAACCTCCACCTAGTAGGTTTTTGATCTCAATAAGCTCGGGTGACCCACAGGCCTTGCTCAACTTGTCGCAGCCCTACAGTTGTATGGTTAACCACCTCCCTTACAGACTCACCCTCGGTCTCCCCCACCAGTTGTAATATCCTGAACGTATTTACGGCGTAAGTTTTTAAAATAATCGCGGAGTCGCCGGTTTTTCGGTAAATCGCGGGAAGGAAAAAATAAAAATTGTAGAACAGTGTAAAATGAATAAAATAAATTAAAAATTAAATTAAAACCTCTGAATGGGCTGCTGGGAGTGGGTCGACCGCCTTGGGCGGAGGCCCAAGGGTGGCCGCACCTCCTCCCCCCCTCCCAAAACCCTAGCCCTTTTTCTTCCCCCTCTCCCATCCCTTTGCAGCCGCCACCCCTTCCTCCACCCCTGGGCGCAGCCCTCTTTCCCCCTCCATCACCCCCACAAGTGCTGCTGCCATTGGAGCCAAGGAGAGGAAGGAGAAGGAGAAGAAGGAAGGAGAAGGAAGAAGAGGAAGAGGAGGAGGAAAAAAAAGGGGTGATCCATCATCTAGGTAATTTTTCCTCATCCCAAACCCTCTGTTCTATGGAATAATTATGGTTCTTGGCACGGATTTTGAAGGTAGTTAATAGATTAATTGCCCGATTAGAGATTAGCTGATGTCTGCCTGTAGTTTGATTCGCGCAGCGTGTCTGTTCGTGAGGTTTTGACCTAGTAAACGAATTTTCCTGCGGACCTTCCCAAAAGGAAAGTTGTAGAGGACTTCCAGATGCATATCCTGTATTTGTTTTGGAATTTTATACCTTGTTATCTGGGAGTTACAGGGTCGGGAATACTGCTGTTCGTCAGGCGAGCAGATTGGTACAGACCGACGGTAATCTGGGAATTAGAGGTCGTAAATGATTTTTATGACCATGTCCGTAATTGAAAAAGTTGTAGATAATTTGGAGATATAGCTTCTGTATAAAATTCATAATTTTTAGACCCTTTTACTGATGTTGGGACGCATTTGTTTATTGCTGTCCAATCTGCCAGAACAGAGTTCTTCCTCTGTTTTGGGGCATTAAATTACACCTAGCTGTGATCAAAATAAAAATAGGTGTTCTACATGAAAAATGTAGGCTTTTAAGTGATGAATCCAGAGAGATATCGTTTGCTGTAAATGGATCAATATTTTTAAAGTTACGAAAATGTTAAGCAGCGCTGCAGCAGAGGGCAATTTGCTGAATTGTTGAGCGGAGAGGAGTTTGTGCGGGTTCGGGGTTCTAGTGACGTTTTTAATTATTAATGTCATGTTTGTATGCTGTAGCTGTGTGATGAGAGTTGCCTTTTGGACAGGTGGTCTTGTCCCTGAGCGCTCTTGATTTTACTTCGCTTCATCGGTTTGAGGTAAGTAAACGTAGCGGTGGTTGCTACCGTTTAACTTGTTATTCCTTCTACTTGCAGTTTACATTATTATCGTAATTTGATACATTATGCCATGATTGCATGATAATTTAATTGTGGAGATGGTAGCAAGTACTTATCCATTGATATGTTGATAATCTGCTAGTAGCCATGTGGAAATCTTGCTTAATGTTATAATGTGGAACATGAAAATAACATGTGGTGGATGTGGATATGTCGTGAGCATGTTGATGCTCCTTTGAGGATGGATTAATGTGATTTGTGATTATCATATCATATCATGTCATATGCATATGTGGATGTCGCCGCACATAGCGCGCGATCATAGATCGCGTATATTGCAGTATACGATGCACCTCTTATCCGCGGAAGCATCGTATATTGCCGTAATACGATGCACCTCAAATCCTGCCTGGAAAGAGTGATGTGGAGCATAGCATTCATATGCATTGCATTGTGGAAAGATTCATTTGCATACATATGCAATATGTTGTGGTGAAGTTATTTTGTGGAATATTCAACTCATAGTTGTAATGTGGATTATACAACTTCATAGTTGTAATGTGGAATTGGCTCATGTGAGCTACTTGTGGTATGAGGATTATGGTTGTAGACGTGGAATGGGGTTCATCCCTTGTGTACGGTAAGGGTTGTGATTGTGGCATGAGATTCTTTTCTCTTGTATTAATTGTTGATAACAATTGTGGATGTGGGAAATAATAAAGTATTGAAGTAAGACATACATATGTTTTATTGCTTTTGGTAGTGGTAGTGGTCGAGGATTTAAAGTGGTCAGACAAGATTTATTTGTTAATGTTTTACCGTCATTGATGGTGATTTGAGGATTGAGGATATAAACATTGTTATTTGTGGAAGATTAAATTATTGATGATTAATCTATTGAAGTTTGTGGAAGATTAAATGTTACATTTGCATTTAATTGTGGATACAAGGACTGCACTCATATGCCAATTAAATCTGAAATTGAAGAGGTATGATTCATGAAAATTTGTGGTGGTTTAATAATTGTGGACATGAATTTTGGTTGTAGTTGTATGGAATTATAAATGATGATGTATAATTGTTTGTAGTTTGAATAGCCTGTTAAACAGTTTGCTTGCTGAGATTTTTATCTCACCCTTATTTCCCCCTCCCTACAGGTGGACTTTGAGCATGCATGGGAAGGGTAGAACGGCACCACACTGATGCACGTGAATCATATTTTTATGCTGTAATAAAGTTGAAAGGATTCTAGACCTTGCATAGTTTTGTTTACATTATCTTAATAATGTTAAATTTGTGAACTATGTTTTAGATTAAAATGTTGGAGGATGTTTTAAATAGTGAATTGCTATCACTATCCTATTATTCCTTAGTTGTTTATGCTTCCGCTTATACTATCTTGTTTAGTAATTGTTGCCAGTTTATTTTATCTTGTAAATTGGCTCGTTGTAGAGCAGTTTTAGTAGCATCCCAGGGTAATGTGGGTCCTAGGGTGTTACACCAGTTGTAGAGGTTCAATCAAACTAGAGCAGTTACTAAACCAGGTATGACAAGTCAACGCTTGTGGTTGAGCAATCATTATGTTCTTTACTTAGCATAAGAGCTTAGCCCTTATATTTTCACTGAGACAACTTCCACCCACAATCCCATATTTCAATGCCAACTGCACTGCCACCATTTCATTCCCAGCCTCCACCCTAGGATAAGTTCATGGAATTCGGCCATCTCATGGTCTCCTGCGATCCTTCCTTATCCTAGAATCATTTTTAAAATTCTATCAATAAAATGCCAAATCTCTTAATAGTGGAAAATTTGTTGAGTTTCTAAACTACCATGATTACATTAATAATACATTTAATATTACTAAGTATTGTCAAGGTGAATATGGCCATTAAATTAAACAGGGCTTTTTCGGGTGGTAGGACATTAGCTAATACCATGTTATTGTAAACATTTATTGTACATGAAATAACAATTTATAAATAACACAATGAAGTACTGATAAATAATTAATTAAAGGAATGTAGATCCAATATGATCAAAAATATGTGACTTGTCTCTTTGTTAATAGTCTCTGATTATCTTATTGTAGTCTTCAGACTGGATACTGATTTCTCTAATTCTCTTGTAGCTTTTCTGTTGACCAACTCGTGTGGTTCGAGTACTAGCGCAGAAAATGAATACAAATAAGTTCCTACTTTGCAAAATGCAAGCTAGGAACAAAATACGATAAAATAATCAAAAGATAGAGAGAATAGGTTCAGGTGGTCAGGGTCTAGACAATGTTTGGTTTGGATGGTCGGAGTTAGGAATTGGCTTGGAATGGTTGAGATAATCGAAATGGCTATATATGTGGGTATGGGTTTCGAGGAGTGGTTGCAGGTATGGATGGTATTAGGTTTTTGACGTCAAAATAATATTTGGGTGGTTTAGAACTTTATCGGAGTTTAAAATGACAGAATGGAGATGAGAATGGTGTAGATAGGTAAAAGATGATCAAATGGGTGCATAAATATTTTTTGGGTCTCAGTGAATAGAGATGGTTTGAAAAGTATTTGAATTTTGGATTTGGAATGGTGTTTGAGCTAGTTAGGATTTTATTGGTGTCTAATTTAACCAAAGGGAGTAGAAATTAGACTTCACAGGGGAAAAACAATCAAAATGACTATAAATATGGTTTTTGGATGAACAGTAATGGGTGTCTACTATTCATCGTGGGTCTGAACTGTTCATTTCGTGTCTGGGTACTATTCATCAATGGGTTTTTACTGTTCACTGTCGGGTTGGTTACTGTTCATACTGGGTTGCTTGATACAGTGTCGGGTCTACACTGTTTGCTAACGGGTTGGACTGCTACAGTACCAGATCGAGCACTGTTCATCGTCTTCCTCCTGCGCTGCTACAGTAGCCAAAACAGAGGAATCGAAAACTGGAAAAATCTCGAGCTGTGGTGCGTTGAAATGAAAACCGAGGATATGGGTGGACTCCTGGGGACGAGGGGGTTCCATTTTGAGGCTCGGTGGCGGTTGGCAGGCTACAGGTTGGTGGCGGCGAGGATGTTTCTTCTGGGGGCATTTGGATGGCACATGAGCTATAGGAAGGTTTTTTCTTCTAATTGGCCACTATTTAACCATCTGGGAGTGGTCACGGTGGCTCGGACGGCTGTGGTTTGGATCGTGGTGGTCTGTGGTGATTTGCCTACGGTGATGTGATGCGACTAGGTGAGGAGGCTAGCCACCGTTGGGCTACAAGATTTGTCAAGCTAGGGCACTACTTTGGGGGTTTACTAGGAGTACAAGGATGCTACTGACCATAGGAATTGAAAGGAAATTGACTACACAGGGAGAATTGAATTGGCGGCTTACTTGGGGATTTTCGAAGGTCGACGGCGATGCGACGGTCGATGAGGGGTGCGTGGGTGTCTGAGGCTCACCTGGGTGCTAATGTTACTCAAGGAAGGGCTCGGTGCATTTTATAATGACTAAAGGCGGTTTGGCACCGAGCTCTTGTGGAAACAGGGGAGGGGTGGAAGGTTTTGAGGAGGCTCGGTCTTGGTGGTGAGGAAGTCGGTAGGGTGAGCTGGTGCATTGGGTTCTGCATCCTTCGGGCAAAAAGGTATGGCGGTCACTGGAGTAGGGTGGTGTCAAGTTGGCCATGTTACGAAAACGGCAGTGGTGGCTTGAGCTCGGTTTGTCTTGTTAGGCGGGGTGCCGGGGCACTCAAGGAATGTCAGGGGCACAGCAAGTGAGGCGTACGCGCTCTGACCAAATTGCAGCGACGTGGCAGCGGTAGGAGGTCTCAAGAAGGAGCAGTGACGAAACATGAAGGCGGCAGTGGAGATATTTTCGGATGAAGAACAGCGAACGCGTGCGGAGGGACGGAGGAGATCGCTCAGCAGTGAAATTACGATAGGGATGGTGGAGATAGGTGCGGGATTAGGCCAAGATTCAAGAGAAAGCAAAGGCAAGTGAGAATTTCAAAATTTGAGATTGGTTTTGTTTCAGTTGATTTCAATTCGAGGGCTTGATCTTGTTTTCTTCTGTCATGTTCTGTTGCTCAAGTGTGGTGCTGTCTGATGTGGAGTACTCTACTGTGATACGAGTTGAGAGGCAATGGACGGCCGTGCTGCACATGCAGCTCCAGCAAGCCACCGCCGCGGCCGTCGAGCAGCGAGGCGCACTATGCAAAATCCCCAAATCCAGTAGCACCGCCTCCCATCTCAATCTCGTCACCTGTGATTAAGGCCGTAGAGTTGTAAGGACGCATTTTGATTTCTCAAGAAACTTTTTTAATTAATTTTTTGCTATGAGTTATGTGATCCATTTGATGCTCTGATCAAATTATGGCCTAATTCCTTCTTTGTTACTTCCATTCTTTTCGTGCTCCAAGGCTGGAAATCATCAACAAATGCTTTTCCAAAAGAACAGATGAAGAAATCATATCCGCTCGTGAGTTTTCCTAGAGTTAATTGTGCCTGCCTATGGGTTCATCCGTTTTGTACTCTTAAATTTGGTATCTATCATGTCAGGAGCAAGATGCTCCACATGTGGTTGATGGATAGGTTATTGCTGCAATCCAATCGTTCAGGAAGGCTTCTTCTGCTAGCCTTGAAATCTCTCTCAAATCGGTGTCTTTTCACCTCCCTTCAGCTATCCCCTCTCCGCTTCCTCGTCTCCTCTTGCATTCCTTCCTATTAAAACTCCTGTACTTTCGTCTGAAATTGCCAATTGATTGACAGCAGCCATCAGCTGGTGCCAATTTCTCACATCATATCTCGATGGACTGTTTAGACATTCCCATCCACAGCCCACAGGAACTTCCTCAACCTCAGGATCTCGGATATTAATGCTTGAGTCGGTAAGAGTTGATTCCGCTTTTAGCTTCTAATTTTTAATTCATTACTTCTTAATTTTATCATGTTTTTGGTTTTTGATTTTTTTTTTGATATTCCTTCGTATTATCTGTGATAGGGTTAACCTATTTTTTCTATTTTTAAAATTTTAATTTTAATTATGCAAATAAATTACTATCAGCTATAATGAAAAATAAACTAGCTACAATGAAAAAAGTCATAAGCCATCGCTAAACTAAGCGACCCCTAAAGATTTTTAGGGGTCACACATTGTCTACATCCGGGATAGCAAGATCATGTTAGGCTCCCTTCTAAACGGCTTTTGTCTTCTGGCTTTTTTAAGGCAGAAGTCACTTGGAACATATCAGTTTCTAATTTTGATTTTGGTTTTCATTATTTTTCTTTGCATTATCAGTGAAAATATAACGGTGCTTTTTCTGTCTCATTTTTCTTTATTTTTTAATCGAATGATTATGAAAAAGTTAATAGCTGCTATAGTGTAATTTTTAGCTAATAGCAGGTTGGATATTTAGGTTTGATATTCGACCTCCGTGAGCATAAGATCTTGCGGTCTGTCTTGGACCAGTACACGACTGCAAGGTTAAGTTCCAACCTCACCATGGGCGCGGGTTCAAGATGCAAACCCCCAGTTACCAGTATCACTACATATTAAAAGGATTTAGCTTTGTCACATGGAAAAGTAATTGGATTTACACCAAACACTCAGGACTAAAAGTCTTAGTTTTACATTAGAATTTGTTAAGTTACGAGGGACTTGATTGGTTTTCATCAATTTATGAAGCCAGTTTGCTGTCATATTATGCGGAGCTCAAAGTAAGGGAGATATCGATCATGCATGTCTCTATATTGGTTCTTAGTTTTTTTTTCCCGTAATTGTGATTTCAGATAAGAGAAGGGTGGCTGCACGCTGTCGGTGAATGCTTACGTCGAGAATATAGAATTTTGGACACATCTAACACCGTTACGCAAAAATTCTAATTTTGGCTCCCTCAGCAAAAAAATTCCAAAACTGGCCCCCGCCCGACCGCGGGACTGCACCGTCGGACACCTGGCGGTCGTGCGGTCTAGGACCACACGATCGCACTGTAGCTAGGTCGTGCGGTACCAGACCGCACGACCGCACTATGCATGGCGCTGACCGCAGGACCGAGCGCACGTCTCGTCTGCCACACCACATCTCACAGTGAGTGCGCGGTAGCAAACTAGTAAGCGCCAAACCAAATAGACTGGACGATGAAGAGAAAAGAAGAATCAAGGAGTTCTGCCATTACAGTGTGATGAGAATGGGAGGCATCAGAGAAAGATGGTCATCGTGGCTTTTTTTGAAGCTCCTGCGAAAAAGTTTACCATGCGGTCGGCGCCATGCACAGTATGGTCATGCGGTCTGGTACCGCACGACCCAGCTACAGTGCGGTCGTGCGGTCCCGAACCGCACGACCGGCCACGTGTCGCGACGGTACAGTCCCACGGTCGGGCGGGGGGCAGTCCAAAATTGGAATTTTTGCGTTCAACAGTGCTAGATGTGTCCAAAATTCGAGAATATAGAATGGTTTGCCATGTGATGCGTGGTGACTTCAGCAGAGACTTCTTCGAGGTGATATCAACATCTTCTACGGTGGTCTTTGTTAAGCAACCGAAAATTATCATCAGATATGTTGGGATCGGCTTTTGATATATTGGGATCTCATTTCTGTTTGTTGAGATATGTATCAATTAGTTTGATTGATTTCCTGTTTAGTCATTGTTTTTTCTTCTCATCCGTTACGATACTGTTCACCATCATCGCTTATATCAAGGAAACCCATGCGCAGGTTTCTCCGTGCGGTGATTGCCTCTCCAAACCTTTCTTTGTTTTTCTCTGTTCTACTTCTCCTCTGCTAAGTTTTGCATATGGTATCAGAGCTAGCCACCAGATAAGCCATGACTTCATCCGCTATGACCAACAACGCCAATAGCTCAACAAGTGCCGAACTCCTATCAATGTCGAGCTCACTCGCAGCAATTACTTGTTGTGAAAGGCACAACTTTTGTCGTACCTACAAGGGCAGCGATTGCTTGGTTTTGTCACTGACAAAAACCCTCGCCAACAGAAACCATTGCTCAGGTTAATGGAGATAAGATCGAGCAGGTTCCAAATCCAACCTATGCACAATGGTTGCAACAAAATTAACTAGTGCTAAGTGCAATGTTGTCTTCCCTTTCTGAAGAGGTGTTTACCTCAAGCTCCAAGGCACGAACCTTGCAAATCAGAGTATAATTGGCGACTGCTAGGAAGGATGGCCTCTCCAAAGCAGAGTGCTTCAACAAAATGAAAAGCTTAACTGATACCTGGTGCCCATTGGTAAGCAACTAGAAGATGAAGAAATTGGTTCATATATACTTGCAGGTCTTGAGGCAGAATATGATCCTCTGGTCACCTTCATCACTACCAGACCGGATATGGTTTATCTGATGGATCTCTATGCTCACATGATGAGCTTTGAGATGCGCAAGGAGTACGACAATAACACTATGTAGTTCCCCAGAGCTTCTATGAACAACGACATGCATCACAACAAGGGAGGACATGGTAATTTCAATCGTGACATCAGTCGAGGTGGAAAGGGCCGCGGTGGCAGTGGCTGTGGCAAGCAAACCTACAACAACAATTGGGCTCCTCAAAACTCCAATAAATCTGTCTGTCAAGTGTGTGGCAAAAGTCGATCACGTAACACTCAAATGCTACCACCGCTTTAATCACTCTTGTTAGGTTGAGGAGAATAACACTGCGACTGAAGTGATGACACCATCTTACACCATGGATCCAAGCTGGTATGTGGATACTGGTGCTACGGCTCATATTACTAGAGATCTGGACAAGCTAGCAATCAGAGAGCGCTATCATGGTAAGGACCAAGTGCAAGTGGCCCATGGTACAGGTTCGTGTATTTTTCATATTGGTCATGCACACATATCCTCCTTTGGTCGTCCTCTTAATCTTAGAAATATTTTACATGTTCCTAAGATCACTAGAAATATGCTCTCTATCCATCTTCTAGCTGCTGACAACAAAGTATTTTTTTTTTAAGTTTCATTCCAATCACTTTCTTGTTAAGGATTAGGTCACGAGGATTCCTCTTCTTCAATGCAGATGTGAGAAAGGGTTATATCCTTTGAAACCACTCATCTCACCATCCTTAAACACTGCACGCAATGCTCTTGTCAGTGTCAAGGCATCTTAGGATCTATGAACTTTCAGTTTGGTCATCCTTCCCAGTCAGTCATGCATCGCATTCTTCAGGAGAACAATCTCTTAGTTGAATCCAATAAAGCCTCTAGCGTCATTTGCAATGCTTGTCAACAGGCTAAGAGTTGTTAATTGCTATTTTCCAATTCCACGAGTATCTCTTCTTGCCCCCCTTGGATTTGTATTCTCTGATGTTTGGGGCTCTGCCCTCACATCATCAAAAGTAAATAAATATTACGTCAGTTTTATTGATGATTTCAGCAAGTTCACTTGGGTGTATCCTCTTAAAGCCAAATCTGATGTAGTGCATGCTTTTCTTTGCTCTCAAACTCACATAGAGTGTTTTCTAAACAAGAAAATCCTATGTTTTTAGTTGGGTTGGGGAGGGGAGTATCAGACTTTACATAAAATTCTAGAACAAACCAGCATTAAATATCAAGTTTCGTGCCCTCACACACATTAGCAAAACGGTCCCGCAGAACGAAAGCATAGACATATTGTTGAGGTAGGGTTATCTTTGTTATCCCAAGCCTCTATGCCTTTGCAATTCTGGGATGAGGCATTTCAAATAGCTAGTTTCCTGATCAATGGACTACCAAGATGAGCAATAAACAATTCCACACCCGTTCAGCATATCTTTGGTATTAAACCATATTATTCTTTCTTGAAAGCCTTTGGGTGTGCTTGTTGGCCTAATATTAGACCATAGAACTTACACAAACTTCAGTTTATATCTTTGCAATGTGTATTTCTTGGTTACAGTGACTTGCATAAAGGCTACAAGCATCTTCATAGGTTAACTGGACGAGTTTACATTTCCAGGGATGTTGTCTTCAATGAACATGTGTTTCCCTTGCCTCTAAAAATCCATATGCTTCTCCATTGTATCAGCAGCAAGATGTGTTGCTTCATAATCCCTTGATTCATCTAGTTAATTCCTTAGCCGATACAACGAAAGGAGTCATCCCTGCTCCTGTTATTTATCATGCTTCTTAACCAGTCCATTCTTCTTCCTGTGCACATGATCAATGTGAAAATAGCACTATTCCTATTACTACTGTCACCGACAATGCAGGTTCTTCGAATGTGGATGCCTTCTCTACAAAACCAATGTATGGAATGAGGACTTGTCTTCGCAATAACATATGTTTGCCATTTGCCAAAGCAACACACTGATGGTACTGTTCAATATCCAATAAAAGGGAGGGGCATCAGTGCAGTGATTCAACATGTTCAAGAACCTACATGTTACAGTGAAGCAATCAAGGATAAGAATTGGCAACAAGCTATGCAAGCTGAGTATGCGGCTCTTCAAAGGAATCAAACATGGTGTCTTATTCACCGGCAGCTGGACAAAATGTCATTGATTGTAGATGGGTGTTCAAAGTAAAAAGGAAAGCAAATGGTAGTATTGATCGTTACAAGGCACGCTTGGTTCCAAAGGGATTTAAGCAATGATATGGTTTAGATTATGAGGACACATTTAGTCCCATGGTCAAAACCTGCCACTGTTAGGCTTATTATCTTTGTAGCAGTTTCCATGAACTTGGATTTAAGGCAGGTTGACGTGCAAAATGCATTCCTTCATGGAATTTTGGAGGAGGATGTATATATGCAACAACCACCTGGTTTTGTTAACTCAGAACTCCTGAAGCACATTTACAAATTGAAGAAGGCTTTACATGGTCTTAAGCAAGCACCAAGGGCATGGTACTCAAGATTGAGTACTAAACTCTAGGAGATTGGATTTACACCGTCCCAGGTTGATACATCATTGTTCATCTATAGTAGTAATGGCACATTCATTTATATGCTTATTTATGTTGATGATATCATCATAAAAGGCTCTTCCACTCAAGCCATAAATGGGCTAGTTAAGCAATTACATGAAGACTTTGTTATAAAAGATTTGGGCAATCTAAATTACTTCCTTGGTGTAGAAGTGATCAAACAGAAGGATGGCTTACATCTCACACAGCGCAAATATATTGGTGATGTACTAAAAAGGGTGAATATGGAGAATTGTAAGCCTTCGACAACGCCTATAGCATCTTTAGAAAAACTCTCAAAGATCCAAGGTGTGGCACTGTCAGAATAGAAGCTATCAAGTACAAAAGTGTTGTAGGAGCACTGCAGTATTTGATTATCACAAGACTTAAATATTGCTTATTCAGTTGACAAGGTCTGTCAATACATGCATTGCCCCACAAATGACCACAGGACAGCAATGAAAAGAATCCTTCGATATCTGAAATATACTATCGATTTTGGTCTTCGGATTGAGAAGCCAAGTTCAAATTTGATTAGTGTCTTCTCATATTCAGATTGGGCAGGGTGCTCAAATGATCGTTGTTCAACCGATAGCTTTGTTGTTTTCTTTGGCAGCAATCTTATATCATGGAGCTCTCGCAAACAGGTTACTATGTCAAGGTCTAGCACGGAGTCAGAGTATAAAGTCATGGATAATGTTATGGTTATGTTCACCGTCATTGCTTATATAAAGGAAGCCCCTGCGTAGGTTTCTCTGTGCGGTGATTGTCTCACCAAACCTTTCTCTGTTTTTCTCTGTTCTACTTCTCCTCCGCTAAGTTCTTCACAGTCTTGTTTATTCGAGATCAACATATATGAAATCCAATTCCTGTTGCAGGGATGAAGGGCTATATTATTGGATAAAGATCGAAATCCAAGGGTCATATTATTTCATATTTACAATGGTTCTCCTATGCACTTATTTCATTTTACATACCCTCTGAATTCTGTCGATGTTTCTGTTAATTGCAGTGGATGCCACCAAGTTTGGAGCAAGTGCATGATGTGGTTGTTGAAAAATATTTCTCCAAGATTGATGATCCACAGTGGGAAGATTTTAAACCTACCTGCCACACGTTCCCACGGACGAAGACCTGTTTCCAAGCTTTGATTGAAGTCGTAGGCGAAGAATTGAATGAAGCCTAGGCGGTGGTCCTGAATAACACATCGTCTCAAATTTGATGAATCCATGGAGACAACCGACGAAATAAAGCTGAATACATCTTACCTATAGATTAACTGTTATTATCACGAAACGTCTTCGTTGTTTACAGTATAAGAAAGTTGCACTCTCCAAATCGTTGCAGCTTCTGTGCTATCGATCGCTGTTGTTTTTCAACGTGTAATGGTAGCCTTTGTACGACGCACTGGCAGAATGCTAATGGCGGTCCACGACGGCCCATGATACTGGAATTTTGGTGATTCCGTCCAATATCGTAGCCTCGTTCTGCCTGTAGGCTCTACTGAACCTTTCATCACTCTTCCCAGTTCCCATGCTATTCCCTATCGAGCAATTGTAGAAATGGCACTTATACTCCCTTAAAAAATGGCATGTACACGCCTCTCTTCCAATGGCTGCTAACGGACAGCTTCTTGAGATACACAATAAGACCCATACGTCTTTTTTCTTTTTGCAGGATTCTTCGTAACAGAAGACAAAAATTGGGAAAGCATCCAGGATATTTGATGTCTTCATCGAACAGGCTTAAATTCAGCGGCTTCAGCTACTGAGGAGAAAGAAGCTGCGCTACATCCCTTTTCCAAATTGCTGTACAGTGGCATTGTACACAATTCCTGTCTTTTTTCCACATCGTAATTTTCTTCTCTTTCTCTATCTATATAGAACCCTCTTGTCATTTCTTCCTTTGGTAGATATCATCCGGATATTTTCTTTCTAATTATCATATAAATTTGTGACCTTTGGATTAGAGATCAAGAGACCCCTATTTTTAAAGGGGGAAGATTTTTCAAGGTGGAGGGAGTAGAATTCATGTCCATTAGATTTCTAATTTAATGGCTCTAAATTTAGATGATAGTTAAAAAGAAAACAACCGGATAATGTTTAACAAAATCTGAAAAAGAAAAGGCGATCGTAGTAGCATGCACAACTGCACATACACACACACTATTGACCTTGGAGCCATCCCTTTCCCGGTTGCTTTTAACCCGCCGCGCCGTAGCCACCGCTCCTTTTTTTTTCTATCCAGCAGCCAATAGGGCCAATACCAGATCGTGGCTTAACAAATTTGGATTATACTAACACTCCGTGTTATACTAATGCTTCTATATAAACAGTCAAGGTCACGATCGAGCTTACGAAAAAGTCTCCTCTTTCTTCATCGTGTATGCAGCCACCTCACGAATGAAGCCGCTTTTGTCGTCACCTGGATAGATTCGTTTCATCTTTCTTCATTTTACAGCGATCCCTTTTTCCCCTTCCTCTTGTTCTACTTTATTTTGGCTTTTTTTTTTAAAATATGATTCTTGTGCTCTCCAAATCTCCAATGGACCTTTGACCCTGCATGGCATACCCTGAGCTGGGTTTGAACAGAAGGCGAGGATCATGCGTGTATGTAGGAGTTGAATACTGGTATTTGCAAAAATCACTTAACCAATAATCTAACTGCAAGCATGAGCAGGATTTTTTTTAAAAAAAAAAGAGCAGGAAATAATGGAATGCGTTGCACCGATTTAAATTAAATTTAGGGCAGACATGCCCAACCACTGGCTGGGCCAGCACCTAAATTTTAGCGTTTGGTCCTGCTCTTTTGATGCCCCAGCGTCGCTGCACTGCACAGTAGGAGTACCGTATATTTCCAGCATGTAAAAGTTATAACAATGGCGGACTTGATGGATTTAGGAGACGCGTTTGCAGCCGTGCTGGCTGGCTGGATAATCATTTTTCGATGTGACTTGGACGCAGAAGCTGGAAGCAATCGAATACGTACGATCGAGCCGCTCGTATCATTACTTAATTTATAATCTTTCGCCAGATCCACATGACATATGATCATGCATGATGCTCCGTTCTTCAGGACTTATATTTCTTTACGACTTGTTGGAGGGAAATTAAAGGCTTTGATACGTACTACGTGATAGCATAGCCCAACCGCTGCTGCGCAGCACCGACAACCTTTTTTTTTGTAAATTTTATGAACGTCGTCTTGGGTGGAAAAAGGATCCCACACTACTGTAAAAAGTCATCACATATGATTTAAAAACGTCTTCACAGACGATTTTGTGAGCCGTTTGAGTTTATGGATCAGTAATGATATGATGTCATCACAGACGGTTTTAGAACTTTATATGATACAGACTATCATAGACGGTTTTCTGAGCCATCTGAGTTTATGAATCAGTAATGATATGAGGCCATTACAGACGGCTTTAGAACCATATGTGATGTAGACTATCGCAGACGATTTTTAGTAGAAACTGTCTGGGATGTATGATTTATCACAAATGATTTCAACTACAAACCGTCTATGATAGTTTCACAAATCAATTAACTACTAGTCATGCCCTTTGAAACAAGCAGATCAACACACTCTATATACATCCAATTCACATTCATCCATTTCAGAAACAAGAACATCCATTTCACAAATCAATTAACTGAAATCACCGTGTGTATATACACACACACAAAAAAAGAGTAATAAGTTATATATAACATTTATCGGTATTACATAAATGTAGACCATAATTGTACACACTTACAGTGTCTAGCATCGAATGAGTGAGGCGTTGAGGGCGTCGAGTGTGAAGAGAAAGAATAAGTCCTCAAAAGTCACCGTGAAGATATAGTCATAAATATCGTGCTGAATATGATACAGCCTTAACTTGACGGTGACACCCGAGCGCCGTTGTCCCTCCGGCTTGTTGGTCTGTTCTATGTAGTATTTATGCAATCAGTGGTAAGCCAGTCCTAAGGTTAGGAGCTGCTCTATCGGGATGACAAACGGCTTATCTAGCATGAATTTTTCGAGCCAATGGCAAGTAGGCCAATGACAGAAATTATCAAAAAAAATCTTACAAAATATCATTCTGAAAGCTATTGTTACATACAGCATGGCTGGGTTTGAAGAATGGATCTACATGTAGAGCATGCCTACAATTTGTTGATCTCGCTGACAACGAGAGAGCTGAGAGGTACGTAGAGATAAATTGAAAGAAGCGCATGCAGAACATTAACGAGTCCCTTTCTGCTCTCGGTGATGTATATTTTGCTTTGTCTAATAAGAGTACACGTCTCGTACAGGAACAAGTAGTTAACTAAGTTGTTAAGCGCTCTTCCGGTAATATTTAGTTGGTAAAATGTTTTTGCGGACAGATTTACTTCTTCTAAATTTCACTCTTTTCTTGCATGTGGACGAGCAAAGATCGACACTAATGTTTGTGCACATAATTGGTGATATTGAATCATATTCGGAAACCATCTAATTAACACTTCAAAATTTGATGAAAGGGTTTCTCGAGTTGAGTGCTGCACGACCTAACAAAGAGGGCAAAGATATAAAAGATGCAAGAACACGTTTTTGCACTTCGTTCCAAATTACTTGTGTTTGAATCGTTGTACTTGAGTCGACGTAAAAGCTAGCAAACTACTTTTTATATAGATTTAATGTAAATTACTTGTGTTTCGATTGTTGTACTTGTGTTTCAAGAGTCGTCATTACTGTATGCAAGTTGCCTCTTTGAAAGTCACACTAGCACGAAAAGATAAGGAAATCCAACAGCTCCGACACCTCAAAAACAAAGCTGTTCTGAAAGCTCCATGTCACACGTGTATAACTAGTCCGATGATAGGAGCTTATTCAGCCAAGCCCCCCAGAAAGTACATATAAGGCAGGTTCGACTTATCGGATGTTATCCGTAATGTGATGTGACTGTAGGTGCACCGTGTACATTTGTTCCTATACAGATGATGATGATGATGTTAAGCTTATAGTAGTAACACATGATATGAAACTAGCTAGTGTACGTGCGTATATCACTCACAAAACGAGGGCATGAACCTGGATACACGCTCTATCTCTCTCGGATTTCCTAAGTCTATGATCGTTTTGGTTCAGCTTTTAGCTTCCAGTTTATTTTTCACTATTTATAAATTTCATCTTTTTCTGAACTTTTGGTTTTTTATTGAGCTTTTTTTCCGATTCTTTTTTCCTGTATATGTTTGTATTATATGTAATAGGCTAACATATTTTTTTACAATATTTATTTTTTTTTAAATTTAATTATGCTAAATAAGCCTCTGTCAACTACAGTGTTTTTTTAGCCAGCTACAGTGTTTTTCAGCCATAAGCCACAAAAAAAGCCCAAATGATCACCACCTTAAATGGTTTACTCTTTGTTCCCTTCTTATTTAATATTATGAGAAAATCTATTCAACGCTATAGCATTACAACGGTATATGTTGTAGCCGTTGGATCCCATCTACATGTGAAACTCACTCTAATTTTTGAAACTTTTGGTGAAACTTGCATGATTTTTTATTTCAAACTTAAAACATCATGAAACTTGTTAAAACTTACTAAAACTCAGCATTTTCAAACTTTAAACTAGTTGAAACTTGCTGAAACACAATATTTAAAACTTGGAAAATTAATGAAACTTTTTTGAAATCAAGAACTTGAAACTCGTTGGAACCTATTGAAACCTACAAATTTGAAATCTAAAAGTTGTTCAAATGTACGAAGCATATAATGTGCTGCTAAAACCCGATGAAACTCCATAAAACTGCTATATCCAATGGTACAGTGTGTGCTAGCAACTCTCTAGTATAATTCGTAAGATGGACAGGTTTCCCTGATCATCAACAGCTCCATCAACAACGTAGAAAAAATCTCAAATGAGATATTTGAAACAATAAAATTAAGATAACTATTGAAGAGCCCCCCTTATCGTTGCTGGCAAGGATGTTGGAGCCAGAGGGGAGGGGTGTCGATCGGGATCTACCTAGGATGATTGGGAACAAGGTGATCAAAGGGGGAGCCGGCGATCAAGTCAGGTCAGGCAATGAGCAAGAAATGAGTTAGAGTTTTACTCCTAATTCCCTTTTCAGGCTTTTGGCTGAAATAGCACTGTAGTGCTTGTTATTTTTTTTTGAGATATTCAATTAAACGAAAATGAATATAAATATAAAAAATGAAAAATACTATTATATCTCCATGGATAATACAAAGAAAAAAGGAATAAAAAACACATTAAGAAGCTAACGTTGGAACGAGGCCCTTAGTGGGCCTGTTTTTTTTACTTTGACTTATGGTTTTTTGGTTTTTTGTGTGAGAGTATGGACAGTGCCGCCCCGGAGGGGGCGAGCGGGCGCGCCGGGCCCCAAAATCCAGGCCCCATATACCAAGATCTGCAGAGTATATACCGCGGTTGGTGTTGGCCCGAGAGCCCACGACGTTAATGATATTACGCAGCGGCGCGATCACCGCATCTTCGATTCGATCCGCATAGATGTCTCGTGATCTCGCCTTCTTCGTCTAGGCTGGCGCCGCCGCGCGCGAGCAGCTTCTCACCCCGCCGAAAAATTTCTACCGTCGTTGCCGCCAGACATCATCGACGCCAACTCGCCATCGCAATATCGCATCGGTGAATAGCCGATCGGCCGCTGCTTCGCTGGCGCTTGCCCACGCTCCTGCCTCCTGGACGGAGAGTTGCTGCATGCATGCCACACAAACGAGTCAACGACGTACACGTACGTATAGACATATTGAAATTTTATATTCTATGATCATACATTCATACGATGTTTCATGTTTGGCTATAATACTATTGTGCTTTGCTTTGTAGTTTTACTATTGTTCTTTAACTTTAATCAATAATTAGTGCTTTGTAGTTACTAATTATACTATTATTCTTTAAATTTTCAGTACTATGTCATCTAGAAAATATGCATCCAAGCGATGAAAAAGAAAAAGAGAAAACGAATAGATGAGTTGATGTAATCACGAGAGGGATCCATTGACAAATTTTTTAAAAGTAATACGAAAGTTCAAGAAATCTCGATGAATTGACGATAGTTATTGTGGAGGAAGATACTAATGTGAATCTAGAAGATGAGGGCCCTACGGAAGACCATGTCAACGTCAACACAGATGATAACAATGTGAGTGATCATGAACACATATTTAATTCATCTGCTACAGAATCTGCTAGTTTTGATGAACCAGTATTTACTACAAATATTTATGATCCGATAAATTGGGGTAATCTTGATAACAAAGCAAGAGACATATTAGTGGAGAAGGGGCCTATAAGAGAAGAAAATATTGAATTTCCTTTGGATGACAACTCAAGACATTTTTCGTACAGTCATTACTCTAGAAAAATGAGCAATGGAGAGGTACATGATAGAAAATGGTTAGTTTATTCAAAACACATTGATAAGGTGTTTTGCTTTTGTTGCAAGCTTTTCAATTCTGATAATTGCAAGAGTTCATTGGGGCATGATGGGTTTAGAGATTGGAGGCATATCAATGGGTTTAGAGATCAATTATTGGATGAGGTTGATATCAATACCATCATCAATGACTTCGCATCTAGAAATGTTAGAAGAAATTTTTAAGGTAATATCTATAAACTCCTTGATATGAATTTTTCTTTAATACATAACGCATTTTAAGTGTTTGTTGGTAAAATTTTTTTATATATATATATATATATATATATATATATATATATATATATATATATATATATATATATATATATATATATATATATATATATATATATATAGAAGCCTCTTTTCTACTCCCGGGTGTAATTACACCCTATGTCGTATCTCACAACGTAGGGAGTATCTCGCGTAACGAGGGGTATGTACATGTAGTATACGAGTATTTAAGATCATATAGGTGGTATGTACATTTTTTTCAACATACTCCTTTTTATGTACGTATATAAAGGTATTTACAAAATACGCTAAAAACTATGGACTCCCTTGCAATTTTTTTATGTGGTTCCTATATAGAATATCTTATAATTAGTATACGAGTATACCTAAAGTGATAAAGGAGTATTTCAAGTTTGTTTAGGTGGTATATTAGAGGTGGGTGTAATTACACCCATATATATATATATATATATATATATATATATATATATATATATATATATATATATATATATATATATATATGTGTGTGTGTGTGTGTGTGTGTATGTAGATTTATATTTAGATATTTATATTAGGCCTCTATTTCTAGTTTACTGGGCCCTAAAATCCCGTGACCGGCCCGAGTATGGATATGTAAACTTATGTATGATTTTGGCCGATATATATAAAGTCATCATAGTATATACTACAATTAATTTAGAGATTCTATTTTAAAATGATGCTCTATTTAAAAGCTAATTGCATTAGAAAAACTGAAAACAGTTTTTAAAAACAAAAAAGAGGGTTTTGCTTGCGGCCACACTAGCTGACGCTGCCCGCCAGGCGACAACTGCAACTCTTTAATAAAATAGTGCTAGCATCGCGTTGCAACCTTGCACTGCAAAAAATGACGTTAATTGCGGTACTCGTCCGCAGTACCAGTTTATTGGGAGCTAGATCGAACAACCACTCCTACTAATTAATATACGGAGTTATTGATCAGATTAATGGCCGATCGATCCAGTCAAATCAAATCAATATCAACAGGTCTCCCACCAGCCCATGCTCAAGAGTATACTCCACTTGCTAATTAAGAAATCAGAGAGGAAGTTTAGGAACAATAGCAGTCAAGTTTTGCGTGGTGCAACGCGCTTGGAGACCGGGGATCACACGCCATTGCAGCCCCTGCTTTTGCTGACCGACCTGTCACATTTTTGTTTTCTCCATCGACGCAGTGCCGGTCTTAATTATTTGGCCCGGCCGTCCTTCTCTAGTCTCTCTCTCTCTCTCTCTCTCTCTCTCTCTCTCTCTCTTTGAAAATTGAAAAACTAAACAATTGCATGCGATGGATTCGCTTGTCGTTTGATGATGCTACTTGCATTAGCTAATTTTGTGGTAGCTAGCTAGCTGTAGTCGATCTTCCAACAGTTACCGCTAGCCCGTATGAGAAATTTTTTCCCAGGCTTACAAATGACTTGTATTATTATCAAAATTGACGGCCGCGATCGAGCTAGCTAGCTACCAGTCAGTACTCCCCAAAATTGCTGTGTTGGATGTACGGGGTGACTGCTAGGCAGTCGCGGAACCAGGATTAAGCTACGCCCCGGGCTGAATTCTAACAACTTAAAAGTCTAAAATTAACGCTAATTTGTACCCATACCACGATATAACAACAGTATATCATAATTGATTAATTGCATTACTGATATGAAACTTGAGTTCAATACTAAACAAGTAAACATAAAGCATAATAAGAAAAATATGGCATAATATTAAAATATAAAAAATGTAACATGATAGAGATACAATTGGAGTACCTAAATTACGAAGATTTGCTCTCTATCCTATCCTATCATTTCTTCATTGATAGTTGGGCATGAACCAGAAGCTGTAAAGACAACATATGAGAGTAAATCAAATATGTGTATGAATAAATACGAACAACATGAAGTTTACATCATTTCTTATTACCTCAATTGTCTTCAATGTGGTCCTAATGAGCCCTATTACTAGCTCCTGTTTCCGGTGTTTCGTGGGATTGTGCTTCTGTTGAAAAATAAGATGACAATGTCTTCGCCCGCTTCATTTTGTATTGACTAATAACTCCTAGTACATTCATTGGTAATAGAAGAGTAAAAAATCAGTCAGTTTAATGTCCATGATAAATTTGTGAATTGAGCAAAAGAGCTAGTACATTCATGATTCATTAGTAATAGAACATAATACATCTTTACATGGGCCAAATCGGCCAACACTATATTGGCCTATATTTTATATACTACAAACTTAACAAAACTCATATTTCGAATTGAAAACATTATCCTTTTAATACATCATAAGTAATTAAGTATTGATGATGTATAGGCAAAGTTTGCAATATGTATCATCTATCATGTATGTCAGGGCAGTCTGTACAATATGTATGGATTAGTAACATTAGTTTTTTGCTCAACTTAACTACAAGTCTACAATATATATGGATCAGTTGCTCAGCATTTTTTGAAAATGATTATTACCTTCAACTTTTTGAATCCTTTTAATCTAATACAACATCAACTTGAACAACCATTCAAATTCAGACATTCAGTCACTGGACAAATCCACTGGACAAATTCAGTGGGCATTCTAATTCTATCATACACATAACACATTATGTTCTATTACTCATTGCATTTTTCAGTCACTGGGCAATTGGACATTGTGGACAAATAACAAATTCAGTCACTGCCTCACTGGACAACCAAATCCACTGGACAAATTCAGTCACTGCCTCACTAGACACTGGACAAATTCAAATCCACGGCTTCTTCCAGAATCCAAACTTCCAGTCATGAGTCATCCTATTAACAGTAGCTAACAGCTCAGCGCCTCAGCTGCAAGTCACCAAGCATTCAACTATTCAAGCAAAGTCACCAAGCAAAAAATTGAACTTACGGGCGGGCGGGCGGCAACGGGAGGCGGGGCGGCGCCGGGAAGATCCGAAGAGGGGCGGCGCGGCGGCGCCGAGAGGCGGGGCGGGCCGGGAAGAGCCAAAGAGGGGCGGCGCCGGCGGGGGTTACTGGTTAGGGTTGCGCCGTTGCGGTAATGCCTTCGGTCTTCGGACTTCGGAGGAGGCCGGCCGCCGGCGGAAATGCGGAGGGGCGGTGCCGGCGGGGGTTACTTGTTAGGGTTGCGGGTTGCCTTGGCTTCGGACTTCGGAGGAGGCCGGCAGAAATGCGGAGGGGCGGCGCCAACGGGGCCGCGGGGGTTACTGGTTAGGGTTGGCTGGTTGCGGTCTTGCGACTCTTGCGGAAATGGCTAAAGACTTCGGACTGAGCCACTGAGGCCGAGCGCGTGAGGGTGTGAGGCAGCCCGCAGCTGTTAAGTGAAACGATGGTCCGAGCCGCCAAATACTGGGCTAAATACTACATATATTACCCCCGGGCTGGGCCATATATATCTGGGCTATACATAGCATTTTTTTCTACGCCCCGGGCTAGAGCCCATGCTGCCATGGGCCCAATTCCGCCCCTGCTGCTAGGCGCTTCGTTACGGCTGGCCCAAGGGCTAATGCGTATGGCGCGTCTGATCCCTCTTCGACGTGCATGGCCGGGCAATGCAAAGTTCAATCATCGCAGCCACCCATGCATTAAGCAACCCCAATGACAGAGAAGGTTCGCCGCTTCTCTAGTAGAGAAAATAGTTTGTCTTTTAAAGTTATCTTTAATAAAAATATCCTCTTTAACAAAAAATCATTACTGTAACTATTTTAAAGTTATCTTTAATAGAGATAATCTCTTTAACAATAGAGATGGACACTCGACGCTTCCCATGAACGAACGGTTGTAGACCACAAAAAACCCACGTCCCCATGACCCTGTCCCATCCCCATTTCGCCTCCCCTCCGCTCTGCAAGCCCCCAAACCCTACCGCCGCTTGGCCCCGACGATTCCTGTCCTACACGCAACGGCCAGTGATGGAGCGGATCCACATCGCCGTGTGCGCACTGCTACTCCAGTGGAGGATGCATGGAGAAGCCCATGGCGGATCACGGGCAAAGACATCGAGCTCTCCACCCAGCTCCAAGCCCCCCTCCGACGTGCGCGACTCCTCAGGCGACAACAGCGATGGCCCCTTCGACCCCGGCCATGGGGGAAGCGGTGGCGGGTGGAATCACGGCTTTAGGTCCATATCTAGATTCGAGCAAGAAGAATCTCAACCTGAATCCTATCCAGTCCAGGCAAGAAGAATATCGCCATGGCTACTATCTGCCACCGCTCCCACCTCCTACGCTGCAGCGGGTTCCTCCCTCTCGTCGTCTTCTCCCCTCCCCCAGCATTGACCTCGAGGTCGAGACCAAGAACCTCCTTGTCAGGAAGCAGCTCGGCGGCATCGTCGCCGTTGACGGGACCTGCCTCACCGTGACGGCCATCGACCCTGCCTCCACCCTCACCTTTGGTGTCACGCCGGAGACTCTCCGACAGACGTCCCCAAGTTCCGACATCGGCGAAGAGCATGTGTTCCGACAGACATTCGCCGGGCAATGCAAAGTTCAATCCTCGCCAGTGGAATTAAGCAACCCCAATGACCGAGAAGGTTCACCCCTTCTCTAGCAGAGATAATAGTTTGTCTCTTAAAGCTATCTTTAATAGAGATATCCTCTTTAACAATAAATCATTACTCTAACTATTTTATACTATTTTCACTATAACTTGTTGTTTCACACTCTCTCACTATTTGCATTGGTTTGCGGGCTCAAGCCACCTCTTAGGGCATCTCCAATGGTTCTAGCTAGCAACTAACTATAAGACTTCCACATCTAACATTCTAAAGAACTATCTATAAGGATAGCTATTTGATGCTTACATGCACACACAGAATTTATAGAGGCTGCCTCATTTGGCGTTATAGACTAGTGCTTAAGGAAGAGCTGGCTTAGTTTTTTTTGCATACTCTCTTTCCTCCACATAGGATATATGCTGATGTGTACATGCATATAGCTAGCTGACTCAGGCCATTGGAGATGCCCTAAGAGACAATATATTATCTCTCTTCGCCTCCTCTCTTTTTATATAGGATTTTACTCATTTAATACGTAGCATTAAACAAGCTTACACGCCCATTAAATTTAAATTAAATAAAGGAAAGAAAGAAAGCAGTAGCCGCGCGTGCCACCTGCGAGGAGGCTAGTGGCTGGTCCTACAAATGCGCGTTGTTGCGGACGGTGCAGTGGATACGAGGCGTGCTCGGCACGACCGCGTCGTGCACTACCACTTACATTCGCATTGTGTGGGCTTGACGGAAGCTTCCAGAAGCATGTGCGGGCGGCCCACGCATCCAGTGTGCGCGATCGAGGCCTTCGATCTGAATGGTTCATTTGTGTTGGATCGTGCAGAGCCCACAAGCAGCACGGCAGGCATGCCCACGTGTCATTCTAGAAACCTCATCACATCCGGGGGCCCTAATTGCTACTGCATGCTATCTCTACTAATATAACATGGGAGTGTGTCCGTTCACCTTCTCTTCCTACTCTGTACATGCGTGCAGCACGCCTCATCTCCACTTGTACACCTGACGCTTCCCACGAACAAACGGTTGTAGACCACAAAAAACCCCACGTCCCCATGACCCTGTCCCATCCCACTTCGCCTCCCCTCCCCTCCGCAAGCCCCCAAACCCTACCGCCGCTTGGCCCCGACGATTCCTGTCCTACACACAACGGCCAGTGATGGAGCAGATCCACATCGCCGTATGCGCACGGCTGCTCCAGTGGAGGACGCATGGAGAAGCCCATGGCGGATCACGGGAAAAGACATCGAGCTCTCCACCCAGCTCCAAGCCCCCCTCCGATGTGGGCGACTCCTTCTCAGGCAACAACAGCGATGGCCCCTTCGACCCCGGCCATGGAGGAAGCGGCGGCCGGTGGAACCATGGCTTCAGGTCCATATCTAGGTTCGGGCAAGAAGAATCTCAACCTGAATCCTATATTTAAAAATTACACAGTCAAGTACATTGTTGCAAGAGATTTCATAGAAAATTTTGTAATTTTTTTAGGCTCATTTGCTATATTTAAAAATTCAAACATTATGTGGTAATTATACAAACTTTCGAGCAACATTTATAGTGGATAAAATTGCCAAAAAATTACACAGTTAAGTACGTTGTGTCAAGAGGTTGTACATAAAATTTTGTAATTTTGTAAACTCATTTTCTATATTTAAAAATTAAAATAAATATCATGCAAAAATAAGACAGGTAATTAAGCCGGCTTAATTACTTGTCGTCTGCCCATGGGACGGCAGGCTGCTTCCATCTACTGGTGGGGTAGTAGGCTACCGGCAGTACGCCCACACTCAGCTTTGCGGCGTGGTCGCCCGGTCACCGGACTCCGGACGGATATAAACAGTGTTATATATACCAAAAACTCGCGAGATCATGCTCCACTCTTCTACAGGACATAGCGCATAGCTAGCCAACCTAGGAGACACAATTGTAGAGCCCATTCGGTCGAGTGGATCATGGCCATAGTTATTTATAGGCTAACAGTTAAGATACTACTTAATTGATATACATGTCTCCATGATCTTTGTTTAGAGATGTTCTATACACGCGGTGAACAGTCAACGAGTTGGTGAACACCTATCAAGGGTAAATGTAAAGTCGAGGAGGCTAACTAGAGAGGAATAAATAGGTGCTTTTAAAAATCATTTTTTCAATAAAACTGAGTTTAATACGAAAGCATAAATCAAATCAGTTTTAAAGCATAAATCAAATCGGTTTTACACTAATAAGACTTAAATCATTTAGGTTCATCTAAATGCACCAACACCTTAAGTTTATGTCAATGTTTGCAATTTTAGAATGACAAGCAATCAATTTAATTCTAATAATGTAAATTGCTTGAAAGTAGATTGAGCACAAGAGAGCAAATCATAAATGACACGATTTTTTTTACCGTAGTGCTTAGAGACTTGTCGTTCTCCTTTAATCCATATTAAGGTAAGCCCCAAATGAATTGGATTGACTTTACAAATTAAGCCAAAATCCCCAATTTCATTAGTGGTAGCTTTTTTCTCCTCTGGATAGGTGAGCTCCAATCTTAACAACATGTCGGACCTCTTCACAAGTTTCTTTGAAAAGATCATTAGGTACATTTGCTAAATTTTTTTGTAATTACACAGTCAAGTACATTGTCGCAAGAAATTTCATAGAAAATTTTGTAATTTTTAGGCTCATTTTCTATATTTAAAAATTCAAACATTATGTGGTAATTATACAAACTTTTGAGCAACATTTATAGTGGATAAAATTGTCAAAAAATTGCACAGTTAAGTACGTTGTGTCAAGAGGCTGTACATAAAATTTTGTAAACTCATTTTCTATATTTAAAAATTAAAATAAATATCATGCAAAAATAAGACAGGTAATTAAGCCGGCTTAATTACTTGCCGTCTGCCCATGGGACGGCAGGCTGCTTCCATCTACTGGTGGTGTAGTAGGCTACCGACAGTACGCCCACACTCAGCTTTGCGGCGTGGTCGCTCGGTCACCGGACAGATATAAACAGTGTTATGTATACCAAAAACTCGCGACACCATGCTCCACTCTTCTACAGGTGCAACGAATACTCAAAACACTTTTGAGTACGCAAGTAATACAAAATCCACCTCTAGTCAGTCTACTCGATCTTACATACACAAGGTGCAACGAATACTCAAAACACTTTTGAGTTTAGCTTTTGCATTATTTGCTTGGTTTAGTCAAATAAAAATTGATAATTAATTAGAGAAGAATTTTTTAGACTGCCTATTCACCGCCTCTAGTCAGTCTCCTCGATCTTACACTATGGCTTTAAAGGATGGCAAACTCCCAAAGCCCTAAGGGAGGAAGAGAAGGTGGGCCTTTTCTGAGCAATCGCTCCAGAACCACCAACCCACAAGGCTGAAAAACCGTATACGATGTTCACATTGATGTTTCCATCATCTTAAAAAATATAACTAAAAATTATCAGTCACAGCTTAAAAAAACAGTAACTACTTTACTTCCTCCGGTGGTCGTACATTTACAATAGATCGAGCGTGGTGGTAGCAAAACTTAGGGCCTGTTTGGATCCCCTGCTCTAAACTTTAGAGCTCTAAACTTTAGAGCTAAAGTCTCCAAACAGGTTGTCTAAAGTTAGCTCTAAACTTTAGCCCACCTCACATTAGAGCTTTAGATCTCAAAACTGAACTAAAGTGCTCTAAAGTTTTTAGAGCTCTAAAGTTTAGAGCAGGGGATCCAAACAGGCACTTAGTTAGTCAATCGCACGTACTGAGGTACACTGTTCGCGTGCACGGAGCTTTTAAGGTGCCACGATGTAATCCACCTTCCCCGCAAATGTCTACTCCCTAAGAATGCATCCCAACCGACCACGTGTCCCATCACGACATTTGCGCCTCGGAATACCCTGTGAAAGACGCTGAGCTCCCCCAGACATGTGGCCCCACGCGCTGCGTGGAACCGCATTGTCAGCGATAGAGTACAGCGCTGCTGCGTATTTTACTGTTGAATAATTGTACTATTCGCAAGTTCAAAGTGTAGGCCCTAAAAAGATGTACTCCTTGCTAATTTAGGCTTGTCGATCGCCCGGAAGAAAGCATCGAATTTCCACCTATTTTTCGCCACAAGTTTTCTTCGATGCGAAGATATGCGCGTGCAACCATGCATCATTGTAGCCTAGCTTGTTTCTACGTATGAACCGTACCGCACGCACGCCGTGTGATGAAACAATCGATCGACCAAGTCGTAGCATGACGCGTTGCTTTTGATTTGCTGCGTGCACCACCGTCGACTTACGAATGCTACCATTACGTGTACTATGTATTGAAAAGACTTACGAATGCTACCAGACTTACGAATGCTACCATTACGTGTACTATGCATTGAAAAGACAGACGAATGCTACCATTACGTGTACTAGAAAAGGAAGCGCGCTTCGTGACGCCCTACAACGTTGTTAAAGTGAGATCATAAAACAATAGTACAAAGTGCATGTAGAGGAACTGAGAGACCAAAGAAAAATTCAAATGAACTCTAAAATTCATGATCTCGATTCTATTGGTTAGATTTTGATTTTAGATAAATTTAGAAGTTTGTTTCACTTAATTCAGAGTTAAAATGACTTAATTATGACCATGTGAACTTCTCTGTTTGAATAAATTCAAGAAATGGCGAAGAATCTGACAGGCGGGACCTATAGTCGATTGTCGGGACGACTACGTGGTCGTATATCCATTCGACCGCATGGTCATAAACGACTACGTGGTCATAGCTTCGCCTGTGTGGTCGTAAATTCGACCGCGTGGTTGGGAGTTCCACTGCATGGTCGTAGTTTGGCAGTGAGTGGTCTTAAACAGGTTTGGGTGGTTGTAAACGGCACAGAGCAGTCGTAAACGGCATGGAGTGGTTGTATACGACACAGAGTGGTCCTAAACGACCTTGAGTGGTTGTAAATGGCTATGAAGTGGTCGTAAGTGCTTTTGAGCGGTCGTAAACTGCACGGAGCAGTCGTAAATGACACAGAGTGGTCGTAAACGACCTGGAGTGGTTGTAAGTGCTTTTGTGTGGTCATAAACGACCTTGGGCACAACCAAGTACTTGCAGACATGATGCTAAGGGGTTATGACCACGTTGTGAAGGAGTGCACGTGGTTGGAGAATGCTTTGACCACGTTGTAACGGGGTGAACATGGTCGGAAGGCACTTTGACCACGTTGCAAGTGGTCGGAGGTTTCTACGACCACGGTGTGAGTGGTCGGAGAGTGCTTCGACCACGGTGTGAGTGGTCAGAGGATGCTTCGACCACGGTATAAGTGGTCGGAGGGCGTTTCGACCACGGCGTGAAGGAGCGAGTGCGGTCAGTAGACTTCCTGTGTGATCATAGGGAGCTACGACTGTGAGATTTAAATGTGATCGAGTTGTTCGACCGCATGGTCGTAAATGATGACGCGGTCATGACATTGATCCCTAGATCATGAACGACCACGTGGTCGACCACTACTTAGGCCTTACGACTTCTACCGTGGTCAATATTTCGACCACGGCCGCTGCTACCTCGACCACGTGCGGTCAGTAGCGAGGCGGACAAGCGGCGAAATAGAGGACTACGATTCACGGCGATTTATGGCACCTACGCTCAATTAAACAACAGAGAGCATCAAGGTGGGTGGGAGTGTACCATGGCGGTTGGTACGGCTTGGGAGTGGCGGTGGTGGTAAAGTTACAGAAATTTCATCGAGGGTGGTACAAGTTTGCATTTTAGACAAGTAATACTTGGTGGTGGACTTTGGACAAGAGTGTCTATTAAAGCCTCAAAGTGAGCTAAAAAGTATCGACATTTATGTGATATGTGTAATGCCCGAATGTATGATATGATGAATCGTCGATTCTCTGTGGGAGATCTGCTAACCTCATATCATCACAGAGACATTTTAAGGCACCATAGAAAATTAGAAATATCCATTCTTGCATAATTGTCTTATTCATTCTGTTATATAGGTCACAAAGAGATAAAAACTTATCGAGATTGAGTGAGTTGTAGTTTGTGATGTTGTCATTCATATCGTTGTTGAATTCATGCTTAATCGCATATCGTAGGTTTGGATTAGAGGAGAAATCTTTGCCTTTGCTAATATGTCTAAGTCGCTTAGTGCACGCCACAAGTGACTCGGCGATGGTAGAGTTTAGAGAGAATGTATTTCAATTCGAGATATGTCTAATCTGCTCACTTGCTTAGCTGCTTAGCTTTGGTGATATGTCTAATGTGCTTACTTGCTTAGCTGCCTTGCCCTGTACAAGAATGACACTGCAATTGCAGAATTTAGAGAGATGTTGATTGAAGAGTATGAGTTACTGTTTATTGACCCCATAGTTGACCACTTTTAAGGTTTTTACCAAAAAAAATGATTTCATGTGTCTAGTTGTGCCAGCTTTCATCAGAAGGTTATGTTTTGACAATGATGTTTTAAGTTTGGTATAATTCTTCCATGTCATTTACGTTTATGTTTTGGAAACTGCACATAGTTAAAAAGTTTGGAAAAATGGGTGTGGTTAAAACTTGCAATCCGGTCTGAACCTTTGGGTCAGCTTTGTAGGATTAATAACTAGTCAACCATAGCTGAACGCAGTATGGTAGAATTCCCAAGTATGGTCATTCGGGAAGTCCATATGAGGATGACTCCCAAACAATGCATCTGAGAAGAACTATTGTTCATTAGGATTTTGTTAGGCTTCAGTACCAAATATAGGTAAAAGGTGTTTACCTCCATGCACATTTTGCTACTTGTGAGGGAAGCATCTGCCCCTTAATTTAGCCAGGAGAGGATGCATTTTTCATGCTTCTGAGGCAATAGATTCCAGATCATAGGTCCATATCAAAAGCACATAGGAGAAATTTGAGTACCTCTTCAAATACACCTGTTTAGCATCCAAGGGGGGCTCGGACGGTGGCAATCGGCCAATTGCTTCCTTGGCCGGACTTGGGCATTTCTGAATCTTCAATTGAGCAGAGATGCGACACCAAGAGAGCAGGCCGAGGCAAGGGTCGCCATCAGGGTGGTCGTGGCGCCGCCGTCGGAGATGAGACGCCAGGCGGTGGCGCCAACGGCCGCGTCGAGAGAGGCGCGCGCGCCATGCCGAGGAGGCCGGGTCGAGGGCACCGCCGCGGAGGAGGCCGGGTCGTGGAGAGGAGCAACCTGTAGGGGTCGTGGGGTGACATCATGAGCATCCCATCCATGCGGCGCAGGCGGGGATGGGGAGGCGCGAGGAGAGGGGAGGAGGGGGTTGGGGAGGCGCGGGGAGCAGGAAGGAGGGGAGACCGGGGAGGAGGGGACGACGGGGGAGGGGGGAGGAGGGAGCACGGGGTGGCGGGGGAGGGGGGAGGAGGAGGGAGGAGGGGCGGCGGGGGAGGGGGGAGGAGGGGGCGGAGGGGGAGGAGGGGGGCGTGCGAGACTGCGAGAAGCGGGGGAGATCTGGAGGGAGAGAGAGACGGCGCGAGGAGCAAAGGGTTCGGGGCGACGTGGATATCACAGGAAGCACCCACGCTGCCCAAAACTCTGTGGTGCGAGCAAAGGGGAGTACGACCACGACACGGTTTCAGCAAAACCGGTCATATGACTTCAAAACTGGTTATAAACGACTCTAACCGGTCGTAAGGATCCTGGGAAGGTCGTAAGATTTTCCAACGGACCAATGACGAAGCTGATGAGAAAAATTCTTGTAATGAACATGCAAGTTTGGGATAATGAAAGTTGACAGGGAAAGGGAAGGCCTTCTAATCTACTGTGTTTTACAAAAGAAGAGTGTAGAAGTTCTAAAGCAACTGACAGCTCATTCGTATGTAACAATGACAACTAATAACTGTATCTGTCACCAAATTGAAATTACAGATATGTAAAACAACATTTTCACAAGATAAAGCAGAGGCACCAAAAGGTGAAGCACTTGCGTCTCTGTGAAAGATGCATCTCGCCTCTCCAATCTTAATCTGCCTCCTGATCTCACCATTGCCTAACGTGCCATGACCGATGATGCTACATCACTAACGGTTCACGAAAATATCCACGCCAACTAATTAAAACTTAATCCCAGGAGCTCAGCAAGAGGAGGCGATGTGTGAACACCAAATATGAAGAATAAAAATGGTTACAACGCCATTTGTGTAAATAGTTCCTAGTATTTGAGTGACTGCTCTGTTGTAATAAACAAGTAGAGCGATATATATATATATATATATATATATATATATATATATATATATATATATATATATATATATATATATATATATATATATATATATATATATATATTTTAGACCATGACTTTGGTCCTTTGTTCTTATGCGGGTGATATTTCCATTGGAATTGAAAGGAGTAGCCAGGAACTGCTGCAGTTCTTCTTTTACCTCTGAAGTTGCTGATACTCTTAATAAATGATGTCGAAGAAAACGTTGTTGCACGGTGTCTGTACTTTTCCCTGTCAATTTGAAAAATCGAGCAATTCAGTTTGATGTAGAAAGCACCCAGGATAATATGTTGTTCTTGTGACGAATCGGATACCACCAGATTTGTCAAAAAGAGAAGAGAGCACACCCAGGAGGCTTATCTCCATCATCGAGCTACCTGAAATTGATGCGTGTATCCACTCCCCCTCCGCCTCGGGCTCGGCCTCGCGGCTCCTCCGCCTTCATGCCGACCGGATCCGGTCTCCCCTCCAGCCTCGGCGCCTCCGCCTCCGCCTCGCGCCGACCGGATCCGGCCGCACTGAGTCCATCCACCCCGCGAGCATCCCATCCGTGGCGGCGGGGATGGGAGGCGGCGAGGGAGCGGAGGAGGAGGGGTTGGGGAGGCGCGGGGAGCGGGAAGGAGGGGGACTGGGGAGGAGCGGCGGCGGGGGGGGAGGAGGGGTGGCGGGGTAGGGGGGGAAGCGGCAGGCGGCAGGTGACCGGGGGAGACGGCGGGGGGGGAGGAGGGGGCGGCGGGGAGGGGGGAGACAGGAGGAGGCGCGAGACCGCGAGAGGGAGGAAGGGAAGCGGGGGAGATCTGGAGGGAGAGAGAGAGACGGCGCGAGGAGTAGAGGGCTCGGGGCGACGTAGATACCACAGGAAGCGCCCACGCCGTCCAAAATGCTGTGGTGCGAGCAAAGTGGAGTAGCTTTTAAGTTCTCCGACTATGTATTGAAAAGACCTACTCTGGTGGGTATTTTTAGACCGTGGATTATAGTTTTTGATTTAAAATTTTTGAATTTTGACTGTTCACAAGAGAAGGTATGGAAAAAGAGACATTCGCGTGTGATGTTGGCGGATATAGATGAATTCGATACAATATCTATTACAATCAATTTATACACTTGTTTTAAAAGGACACACCATTTGAAAATTAGTTTTGGAACATAAGCAAAAAAGCTATAAGCTTAAAAAAAACCAAGCCTCTATCGATTCCAACGTCTCTACCATCGACAAACCAACTTGATCCGTTTACTACCTTTTTTTAAAGTACAACGAAGCATGTATACAACACATACACTACACATATGTACGTGGATGTCTCTAGCATAGGTTTGAACCTCACAAAGTGTGGCCATACTCTTTAACCATTGATTGCATCTATATGTGCATATACTCTTCTTGTCTGAGATTTCGGTCCAAAAAAGACATAAGCACCTTTGTAAAACCTAGAGTATGAACACCAAGGCTTACCAAGCGAGCGTTAGCTAGTATCCAACGTAACATCGTTATTCTATCAAGAAAAAGCTAAAGATAATTTCGACATCCAACGTGCTCCATGAAAAAGTACCAAGAGATAAAAAAAAAATGCATAGCCTGCTTGATGCAAAAGAGAATAAAAAGCAAGGAAATCACAGAGGGGTTAGTCCCATTTATTACAAGCATATATATCTACAAGCTAAGTTGGAAAGAAAGAAATAAGAGCAGGTACAATAAGGCTTAGTCAGTAGGTTATAGCAAATATAATATCAACCAAATCTTACGTGGCAGAGAGAGAAAGGAAGAGAGAGAAGGAAACTGGCTACTAAATTATAGCTAGCTATAGCACGTAAAAATATGCATTTCACTTTCTTACACGTGGGGCCAAATAGTTATTGTAATAGCTACCTTATTATATGAAGCAGACCGTCACTGGCGGATTAATCCCATCCATCTATTAATTGGAAGCAAATATACTGCCTACGTGCAAGCTTTAAAGTGCTAGTACCAGAGAGATGAGGAAGGGATTAACGCCATTTATTAGGAGCATATCTAAGTTATTAATTTAAAGAGGTACCGGGTGCGTGCTGTGGACAGGAATTAATTACCACGGGGGCGATACGGTAAAATCACCGCCTTAAGGGCCCAACCCAAGGCCATAGGTAGGAGCGAGCGAGCGAGTGGACCTCACTGGCTGCGCTCGTCTCGTCTCATCGTCGCCGTTCCGTTCCGTTCCGTTATCCCGTCTCCCCGTCGCGTCACCGTCACGCTCCGCCGAGTCCAAATTTCTCAAGCGGTAGTACTCCTCTCCCCTCTCTTCCTTCCGCCGCTCTCCCTCTTCACCGCTGCGCTGCTTCCTCGCCACGCCAGAGCAAAGCAACGCGAACCCCACCCAACCCCGTCTCCGTCTCCGCCTCTATCTCTCGTTGCCGCGTCGGATGGAGGACGGGGTGCCGCTCGCCGTCGTGCCCCGCGGCACCGGGAGGTAGGGCGGGGCGCGCCCGATCGGCCGGGGGGCATGAGGGCGCCGCAGGAGCGCACCATGAGGGATCTCTACGATCGCATGCGACACAAGGATCTCGCGCTCCCCGAGGTACGTGCCCCCCCATCCACCGCCACCTATACGATTCTGCCGCCTGCTGCTCTTACGTTCGATTGTTAGTGCTGCTGGTGTGGGTCCGCCCCCCCTACGGATTGGATTGGATTGGATGGGATTGCTGCCGTTGGGGGTTTGGCGATCCGAGGTTTTTTTTGCTGCGCCTGCAATTGAACGAGAGGCGAATTGAATCTGATCGAATCCTTTATTTGATTTCCCCGTTTGATTTGCGGTATTATTTTCGCGTCGATTTACGCGTCAATCTCAGATATTTGGTGATTTTTGTATGCAATTTTGCGGCTAAAGTAGCGGTTCCGAGGGTTTGGTAATTGATGCGCCTGTTGTCCTGCTGTGTCTGTGCCGTTCAGGAACCAGTCGAGGGGCGCTGTGGCGGCGGTGGTGGAGGAGGCGCGGAGGGGTCGGGACAGCGTGAAGTGGTCGCCAAGATGGAGGTGACTAGCTGTAGCATTAGAGGGTGTGGCTTTCCCTGTATATGCAGGGAGATATTCTGCTGCTTTGAGAATTTCGTGGAAACGCAGGTGTTTGTCAGATCATGCGATACCGGCAAGGGAGATACGATGAGTTTAGTCTAGTTTATTCATCTAAGCTATTATGCTCTAGGCCTACGGCAGTTTAGCTGTTGTGGTATAGATGCTTGGAGGTGATTCTGATCCCATAATGCTGTAGAATAAGGGCATATGAGTATGTGAGTATTGCCGCCCCTGCTTGTGGCATGGCTTAATCTCACTTGGGAAATGGCTTGGCAATACTTGGATGCTTTGATGATCTTTCTTTACTTGGTGGATTGATCGACGCTTTGAATACCTTTGTTCACTTTGTTGATTTATGCTGATCATGATTGTGTGCTGTGAATATCATACGGTGAACATTGATATTTGCAAAGTAAGCAAATTTTTTTTTTGTATTAGAACCCCAGCAGTTCTACACTCAAAATTGCTCCTGGGTTATCATTTCTTGTTTCAATGAAATAGCTTTTAGGCCAGCCAGCGGATAAAAAGGAAGCAGTCTAATTATTAGATCCTAGCAATGCTTCTCATAAAATAGTTTCATCTCTTTATCAGTTGAAGATATAATCTATTTAGTCAATCCCATGTTATGCTCCTGTCGTATCTATAGAGCGCATGTTTTTGGTTTTCAGGACTTCATGTATGTTTTTGCTGTCCTTGAGTAATGATTTTGAACATTGGTGTTGTTTCACCTCTTTGCCAGGACAAGCTTACAGTAAGAAAAAGGCCGGTACCAAGCGACATCCCTCGTGTGAAGGCAGAATCTGGCACTTGTAATGTCTGTTATGCTCCTTGCTCCTCCTGCCTACACCGAAATCTTGCGCTTGCGGATTCAAATATGGACTGTGGATCATCTCAAACATGCTGCCCAAGGTCAGAATCAAAAAATAGTTCATTCATTCGTAGCGAGAAAGGGCTCCATACCAAGGGAGGAGAAAATGATGATGAATTCAGTGCCACCTCAAGCCATGCTTCCTATTCTGAAAATGGTGGAAATAAGGCAATGTCAAGATCATCCATGGGAGCAGATTCAGAGGTTGGCATGCCAACAAAACGTAGAAGGCTATTAAACCGTGATGCGAGTTCACTTGGAGTAGATTGCCAGGATGACAGCAACTCGTGTGTTACTGGTGTATCAGCAGCAGGCAAACTTCTGTTGGAGAAGAAAAAAGATAAACTATCAAATTCTGCATCAAGTCGTGATCTTAATGTTAAGGACTATAAAGACTACAGCATTGCTAGCCACAACAGACTAAGGAATTCCCGTGTCGAACAATCTACAGAAAAGAAGAGATCCGATGTTCATGTTATGCATCCTAGCTTATCTGATAGATCTGTTCCTGAAGATTCTCCTTCTGTGACCAAGAAGCTGCTGCGAACCCAATCCTCTGTTAGCGCATCACAAGGATTATCTCCTAAAAGGCCAACCCATGGTTTTGGGAATTCAGAAGATAATTTAGCTCATCAACCTTATGAGAAAGCTTCTCTTTCAAATAATAACATACAGCGTTCACTGGGAGGAAAATTAAACCCTTCTGTAATTGGTGGTGACAAGCACGGCGTGCTGACTGGTTGCAGTACGAGTAACAGAAATAAAATCAAGGCTGGATCTTCATCAAAGGTTCTGGAAAATGGCACCCCTTGCTCAAGAAATGGAAGTCAAGAACATGCTGACATCCAATCTAATGATGCTGCTAAAAGGAATGACAATGATAAACAAGACCAGAATCAAGATTGTTCAATGGATATATCTAGTGGTAGAAAGTTGAACACACAGAATGATGTGATGACAGACTCTGGGAACTCAGAAGGCTTAATAGATGTAAGTATCTCCCGGATCCCTTCTTTTTGTTCTACAGTGTGCCCCTTCAAAATGCAGCTCCTATACCCATGTTGTTAGTATGTAAAATGAACCTTAGCTTACACTGGGTTTGATGTCCAGACAATAAGATCAAGGAAAATTAATCAATTGTTTGTTTGTTTTGAGGTAGGCTTGGGGTGACTGGTGAGTGATTGGGAAGTGTATGTAAAGGTGATAACATGTAGGCCATGGTTCTGTTGGTGTGGAACACATTTTCTTAACATCGCACATTCCATTGATATTTGATAGGAATTGAGCAGTCCTTTTGGACTGTTAGGATATGAATTGAACCTTTGTTTCATTTACTTATTTGTTTGTGCAGAATATAGCTTGAACTGGTGAAGTTTATGTTGAAGCTTGAATTCAAATAGTCTTTTGTGCAATATTTGAAATTCTGAAATACTAGCATCTAGCACAGCCCATTGGGAATTTTTAGTTTTGCATGGCAAGTTTGTAAAGCTATGGTTAAGTACATAGGCTTGGCATTTGGCTAACAATATCTGTGGAAACTGGAAATGTGCAACTTAGAAGCTTACAATCTTATGCTTGCAGTAATCCACTCAATAACCAAACTTCAATATTAGATATGGAAGTTTGTACTACGAAGGCTAATTGCTATCCTTTTACTCATCCAAGCTCTGGAGGCAGGGAAGGTGGTATATTTGGGTTTTTTGACTACCTATAAATTCTGTTATGCTTTTGCATATAGGTTCAACTTCTAACTAAAAGCTTAAGACTTTTTAAATATTGGTGTGATATTTGAGTATACTTGGAGAATATAATTTATTTGGTGCTTTGATTTGCATAGCCTTTTCTGCTACCTGTAGTTTGTTGTTTTCATTGTTTTATAACATTTATTTATGTGTCTGGTTTGCATTGTATCCCAGGTTAACGTTTGTGATATATGTGGAGATGTTGGTAGGGAGTATCTTCTGGCTACATGCACTAGATGCCTTGAGGGGGCGGAGCATACGTAAGATGCAAACTGTTATGCCTTCTTTCATCACTTTGTCAGAAATATTATACGCCAACTGAAGTCATTTATTCATAATTAAAAGATATTTTTTCGCACTTGAAGTAATAGTTGTTTGAAACATGAATTGTGTGCACAAGTTAAACTAGTGTACTGAGGATGATTATTATTTACATCACTCTTTTAAGACGTATTCGGCTGTGGGAATATAAACAATTGATTTCGGGAGTTAACATATACCAAATGATCTATTAGAGTACTATTCACAATGCACTAAATTAATGATTTTACAATTGGAATGTAAAATTCTTTCTGTGGTGTTTACATAAATACCAATTCATCAGAGTACAGCAGTATATGGATGAAAGGAAAAGAAAAACATTTTGCTTATTCAGTCAAGTCTGCTGCTGTATGGTACTGTCTTAGCCATATTTGTTTGTACTTTGTATGAGAAAGTGTACATGCAGTAATATTCTAGCTATTGACATTCCTTTTATTATTGACTAGTTATTGCATGCGAGTGAAGTTGGACAAGGTTCCAGATGGTGAATGGTTATGTGAAGAATGCCATCATAAGGAATATCAAAACAAAACTAGAAGCAACCATGGTTCATCAACAGTTAATGTATCGAATAGGAAGAACCAAAATTCAGAAAGTATGAACAACCCTAAGACATTGCAGGTTGTTGTGACTAATTTGGACAGTCAACAAATTACTTGTGGCACACCAATAACTGATCACTTGGCTGGTAATAATCAAAAGTTGCATTTAGTGTCAACTGATGCAGAAGCACGGCAAGTGAAGTGCGCCAGCCCAACTGTTGAAAGGCTGGATGCAAAGAATAAAAATTTAGGAAGCATGGCAAATCGTAAGAAGTTGCAAGTTGTTACCCCTGACATGGAAGCTCGGCCATCCACTTGTGGTACACCGTCAGCCGGAAGCTTAGGCAAGAATAATCAAAGTTCAGAAGTTTTGTTGAACCGTAAGAAGTTGCAAGTTGCTACTGATATGGAATCGCCACTGTCAAGTGAAGGACTGCGGAGTCCACCTAACTCACGCAAGAGACATACAGAGAATACTTCATCCCATAATCCCAGGCTCTTCAAGACTGAAAGCCCTAGGAAACATGACGTTATCTCTCGTGAGAACTCATTTAAGAAATCTAATAAGGGGAATTTAAAGTCAACTGATAATGCTCCAGTGAGGACTGTTCAAGCGGTCAAAAGTTCTCTGACCTTATCACGGTCATATTCCTTGGGAAGCATGGCGAATGTTAAAGCACCAGTTCCTTCACCACGAGGTTTGACCAAAGTCTTTTGGCGTTTTATTTGCAATAAATTCTTCATTTCATTTTTTTGTTACTTTTAAGCAGTATTGCTTTGTTAACCTCCTAACTTGGTCTACTAGGTCTTTTATCAAAGCAACTATCTTTCAACAACTCCAACAACGAACCAAAGGTCAAGCAGTTAGATGAAGGTGTTGCAAGCAAGCTGAAACCTACGAAACATTCCCCAAAAGATCCTAGAGAAAAGGTGCCCATCAGAAAAGTTATGAAATCTGGATCTTTTAAACATGAGGGTTCAGTTTGTAAAGACTCAAGTTCATTAAAACAAAAGCAGTCATTTTATTTATCTCAAAATGAAAAACCAAGAATATTGAAGCTGATGAAAGAGAAGAATTTCTTAGAAAGGAGGGCTTCCTTTAATCTTCAAAAACCAAATATTCCTTCGTCACCAAGGCCTGATAGTTCTACGAAGTCAGGGGATCGAAAAATTGACCAAGACAGTCCAAGGCCTGGACCAAGCATACTGAAATGTAGCAAAAAACCAGGTAAGCTCTTCATTTCTTTATACCTTTTCTTGAGGAAATACCAGGATTTGTTTTTTGACAAGCTTTCTTTATGGCTTGTTGAAATTAGGGAACACTGAAAAGAAGCAGAGCTCTATTTTGTCTAAAAGTGAGAAGCAAGGCATTACTGTTCACCCGACATCAGTAGGAGTTGTTTCTGCTAAAGGTGCTTGCGCAGTGAAGACATCTGATCCACCTATTCCAATGGAAAATGTTAAAAATGATAGCACAAATGATGGCGCGGGTGAAGCTTCATTCATTTTGGTGAAAACTGATAATGAAATAACTAAGCCTGAGGTGCTTTCCACACCATGTGCTGCCATGACTTCTGATACAGATTTGCCAGATATGGTGCCAAGAGCAAGCACTTCAGAAGATTTAACTCCTAAAGTGGGGCAGCACCAACAAGATATTTTGGAAAGCACAGGAAACAACTCAAGTAAAAGTGCAGAGGCAGTTCAGGCTTCAGAAGACATATTGCCTGAGAGCTCACACGGTCTTCTAATGGAACATAATCTATGCCCCTCTGACAATGAATTGAATGAGCTGAATTTAAAACAGCAAGATTTTGTTGATCAATCTTCTAATACTGAAAGTCCTTTCAGAGCTTTAGTTATTCCAGAGCAGACTTACATCTGGCAGTATGTCCTCTCCCTTTCCCCCCTTACTCCCCTTACTTATGAAGTGTTTACATGTGTATTCCTTTTATTTCAGAGGTATCTTTGAGGTTTCAAGACCTGGAAACTCTTCCGAAATATATGATGGAATTCAAGCTCACTTGTCTACCTGTGCCTCGCCCAAAGCACTTGAAGTAGTCAAACAATTACCTCAGAGAATTCAGCTGGCAGAAGTTCCACGATGTTCTTCATGGCCACTGCAATTTAAGAAAGTAAAGCCAAGTGAAGATAACATTGCTCTTTTTTTCTTTGCTAAAGATGTTGAAAGGTAACACCCAATGTTTCACCACTTTATATACTTTTACCCTCAATAAGCAATCTGAACTTTGCTCTCGTTGTACAGTTATGAAAGAGGGTATGGGAAACTCCTGGGAAACATGCTTGTTGGAGATTTGTCCCTTACAACAAATATTAGTGGCATTGAGCTTCTCATTTTTCCATCTGATAAGTTGCCTGAGAAGATTCAACGTAAGGCTTATTTTAGCTAATGCTAGTCTAAAAAATATGAGGGTTGCTCATTTAGCTGATTCAATACTTTCCAGGGTGGAATGGCTTACTGTACTTTTGGGGCGTGTTTGACAGCAAGAAAGCAAATAGCTCAACAGAGATTCTTGTCACGGGGACGGATCATTGTCCATTAGAACCAATCACTGGATCTGTTAATCAGCTTGTATCTTCCCCTAAAGTTCCTCAATCTTTAGGTATAGATTTGAATGAGTGCCCTGATGATGAATTATATGACCTGGCCGTATCACTTGGATCGGAGGCAGAGAAGTCTGGTGCATCTGAAGATCACAAAACTTTGTGGAAGTCCAAACATGAGGATGTTACTGCAGTACCCTATGAAGCTCATATTCCCACAAGTTCAAAAGTAGAAGGTATCCACATCAAACCAGATTATCCAAGTGATACAAGAGGTGGTGATATCTTTCAATGAAACGAAGCTACTGATTGAAGCTAGATTATCCTTGCTTGTCTTTTATTTCCTCTTATTCATTTCAGGTGGTACAGCAACTGCAGGTAGGGACAACATTAAGGAAGAAGAGAGCTTTGGTCAGAATGAAGCTCCATGCTGTGTTAAACAGCATGCAGGTGCAATCAGATCAATATCTGACGAGATATTGGCTAAGAAACAAGCACTCTTGTCCTTCACAGAAGTATCTCTACGGCACTCTAGGGGACCAAAGCTTTCCGATGATCCAAGTGAATCAATTCCAAAGGCAGGCTTTGTTTTGCTTGATTCTGGCTCCATCTACAAAAGGCAAAAGACTTCCAATGGAAAGCACTCTACTTGCAGTTTTGGTGATGAACTACTGCCTAGCAAATGCTTTTCCAAGATACATCCCTTGCCAGCTGGTCGGCATACTCCTTTAGACGATGCACAATATATTTATGGGGGCCCCGCAGATCCAGCTTCCCGACAAAACCCATCTTGGATCATGTCATGCATGTACTTTCATCAGATGATGAAGACTCTCCAGAACCTAGTACTAGTCTGAATAAGGCATCATTGAAGGCAGAGGAGGGCTCCCCCCCTCTATTGTCATTGTCCCTGTCTACGGCAGCAAAGCAGAATAATCTTGCTGGTTCTGACACAGGAGATGATGGATCGTTGTCTCTATCTCTTGGGCTACCTGGTGTAGTGAAGGGGAACCAGGCTCTCGAGATGAAGCAATTTCTGCCGGAGAAGCCTGGCATAAACACTTCGTTGCTTCTTTAGATATGCAAGTGTACAGTTTTGTGCTGTGTTTAACTTTATGGAGTTTATGACAGGGTAGAAGTAATGGTATAGCTGTTAAATTATGAACATCTTGGTTTTATTTCACTGTTCTATGCATCTGCTGCTGATGTTAGTGATGCTGGTGATGGTATTGTCTGCCACATTCTGCGTGACATGGTGTTTTCGTTGTCAAATGGACTAAATGCAAGTTTTTATAAATGCAAGGATAGATCAGAATGTGAATGGTTTTATAAATGCAAGTTTCTTCTATGGTCAAATTGACATTTACCCTAGCGGAGGGAATTCTTACAAATACCCAACTTGCATGTCTGGTCTAACATCACAACAAATGTAGGTATGTGCAAGAACCTCTTGTCAGTCATTACCAATTGATTCAGCTTCATCAGTGATCATTACTTGTCTTTGTTGTATTTTTCATTTGATTTTGACATGCAGTGATGTGGGATCAAGTAACTTATCTTTTGAGGGCTGAAGCTTTTCCACATGGTACTATACGAGTATACGGTACCTTTTTTTTTCCCGTCTAGCATCTTATAGAATGTTTGCTTACACAATTATTCCTGATTTTCTCATTTTGTACTATTTGGAAGGTTTTGATAGAATAGATAAGCATTCAATAGGACAAGGGACTCGGCTCACCTATGCCACTTAATGTAAGCATGGGATAGGCTATGATGCACGGACACGGATACGTCGACATGACACGACACCGACACGGGAATTCACCGTTTTCCCAAAAATACCGATACGGCGACACAGCTATATATATTTAAATAATAAATAAATTATATATATGTATTATTTTCTATGTTTCCACATGCTTATTAAATTGAAATAATGTAAATTGTAAACTTGTAATTTGTAAAGTGTAAGTTCCTCTCTAGCACTAGAATTAGCTGCTTCCATTTTTCTAGAATGATGAAACAAGCAATCAAGCACAAGTTTGCTAAATACCTAAATATATATTGCTGGCTTACTGCAATCTGCATCTCAACCCTAAATGCTAAAACAGAGAAGCGGGGAGATGATATCTCGGTGGCGCGGGGACGCCGGCGGCGCGTGGGAGAAAGCTGACGGGCGGTGGTGCGTGGGAGAAAGCCCACGGGCGGCGGCGAGGTACGGGAGCCGACGGAGCAGCAGCGCAGCGGCGAGGCGAGCGGCGGCGGAGAAAGTCGACGGCGGCGGTGAGTGCGCAGAGCCGGCAGCAGCGGCAAGGTGCGAGTCGCGGGAGCGAGCGGCGGCGAGCGCGAGGCCGCGTGGGAGCGGCAGCGGCGATGCGGAGGCGGCGCGAGCGGCGGCGGCAAGATGTGGGAGCCGGCGGAAGCGGGCGGTGGCGCAAGTGGCCGATGCGGAGAAGCGCGAGCGTGCAAGCACGATGGGAATGAGGCACTCGGTATCCGGGGCGGGAGGTTAGGGTTAGGGTAATGCCTGTGCGTGCGTAATGGGTCGACCTGGGCCGACCGTGTCCTGGGCCATTCCTAGGCCGGCTATGTCTAGGCCGTGTCCGACTCGTATATTTAGTGTGTCCGACACGTGTCGAGAATTTTAATAATTAAAATTAATTCTGAAATCGGCCGATACGTCGCCGACACGTGTCCAAGACGTGTCTGTGTCGTATCCGTGTCCGACATCGTGTCGGACACGGATACGGCAGTTTTGAGGCGTGTCCGTGCTACATAGGGGATAGGTGTTAGTGGATATGGTAAAATAATTAAATCACCTTTTCGTCTAGAAATGTTAACTCTTTTCCTATTATGTGACTGTGACTTCAGTTTTGCTGCTTAGGGCCCTCCATCGCAGGCAGTGCTCAAGATGTCGTTAGTGGTTAAAAATTCTTTTTGCCGCATGCCCCACCCTCCATGTATGTTGGTAGCTCATTCTCCGCTCTTCCTCCCCATGGGGCCCACGCACACCTTGATAACATGCAAAACAGCATCCGCCCCTCCCTCCTATGCAGCGTGGGGCATGCAGAAGCATGGAGTCCATTGGAGATGCCCTCACGGGGGAGGCAGCAGCACATGGTTATTGATCATGAAGGTAACACTATGTAGCATTGCATTCCCATTATTACAATTCAGGAGGCAGAAATACACCATAACAGTCCACAATTAATTAATTGCTCATTTATTTTAGAGGATAACAGCATTACCCCTTCCAAGGTTGTCACGGCGCCGGCAAGTCACGGCGAGCATGGGGCGCCTAGGTGCCCGCCATTACAAGAGTTAGACGATGGTAATAAATATAACAAATACTACCTTATATAGATGAGAATTAAATAAATATACCTCATATAATACCTTATTTGGCAGGGAATTAAATAAGCATATCACAAATTCTCCAAATAACAACTAAGTTGGCTAACATTAGTACACAACACACCATCAAGGTTTTAATAATTCAATAATATCCTAAGGCAATGATGCACAATAGCGTTTTATCTGCACAAATTAAGGCACAATAGCGTTTGGCTAGGGAAAATAAAAAGAAAAGGCAGCTAGGGTTTTGATCTGGATTTTTAGGTTTTCCTTCCCTGCATCCTCTTTTATCACGGCACGAGATCGACTCGATCTTCAACTCCACCATATGACTCGTTCCAGAAAACCAACTCCTCCCTAAGATTTGAAAGCATACCGTTTTCATGTATCCCCTTTTCACTAATTATGAATAGGTCCTCTGGAGGGTTATTTTTTTAGGATATTACATTCTCATTTCTATGGATTTATCATAAGTGGCTTGGAGGTACTGGTGCTTTGTGCATCAAGGTGTCAAGCTACTGGAATATTTGTCCTGATTTACGTACAAGCTGGAATATTCTCATATAACGTCATGCTTTTCTAATTTATTAACTCACAAGTACCTCAGCTTCTTGCTGCTAGTTTCCAATGTTCAAAAGTATCAGTTTTTGTGTTAATGTTTGGATTTAGGATCGATAAACTTTCTGGTTTTCATCAATTCATAAAACATGGCAGTCTTGCTATGAGGATCTTAAATCAGTCTCAACAATGTGTCCCGTTGTTTTGTTAATCTTCTGAGACTTGGGCAGTTTTTAATTATGATGTCAGGTAAAACAAGGGTGGTATCAAACAGTTGGTACGTGCTTTGCTCAAGAAAAGAATAATGGTTTGCAACTGTATGCGTGTAGCAACCATACATCCGATAAGTACCACTTGTTAACATGTTAGTTCCATGGTTTCCATTCATGTCTGAAATTTAATCCCCGTTGCAGGAGCTATAATAGTTGGCAAGGAAGTGTTGCGGAGTTGCATTAAAGAACTCAATCCTAATTTCCCACATTCAGTTCATACTTGGGTTTATTATAGAATCTGATGTTCGTTATCCATCAGTGCCCTTTTGGTGATGGTTTTGATAATTGCAGGTGTAACGACTTGCCAGACGTCGCTCTGGAAGAACCCATGTGTTCCCAGGCTTTCGCTGCAAGATATATCGAAGTGTGGGGTGCTGGGTGCCTGGGTTCAGGTTTTTGGGGGTAACCTCTAGAATACAGAGAAGCACCTCATGGGTTGATGTTTCCTAGATTTACGGTGTTTCTTTCTTTTTCTTTTCTTTTGTATTGTTGATGTATCAGAGGATGGTCTCGCTGTCAGAAGCACTTTAGATTTCCAACAGCCATCGAAGAAGCTCGCCGACGATGCAGTGTAAGCAGCACTACAACAACAGGAGCAAAGTGACACCAACAGTCAGCAGGTAAGTGCGATCCCTACCTAAGAATCCAGGTTTCACTTATGATATGCATTGAAATATCCCAAGTGCACGACGTAACGACGTTGTAGGGTCTGGTCTGTTATTTTCTGCAGTGGCTGCTGTTTTTTGTTTCTAGAGTAAGGTTTGTGCAAATAAACTGAATGGCGACAAAGTCGTTTTTAAAAGACTGTTTCGATAAACTACTTTGAAAGGACGATGGATAAGCTGTTCCATTTATTGACTGTAAGTCATAAGATAGAAAGAACCGGGCGTAGTCTGTCCTCTCCTCATGCGGTCCAACAACTCTCTTCGAACGCTAACAACGTTTTCTGTGTTCAGTTCCATTTTAGGCCCATTCAGAACATTTCCTAGCTATGGCCGAGCCATGTAATCCATTTTGCCCAAAATCCATAGTGAAAAAAAAATCTGCTCGTTCCATTTTAGGTTTAAATACGGAGCATGTAGGTTCGAAACGAAAGCTGCGTAGAGGTACCGTACGAAAAACTTCTGGCGTATTCGAAATTATAGGCCTACTTTAGCCAATGTACAAGACATCAAAATCTTTCGGCCATTTATAGCCCATGACAATATTTTGCCTTTGTGTAAGTACGGCCCATGCAGGACGGCAACAAAATCTTAGGGCCCATTGACGGCCCAAGTCAAAATTTGCGCTAACCACCATTTAGTTTGGCGAATCTTTGGGGTCATTTACGGATAATGAAGCGCAATTTCTTGGGCCATTTAGGCCCACAAAGGAACATTCCAGGCCCATTCTAAAATTTAGGCCTAATTGTTGCCCATGTGAAAAATTCCTGCCAAGTGTAAAATTTGTAGGCCCATTTACCGGCCAAGAAGAAATTTTCCTAGCCCGTTCTAGAATTCTAGGCCGAAGTTTCATCTCCTTTACGACATATTTACGACCCAATAACCTGCGGCCTACGTTAAACCAAACCAGTAGCGGCCAGCATCGGCCCAGATTAGGCCCATTTTGCTCCGAGTAGAGCCGGCGCGCACAGAAAGATTCATGACTTAAGTTGACTAGGCCCATTTCTACACCATGTAGTTTATTTCCAGAGAAGTATGAGTGGGCTGGGCTGGAGCCATCAGTCTTGAATCCGACCTAGTCAACTTAACTGACTTCGGAATCCAACTAATTTACACTCTCACAGTAACCATGAGGTGCAATCAAGGGGATATATTGCGACAGCCATGTAGTTTCTTTTGTGCCCCGAATTTCTGTGCACGTCAATCAACAAAGCATCTCAGGTTTTAAAATAAGAGACACAGAAGTAATTGTCTCTTGGCATAGTAAGCCAAAAACAACAGTAAGAAAAGGAAGTGTCTATACAACATTTGACTATTTTTTAGGATAAAATTAGTCAGATTTTGAGCCATTAGATGGAGATCTAACGTCTTAGATCATTTTTTTGAGGGGATCATTTTTTATAGGGGGGCTTGTATGGGTGGATCCGTTGGATAGAGATCTAACGCCCCAGATCAATCTGACTATTTTTATCTTCAAAAATAGTCGAATGTTGTATAGACATTCATATAAGAAAATCACAAAAGTCAACCTTTTGACACCACAAAGAAAGTTACAAGACTGAAAATAATATGCAAAGACAAGCACGGCAACAAACCTGATGGAGCTCCGGGGTCCCACATGAATAACAGATAGATAGTGTTCATTTCTTCCTTCTCGAATCGTTTTACCTTCTTTGTACCTTTGAATCTTCCAGCTGTTGCAAGAACGTAACAATAAATCAGATGTACAGAATCAGATACCAAGAGAAAATGATTTCACAGGACAATTACGTGAGATAGCTAATGCTATGACAGAATGGTATTAGTAAATTAAAAAAAATCTCGTATTACCATTGAGTACAGATTATAGATTGGTAAAGGCAACATGATACGTCGTCTGGTTTGGCACATTAGCATAATGCGCTAGTTGATCTGGGTCAGAATCAGGTACATGCACGTCATCTTTGTCATCTCTCACTTCTAAGACAAGAGTGAAGGAGCAAAAGCTTTTAATACGACAGTTGAAGTAATCTTGCAATACCTATTTGTAAGACAGTGAAGGAACAGTAGTTTAATACGGAAGTCAAAAGTTTCCCTTGGCATAGTTAAACAAACTGAGCAGAAATTTCAGACGCACATGTTTTATTTCATGGAGGATGATCTGCTATCATATCATACATGTAAAGTGACACACAAAAGTGAATCTTAATAGTTCTTGCAGAACTAAAATGATGGACCTTATATACAAGAAAGCTACATAAATATACACAAGGTTGGCCGCAAAGAAAATGTTCTTAGGGATCGCTTCGACTTCATTGAAACTGACATCCAGGTCTCTCAATCTGGTAAGCAAGCCCACCGTTGTAGGCATGCCTTTAATTCTGTTGTAGTGTAATGTGAGAATTTCCAGCTTTTCCAACTTCCCTATAGCTTCTGGAAGGGCTTTTAACAGATTGAAATCTAATCTAAGCTGCACAAGAGAGGTGCAAGAACCAATAGTATAGGGTAGCTCCTCAAGCTCATTCGTCTCAACAATTAATCTTCTCAAGTTTGTCAATTTTCCTAAACAATCTGAACGGACCTTCAACTGATTTCGAGCTCAGATCAAGGTTTGCTAGGCTCGTGAGATTTCCGAACGATGTGGGAAGAGACTTAAGCTGGTTTGCGTGTAAGTCAAGATCAATTAGGCTGGAGAGTTCCCCAAACGTATCAAGCACATTGATCAGCTACAGAGTACTCGAATACACCGAGTAATCGACACGACTACACTGTACTCAACACACGAGTATACGACTCGGACTACACTTAACAACAATACAACAAGATTAGTTCCAACATTCAACCCCATAATCTTATTGTCATTATTCGAGTACCTTCTCGCCGGTCTTCAGAGCAGCACCGGTTCGTCATCAACGTCAGTCGTAACGAGATGCGCCTTCTCCTTCTACGGCTTGTGACACTCGCTAGCAAAAGTGCCCTCGTATGCCACAGTTGTAGTACTTCACCTTCTTCTTGTTAGACCTCTGCTTACTGGTCTGCGAGTCATCGTTCTCGTTGTCATCCTAGTCGTCTCTAAGACCACCTCTATCCTTGCGCGACTGCTGCCACAATCATGATTCTTTCTTGCGCCGCCGCCTGACCCTTCATTATTCTTCTTGTTGAGAGTCTCCCACTGCGTCCACATGAGCAATAGATGCTCGCTCTGCTTCACGTCGCCGACTAATTCCGACGTGTTCGTCACAGGCCTTGTACACCCCTGCCGATGAGGTGTTCGACTATGAGGGTCTTCAAGCCCACACTGCTCAAATCAACCTTCGGCCTCCAGGCTCCAGTAGTATTGGCCCACTATGTCCACAGCACTGCTTTCGGTGCAGCACTGTAGAGTAAGTAGTGCTGTCGAATGGGCATTCCAAGGCCCCCATTCACATGCGGTACACTGTAGTATTGTTTTGGGCTGTCCGTCATGTGTCTGCTACTCTGGTTGCTTCAACCGCCTGGCCTAGTTTAGATGGAACCCAAAGTCCAACAGCAGCCTTAGGTCTTACTTATTTGAGCTTATAAAACTTCCTTGAATAAATCAATAAGATGAATTCTTCACCGTTGTTTCAAAGCAATTTATCAAGATAGTATTTTCGAAACGATTTATCAGCGTTCAGTTCATTCGTACAAACTCTCGCACTAAGGCTAAAAGTCATCGGCCGTAGGCACAAGCCTATAAGCCATAGGCTGCAGCCGCCGAAAAGAGAACGAATTACATTTCAAGTCCAGCTACCAAACAGTTCACAAGTGTGATTGGCTGCTTCTGCTGTTGCCTCACCTGGCAAGATGTCAACCACCAGAAGGCACCAGTTGACAAAAAAACTGACGGCTGCTCCAATGCCAACGGCCATAAATCACTGCAGTTGGCCACACACTGAATTCTGAAACCTTTGAGCTCAACCGCCGCACAAGTCGTTCTCAAGCAAAACAAGAAAACCGGCCAGGAGCCGACAATTGTCGTCCAATCAAGGCACACGAGCGGCTTGCCAAATTTAGGCCCTTTCCTAACTCCCTCTCCATGTGAGCTCATTCAATGGTCCAGTGCAAAGTCAAGGCCACGCTGCCTTCACCATATATCAGCGTCAGGAAAGGAGTCCTGCATGGCTAGGAAATAAGCATCCTCTTGTGACTTGCGAGTTGCTCGGCATAAGGAGGAAATATTGTCCTCTCGATTCCTGATATTTGGGGCACCTTTCATCACCTGCGGCAAGTTGAACAAATCTCGGCCCAAGAGAAGTAGAATTGCGTGTAAGGTAGGCCAAGCTTCGAAAAAGCATTGATATATTGTACTTGTAAGCCGTAAAAGGAAGCGGGACATTCAAATAGGAATACCTCTGAACAAAACTAGAGTTAAAGATGGTTGCATTGGTAAAACAAACTAAGGATAAATAGCATTGGTAAGAAAAGCAGTTTATTTTACGATCCACTTCTATATCATAAAGAAAAAAGATCACATGATCAACATATATAATTTTCCAGAAAAAATCTGTCTACAAAATTAGTTAGTCTGAATTTCTTGTGAAGAACCTAGAATAACTGATTGTTCACATTTTAGTGGTAAGCACATGGCAGCCAGTGTATTTGATCATTCTTTACAAATTAGCTAGCTAGAACTATTTAAGATAAGATCATTATGTAAGCTACAAAATAGTATCCCCACATCCACCCCTTCTCAAACACTATAACCAAAACAGAATCCCCAACAATCAATTGATAATTTTCGAACATAGGGTCAGATCATCCAAGTATCCAACTGTACTAAGATGCTAGTGCAAGATGTGAAAGCAGTAAATTAGTTTGTTCTTTATAGAACTCACAAAGACATGAAAAATAATTCATAAATGTATAAAAGCAAGCTGGGAAATTCATTTGCTATCACATGCAAAGGACCAACTATCACTTTAAAGGCATACACGATAGCAACATTTCAGAAAGTACATGAGACACTTTTTGCAACATCGAATTACCAAAGTTTTTCATTATAGCTCAGACCTTATATAAAAACCTCATGTGGGGAGGGGCGTCACTTAGTTTGGGTATTTGGTACATCTCGTTTGGTATTGGCATCTTCTAAGGAACCTGAGCATCCGTCTTGAGCTTCAGGCCGCACCAATGGCCTGTGCTCCAGATTCCAGAAATAACAAGAACAGCTGGCTGGTGCTCACTGTGAAGAAAATCAGCAGGACTCCTGCTTCGTGGGGGGCACATGCATGGAGTATTGGAAGAGAAGATCCAAGGAGAGCCATCCATGCTCTCAAGGTTGGGACTGCTCTTACACTGGTCTCGCTCTTATATACACTAGAACCATTGTTCAAAGGAGTGGGAAAGAATGCAATGTGGGCTGTCATGACGGTTGTTGTTGTGCTCGAATTTACTGCAGGTAACTTGCATCATCCATTAGCATCAAGTTGATAATAATTTATACTTTTTCCAGATGTAGTTCTCTTGTTTCTGATATATGATTACTAATCAATAGGTGCAACCCTATGCAAAGGGCTGAATAGAGGATTAGGAACACTCCTGGCGGGATCTCTAGCATTCATCATTGAACTTGTAGCAATAAGATCTGGAAAAGTTTTCCGTGCTTTATTTGTCGGATCTTCAGTCTTTCTAATAGGTACACACCTCGTAAAATAAAAATCCAGGACTATACTACTTGATCATATCTTATGTTGCTGCTTTTTCCTGACAGGTTTTGCTTCAACATATTTGAGATTCTTCCCATCCATTAAGAAGAATTATGATTATGGGGTGGTGATTTTTCTGCTAACCTTCAACCTGATAACAGTCTCAAGCTTCCGCCAAGAGGATGTGCTGCCTTTAGCACGAGATCGCTTAAGTATGATTGCCATAGGGTGTGCCATATGTCTCTTCATGAGCCTCCTTGTATTGCCAAACTGGTCTGGAGAAGACCTCCACAGTTGTACTGTGCGCAAATTTGAAGGATTAGCAAGATCAATTGAAGGTGGGTATCACATAACAGTAAGCCATTATTGCACTATAGCTTAAGTCTCAATAAAATCTTACCAAAGAAAAATTGCAGCTTGTGTCAATGAGTATTTCCAAGATCAAGACAAGGATGATAACACTCTTGATAGGCAGGCGTCAAGAGCTACCATTCACACTGGTTACAGAGCAGTCCTAGACTCAAAATCAAGTGATGAGACTCTAGTAAGCAATTCACCATTTGATGTTGCGATCTTGTTCTCTCCAGATTGATGCTACGCAGACCTCTTATTTGGTAAATGACATACATGATGACGGTTTGAATGTTGATACCAAATTGACCAGGCACACTATGCAAGCTGGGAGCCAAGACACTCAATGCACTGTTACAGTTACCCATGGCAAAAGTATGTGAAGCTCGGATCTGTTCTTAAGCACTTTGCATATACTGTTGCTGCACTTCATGGATGTCTGGAATCCGAGATTCAGGTAAGCAAAAGACAACTTTTCTGGTATATCATCCCTGTTCCAGATTAGTGTGGTATCGAATTTCAAGCAAATGCATTTCTCTCTGAATGAACTATGCTCACATGGTCGTCTTTATTGATGTTGAAGACTCCGCCATCCGTCAGGCTACTATTCCGAAACCCATGCACTAGAGTTGCACAAGAAGTGGCCAAGGTTCTACAGGAGCTTGCAATAAGCTTAAGAGATCACCATCGGTGTGCCCCTGATGTGCTGTCTGATCATCTTCATGAAGCACTGCAAGATCTAAACTCAGCTATAAGATCACAGCCACGGCTCTCTCTCGGCTCCAAACATGCATGCACGAATAGTCGTGTGCTAATGGAATTAAATTCTGGCAAGCATATGTCCTCAAGAACTACTCTGCCTTCATTCAAGACTGATACCACATCACTATTAGAAAGGAAGAACACAAAAGCAGATCAACCATCAGAGCGCAATGAGCGGAGCACATTACGGCGAACACTGAGTAAGATAGCCATGACAAGCCTTGAGTTCTCTGAAGCACTTCCATTTGCCGCTTTTGCTTCACTATTGGTAGAAATGGTAGTGCGACTGGAGCTGGTTATCGAGGAAGTGAAGGAACTGGAGAGGGCAGCAAATTTTAGAGAGTTCACTGGGCATGACCATCTGACCATTGATCTCACTTACAAGGAGAAGATGAGAAACACAAATGGTGTACCATTAGACAGCCACACAGTTTCTGCTGCAACTGAGTAAGTACTCACTAATAGATCAAAGCAGCAGGGTACCAATCATTATGAAAAAAAAGATATGTATTTATTTTTGGGCTAGGGAAACATGAACTGTGGACTCCCAATAACTGTTGTTAGAATGGCACTTCCAGCATAATTCAATTTTAGCCACGTACCACTGAATTGCGCGCAGACGTCCCATTTGTCGGAGTTGGATGATGTTAAATCTGTCATGTGAATAGTACTTCACCTTTTTGCTGAATTCCATAAGTGGTGTCATTTTATCTGAATATATCCATCTCTGACATGCACTACGCATTGCATGATTATGAAGCAACTTCCTGCCTAACATCTGGAACATAGTCTAAGCCTTCCTGTCCGATAGAGATTAGTAATTCCATAGCAACACATTTACATTTTAGCGAACGCCGAGGCGGCGGGTACCTGTGCGGCCAGAGTTCACAAGTCCATGAATTTTAGTCGAATTCTGTCTCGTTTGAAAGTCGGAGAGTGGGTGGGGGAGCAGTGGCACCGTACACGGGCGTCGCGGACGTCGAGGACGGGGTCGACGAGTGGGAGGCGGGTGCGGATGGCGCGGTCGGCGGTGGCCATGTGGCGCCCGTACCATGCGCCGGAGAGGCCGCGCACAGGCGGCGCGAGAAGGCCTCCTGCGCCGCCGCCGCCGCAGCCATTGCAGACGCCGAGGCGAGAGTGCGGGAGGGATGGCAGGCCAGGCCGCGAGAAAAACTTCACTCTTTTTCTTGGGCCGGGAGATTGGTGGGCTGGACGCTCCCCGGAATCGCGTCCCCGTCTCTCTCTCTCTCTCTCTCTTTTCTTTACTCCGGCTGATAACTTTTTATTTATATTTTTAAATGGTAAAGATATTAATATAGATGGCGCTATGATTTTAGAATAAAAAACCGCTCTATTTATTTCGCCTTCCAAAAAAAAAAATCAAAGCCAAATGCTATAAAAAAAAGTTACGGCTTTAAGCTTCCAGTCTCATCTGTGAGTTTGGACTCCTCTAAAAAAAATGTGACTTCAGATCTTACGCCTTCAGCTAAAGGGATTACGTGTTTGTTCCTCATTTACTCTGACGGTGGACCGAAGGGATCGATGGCTGGGTTTCCGCCTTCTGTGCGGGTTTACACGGAATGGGAGAACACGCCAAGCAGCAGGCGTCCAATGTTCAGGAATCAGGAATCTGTTGGTACGCAACTACAGAAAGACCGTAGAGATCGCGGCCACACCCCGTTTTCTTTCAACATGACACACTTGTTGGTCGCCTGCAAAGTACGTGTTGGCGACAGAGACCTGAATCGAATTTTTTTCTTGTCTCGAGTGCAAATTATTCCAGTCTGATGATCCAGGCAAGGACAAAAATATCACAGCCTGGGGGGAAAGGTGAACGGGAAAGGGAGAGATGCAAACGCACTTTGCGATTAAAATCTGTCAAGATAGCTGATAGCAGCGCGCCATCCTCTCCTTTCTCTCTCTGCTGGACTAGAGATGATGATTCTTGGAAGGACGGTGACTAATTTTTCTTCGATTCTGGCATGGCATATATGCTTCCTGTCAATAGTGGGTAGCTCTTTCATTTTCTTTTCTTCTTCCGCTGCTCTCTGCATCTTCGTGGCGCCTCGGTAAGGGACTGCTTGCTGCTGCAACTGTGCCCAGATATCATTACAATTCTTCTTACCATAGCAAAGATGTGTTTTCATCAGATGCATTGTAGCCACCCTTTTTTGCCCTCCAAAGGAACTGGCATTTATCTTTCCGGTAGGACGCTTAGCAAACAAGTAGCGATGTCTAATTCCCTTCCCGTGTAGTTGCATTCATTTATTTTTCAGTATTTGCAGCAAACTCTATCAGTACATTGTTATCGCTTTCGGTTTCCAAGATGGAGCGGAACAAATTTCATGCAAACTGGAGCTTTTCAGCCCAAATTTCTAAATGGCGCTCAGCCTAAAAGCTCGAACAACAGAATGTACGGCCAGAGCGACCGCACTACAATGCAAATATGTGAGACCATGTGGAGATTACTTTATGTTTGTGATGACTCTATATTTGTGATGAGTAATTGACCTTTGTATTAGAGTTTTTGTGGAATTTGAGTTTGATTTTTGAGGGTTTTGCAAAAGACTGCATTCTGGTTGGCCTTGCTGCTGGAATCTTTAGGTTAAGCAATTTGACTGGTTTGTTTTGGCGGTCTAACCGGCAGACTTCGGCCGCTGACAATAGTCGAAGGCGTGGTCCTCGACTTTCTTGTAACACCCCGCCCATCCTCTGGGCCTAGAGTGCTACCATCACTGCAATAAAACCACTACTGGACATCTACTAAACAATTTAAGAAAACTCTACCTTAATCATGAGGCAACAACCACTTACACCATACCATTCCTAAACAACTTTTCTAACTTACTAGTGGAATTAAACATACTACCAAAAGCTAGATATGTGAAGTGTTGCAAAAACGTGTAGTCATTCATGTGCTACACCCGCCCGTGCAAGACGTCCTCAATAGTTACCTAAAAAAAACAACAAACCAAGGGTGAGTCCAAAGACTCAGCAAGTACATAATAGAACAATAGACATTACCAACATAAGCAAGCATATAACCATAATGCACTTATATCATCATGTTCATAACATCATTCTCATGGCCAAGCAATGCAATGCCATCAATGCCATGCCTCATTACTCTACATGCTCATATGCTCTTCACTTTGCAAGTACTGCAGATCGCTGAGTGAACACCGTCGATGTTCACCCATCGTGGGCCCGCCCTCATAGGCACGAGACCCTCCACTCCCGTGGAGGCTCACCAAGTAGGTCTTACTCAAGAGCACTCCGGATTAGTCCACTAGCTTTACTCATAACTAGGGATTTTCTCACCGCCCTCACTCTTGAGTGCTCCTCATGCAAATGCACATGTCCATGATCATATTCACGCTCATCACTAGCATTACTAGTAGACAAGCATCTTTGCCTACCTCACTCCATCATCATTGCCATCATTTACCATTCAACCTTATGTCAGGTAAATATCACATTTCCCCATAGATATCATGTAATCAACGCATTTCTACATAAATATCAGCATACCAGATAAACATCGCATATTCATAAATCTTGGTCTACCGCTCTACCATGTACTTGCCTGTTAGCCGAGCAGAGCGGAACGACGTGCGGAAGGCGTCGACTTGCGACCTCCACATCCCGCTCTGGCGTAGAAATGCACGGGTTTCAGGGATCTGTTGCGCAGGTCCCGAAACCCCTTTTTTTTCCTATTTCTTTTTCTCCTCTTTTCTTTTCTTTCCTTTTTTTTTCTCTTCTTCTTCTCTTTTTTTCCTTCATTTCTTTCCCTTTTCCTCTCTCCTTACCCAGCCGGCCGAACCGGCCTCCCCTTTTTTTCCTCTCCTGGCTCCCCCCCTCTCCCTTATCCTCACCTCTCTCTCTCCCTCCACTCGGCCGAACGGCCTGCTCCTCCTCTTCTCCGCACGGGGCGGCGCGGCCGGCCAGGCGTGGTGGCGCCGGCAGTTCCCGCCGCCTTCCTCTCCTCCCCTACCCCACTCTATCCTCTCCCACCGGCTCTCCCAGCGGCGTGGGGATGGCACACGGCCGAGCTCGGGCTTGCCGGCCTCGAGCTCGCGCGCCGCCGCCGCCCTCGGGTTCTCGCCGCCGCCGCCTCCTCGCGCCCTTCCTACCTCGCGCTCAGATCCGGCCGGCTCCGTCCGGATCCGCGCCTCCCTGCGCATGCGGTGGTGGGCGCTGGGCGCCGCCGCCGGCCGGCTCGGCCGGCCCGCCGCCGTCCTCGACTCCGGCTGCGCCACCATGCCTCCTCGGCGTGCACAAGGTACTCCTCCTCTCTCTTCCCTTAAAGCTACGGTGAGGAGACCTACCGGTGATGGCTTGGACGAAGAAGGGTATGGCCATGGCTTACGGTTTGGGTGGATTTAAGAAGGGGTTGGGTGTTGACTCTGCAGGTTCGTGGCCAAGGTGGCATGCATGCACGCTAGGGCAAGCTCGCGCTGCCACGCCTCCTTGGCGGTGGGTGAGGTGTTACATTCTACCCTCCAATGCACTCCCCGATTCGGCATTCAACAATATGCATGAATGAACAAAATGTAATAAATCGCACATAACATGACATTAGCTCGCACTCCATGGAGAACAAGTCTCGGTACTTCTCGCGTAGTCGATGTGCCCAAAGCACTTTAACATACTTTATCGTTCTATGTCTCAACACCTTCTCTGATTCCTCCAGAATACGAACTGGACGGGACTCGAAGGTGAGGTTTTGCTTTTTTTTTTTTTGCACATCGGTTCTAACACAATCTCATGCTCTGGATCTCGCACATACTTTCTCAACATCGACACATGAAACACATTATGCACTCCGTGCATAGACTCAATTCTCATGCCTCGGCATAAGAAAACCTCCAATCATTCAGGAAAACACTCTCATTGCTTGCACAAAAGAGTCAATGCTACTCTTATTTGCAACAAGGAGAGCTCTTCTCTTTTACAAGAGAAGTATCACGCGTCATCGTAGAATCAACTCATTCATCCCCAAACATCAACCCTTCTCTCAAAACAGAAGGTAATTCGTTCCCCCACGGAAATCATTTCATCACAATAAATCCACTCAGAGTGAAAACAGACAGAAATCAATCCTCATCCTAACCAACAACTTTATGCATATACCATGCGAAATATTTCTATTTCCCCAAATCGGTCTTTTCTTTTCCAAGAAAAGAAAGCATATTTCTTTAGGCATAAGGATAACGCCCTAGCCGAAAACCACATAGACCACCAAGAAATGCGAAAATACCGCAACTTTCCACTTAAATCCACTATCCTCAAAGTAGCCTGAACGAATTCTCAAATCGGGGAACCCAAAATAATCCTTTGACTATTGATCAACCACTTCAGTCGTTAACATGAGGGATATTCTAGTTCGTGTTCCTTAAAAAAAATCCGTATCGATCACACATCCACGTGACTAAACCCGCAAGGACAATTCTCACTAACTCTCTTAGCAAGAATAATAGATTCCCATCAAAACATTCCAATTACTCATTAGATGGCCATACAACAATTCATTCTTCCATTGCTCATTATGAGCTACAAGGCCCATTCAATCTTAGGGCAACATTCCCATAAATATGGGGAAGCTTTAGTATAGTACCTAAGCAAAATCCCCTCACCAACGACACATTTGCCGAATGATAGTCTCTCATGCCCCGCTAAAATTGCATTGGTTTCCATCAGTTCAATCCCTTCAGTACCCTTATTCCTAGGGTTTCAGTTCACACTCTATTGGTCTTATGATTAATCCCATCAATGGTCGACTTTAACTCATGGAATGGATTATTCCTCTAACTACTTCTTTAAATAATGATCACCAAACATGGTGGATAAAACAAATCATACACCAACTCTCAATCCTCTCACATCCACAAAATGAGGTAAGATCTATTAGGATCTCATTTAACATCAAATAACTAAATCTTCCAATAGCTCTACTTCATCTTTATCTCAATCTATGATATGGGAATCAAGCAATCTAAAACATTAACCCCTAACGCTGATTACCTCAAAAACATAAGTCAAGGTAGTTCTTTCTCCAAAATCTCATACTCTCATTGCTACCTGTGCTTTACTAACTTAAATGTGACATCAGTCACCACTATTTCCCATAGACACTACTAGTTGCAAAGACACAATCGACCTTGGGTTCGCCTTTAAGGCCAATTTTTATCCCTAATCAATCTCCCACGGGATTATGGCATAAGATCAACTCGAATTCTATTAGCCACACAAGTCTTTATTATCACCCTAGTATCGCATGTCAATCATTTCACTCTAGATCTAGGCCTAATAGAGCTTCATGTTATGAATTTAACATTTGCTTCGAGAACAAGGGATTCCAATCCTCAAAGAACCCTCCGAGTTAAGAAGTCTACCAAATTTAAACATCCAGAAAACAGAACGAAATCCCAACAACTTTCATTCTCCAACAAAATAGGGCTTGAGAATGAGTTCATCACTCACTCCCCCAAAACAACTACAAAACTCCCCCAACACGGATTCACTCTTTCAATGATGCAACGCCTAGACAGAGAACCATTCCCTCTGGCCATAGCATCACATCACAACAAACACAATAGGCAATTAACACCAAGAAAACGGAGAGATGCAACAAAATCCAAATATTACATTACCCTAGTTGACGCGCCCGGGCCCACTTTAGACTCTCAACTCAAGACAATCGAAATTACATGTTTGGGAAACGCCAGACTCATTCTTGAGTACGCCTAGGACTTCGTTCCTAGGTACGCCCGAAACTTACGCGTTCGGGAGCGCCACGGACCACTCGTCCGGGAAATCTCATATGCAGAAGTGAGGGAAGTCATGTAGCACTCACAACACATGCACATAAATCAATCTGTGAGTCATGCGGACCTCCTACCGTACCTCCAAGTATTCATTATTGACGGAACTGAACATGACCTCCTTCGAAGTCATGAACCCCAAAGGATAATGCACGCCAAACACAAAGTGTTTCGTCCAAATACCAACATAGAAATCAATTAAAATTCTCTTTCCCATAACCACATCAAGCCAATTACCTCTTGTATCGCTTACGCAGATTAGCAAATATCAATTCGCTAATACATAAGTCATTGACTTTTAGTATCCCATCTTGAACCTTCCACGGCTCACGGATACTTTATTCTCCATATTTACTATATAGCTCATCAAACACTACCATCTTACTGTACAAAGCAACACAAACATAGCAACTATCAAGCGCAGTATACCGCAAGATGCGGTCAAGTCTCTTTGATCAAAAGATCCACTATCAATAAATAATCCCATGAGCACCTAATTTTCAAGGCGCTAACTAATATCCGCTACTCAACTCTAGGGATGATCAATCACCCGGATTTTAGCACACATACTATGTACTTCAGTAAACCACGCTTACTTTTAAGCATAGAATCTATCTGTTCTACTTCCGTAGGTGTGCACAAGGTTTCTCCAAAATGCAGTGGCAACTCCACCAACTCATGCTTAAATATTGCCACCAAATCTCACTAGAACATTATTAGCTTCATCCCCGAATTTGAGTCTCATACGACTTTACAACAATTCTTCTCCATTCAATTTGGTCGAGACTACCCGACATCAAGATCCCTATTCAAGTCCTCCTAACAAATTCCAATAGAGTTATAAAATCATGACTATTTGAACCTTTCCAAAACATCAATCATGATTAAAATAATCAATCATGGTGCAAGGTTGGCGGACTTAGTTCTATAATCATTCACCTATTACCAATTGAAAGGATAACTCCAGATGTGGGATCTTCCACCAAGACAATAGATTAACACACCCTTTTTTTTAGCAAGATTCGATCGCCTAGCTAGGTTCACCGATTGGGACCAAAGTAAAACCAGTCATTCGATGTGGCTCAATAGTCTAAGCAACCGTAATCACCAATGGTTCACCAATAATTCAAATCCAACTATTAAGTAGAAATGGATCCGCTTATGCCGCTACTCCTCATGTAACTACTAAATCTCCATTGATTCAAATCAACTCGATCCCACAATCATAACTAAAGTTAATTACTCTCCTGGGTTCTCACAATTTAGAATACCATGTCCTACTAACTTGTTACTTTAACCTCCATAACCCACATACACCTAATCCAACACTTCAACCACTATTGGATATTGCCTTCTCTAAAAAATATTGGTCTCATCCTGCAAGTTACTCCAACCATTCATATAATCAAAATTCTCCTGAAAACCGGACTTGCATGGAACACTCCCTCTATCGGGTATTAACCAAACAACTCAACAAGTTGCTAACCAAAGGAACCAACTTCCAAACGAAACGAAACATCACTACCTCAATGCCACAATTGGCAACATGACCAGCCTCTCCGGTGGCCACGGTCTCGATCTCTATTGCACCGATACACGACACAATAACGGCAAAGTCCCGTAGGACACACAAATAACCAGTTCAAATGCTTGCTATCAACTCACAAGCATCAACATCAAGCATTGCAAATCAACAACATGACTAATGTGGCGAAAATGCAATGCTTGACCCAATCCCATCCCATCAGGCACACATCCGCGTCCTCTAGCTCTCGGCATTTCGTCCGGACAGATAGCCAATCACACAACTTGCTCACAAACATCCATTTCAACAAAGACAGATCAACATCAAGGTGCAAAGCGTAAATGCAATGTAAGACCCATTCCCATCCTATGGTGCACCAAAGGTGTCAAATTTTAATTTAATTATTAGGCCTAAGTTAAATTTTAGTTGAATAGTTAAGCTAAGTTATCAAATTTTCTTTACCACGGACCTAACGCCCGCTCGATACCAATCAGTAACACCCGCCCATCCTCGGGCCTAGAGTGCTACCATCACCGCAATAAAACCACCACTGGACATCTACTAAACAATTTAAGAAAACTCTACCTTAATCATGAGGCAACAACCACTTACACCATACCATTCCTAAACAACTTTTCTAACTTACTAGTGGAATTAAACATACTACCAAAAGCTAGATATGTGAAGTGTTGCAAAACGTGTAGTCATTCATGTGCTACACCCGCCTGCAAGACGTCCTCAATAGTTACCTAAAAAAACAACAAAGCAAGGGTGAGTCCAAAGACTCAGCAAGTACATAATAGAACAATAGACATTACCAACATAAGCAAGCATATAACCATAATGCACTTATATCATCATGTTCATAACATCATTCTCATGGCCAAGCAATGCAATGCCATCAATGCCATGCCTCATTACTCTACATGCTCATATGCTCTTCACTTTGCAAGTACTGCAGATCGCTGAGTGAACACCGTCGATGTTCACCCATCGTGGGCCCGCCCTCATAGGCACGGGACCCCTCCACTCCCGTGGAGGCCTACCGAAGTAGGTCTTACTCAAGAGCACTCCGGATTAGTCCACTAGCTTTACTCATAACTAAGGACTTTCTCACCGCCCTCACTCTTGAGTGCTCCTCATGCAAATGCACATGTCCATGATCATATTCACGCTCATCACTAGCATTACTAGTAGACAAGCATCTTTGCCTACCTCACTCCATCATCATTGCCATCATTTACCATTCAACCTTATGTCAGGTAAATATCACATTTCCCCATAGATATCATGTAATCAACGCATTTCTACATAAATATCAGCATACCAGATAAACATCGCATATTCATAAATCTTGGTCTACCGCTCTACCATGTACTTGCCTGTTAGCCGAGCGGAGCGGAACGACGTGCGGAAGGCGTCGACTCGCGACCTCCACATCCCGCTCTGGCGTAGAAATGCACGGGTTTCAGGGATCTGTTGCGCAGGTCCCGAAACCCCTTTTTTTTCCTATTTCTTTTTCTCCTCTTTTCTTTTCTTTCCTTTTTTTTCTCTTCTTCTTCTCTTTTTTTTCCTTCATTTCTTTCCCTTTTCCTCTCTCCTTACCCAGCCGGCCGAACCGGCCTCCCTTTTTTTTCCTCTCCTGGCTCCCCCCCTCTCCCTTATCCTCACCTCTCTCTCTCCCTCCACTCGGCCGAACGGCCTGCTCCTCCTCTTCTCCGCACGCGCGCGCGCGCCGCCAGCGTGGTGGCGCCGGCAGTTCTCCCGCCGCCCCTTCCTCTCCTCCCCTACCCCCACTCTATCCCTCTCCCACCGGCTCTCCCCAGGCGGCGTGGGGATGGCACACGGCCGAGCTCGGGCTTGCCGGCCTCGAGCTCGCCGCCGCCGCCGCCGCCTCGGGTTCTCGCGCCGCCTCCCCGCTCGCCCCTTCCTACCTCGCCCAGATCCGCCGGCTCGTCCGGATCCGCGCCTCCTGCGCATGCGGTGGTGGGCGCTGGCGCCGCCGCCGGTCGGCTCGGCCAGCGGCCTGGCCGCCGTCCTCGACTCCGGCCTGCGCCACCATGCCTCCCTCGGCGTGCACAAGGTACTCCCTCCCTCTCTCTTCCCTTAAAGCTACGGTGAGGAGACCTACCCGGTGATGGCTTGGACGAAGAAGGGGTATGGCCATGGCTTACGGTTTGGGTGGATTTAAGAAGGGGTTGGGTGTTGACTTCTGCAGGGTTCGTGGCCAAGGTGGCATGCATGCACGCTAGGGCAAGCCTGCGGCTGCCACGTCTCCTTGGCAGGTGGGTGAGGTGTTACATTTCTATTCGGGCGGTCTGAACGGCCGTGTGTTGGGCGGTCCGATCAGCAGATTGAACACAGATGGTCGAAAGTTACAGTGCCAGAACGACCACGGATAGTCGATGATCAGTAGTCGTAAACTTCGCATGTTGTCGTAGTTGTAGATTTCGCGATCGATAATCGTGGGCGTTGCGATCAGCTGTCGTAGACCTCAAGTACTCCTATCAGGCCAGCTAGCGGTCTGACCAGACTGTGCTTGGCGGTCAGACTAGCTTGTCTCGGTGGTCTGAAGTCGTTCTCTAGAATTCTTGGGGTTTTGGTCATGATTTGACCTGGGTGTTATTGCTTGTGTGTACATGTGTTTATTATTCGGTTCTAGGATTAGGATTAGTAATTTGGGTGTATATTTTTTTTATTGTGCATTGTATGGATAAACTGTACCAATTGAAGACTTTGTGTATTATACGGTGCTACGTGATGGTTTGCTTGTTGATGTTGGTTGCATGATGTCGGAGCTAAGTCATGGTTAGGTGTAGGAAGGTCAGCACTAGCCACAGGGTGGTGCTGAGGTCCAGAACGGTCAACGAGACACCGAAGATGACTAAGGCTTGTGGGGTGATTGCAAGCTGGGACGACGAGGGATCGAAGCGAGAGTTACCAGTGATGGACATGATGGGCAACGGCAAGGTGGATCGGGACTAGGCTTAGTGAGGAGTCGAAGTCCAGATGGTCAAGGAAGCCGGGTGTCGTCATATGCAAGAAGAGGCATATGATGCGCCAAGTGACTTGGGCCATTTGCAAGCGAGGACGGTTCAGTGGGATCTGGACATGTGAGAGGCTTGGCGGCAAGTCATTGGGGCCATGTGGAAGATGGCAAAGAATGGGTGATGCTTCATGGCAAAGGAAGCAGGAAGCTTCGTGGAAGGGCAAAGCATGGGTGATGCTTCATGGCAAAGAAAGCAGGAAGCTTCATGGAATGCGATAGAGGGGCATTTTGGTAAATTACCCAATACCAAAAAAGTAGAGGTGTGTGAAACTACGATGTTGGCCTAAGTGATTTAGATCTTGTATGTGCTGAAAATGTGAAGTGGATTAAGTGTTGATTCACTAATGGGTTAATAGTTGTAAGCCACTTTGAGAAGTGTGCGTGAGAGAGTAAAACTCGGTGTTAGGTGGGGTTAACGGGTTATCTCCAATTTGGCCGAATGGGTGGATTCATTAGATTTTAGTTCAGGTTGCAAGCCTATAAAATGGGAGAGGAGGCAAGAGCTAGGGGTTTGAGAATGTTGGCTAAGCCTTTTAGTAGCTAGCTCCTCCTTCCTCCCATGGAAGATAGGTTAGAGAGTGTGTGTACTCTAGACTTAGAGCTCTATCCTTCTGAGTGGAGTGGCTATAAAACCGATCATCGAGCAATATATCAATCTTTTGCATCTTTTTGAATTCATCTTATTGATAGAGTTGCTCTTGTTTTGGTTAGTTTAACCTCTCTTTTATTTTTCTCTTGATCTTGTTGTGCCAAGGACACGAACGAGATAGAGATAATTTCTTGAGACCGATCTCCAATCATCTAGGCACTTCAATAACAAGTTTATCAAGAAATCATGTTTTTTACTTGAGTTTGGCCTCATCGAGCGATTTCCTTTTCCGAGGTCTTTCGATTTAATTCCTTTAGTGATCTTGTTTGCTGTGACATGTTGGAACGTGCTCAAAGCCATCTTGGCTATTTTTTACCCATGAACAAGTTCTGATCAACGATTTTGGTTTTAGATTGCAGTTCATGTGTGCTTACTCAAATTGCAAAAAGATCTCAAATTTGTCATAGATTTTTCAATCCAAGAATGTAATAACTTCCTAAGACCTTAAGAAACATGCATACAAAGTTTCACGACTTTTGGTTTGGTCGATCGAAAGTTCTGTCAACTGAAAAGCCTGTTCGTATGAGAGATACGGTAGAACCGTAGACTGTGTAGTGATAGTACCGCAACTCCTGTTCTTTGACCACCTTGGTTTTCGACCATTTATTGGTCGTCGACCTTGCTAGTGAAGGTTCGGTTTGGTTCGACCACCTTGGTTTGGATCACTCAGTATCGTAGACCATTCGGGTCATATTTTAAACTGTTACGACTACTCTGGTCATCATCTACATAGTTGGTTTTCTGACCGTGGTTCCTGGTCATCAACCGTGAAGGATACGATCACATCAGTTTTGACCGCATTAGTTTTCGACCACGCTGGTTTTTCGACCGCATACTAGACATCAATCACGCCGGTTTTCGACAATGTTGATTTCGACTACATTGGTTTCGACTACGCTGGTTTCAACCACGTTGGTTTTTGACTACTCTTTGGTCGTTGGCTACTCGAGGCGAATTGTTTTCTAACTGGTTTTGCTCAGCTATGAGAGTCTCTAGTTTTCCACCATGGTACAGCTCCGTGTTTTTTCAGATTTTGAGTAGGATTTCTATCTGAATCTTCATAACTTTGTAGCTATTAGAGTAAAGGATAAGTGAATATTTGAACAAACTTTTAAGGCACCATTTACTGAATCACTCCACTCTATTGCTATTTTTGGTCCTACAAAGTACGTAAACATGAAAAACATCTTTGCAACACACATGCGCATAGGCATAGCTGGAGAGATCTTGTACATGTAGCAAACGCCATGAAATTAGTCAGAATACAACGCACTGCACTGGCAGTACTAGACAGCACGCCTTGTTCATTTCGGCTTGAGCTTCTGGCTTTTGGCTTATTTTTTACTATTCATAAATTTTGTTTTTTTTTAACTTTTGGCTTTTTAAAATTTTTTTGCTCTTTTTTTGTATTCGTTTGCGTTGTCTGTGATGAGCTAACATATTTTTCTATTTTAAAACTTTTTTAAATTTAATTATGTCAAATAAACCATATTCAGCTATAGTGTAATTTCAACAAACTACAATACAATTTTATTCATAAACCACTATTTTTCAGCCCAACCAAGCGGGCCTTCGCTCGTACATAAAAGGCAAAAGTACAATACACAACTTACCATAGGACAACAACACGACCCAACCGTGCTGCAGAGAAGACAATCCTAAAAGCGGCCATAACTCTGCAACCATCCTCCTAAAGAGGTGCACACACACACACACACACACACACACACACACACACACACACACATATATATATATATATATATATATATATATATATATATATATATATATATATATATATATATATATATATATATATATATATATATATATATATATATATATATATATATATATATATATAATATTCTTTTTTATATCTTTAAAATACATACTTTCACTTTTAATATATCATTTAAAATTAAATAAATCAGGTGACATGATCTTTGTGTTCCTTCAGATCAGAACACCACCATGTTTTCGTCCGGCAAGAGCCACGCCGTCAGATCGTCCCCTTCGCTCGCCTGCCTACAGAGCAACGGAGCGGCGTTCGCCGGATTCCAAAGGTCCGCACCTGCAAAATGTTCAGGATTCAGACCGTCGCGTCGCAATCGAAACAAGAGACAAACATACTGTCATACTGGTGAATGAAAACAGCAGGGCAGAGAATATATCGAAGAACCAAGTTACAGAAGACTATACCGGTAGTGGAGGAGGTGTTTGCGCAGGTCAAGTTGTCCCATTTGAGCTCGTGCTCCGAGATGCTGCCCATGTCGCCGAAGAAAGGCATGTGCGAGTCCGACTCGCTCGCGGGGAAGTCGCCGCCGCCGATGAAAAATGCGTCCTGCGGCGTGCACATTGGCAGGCAGAGAGGCGAGTACATCGAACTCCGCATCCCATTGCCGTTGGTGGCCGTCGCCGTCATATCGCACACCTCCCCTCCACACGGAAGAGAATTCTGCAGAAACCAACACTGGTACCTTCAGACACTGACAGGAGGATGACATAAAGATTAAAGAGTAGAGATGCTTAAGTGTCTATATTGAACCTGGAACATGTTGCAGGTTTCGCTGCTCCTGCTGAGCTGATGGTCGGTGGTGATGAGAGACGAGCTGCTCGACACTTTGCTCATCTGCCCTCTTGACGAGAACTGATGGCTGCTGCTGCTCCCTTTCGCCTTCGCCGGCTCGCCCTGCAGCCCGGCTTCGTGCCTCTTGATCACGCGGCACAACGCGTAAGCTCCCTGCAGCAACAGAGCCGTTCAGTAACTGCAATCAAATTCAGGCTTCAACACAACAGTTTAATCGGTGTGAAATTGCTGGTGTCCTACGATGAAGTTGGATGAGCCATGGACGAGGTCCAGGCAGAGACGGTACTCGTGCATGACCCAGTCGGTGCGCTCGCCGCCGGGCGCCCTGCCCTTGTAGAAGACGAGCGTCTTCCTCAGCCCGTACACGCTGCCCCCCTCGCACGCGATCTTGCGGTCCTTGCCGGTGGCCTTCCAGTACCCCGTGCTCGTCGCGCGGTTCGTCCGCGACCCGTTCGGGTACTTGCGGTCGCGCGGGCAGAAGAAGAACCACTCCAGGTCCCTCTTCGGCAAGAAGGACTTCTCTGAAGAAACAAACCATATTATCACATCACATTGGCCAGTACGTGACTTCAGTTTCAGCAAGAAACGAACTACTGGTATAGTTCAATAATTGCACACACACAAAGTTAATTGTGCACTAATTAATTTCTTACGGAGAATATACCAAAAGATTAGCTTTGCGGTTGCTGATGGAACGAAATGATGGCATGTTTTTTCTCCTCTGGAGAACAAGTTTCTTTTGAAAAGGTGAAAAAAGGACTTATCTGCAACCGGCCTAGGGAGAAGAAGACCAGATGTCCGGGAGAAAAGGCCCTTTTCATCTACTCCAGCTAGCAAGCAATGAGAAGGAGAAATCTACCAGTACCAAGCATGATCCTTTCTGGTTTCCACTATATTTTTTTTTTATCTTTCGGGGAAAAAGGCTAGTGAGGCAAAGGGTTCGCCTACGTATCGTTTGCTGAAATTATTCAGTAGAAAAGTTCACCATGCTGACATTGCTAGAATTCAAGCCTGAAGCAACAAGCCGTTTCACTAACTGCTGCCAGTTGACTATCACAGCATGGATGGCAAAAATGGTGGCGTGTTCATAGAGTCATGTATGTACCTGGTAACTCCCATGGCTCGAACTTGTACAGATCAATGACAGGGATGACCTCGAGCTCAATCTTGAGGTTGTCCACTTTCCTCTTCAGGTAGTACCCGACCAACTCATCGTCAGTAGGGTGGAACCGGAAACCGGGTGGCAGTGTCATAGTTCCCATTAAGTACTTTCTATATAAATGTACACTTGCAAGCTATTCAAATATCTTCGGCAAGCGCAAACCTAAAGATAGCCTAGTAAAAAGAAGAAACAGGGACTATCACTAGTTATAGTGTCAATTGCCAAGTAAATAGTTCAGGCAGATTGACGTATATCACATCCACATATATAGGTAGCAGGATCAGATGGGGATGGCGATCAAGGAGTGGAGTCAGGTGCAGAGGCAGCATCTGTTGGAGATCTGGAAGATCCAGAAGTAGAAGCTCTTGATCTTCTCGAAACCCAGCGGGCAGGTGCTGACGAATACCATATACCAGCTGCCGGAGTTCAAGATTACTATACTTGCAGGAATCCTAAGAGTTGAATCAACCTGAAGCAAAAGCTACAAGAGCTAAAGAGTTCAGACGTTTTGATGCTCTACTGGTGATTGGTTTGCTCCGGCTAGCTAGGGAAGGAAGAGGAAGAGGAAGAGGAGGGAGTGGTACGGTGTGTGTTCTCTGAGAATGTGGAGGGGAGAAGGTGTGATAACTAGCTAGGTGCAGGGGTTTATATAAAGGAGGAAAAAGCTAGCTAGCTAGCTAGGTGTGGTCATACGAGCGAAGCAATTCGAAGCGTCCGTTTGGAGTTTGTCGCCTGGAGCTGCCGCACAAAACAGTTCACACTTCACTGCTCTAAACTAAGACTAACCCACCCTTAAACAAACAAGCAAACTGCTGCTTGCTTCCCGCCAATGGGTTAACCAATCCAACGCGTTCTGTGCCTTCTTCTTCTTCTTCTCTGAATCTTGCTACCATTCAGGGAAGGGCTCTCCGGTCTCACCGTGCAGATTGCAGCAGCCGCCATAAAAAGGTGCAAATTTGTTTTCATATACACTTCTAATTATCTAGGAATTTATTCTGCGTCACCTAGATCCGTGCTTAGCCCGTTGGTTTAGTTAACTCAATGGCCACGTGCTGGTGCTGGTTTAGATAATTTTCAAGGGTTTTTGTTAAACATCATCCGGATATTTTCTTCCTAACTATCATCCAGATTTAGCACTGTTGGATTAGAGAACCAATGATCATGAATTCTCCCCCTCCCCCTTGAAAAAAATCTCCCCCCTTTAAAAACAAGGGCCGCTTGATTCAAATCTAAAGGTCATAAATTTAGATGATAGTTGAAAAGAAAACATCCGGATGATACATAGATACTCCCACTTACTTTGTCTTACAGCTCATACTTACGTTACACATATGATACATTAATTTTCAGCCGAATTACACACATTTACACTAGACCAGATGAATTCCATTTCCACCAGACCAGATGAATTCCATTTCCACCACAACATGCGTGCGTGTGTGATTTACATGAGTACCTCGCTATGTATACGGATGCAGAATTCCAGTGGCATGCAGCACATACTATGGGGCTAGCGACTCTGATTGACTTAGCTTACATGTGTTCTGATTTGACATGCACTATGCATATTCCTCTCCTGCATGATAAACGACATGCACTAATGCATATTCCTCTCCTGCATGATTAACGCTTGCTTGGCTCTTTTCTAGCTTCTATATGACTCTAAATGTGCAGCACAAGTGTTGACGCAGTAATGTAAGTCACTTGAAAAACGATTTTTTTTTGCTTTTGTTTGTACTGAAGTATCTGAATACAAGTTGTGAGTGCAAAATCGCATCAGGACAACCGACCTAATCATCAAGAATTGAATCTTACTTTGGAATTAATTCAGAACCTCTTGTCTATTCGTACAACCCCATGCAGCCTGAAATGCTATTTCTTCTCTTACGATGTTGTAAAATCATACGGTGGCAGCTTTATAAAAGTGATGAGTATTTGATATTATTTATATCTTGCTTTTATTAATTGAGTTTGATTTTTGTGAATTCACATTTTGACTAGTGCTTTCTGTTAGCATCGGTTACATACATTATTGGTATCGAAATCATGCTGATTTTCTATTCCCCGTGTAGAGGTCTGTCCACCCTAACTAGCTGTTTAACCGGTGTGGGGTTTGTATTTTTAGAGTTTTGCCATATATGATTTTAGACTTTGATGAGTTTATGAATTTGTGTTTCTGCTTCGTGCTGTTGCAGATATTTAGAGGAATATTTTGAAGGGTCATTCGCACTCGCCATACTCGGTTACAGGGACGTTTACTTCCATAGCTTCTACCGGTATCTGCGACACACAGAGGTAGGTACAGTGAAATTCCTGGAAATGGAAGACAGCTGCCCTCGATAATGCATCTTTAATTTGGAGGGGAATAACATAAAAGGTTGTCATGAGTCATCATACACGACAAGCAGTTGCACGAGCCTATCAGGATGAAAAATACATGTGAATCCTAGTCAGACAGATTCTGAAACCAGTGGCCTGCTAACCATGCTTACAAGTCCACTAGATATACAATACGCAAAAATTGTATATGTACAGTCGATAGATGCAGCCATATAATCACCTTTGAAACAGCTTTAATGTCGGGCGTATAAAGCTACTTCAGTCCTGGTCCTATGACCTGAAAGTTGAAACTTGTTCTTCTGCCGACAGCCTTCCTGAACTCAAAAATAGCACAACAGTGCACGCATAAGATTAGAATTTTGGGGTTTGCACTAAATATATATTTTCCACATTCACAGACTAACGCATATTTTTCGAAAAGTTTAAATAGAATGATTTGCGCGGTATCGTAATTTACTGAGCTCATTAGCAGCAAGATTTGATCTAGTTAAGCAACGATTTAAGCATGCACTTCAAATTTATCAGATATATAATACAACAAGCGATATATAATTAAGAGAGGCTAGCTAATCTTAGACAAAAAAGAACATCATTGAGCCCATGCCGTATAACTATATAGGTAGAGATGGCAATAGGTACCAAACCCGATATCCGATGGGTTTTTACTCTATTAGGGTATGGGTCTGAGTCAATTTTTTAACCCATCGGTTTCTTAATGGGCAAAAAGCCCAACCCATCGGGTCTGCCGGGTTTGGGTACGTTCCTATAGTACCCAAACCCGTAAACCCATGGATAATATAAACCCGATCCATAGGAGTTATAAACCCAGGCTCCCAACCTCCCAGGCAAACCAGCTCAGCCCATAGCCCATTAGCCATTTAGCCCCAAGCCCCCAAATCCAATGTGACAATGCCCTATCACCCATACGACTAACCCTAACTAGCACTCGGTCACGGTCACTACTCACTCCTCCCCAGTCCCCACCCCGATTCAACAGCCGTCGTAGCGGCGGCGCTCCGCGCTCGGTCTCCGGCAGTCTCCACGCTCGCCCTCCTGTCCCGCAGCTCCCTCTCCTGCTCCCGCCACTCTCGCCGCACGCTCGTCCTCCCCGCACGCCCTTGCCGTCGCCTCGCCTTCCAGTTCAGCACGTCGCCCCCCACGCCGCAGCCAACGCGCATCGCAACAGAATGCCCTTAGCCATGGCGTTGCCCTCCGGTTCTAACGAAGATGGCCGGTGAACTTCTTCCTCCTCTTTATTAACCATTGTTGCAGCTCGCTTTATTGACCCCACGGGTGACCCGTGGGTACCCGTAACCCAGTGGGCATGGGTCTGGGCAAAAATCTGCACCCATCACGGGCATGGATTTTTTTAGCGGGCACGTCCAACTTTCATGGGCACGAGTTTCAGATAACAAAACCCAGCGGATTTATGTCCGTTGCCATCTCTATATATAGGGAAGAAACTCTCTGGTGACATCGAGCTAGAGTGCCACAATAGCTTTGTATCCCTTTCTTCCTAGCTAGCTTGCACTTTAAGGGCATGAGCGAGCAGCTCTGCCCCACAATGGGGAAAGATGTACTTCTCAGAATCTCAGCTGACATTCCCCACCAAACAACAAAACTCTTAAGGACTCGAGTGCTTCAGTCAAAACAATCTCCATCTTATCACTACCTTGTCACTCTCAGGATAGGAGCTGGTGCTCAACTATTTTTTACTTGCAACTCTTCCTTGACCAAATGTTAGTGCTTAACTTCAGTTGGAGGTTCAAACATGAAATTAAAAACAGCCTTCATGGTTAATTAGTCTATAACTATAGGTTTAAGCACACTACACTACAAGCCTCAGTATTCCAAGTAACTGTTGTGTACTGACACTCTACTGAATTGTAACCAACAGAGCAAGTACTGGTAGCTCTTATTAAGTCCAGCGAACTCCCTGTCAGATGTTCCTAGCTACTAGTAAGTTTCTAACTACTAGTAAGGTGTTTTCGTGCGTTGTAACGGAATATTAAAAGAGGGTGATACATATTAGTAAACGTGATAGAAAATTGTATCATAAATATTAATTTTATCTTACACATATAGCGAAACATACACGTACAAGTATAATCACATTTAGTAGTGGACATTGTTTACTATGCAACATTAATACAAATAAAATGCATAAGACATTTAAGATGTAAAAATATTGTTTTAGACAGTTTTCTTGGTAAATATGCCAGCAAAATTAAAGCTATCATCTTTTCCGTCGTAGTAAGCATTCTAAAATTGCTTCTAACAATAGCTCATAAAAGGAAAACATGTATGTGTAAGAAGCCAAGAACAGCAGGATTGACAAGTAATCGTAAAACACAACAACACGACCATTCTATTAATCCTTCCCTGTGATACAGGCAAAGCCAAGAACAAGATTGGCCCGCCGTACCTTCCGAATGCAGGGCACCGCCTCCTCGAACATGTCGACGACGAGGCGCAGGCTCCGGCGGCAGCCGCCGGGCAGCATCCCGAATGGCTTCCTGTCGGGCACCATCCGCAGGTTCTCCTCCACCCACCTCCTATATCTGCGGCGCGTGTAGAGGGAGGCCCGGGCGAGGTCGAGGTCCATGAGGGCCCGGGTGGGATGAAGCGGTCGGCTGGGGCACGGACGGCGGCGAGTAGATCTCGCAGTGGCGGAGGTGCGTCGGCAGCGATGGCATTGATTAGCTTTTGATCATTAGTTTAATATCCAGGACTAGGACACTACTAATTGCCCTGTCAAGGCCAGAAAATGGCTTAAGGACAGATGGCGCAAGCGAGCTAGCTTAAGCTGGCCATTTTCAGATATGAACGCAGAATGGTGGCACCCGAAGACTAGAATTGCTTTATACATAGTTGGGCGTAGCTAGTTATGAACTGCTTGACTTGAGCAGGCTCGGTTGCATGACCAAGCATAACTTTGAGAGGCTGGGCCAGGCATCTGCCCCATCAGAGCTGCATCAGCATGGCACCATGGTTGGCCCCATTTGATTCCCAGGAAACCCCACTTCTTTCCTCTCCTGATGATCTTAATTATCCAGCTATTGTTAATTCAGTCTCCTGATGATCTTAATTATCCAGCTATTGTTAATTCAGTTTAAAGCTTGTTAGCGGCTGTGATCTGACAGAACATCGGCATTGGAACTCAAGTCTACCAAGTGTGGATCCCCACTTTTCTTTTCCTTGTCATGATTTGCCCAGCTTACGTCATGTTAATTCAGTCTGAACTTTAAAGCAGCTGATATGATCAGCCTAGTCTAACCAAACTAGTACTGAGTACTGACCACTGAGGTGGTGCTCGTGCATGATTACTGATTAGATGTCAAGAGGTAGATGACACGCACCATCTTATCTTGACTGCAACGGCTTTAGCTTTTGCTCCCAAGAATCTCCTGTTTGCATCCAATGGTGGTCTAAGTAAACACCCATGCAACCAACCAGTACTGAAAGTCGAATCAGCAGCTTCTCATGCATATATATATGTAACTAAAGAGCATTCTTAATCAATGAGTAAATCATGATCGTGTGGATATATATATCCATGCATAGGGACTAAATAGTACCCTTAATTCATCTCAGAATAATTCGGTTCTGCTGCTAATTAAGTATACAAGAGAGAGAGAGTGTGTGTACGTACCTTCTTCTAGTCTGAAGACTGCACCAGTGAAGCACTTTAGGTGGCCAGCTTCAACATGAAGTGTTACTTGGATAATACATGTTTTCTCTGAGGTAGCTTCCTTCCCGCAGCTGGGATAAGCGAGTTCCATACGATGTTTAAGAAACAGAACTTGCATTGGCCAAAAGCCACTAATTAATGTAACAGAATAATTATATAGCTAGGGCTAGAAAAATTTAGAGGTCTGGCCGGCTAAATAATGTAATATAATCACTAATCAGCAAAGCAAGCAGAGGAGAGGAGAACCTTCTCCTGTATGCTAAACATGTGCCAACGATCGATTAGCACAAACAAACTAATTACAGGTAAAAAGAATCGCCATAATGGAACGGAGCATGAAACGTGTACAAGATATACCTTACCTGTCCTACTGGAATCCTCATGAAAGTATATAAAAAAATACAAAAGAAATGTGCGTGCGCATAGCATAACTAGGCACTAATTTGCTTCTCGCCCAAGATACCAATCGAAAAGGGAATTCAAAGCTTCACAAGGGCCACTCAGGAAAGGAATCAGTAATAACAAAGTCAATTTTGGGGTTTGCTTGCTTGCTTCCCAATTATTTAACCAGGCGACAAAACTCGCCTTTCATTCATTCGTTAAAAATATGCAATCAGTACTAGTAGATGTTGCAATTATGCAAAATTCAGAGAAACTGATAATCTGAAGAAATGATTAGAGTACGAATCAATGAGATCCCCTATATATACAGATTTATGTTTACCTCGATCGAATGACATATCTAGGTAAATTGCATAAGGCACCTGAGTACCTAGACACCTACGTCAAGAATAGTTCAATATACATGTATGATCGATACGATTTGGAATTTGAGTATGAAATATTTTATACCCTTGATATTCTTACGTTAAGCGGGTTTCAAATTCAGTCATAAAACTAGATCGAAGTCTAGTTAAATTGATGATGAATTTAATAGAATAGATCAAGCAGCCGGCCGCGTGAATCAAATTAACTCTGCTTTCTGTCAGATGCATATACAAGTAGTGAAGTACAGCATACACGATCTACAGTACACGTGATGTCAGGGGCGTGTTGTCCCCCTATTATAGATGGCGAACCATTTTTGGATTGTTGCAGATGGTCGGCAAGAGAAAGAGTACTAGCTGGTGGATGGTGATCGAGGTGAATGGATACCTGCCCTAGCTCGTCACCGTTCAGCGTTGAGGCGTCCATCGTCGTCTCGAGAAGCCGTTTTCCTGCAGGTTCTTGTCACCGGCCTGTCATCCTCACCCCTGCTAGTACTTGCAAACTAAGAAAACAAGCTACAAGGTAACTAGCATGTCTAGTACTGTGGTACATGCATGCATATACCAGTAGAGTAGAGGATGCAAAACATGCATAGATGATGCGTCCACGTAGCTCAAATAGACATGCGAGGATGTCGACGGCGACGGCGATCCCTTGGGAGGCGCAAAAGACATACGCGGAGCCGGAGATCAGACAAGTTGCAGCTACCGAGGACCGTCGGCATCAACATGATGGGCGTGAAGGCAGCCAGCTAAAGCGAATATTTCATATTCGTGGTCGACTGGGACGTCCCATTCTGGGCTGTGTTTCATGCCATGACGAATCAAACGAGCTGAACCACTGTAAACTCCCGCTGTAATTAAGCTTCACCTCTGTCTGATTAATCAGAGGAGCACAAAAATCTGCGCTACTTACTGTTCTTCAAGGTATCAGCACATCAAACTTCAGACTGTAGAACAAGGGGATCCATATTCGGCTTGTACGGGGAGTACATTTTTTTTTCTCTCTGCGAGATCCTTGTAAACTACTGTCCTACATTCCAAGTAAGCCAAAAGTTCAAAACTCGAAATGAAACGAAACGACTACTAAGTTATTATTAAAAAGAAGTAGTAAAATTTGGTGTTTGTGTGTCTAGACCAAATTAGGGTTGTGCTTTGTCACTTACCACTGTTGGCTTGTTCTGTCCTGGTAAAAACAGTTTGTGCACTGACAACACCACACAATAAGGCTGCTAAAAGGTAGGTAGGCTCATGGTTTTGAGTTACGACTTATGACTACAGCTTATAGTTTTTGGCTCTAGCGCGAAGATTTGTGTAAATAAACTAAATATCGATAAGCCGTTTTAAAAAAATTATTCTAACAAGTTATTTTTAAATAATAACAAAGAAGCCACGTCGTTTGTTTATTCGAGGAGACATAAGCCACAAATCGTAATCCAAAAAGGACGTAGTCTATATATCCATGGAATCGACCAACTGAGGTAAGCTGCCAGCTGGTAAGAAGTTTAGGGTTTGAAAACAGTAGATCGCTTTCTGGTGCTGCACTTTCGGCAGAACAGTCCGTTCTGAATTGTATGCCTTGTCGTTTGGGTGCGAATTAGCACGCACTTTTTCCTCCACTAAAGAATATAGATCGCCCGTAGGATCCATATATGCTATCAAACCTTTGAACATTTGACCGGTAACATATGTACGCGTATATAGGTTGTTACGAGAAAATAACATCATTAGTTTTGTCAAAAAAATCATTAGCATTAGATTTTTCTTAGAAAATACTTTCATTATTTCTACTAGTATATCCATATAAATAAAAACAACTGCTAAGATCTAAGGCACCTTATTTGTTGTTAGGGCAAGAAAAAATCCCACAATAATCCTAAAAATTCTCATATTAATAGAGAAAAAAGATAAGCATCTCCATCACTTATTTTGGTTGGCCAGATTATAACGGTATAGATTAACCATATATTTATATTAGAGTTATATAACAAATACAATTATATTTTTAATTATAGACATTAGAATTGTATATTAAAGATAACTGTATCATTGTATGTAGCCACACAATTATGTGGGTGAATCTGCTAGTTATCATGAAAAACTATGGCAAAGTATTGCACTGAAGCTTATTAAAAATTGAAAACAAAATAGAAGGGTATCGAACAAATCACACACATCTAGACTGAGGCTAGGTTCGAAACCAATTTAGCATTTGCTTTGTATTTTTTGCTATAGTAACTAGCTTTTAAACGGTATGTATTTTTAAAGAAAGATTTATAAATCAATTATAATAGATACTATATCAAGTTAGTTATACCGATTAAAATTATATATAATTATTTTTCTTCGTATACTGTCTAACACCATCAGAATTAAAAAATTATAACTCAAAAGCCACCGCCAGCAGAAAAGAACCTAACCCGAATCTTACTTTTTCTACGCACTTATTATGTTGGGTCTTTCTGCGACTTGCGAGTCTCAAATTCAGCCAGCCTTTTGCGGGATACAGTGTTCACCGGACCCCACACATCTCACTCACTTTATTTTTCTGACCCAACTTTTGTTCTTTTCCTGGGCAAGTGAGGACAAATTGTAGTTTTTGTATGAGTGTTTTTCACTTTTTCCTTAAACAAATGGAGCATTTTCCTTGTTTTGGTGTTAAAAACTTCTCTTTTGAATAGTTCAAGAGTTCAAATTTTGGTTTGTGATGTGTTACCATTTCCAAATCTCTGCCACAAATGTTTGTGAATTTTTGGGAAGAACTAGTATTTCAGTTGGCCGCTTTCGAGTTCTTTAGAGATACTAGCAACAAAACAAAAACATACGAGTCCATACATGCAAGTTCCTACGTCAATTGGCGCTTTAGATGTACGACAAATAGTTCATGCATACATATGCTGTGAAAATCGTGTACATGAAAACCAATTTATCAAGCCCCACATAATGCAAATTACTACCGAACCGGATCGGTTTGACCGTTCAAGAAACAAGCAGCACATAAAAACACGGTAGAATTGAATGTATTTTAGATGGCTCTGGTTTATTCTCCTAGCTAATCACAAGGAACCCGCCTTTCTTCACACCATCATGTCCCCTGGGGCCCAAAGACTCCGATGGAAACGAAAAGGAGAAATTGTTAGAAAGCATCCCCATAATTACAATCATCTTCTCTCCAGAGGAGCACTGCAACGCAACGATCTGCTGCCGTCGCTCGTGAAGCAAAAGTGCAGCTCAGTGAATATGCATATTCCTCTGCTTTTATCTTCCAGGTCGCAACAACGCCACTCATTATCGACATTTGGGCAGAGATTGCACGATGAAACAGTGCATTTCAATCCCACTCCTAGTAGTGCAACGGACGTCCAACTGAAACATTCATCGTAACTTTTTCTGTTAAAAGGAAACGGTTTGGGGAAGCCACGACTTGTTTCCTAACCACGCCAGCTGTTTTGCTTCTTGGCCTCAAATGTGGCTCCATCGTTGAGCATGTCCTGTGCGTCGGTTTCCATGCCGAGCTTTGAGAGAGCAAGGGCTTGGAGGTAGAAGGCGGTTGGCCACTCGGGCATGCAGACTTGGGCCTGCATTGCGTCCCGGAGAGCAAGCTCCGACTGCCCGTTGATCAGGTAGGAAAAACTCCGCCTGGCAAAAACTGTAGCTGAAGGCACCGACATCATTCCAACCAGCTGCATCACGGGAAATGAGCTTGTCATGTTACAGGAAAGAGATACAGATTCAGAATGCTCACTGTAAATGACAAATATAATGTATGCTTTGGCAACATTGTGCAGAAGTACAATTCATATGAATGGATAGGCACTAGAGGCAGCTTAACAGGCTGGGGGACCGAACTACTTAGGAACGTTGAACTGTTCGTTAGCTAGCCAATTACACAAGATGGTCCTTTCCTACAATAAAGTTCCAAAGTAACTTGCATTGAGCAGAAACAGTCGTGATACTAGGATAGCCTAGGTAAAAATAAACAAAGAGAATCCAAGTGATGATACCTTGGAGTAGTAGTCAATTGCAGTCTTGAAATCCTTATCTCTAAATGCAACATCACCAAACTTCTTTGTGTTCAGCATCTCTTGCACTTGCTGAGTCCATTCTTGAAAGGATAACTTCAGTTTTTACAACAGCATAAACATGCACCAAATAAAACTATCTTATCTTAACAAGGCAAATAAATGAGACTTGATAATTTCTGAACATTTCAGCAAGTAGGAACACAATGAAAAACACATCTCATATTCTAAACACAGAATAAAAAGGATTCTAATGAGCAATACAGCCTCCTAAATTGAACACTGATAAAATGCTTGGTTATCCAGTGCAAAAAAACGTTTGTTTTTTTACACTAAACAAGCAAGACTGGTGAATGCAAGTCAACTTCTCTCCATAGACAAGAGAAGACGTCTTAAATACATAACTCACACTGTATACTAATGCCCTAAAAGCTAATCATATGTAAACTATCAGAGGAAGGAACAGGAAACTATACGACGAGAAACATATTCAGGTATTATTCAGGTATGGGGCCTTCAGGAACAAGTTGGTAGTTAAAGAGGGGACAACAAACAGAAAGTTGATGAAATACTGTCAAAAGCATCATAAATGAGAAAAAAAAAACAATTGTAAGTTACCTCATTTTCTGCACCTTCATCATCTTTGCAACCCGTTTTGAGCAATATATCATGTACCGCTGTAAGGTCCATACTGGCACAGGCCTTCCCAAGTGGTGAAAGAATAGTTGGCAACACTGACGCGGCTTTTGTAATGCCCATTAACACATGTGATGCCACCTAAATTAGGATTGAAAAAAGAAATGAATGGTGTTACTAGAGCCAATGAATAATAGTAAAAAGAATGTCTGAAAAGAAGCTCAAGTTATTTACCTCCTTTTGCTTCTGAAGAGGCCCAACAGAAGACAAGAGATACTTTATATTGGGTCTGTCCCTAGCTTCAAACTGCAAGCATTTTGATGCAAGATCAACTAATTTTGAAGCATCTTCATTGGCATATTGCCCTTCCAAGGAGGAATCCATCAGCAACAGTATATTCTTTCCTCTCATCAAATCAAGTGCCTGGAATTCTAAACAGATGGAGTGAGAATCCACTGGCATAGCAACATTGACAAGTGACAATAAAACAGCCTAGCATAAGTTCACCTCATGATGTTATGTTCTATGAGCTGCACTTGGCTTTGGATAAAATAAAAATATTTGAGACAAGATGGCGCTGCGCTCATTGTCTATTTATGGAAATTCAGTGCATATCAGTAGTTGTGAACTTATGGTTCAAAGTTCATAGCAGCCCATGGTAAAACTGTTGTAATATTATCCAGGATGCAAGGGAACTGGCTACAAAAAGTAGTGATAGATATTCTTCTTGAGAAAAGTAAAGATTCAAATAAAGCATACATGACTAGGAGGAATGTGTTTCCCGCTCAAAAGATCCAACAGAACTGTTCCGTAGCTATATATCACACTCTCGGGGATGACTCTGCCTGTCATACAAGAGTAAGGCACAAATTATTCAGTGCGTCCAAATAACAAATGGTAAGTAGTAGCTGGGAGTAAAAAAGAAAAACTGCGAACAATTTACAACGATCCACAAGGTATGTATTGTCTGACACTCTGGATACCCAGGAAACAAGAAATTTTACAAGCGTATTCTTGAGACAGACAAAAAAGTTCACTAGAGGCTTATGACTTAATTTTGTGACAGTGGGCACCATAAGTCAACTAATCTATATCTTATAAACTAAAAATAAGCTCGGATATTCATTTGCACTGGAAAACACTAATAGTATCAGCTAATCATGAATGTGCTAGCAAGGATCGTGTAGTAATTGTTACCCGTTCGTAGAAACTCTGGTGGGGTGTAAGCCAGGTTAGTGCTATAACTTTTTCCGTCACGGCTGTTCTTCATTAGTCCAAAACTTGACAAGCGGGGATCACCTTCCTGACAGAAATTAGAAATTATCCATGAGTCATGACAAGTGAGAATTCCCTCAGTAGCTACAGAGGTCAGTCAAATTTCAGAGAGTAAACTTTTGTGAGCAAAATTTCATGTTCAGAGGGAGCAACAGCAGTTGCAGTGTAAAAATCAGCAGGGAAAATTAGGTAGACTACAAGCCAGCAAAGCTGGGCGTACCTCATCAAAAAGCACTCTGTACGCATTCAAATCGTGATAGATTTTCCGGTTCTCTGCATTGCAGTGTTCGAGTGCTTGTGCAATGTAATATGCCACCCTCAAACGCATTTCCCATGGCAATGGCTGCTTATCCCCTACACACAGGCAGGCCACCCCAGTCAAACAAAACCAGCATAGTCCGAACAAACCACATCTGTTTTGCATGAGCCACACGCAACTCAAATGCAGCGATGGTAGAGATGCAGGAAGCTCTTCAATTAATGCAGAGGAGATTCATGTGTTGATCCACCCTCCACGGATCAAGAACGTCACCAAGCCAGTAACAACAACTAACTGAATACGGATATGAATAGGAAGAGGAGAGTCGTGGCAGTGGCACATACAGTGGAAGAGATGCTTGGACAAGGTGTCATTGGGCATGTACTCCGAGACGAGCAGCCTCTCGTCACCCTCGGCGCAGCAGCCAATGAGGTTGACGAGGCGTCTGTGCCGCACCTTCCCCACGCCCGCCGCCTCCGCCTGCAGGAACAAGCAAGCAAACAAAAAACAAGGACGCGCATGAGAGGCGCATCGTATGGCGAGATCCGGAGCCACACAGACAGAGGCATTTGCGTTTGCATTTGTAGGAGCGCATACGAGGAACTGCTGCGGGTCGGGCCAGGAGAGGCGCGAGAAGCGCTTGACGGCGATGAGCCGTCCACCGTCGAGGCGGCCGCGGTAGACGACGTTGGGCGCCTTCTCGCCGCTCTCGGAGACGATGAGGTCGGCGCTGAAGCCCTTGGTGGCGGCCCGCAGCTCGGCCAGGCCGAACTCCCTGAAGACCGGGACCGCCCGCTTGGCGGCGTCCTTGTCGTCGCCGTCGGCCCCCGCGTCGACGCCATTCGCCGTGTCTTCGATCGGTTCGTAAACGGAAACGCAAACCCAACTGGTTAGGTTAGATTAGTATGTGCAGCGAGCGTAACTGACGAGCTAGGGGGTTAGGGTGTAGGAAGCAGCAGCAGCAGCAATGGCGGTGGTTTGCTTACCGGGATCGGCGGGGAGGGCGGCGGCGTGGTTGGGAGGCAGGGGCCCCGCCGGCTTCGACTGGAAGCACCCCATTGGAGATGGAGATCGAATCTGAAAATGCAAATGCGAATGCGAGTGGTGGGCGCGAGTGTGAAGCCAGTTTCTTCCTCTTTCTGAATTTTTTCTGTCCTGTCCTACTTTAGTTCGTTGGAATCAATGATTTAAATATTTGAATTTTGACTATTTATATAAGATAATATATATAAAAAATTATGAGATAGTATATATAAAAAATAATTGTGTATGATTTTAATTGATACAGCTAAATCCAGTATACTTTTTACTATAATTTTTCTATTGATTCTATTTCTTAAAAAATACACTATTTAAAAGTTACTTACTATAGGTAGAATATAAATATAAACTAGAAAATAAAAAAGAACTCCGTCCAAATTTGTGACGATACCTTTTTCTTCGATCGACGGATCCACTGACACAAGTTGTGTGCATAGCAGAAGACGATATTCCGTTCTTGGCCTTGATCGATTCTCTTGGAGACTGGTTTTAACCAAATACTATTAGTTGTGTTAGTGCTATCGTTTGAGTTTGCAATCGACCATCATATAGGCAAAAACATTTTGAATCCGCTCATTTAGGCTGAAATTTAGTAGTTTATGATTGAAATTACACTGATGGTGATTTATTTAGTATAATTAAATTTAAAAATTTTAAAAATTAAAAATAGATCGGCTGATCGTGCATAATACAAACGAATATAGAAAAAAACCGATGAAAAGGCTCAAAAAATACCAAAAATCAGAAAAAAAAAATAAAATAGTAAAAGTAAGTTAAAAACCAAAAAGCTTACGTCGAAATGCGCGAAACCTTCAAATCAGTGAAGTTGGACGTCAAGCTATCCTCCGTCCCTCCCTCCCCCTGCGCTTCGAAAAATTCTATTGTGCCTCCGCGATACAGAGGCCTGTGTGTCACAAGCGAACCGGGAGTTGACACGTGGCAGCAAATTAAAAATATTATTTTTTTACTGTTTTGCACTGTAGCAAGCCAATAAGCAATATTATTTTTTTGCTGTTTGTTACAGTAAAAAATTTTACTGACTTACTATAGTGCAAAACAGTAAAAATAATATTTTTTATTTCTTGCTGCCGCGTGTCAACCCGGTTCGCTCGTAACACAAATAGCTCTGTGTAACAGAGGCACAGTAGAATTTCTCATTAAGGCATCTCCAATGGTCTGAATCAGCTAGCTATATGCATGTACACATCAGCATATATCCTATGTGGAGGAAAGAGAGTATGCAAAAAAAATCGAGCCAGCTCTTCCTTAAGCACTAGTTTATAACGCCAAACGAGGCAGCCTCTATAAATTCTGTGTGTGCATGTAAGCATCAAATAGCTATCCTTATAGATAGTTCTTTAAAATGCTAGTTTTAGTGTGTACTATATAAATGATGTGGAAATCTTATAGTTAGTTGCTAGCTATAACCATTGGAGATGAGGACATCTCCAATGGTCTGAGTCAGCTATCTATATGCATGTACACATCAGCATATATCCTATGTGGAGGAAAGAGAGTATGCAAAAAAAAAATCGAGCCAGCTCTTCCTTAAGCACTAGTCTATAACGCTAAACGAGGCAGCCTCAATAAATTCTGTGTGTGCATGTAAACATCAAATAGCTATCCTTATAGATAGTTCTTTAGAATGCTAGCTTTAGTGTGTACTATATAGATGATGTGGAAGTTAGGACATCTCCAATGGTTATAGCTAACAACTAACTATAAGACTTCCACATCATCTATATAGTACACACTAAAGTTAGCATTCTAAAGAACTATCTATAAGGATAGCTATTTGATGCTTACATGCACACACATTTATGGAGGTCGCCTCGCTTGGTGCTATAGACTATCTCTAGAAGCTATAGAGAGCTGCGTTCTTTTTCTTCATTTAATATCTTCCACGTAGGACAGTTGATGACATGAACTCTCTTGTAGATAGCTGCTATAGACCCATTGGAGATGCCCTAAGACAAACGTAGAAGTAGTAATGAAAAAAAAAGTAAAGGCTGCAGACGAATTGAATGAGAGAGAAGAGAAGAAATATGCTACTAGCGGAGTCGCAGAGGCTGCAGAGGAGGCAGAGAGGTGTATGGGGCACAACACGTGGCTGGCTGCTGCGTCCAGGTTCGATGGCACGGCACGGGCCACGCAAAAGTCGCTGTCGCAGGCTCGACACGTGGGCTTTGCTGTTCGGCGGGCCACCCCCGCATCTCCCTGACAGGATATCCGGGCCCACCCGTCAGCCGATGTGACGCCACCGAACCGGGACCCACTCTGCCACGCCACAAATAAGTCAACTTGACGTCCACACTAGCAGTGAGCACTCAAAGGCCGCTTGCCAGCTCCAAACAGAGCCAACTCGTTTGCGTCTTCAATTCATTATAATTTAAAATCACTTAGAATGCAACATAAATTCAAGGACAAATTCCTCAGAACATAAAGGCTTTATCCGAGTCATTGGGCACTATACACCGTGATTTTACGTCGGCCTACAGGGCCTAATTAGCTAGCATACGGCCTTACTTTTGTTTAGTTTGACTTGTTTTATTCCATCTCCAACCGCGCTTCCATGGATCCGTTCCAAGGGTAGGTTTTTTCGGCGGTTTATGATTTTTAGTTATTTATAGTGTACACTACAATTAACTTGTAGATCTCATTCCAAAAAGATATTCTATTTGAAAACTAGTTACTGTAGAAAAGCTAAAACAAAGAGACCCTAGACCTTATGTTGACAAGAGAGATCGCTTAAATAAGATTTTAAAAATAGTTATTCCAATGATTTGATACTAAAGCTTGCTACTAGAAACCACCACCTAACAGATGCGCTACAAATTTGGTGACAAATTTGATGCTTTATAGCAGAATCGCTTATTTTTATTGTAGCTGATGATGACTTATTTGATGTGCATGCAAGGTCTGCAACAACGATGCCATAATGACCACATGCTTCACTGAAAAAGAGCTCAAATGAACCTTAAATTGGTCCCTTGCAGTAGATAGGTTCACATTTTCGTTGAAAAATAAAATCTTACTGCACCTAGCACCACCGTCTTGATAATCCAAAAATAGCTCTGTTAGCTTCTTTTCGATCCGTACGGCAAGACACTAGAGCAGGACTGACAAAGCATCGTATTCGATGTGAAATCAAGCGAAAAGGAATGAATATCGTATGCAGTTTCAGAGTCTACAAGTAAATTCAACATAAGCTACAACTCAGCGTAGCAACGTTCTCCATAAAAAAAGTTACTCGTAACGCGACAGGAAAGACAACACTTTTAAGGCGCCATCAAAATTTCTCTTGTGGTGGGACTGACAGTGACAGGTGCTATCTAATCTAGAGAGTAGAGACGGAGACTAGTTGGAATACACAGGTAATCTAAATATAAACCCGGGCTCGCAGCAAACCAAGCATCCACCGACACTTGTGCTTGTTCACTTAAGCAGGAGACAAGAGGAGGGGAAGCCGATGCCTCATGGCCGGTATCCGGCGCATAGGGTCACTGACGTGTGGATCCCACGACTCATGAGCCTACACGTCAGTGACCTAACGTCACCTGACATTACGTCAGAGAATCCCGGGGGGGGCCGGTATCACGTCCGGGGTGGCTCATGGGCTCACACGTCAGTGACCCAACATCACCTAACGTTACGTCAGAGAATCCGGGGGGGCGGTATCACGTCCGGGGTAATCCCTCCTACTTCTTTTTCTCAGACTACTCTTGGAAGCTGAATGAGTGATGTACAAGGATCAATAGGGTTTCCCATGGTTTTTGTCTATAAAATGAAGGACACGGAGGCGCCTGCCTTGCGCAGCCGTCTTCCATTGTCGAGCCTTGAGCTCTTGATGCCCACCTCTTTTCCTTTTTTTTTTCTTCTCCCTTGTGATCTCTCGTTTCGTTCTTCTCTCGCATGCACTCTTGATGATTGGATGGTTGTGACCGAGATGGGCGGCGATGAGGGATCGAAAACCGTGTGCCGGAGGCGGATGAGTCCGCCGGTGTCGGTAGCACAAATCCTCTAACTTCTGAGCCCCCCCCCCCCCCCCATCCTCGCTCTATCTCCTATTCCAGGCTTTGGATTCAGATCAGGATGTCTTTTTTGGTGGTTTTTTTTGTAGGTTTCTGATCTGTCGTCTTCGATTGCTTGGAGTTGGCTGGTTTTGGTGAATCGTCTGGGGGGCGGGCCGTGGTTGATGCGAGATGATGATGCTTTGTATATCCCCTGATGTCAAAAGTGATGACTCATCATACATCCCGACAGGCTCTGGTCGCATCTGCGCCCCGATTCCAATCATCCTGGGTTCTCGTCTGCATATGTTTTTGATTCAGATTTGGATCTATACGACGATTGCGTCGAGTCAAGGTAGAAACGGGGCAAATTTACGACAGCACGAAAACTCACAAAAGCCTTTTGAACAAGAAACGGAGCACGAAAACTCACGAGGCTGTCCAGGTATCAATCCATAACCACAGACTTCATGTAGCCTGGCCGCTTTCGCCGCCGCAATGGATGATTGCTACGCCGGCGATGACGGCCTAAGAGGCCATGTAGCCGACTATGCTCCACGACAAGTAGCATGAGACAAATAGAGCCAAACGAATAAAGCGACGGACTGAACACACACAAATAGAGCCAAAAGTTACCGGTAGCTACGATGAAAAAAAACTAATATAGTACAGAATAAGCTAAAAACCTTGGCTTCAAAGCACGAATGACACCATTACATCCCACGGTTCAAGCATAACCACACGCCACCATCAGTTTCACTATTCAACCTGTCATGTCCACAAGCATCGGTGCGTATCTAGAAAATCGATTATGTCTTCTTTTAAATAAATAAATAAAATATTTTTTTTATCATCACTGAGACAGACTTTTTGAATCAGTTTATCGGTATTTGATTTATTCATATAATCACTCCTACTAGGACAAAAAAAATCATAAACTATAGTCATCAACCGTAGCTAAAAAGAATTCACCCTACCGAATGGATCCACTCATTAGGCTAAACTGAGAATAACCCGTTAACCCCACCTAACATCAGGTTTTACTCACGCACACTTCTCCGGTATTGAGCAATTTTACCAAAATACCCCTCTACTGCTTTCGTCGAAGCTTTCCGCTTTCTTTTCCACAAAGTATCGCCCGTACTTCGTCATCTTCTACGTGACCCCAATGACTTGCCGCTAAACCTCTCACGTATTCGGATCCTACTGAACTGTCCTCGCTTGTAAACGGCTCAAGTCATTTGGTGTACCACATGCTTCTCCTCGCACATGACAGCACCTGACTTTGTTGACCATTCGGGTCGATTTGTCGATCGGACTGCTCGACTACAAAGTCGAGGACCACGCCTTCGACTACTATCAGCGGTCAAAGTCTGCTGGTCAGACTGCCAAAACAAAGTGGTCAGACTGCTTAACTTGAAGATTCCAGCAAATAGCCCAACCAGATTGTAGTCTTTTGCAAAACCCTCAAAAACCAAATTCAAACCCGCAGATATTCTAAATCAAATGTCAATTACTCATCACAACCATGGAGTGATCTCCACATGGTCTCACAATTATATTCCAGGAGACGAATACCACAACAACTTTCTCTAAATCCAGGATAGAGCTACAATTGTTGTCAATCTTATCGCTCCATCATGGAGGTTGGACTAACTTCAGTAAATTCCACTGCATGCACCATAAACAAGGTATAACCAAACTTAAGTAAATTCCAGTGCATTCCTCATAAACATGGTATAATGTCATCAGTGTCCATGAGGAAAATTGCATCGTTTCCATGCAATTACCTTAGTGCTCCCATGTGTACCATGCTCACCTGTTACAGCACCAGAAACAGCGTCCCTGGGTGAAGCATTACCTCGTGGCCCTACTCATACTTAAAACAAAGATCATGAGCATCCGTACTGCATCGTGCAGTGACAAAGTCCATTTGTGCAGATTTATAAAATGAATCTGAGCAGACAGTACTTAGTATAGTCCAATAAACTCCGATTATGAAGAGTAGATTTTATATTAACCAGTGAGAAAAGTATTCTCCTTTACCTACAAAATGTATTGGAAGATCTCTGATTCCAATGTTTCCCCTGAAGCCCTTTGTATTAAATATGCATAATCAATAATATCCAGGACATCAAAATAGCGTTTGCCTATGGCACCTCGATTGTTATTTGATGAGGTCTGTGCCTATGAAGTATGACAAAAAATCTATTAATCGATACAACATCATGATGTCGGGATCAAGAATCACCAAAGTCTTGTATCTACCAACTATTTTCTTCTTCGCTGCCAACCCAATACTCTTTTACTGCGACCAAAACCTTTTCAGGCACATGGGCGCCATCTTCGTGATCAAGCAGCTTGGACTTCCACCGCATCCCCATCACTATCGCCCTAAGCTTATTCAGCACCTCAACATTGTCCCGCAGTATGATTGCGCCCTCAGGCCGTAAAATCCTATCCATCTCCAGAAGAATGTCTTCCACGCCACACCTACCAAGTTGGACAACCTCATATTAGATGAGGACACAATCTGCCTTTGTATTACCAAGAGGGGAGAAAGAACAGAGATGACCTACTTATTCTGATATAAACTGAAGAGACCACTGGCATGTATCAGGTCGTATGTCCTAGGGTATGTAGAAAAGGCTTCACACCTGCCGACAACACAAAGTTGCAATAATGCAGGAACAGTTTCAACAAATCGACATCTCATTTGACAATAAGTACCAGAACAGAGAGTTTCAAGACTCACCAATCATGGTATATGCCAATAAGACCTCGCTCATAGATGATACCGAGAGTGTTCCTCTCTGATATCGTGGGCACAACATTCATTACCCAGGACCCCGGAGAATCAAGCGCTGCAGCAAAACTTCCAAGGCCTGCATTCATGTCCATAATATTCCTGTACCTTGAAGTGCCTATCAACTTGTTCATCCTCTTGTAAATACCGACACGCTTTTGCCACAACTTATTATCCTCCTTATAGACTTCTTCTGTAACACCTGAGGTACGACCTTCTAGAATCCTAGGAGGGATGGCAAACAGTCTCTCTGAAAACTTCTTTAGCTGCGCTCCCTCCGAGAAAGGTGTTATACAAGCTTCCATTTTCTTATACCTATAGTATTAAACCATTCAGGAAACACAATTAAAAAACTGATATAATGGAAGGACAGAAAAAAATTAGCAGACTGTCAGAGCTAGAAGTGATTCCCAGAACTCGACTCTTCCACTAAAGAGAACATTTGCATATATGAGTAGTAATCGCTGTAAACAAGGATCCATGCTCACCTTAACTTACCTCCAGAAGGGCAATAAGGGAAATCAATTCTAAAATCCAAATCCTATGATCTGTTGGTGTCTTGAAATGCTAACTGTTATACTTGTTAAGTTTATTTTGAATTTTGGGATTCTGTATGGTTACGGCTCAGTTGAGTTGACGTGGCATGTTGGTAGTTCACTGCAAGCATATAAAGCTACTATCAGATAACTTAATCACTGTGTATACATAAGAGAACGTACCAGACGTCATCTGCATCTTGAACTTTGCACATCTTGCTAGCACGACCATTTTTGTTATGGCATGCATTTGAATTTGCCTTTTTCTGCCAAATAACAGTATCTCCCTTCTCATATATTTTATCCCAGCAAAGCATTTCGGCTATGTTTTCAATTCTATTTTGTTCTTCCTCTGAATCTTGTTTGGATCTTTTCCATGTTTGGTAATTTGTCTTCCAATTGATGGGAGGACCAGATAATATCCAATAACCCCCAGGCCTCAGAACCCGGTCCACTTCCATCATGTACATCCCATCTACAGGAAGCAAAATACGATCATGAAAATTTTCACTTTGACACAAGTATTCCATTTTCTATGCATAGTTCACACCACTCACCATTTGACTTCCAGGGGATTAAGCAGCGTGAGCAATGGGCCATATCAAAAGATCTAGATGGGTATGGGAGATTTATAGTTCCAAGCACTCCAATTACTGCAGGGACACCTCGCTCCAAAGCAAATTGGACCTGAGCTGCATGTGAGTCTCGAGGTGCGAAGGACATGGTTAATATATTTCTGTCCATTAGGTAAGCACCCCAGCTTGCAACCTACGCATGGTAAAAAATGTTACTCCAACTACAAAAGGGAGGGGGGAACCAAGAAAGTACTAGCATAAGGTAAATGAGAAAATGGAATCATCATAGTCGTGAAAATGCTGAGAAGTTGGACTAAGAAGAGTAGAGGACACTAAAATCTGATGACTTAGTGCTATGAAGTAGAGATATTATGAGTAGCAGATAAGTGCTAATGCATCTTCAAGGGAAGAAATGGCTAAAAGATGTGCTTAGTGGACATACCCCACATCCAGTATCAAGAGCAGTCCTAACGGTACCATCAGCAAGTGGAATGACGGATGCAAGTTCATCAATGTAAGCATTTGCTCCATTGGGAAACATTGTCTCTCCTCCTGGAAATTTAAACATATCTCCCTGATATTGGATCCAGTTCTGAACAGCTTTCTCGACTGTCAGACTCTTATATGGAGCATTCGCATATGGAACATACTCACGGCTCTTGGGCCAAGGGAAAGGGATGACATAGCCTTTTGGTGCTGGGATTAGACAGTGCAGTTTCTCATTCTCTGCAGGACAGTGCCTCTCCCGGTAGGTCATATTTTCTCTAGGAAAGGTCATTGCTCGGTTCTGATCTTGACAAGGAGTATAGTCACTGTATCGAATATGGCATGGCTCAAACACTTTATTGTTCATGACCAATGGATTAACACCACCTCTGCTATGATGGGTCTCAAAATGAAAATTTGGCAAGATTGTACAGGCTGTTTCTTGCATGAGTTGCATCACCATCGCTTGTATAGCATCACCCGTTCCTCTCCCACCTATCTTCCAAGCGCCTAGTATATAAAAGAAGCAGCACAAGCCCATCACAATTACTACTGACATCGTGCTCCATGTTCTACGGTCACCTTGATTCATTCTCGAGCCCCTCATGACCCTGAAATTATTGCAGGAAATCATAAGTACTCGCTTTCAATGAATTGGACCATTTACAATGTATATCGTATGGATAAGATATCCAAACCATTAATGAGATGTCAAAAGCACAAACGTAAGATGTATCAAATCAAACCAAATAGTACTTGCCACCGCTTGGGGACATTAGTGGAGTAATCAGGAGATAGATGTAAACATAAGCACTTATTGAAACATGAATGACAGTTTATTCACAATTTTCTTTTGGTATCAGTATATGCAACTAAATATCAACAATTAGATAGTAGCGTTGAATTTTCGAGTGGCACATGATCCCTTGTCTATGATTTTGTACCTAAGGAGTGGGGCAAACTACAAATCAGTCTAATTGATTATCCTAACGGCAATTGCATCAGGTGATGACTAGAGTTGGCAACAAAAACAGCAAATGATTTTTGGTTAGTGACATCAAATTCACATGTAATCAATCTATTTCTAGGTGTTAGGAGCTGTGTTAGATGAAACCAGACATGTTTTACATGTTAGAGATATATGTATAGTTTGTTATTCCCCATTGTTATGAGGGGTTCTTTGCATATTTACCACCTGTACTTTGTGTATATATACCGGCCCATTAGCCTCATATTGAATACAAGTGCTATTCATAACATGGTATCAGAGCCTAGGGTTTGTCATACCTAGGGCCGGCCGTGCTTGTCTCCAGATCGGATCGGCAGCCTTCCCCGAGCGCTGCCGCCTCCTCCTCCCTCACGGACGCCGCCGTCGTCCTCCGTCGCCACGACCTCCTCGGGGTGGCTCCATCTGCCGCTCGTCTCCGCCGAGATCGACGCCCTCCGCGCGGTGACGCACGTCCCAAAGACCTGCGAGGCTGGTCGGCCGCCGGTCTTCCTTCTCTCGCTGCTGCCGACCCGGACGCCGCCTCCCGACCTCTCGCTCGAGCGCCTCCCGAGCCGCGCGCGCTCCCGGACGCCGCCGCCTTTCCTGTGCCGCGCGCTTTCCTGTGCCCCAGCCGCGCGCCGCCGTCTTCTGTGCGCGCGCTAATCGGCCGCTCGCCGCGCCGCCGCTGCCGCCGTCTCCCCTAAGCCGTGTGTGCGTGCGTTGTAACGGGCCAAAGGCCTGTTTTAGCCGGTTTTAGGGTTTAGCCGGCCGGGGAAAAAAACGTCGTTCTAACCGCCGCGCCGTCCAGCGCCGCCTGTTAGACTTCGTTGCCTTGGTCGCCGCGCCGTCCAGCGCCGCCTACCAATGGGCACCGTTTCCCTCCCTCGCTGCCCGGTGATCTTTGATGGTGTTAATTACACCGACTTCGTGTCTCACATGCGTGGTCTTCGTCTCTGGGGCGTCCTCTCTGGCGATGTCACCTGCTCGCCTTGCCCTATTCCTCCGACGGAGCCTACGCCTGTTGCATTGCCCCGACAGCGATAAGGTGCTGCGATGATGAAGGCGATGATAAAGCGCCTCGCCTACCAGAGGCTCGATTCCTACAAGGATTGTCGACCGTCTACACTCGGTGGTACGATGACGACGCGGCCGCTGCTTTGTCTTCATCGCGGTGTCATGCCTCGATTTTCTTCTAAGGTTGTGGGACTCCTTCGCTTTCGGATGTGGACTCATCTTCGTCGGCGCTCACGAGCCCTCCGGTGATGCCTCGCACTGTCCGTGGTCCGCCAGAGCACTCTCTTCAGCAGGTGATGCTACCGTTGACGCTTTACGCTCGAGTTCTGCATGCGGCGTCGCTTGGACTCACTTCACTGCTTTTGTTGTTGTACTGTCCGTGCTTTGCTGGATGTACGTCTTGACCGAGTTTCAGCGAGTTTACGAGTTCCTTACTCGCTTCGCCCCGAGTTCGAGCAAAGGCGTGCCCAGCTCCTTGCACGCCACCTCGTGTCACTCTCCGGAGGCTCTTACCGAGATACGCGAGAGGAGACTCGTTTGAGTGGTGCCGGTGCGATACCACTCCCCTCGTGCTCGCCGCTCGTCCGCTGCTACATCGCCTCCTCCGGCGGCTACCACGGTGGTGGTGGCCGTCCTCCGTCTGGAGGTGGCCGTCCTCACTGTTCCTCTGCTACAAGGATGGCCACACCGAGTCCCGGTGCTACAAGAAGAAGCGGCATCTTTCACGCCGTTCTTCTCGGCACTAGTGCTTCTACGACGACGTGCGCCTCGACTTCTTCAGAGCTTCTCTCACCGAGGGAGATAGCCGACTTCGACGCCTACTTGCCGCCGTGTTCTCCTCGGCGAGTTCTGCGAGTTACGCTCATCGACTCTTCGGCACCGAGAGACCACCTCCTACGATCAGTACCTCCCGTGGATTCTTGATTACGGAGCATCTTTTCACATGACTCGATCCTTCCACTCTGTCTTCTATTACACCTCTTGATTCTCCTTTCGGTGTTCTTACTGCGATGGTACATCTCTTTCTGTCTGCAGTCGAGGATCTCTTAACAACTCATCTTTTCATGTTCCTTCATTGCTCATGTTCCTCGCCTTACCTTGCGACTTCTTTCTGCTGGGCGATTCGACCTTGGTTATCGGGTCATTCTCGACTCGACTCTTGTTGTGTTCGGGATCGCCACACGGAGCTCTGGTTGGTTCGGCCTCGGCGCCGTGACTCACGGCGTCTCTGGGAGCTTGGCGGCTTCACCTTCCTTCCGCGCCACCATCGCCGCCGTCTCTCCGCTTCGCCGCCGTCTCACCGGCTTTTCCAGCGGTGGCATCACCATCTTGGCCATCTGTGTGGATCCCGCCTCGCCGTCCTTAGTTCGCCGTGGTCTTCGGGGTGCATCTCAGAGACGTGTCTTTAGATTGTCAGGGCTGTAAGTTAGGTAAACAGATCCAGCTTCCTTATCCTCATAGTGAGTCTGTGTCTCAGCGTCCTTTTGATCTTGTTCATTCAGATGTTTGGGGTCCGGTTCCCTTCGTTTCGAAAGGGGGTCATCGATATTATATCATTTTTATAGATGATTTTTCTCGCCATACTTGGATATATTTCATGTCTTCTCGTAGTGAGGCCTTGTCTATCTATAAAAAATTTGCCACTATGATTCACACACAGTTCTCCACTCCTATTCGTGTCTTTCGTGCTGATTCTGCTGGCGAGTACCTCTCTCGTTACCTGCGCAGCTTCCTTGCTGAGCAGGGCACTCTCGCTCAGTTCTCTTGTCCTGGTGCTCATGCTCAGAATGGTGTCGCTGAGCGCAAGCATCGTCACCTCCTTGAGACAGCTCGTGCTCTGATGATCGCCGCCTCTATTCCACCTCACTTTTGGGCCGAGCCTGTTTCCACTGCCACCTATCTCGTCAACATCCAGCCTTCTTCTGCTCTTCAGGGAGCGATCCCTGTTGAGCGTCTCTGTGGTCTTCTTCCTGACTACTCTACCCTTCATCTGTTTGGCTGCGTTTGCTACGTTCTCCTCGCCCCTCGAGAACGCACCAAACTGACCGCTCAGTCTGTTGAGTGTGTCTTTCTGGGATACAGTGCCGAGCACAAGGGCTATCGGTGCTGGGATCCTGTTGGTCGTCGGATGCGGGTTTCTCGGGATGTGACTTTCGACGAGTCTCGTCCATTCTACCCACGCCCCGCCTCTCCTTCGGCTTCCTCTGTGGAGTCTCTATCTTTCTTGACCTTTCCGAGATACACCTATATCTGCTTTGCCTCGTCCACTGTCCCACCGAGTCTCCACATATTCCTCCCGTGGCCTCTCCGTCGTTGTCGCCGCCGTGTCGCCTCCACGACTCCCGTGCTCCTCCCACTGATACCTCCTCCTCTTATCTTCTACACTCGCCGACCTCGTATTGAGGATCTTCCGGATGAGCCATCTTCTTCGATGTTCCTCTTCTTCGATGCTCCATCTTCCCCGATGGGTCATCTTCTCCTCGCTACGCTCTCCACGATCGCCGATCGATTCGGCCTCTGCCTGTTTTGCCTTCTTGGCGCAGCCTACTCGTGAGCTTTGTCTCCTCACCGGATGTTGTTACTCACCCCGAGTGGCAGCTTGCCATGGCCGAGGAGATTGCTGCCTCGAGCGCATCTTGGTACTTGGGATCTTGTTCCTTTTCCATCTCATTCTCATCCCATCACTTGTAAGTGGGTCTATAAGATTAAGACTCGCTCTGATGGCTCTCTTGAGCGCTATAAGGCGCGTCTTGTTGCTCGTGGTTTCCAGCAGGAGCATGGTGTTGACTACGACGAGACTTTTGCTCCGTGGCTCACATGACCACTGTTCGCACTCTTCTTTCGGTGGCGTCTGTTTCGCCACTGGTCTGTTTCTCGGCTTGATGTCAAGAATGCCTTTCTTAATGGCGAGTTGCGTGAGGAGGTCTACATGCATCCGCCACCGGGTATTCTGTTCTCGAGGGCATGGTGCATGCCGCTTCGCCGCTCTCTCTATGGCCTTAAACAAGCCCCTCGTGCTTGGTTTGAGCGTTTCTCCTCGTGGTCACCGCTGCTGGCTTTTCAGCTAGTGATCATGATCCTGCGCTCTTTGTCCACACTTCGTCTCGTGGTCGGACTCTTCTTCTCCGTATGTTGATGATATGATCATTACGGAGATGATTCGAGTACATTGCCTTTGTCAAGGCTCGTCTTAGTGAGCGATTCCTTATGTCGGACCTTGGTTCTCTTCGTTACTTCCTTGGGATTGAGGTTACTTCCACTCCGGATGGTTTCTTTATGTCCCAAGAGAAATATATTCAGGATCTTCTTGATCGCGCCTCTCTCATCGATCAACAGATCGTTGAGACTCCCATGGAGCTCAATGTTCACCTCCGACTCTCGATGGCGAGCCTCTTTACGATCCGACTCGCTATCGTCATTTTGTTGGGAGTCTTGTCTACCTTCTGTTACTCGTCCGGATATCACTTATCCAGTTCATATTCTGAGTCAGTTTGTTTCAGCTCCCACTCAGGTCCACTACAGCCACCTTTTTCAAGTTCTGCGATACCTTCGCGGGACTATCTCTCGCCGTCTCTTCTTTCCACGTTCCAGCTCGTTCTGACTTCAGCCTATTCGGATGCTACTTGGGCCAGCGATCCTCCGATCGCGGTCTATCTCTCGCATCTTGTATTTTTCTTGGTGGTTCTCTTATTGCCGGAAGACGAAGAAAAGCATCGCAGTGTCCCGCTCGAGTGCGGAGGCCGAGTTGCGAGCTATGGCTCTCTTGATGCAGAGATTACTTGGCTACGGTGGTTACTTGAGGATTTTGGTGTTTTGTCACTACACCGACTCCTCTCTTGTCGACAAAGACAAAGTGCTATCGGATTGCTCGTGATCCTGTGAAGCATGAGCTCACCAAGCATATTGGTGTTGATGCTTCTTTCATAAGGTCTTGTGTGCATGATCAAGTGATTACTCTTCAGTATGTGCCTTCAGAGTTTCAGATAGCGGATTTCTTCACGAAGGCCAAGACTCGAGCACAGCACAGCTTCTACCTCTCCAAACTCAGTGATGTTGATCCACCATGAGTTTGAGGGGGGTGTTAGAGATATATGTATAGTTTGTTATTCTCCATTGTTATGAGGGGTTCTTTGCATATTTACCACCTGTACTTTGTGTATATATACCGGCCCATTGGCCTCATATTGAATACAAGTGCTATTCATAACATTACAAACCCACCCTCATGTGTATTTTAGTTGGAAGAGGGAAATTCCTAGGTAATTACTAATTAGATTTAAGCATCAGGTTTGTTGCTTTGCCATGTGCATTCCCATCAATCATGTGCCTAACCAGTTTAGATGCCTCTTTAATTTCAGAAGGTGGATACTTAAGTCCTGAAGCAACCCACCGATAGAATGACTAGTTCATAGGATCATACTACAGCGGGATTGAAATTCATGTCCGTAGTGCGATCAACGGAGCTGGTGATCCCTCGTCGCCTCTTCGGAGACGTTGCCTCGGAGGTTCATCTTCACGCAAGGTAGACCGAAGTTAGGGTGGCTCAGTTGGAGAAGATTAGGGGCTTGGTTGAAAGCAAGGACGGAGAAGAAGTTCTGAAGCTTAGTCTTTCTAGCTTTTTTATAGTCTTTAAGCTCTGATTCTTACTGTTGTGTACTCCTCAGTGTTGAGGCTTTGAGCCTAAGAGCTCGTGTAACTTTTGGCTGTATATATCCCAAGTGGATATAGAGACCGGATTTTATATCCTTTATCTAAAAAAGCTAAACAACTAAGCTCCTAGCGAAGCATCATTGCATGCGCCATAGGGATCAGAAGCCAAAAAAAAAAAACCGTTGCAATCGCCAATGCTTTCTGGGTTCGTGATTTTGATACAACCAACCCAACCATGATTCGAATCAGGGAGGCTATGCTGTCCTCCACAACTACGGTAGGTGGCTTGGGAATTCTGATCCCACAGACCATAGCGATCCGTAAACCCAAGAAGCCCAAGTTAGAAGGCAATCGCCGAGCAAAACGAAGATTAAAATTATGGGATACCAACGGGAGCAGAATTGAAACAGCGGTTTGGAGGAAGCAAACCTCTCTCTATCTCTTCTCTGCAGGGGATGGGAATAGCAGTTTAACTTCAAACTCTCCGCGGCGGCGGTGGCGGGGACGGTATGAAGCGGCCGGCTAGTATATACAAGAAGACGTGGGGGGACGCGACGCGGGAATGCAACAGAGGAGCCGGCCGGCCGGCCGGCCGGCCGGTTGGAGAAGTCGCCCGGAATTGAATGACCCGTACGTACGCGCTTGGCTTCGCCGCTTGTCCGCTACTCATTTTGATCCTAAAAGGGTTCACTATGCAATCAACTCTATTTTCGATCAGATGTCACCAGGTTCATCATGAAACTATAACCTTTGTGACATATGACAACAGATGATGCCATCTATATGGCATCCCGGTCTAATCTCTAAGTTCAGAATGCTACTATTACTTTATAGAAATAACTGCCTATTTAACATTTAAATAAAACCACTTTAGAAAAAATACCATAAAAAACCGGTTCACTTTAATACCACCTAATTTTTATTAAAGTTGAGTAAAATACCATCCCGTCTGTTCTGTTTCCATCTCTATTACGTTACTCACCCCGCCTCATCTAGACGATTCGAGCTCCCCTTCCCCGGCCTCCCCCGCCTTCCTTGCTCTGCACGTGGCTCGTTGCCGCGTGTTTGTCTGTGGACTACGGTGTTGATGAGCATAAGCAGCAGAAGCAGTGCTGCGGTGGCGGTGGCTCCAGCGTGATGTTCGGCGAGTGCTGCAAGCGACATCGCCTTGGGGTGCAGTGATGCGCTCTGGTGAGGCACACTCACCATTTCTTCTGCCTTTATCTTTTGTTGGTTTTGCTGGATCATTGCGCGGCTGTACGTGCAAATCGTGGTGCAATTTCAGAGCATCGATTGTATCGCCCGAGGCAAAGGTGTGAGTTTTACCCCGTTTTGGGCATCACATTGTGCGTGTGCACGCGCGATGTGGGTGGAGAGGGAGGATAATTCCCTGGATTGCGAAAAGGATCTTGGTATATTGAGCAGTAGTTTTATTCATGTAGGGTTTTGGTCCCGTCGTCAGGTCCTGTGTGTCTGCATGGGATGCATATGTTTGTGGTGAATTGGTGGCTTCGACATTGTTTTTGTTTAGCTTGGCTTGCTCTGCTTGTTCGCACAATTGCAATTTTTTTTCTTTTTCGAAAAGGGAAGCTTTATTGATTTCAAGTATGTTAATCAAGGTGATACATCAACTTGAAATCCTCCCGGCCTCTGCCTGGGCGGCACACAGCCTTACAAAAAAGTGGAAAATAAAAGGGATACACTAATGACAATCAATCCGAAGACTAGACCGCCACCCATGTGCCCGGGCAAAAAACTCCTTGGCCACCTTCTCCAAGGAACGCGAGGCCGCCACAACCATATCTTGCGAAGCGGTCTTCTGTAGAATAACCCAGGAACGGAGCCAAAGCGAAATTGAGAAAATAACCTGCAAAAATGAAAGTTGTTTGTTTTCAAATACCATTGTATTCCTGCATAACCACATAGCCCAACAAGTAACAGCGGCTCCAAGAAGAACTAAAGACTTTAAGTCCTGTCGAAACCCTCGTAGCCAAGTACCAAACATATTGGACACACTACGAGGCTGAGAAAGACCACAAGACGCATGGACCACCGCCCAAACCATACGAACTAACCGGCACTCAAAAAACAGATGTAGGATCGTTTCATCTTTATGACAGAAACAACACTGTTTGCTGCCTTGCCAATTTCGTTTCACTAAATTATCCTTTGTTAAAATTACGCCCCGTCGAAGATACCACAGAAAAATCTTGATCTTCAAAGGTACTTTTAACTTCCATAAGCGTTCGTTAGAATTGGGCACATCCTGATGGATCAATGCCAGATAGTGGGATTTTACAGAAAATTCTCCACTCCTATTCAGGTTCCATCGGAATTCATCTTCCTCTTGGCTCAAAACAATGTTGGTCAGTCGTGAAAGGAGATTGTTCCACGACTCTAGCTTGTGACCAATAAGGTCTCTGCGCCATGATATAGTTGGTGGGTATGAGCTCAACACTTCGGCCACTGTATCTTGTTTCTTGCGGGCTATGCTATACAGTTGAGGATATCGATCACGTAAAGTTCTATTTCCTAGCCACTTATCCTCCCAGAACCGTACCTGCGATCCGTCTTTAATAATAAAGGATCCAAACCGCAGAAAATCCCGTTTAATCTTCATCAGGCTGCCCCAGAAATGAGAGTCCCCACACTTCCACTGCACCTGGACAAGAGGTGTTGTGTCCAAGTATTTTTTGTGTAATATTTGTTGCCAAGTACCGTCTGTTTTCGATGAACCGATACACCATTTCTTGAGTAGTGCTGTATTCTTGGTCTCAGTGTTATGAATCCTAGCCCTCCTTGTTCTTTAGGTTGGCACAGATATCCCATTTGGCTAGACGATATTTCCTTTTATGCTCGTCGCATTGCCAAAAGAAGCGAGACCGATAATAGTCTAATTTTTTAAGAACACTCTTTGGTATCTGAAAGAAGGACATCATATACATGGGAAGACTACTAAGGACTGAATTTATTAAAGTCAAGCGTCCCCTGTTGATAGATGCTTGCCTTTCCAACTATCGAGGCGTTTCTCAAAACGTTCTTCTACTTTTCGCCAATCATCCTTTGTTAATTTCCTATAATGAATAGGAATACCCAAGTACCTCATTGGGAAAGTACGGATTACTGACCAAAAGATCTTTGTATTGGTGTCAGATTCCTTGGCTTCTCCGGCGTAAAATTTCGCTCTTATGGAAATTTATTTTCAAACCAGATATTTGCTCAAAGGCACAAAGTAACAACTTCATGTTAGTAGCCTTTACCAGGTCGTGCTCCATGAAGAGGATCGTATCGTCAGCATATTGGAGTATGGATAAACCACCATCTACCAGATGTGGCACCACCCCACTAACTTGACCATCTGCTTTGGCTCTGTTAACAATTGTTGCAAGCATATCAGCAACAAGATTAAAGAGAATTGGCGATAAAGGGTCCCCTTGTCGGAGACCTTTTTTTGTTTGAAAATAGGGACCGATATCGTCATTAACATTGATCGCCACACTTCCGCCCGAAATGAAAGAATGCACCCAAGAAATCCATTTAGATGAGAAACCTTTCATCCGTAGTGTTTGTAATAAGAACGACCATCTTACTTTATCGTAGGCCTTTTCAAAGTCAATTTTGAAAATTATACCACTGAGTTTCTTACGATGAAGTTCATGGACAGTTTCATGCAAGATGACTACCCCTTCAAGGATATTACGTCCTCTCATGAAGGCTGTTTGAGTTGGGCTAATAACGTGGTCTGCAACTGAATTAATCCGTAACGTTGCAACTTTTGTGAAAATCTTGAAGCTCACATTCAGTAAACAAATTGGTCTGTATTGCTGAATTTTGTTTGCGTCATGCACTTTTGGCAAAAGGGTTATTACACCAAAATTAAGGCTGAACAGAGGAATATCACCCTTATGCAAATCATGGAACATCTGCATGAGGTCTTGTTTAATGATATCCCAACACTTCTGATAAAATTCAGCTGGGAATCCATCAGGACCTGGAGCCTTGTTGTGTTCCATGTCAAATACTGCTTCCCGAATCTCCTTTTCGGTGAAAGGGGCCGTTAGGAATGCATTCTCACTCTGACCAACCTGAGGGATATCCTCTATCCTGTGTTCCTCCAACAGGAAAAAGTTATCATCAGGAGGCCCAAACAAATCTTTGTAAAATTGGGTGATATAGCTTTTAAGGTTGGCATGTCCCTCGATTTTTCCATTGTCATGCTCCAACGAGAAGATACGTTTCTTCCTATGTTTACCATTAGCCACCATGTGAAAGTACCTAGTATTATTATCTCCTAGGAGCACATCAGTGACCTTAGCTCGTTGATAGAACTTGATCTCTTCCTCCCGTAGGAGTTTAGCCAGATTATCCCGAGCAGTTTGTAATTGATTACACTCCCCGTCGGACAACACACGACCTCCTGCGTCTATATCCAATGAGGAAATTATAGACTGGCAATGGATTTTTTGCTGTTTGTGCACTCCATGGGTATGTCCTGCCCAACCCCGGAGGTGTTTTCGCAAAGCCCCCATTTTCCTATTCCATCTTTGAACCGAGTTTTGGCCATGTACAGGCTTGTGCCATATTTCTGCGACACGATCCAAAAAATCCTCTCGGGAGAACCAACTGAGTTCCATTTTGAACTGTTTTACAATTCCCAAGTAGGAAGGTTCGCCAGTGTCTAAAAGCAATGGTGTATGATCAGAAAGCCCTCTATCAAGGGCCTGTACTGATACCAACGGATATTTAAATTCCCATTCAGTCGTGATTAACACCCTATCCAACTTCTCATAGGTAGGTTGTGGTAAGGAATTTGCCCAGGTAAATTGCCGACCTGTTAACTCGATTTCCCGAAGATCAAAGCTGTCTATAACTGCATTGAACAAGAAAGGCCATCGGCCGTTGAACCGGCTATTACTTTTCTCCTTACTATTTCTCATAATATTGAAATCCCCTCCTATGAGAGTAGGCAATGGGTTCTGTTGGCATGCACGGACGAGTTCAGACAAGAAAGGAGATTTGAACTCCTCTTGTGCTGGACCATATACAGCCATAAGAATCCATTGGAAGTTGTCGCGTTTATTTCGGAGATGGAATTTGATATAAAATTCCCCTTCCACAATTAAAGTTAACTCAAGGACCGTTGTATTGACCCCCAGAATTATACCGCCCGACCGGCCCCTAGGGGGGAGACAGTGCCAAACAAAATCTGCTCCTCCCGAAAGACGAGACATATTTGCTTTGGACATATCTTGTTTACCGGTTTCCATGACAGCCACAAAATCAAGTGTTAGGTCCCTAATTGCCTCAGAAATGTAACGAAATTTAGCCAAGTCTGAAAGACCTCTGCTATTCCAAAAGAGTCCCTTCATGGTGAAACCGATTTATTAGATGTTTTACCCCTTTTTCGTGCCTTCGCTTTTTTGGACAATGACTTAGACTTACGACTGGATGCCTTAAGATAACAAATTCTTGTGTCCAGGTCCAAATCGTCTAAGCCTACATCTGTTACTTCCTTAACCAAGTGAGTAATAAGAGATCTTTCGTTAGATTCTTCATCATCACTTGGTGCAAAAGGATTATTCTCACAAATACTTGCAACATGCTCATCCCCCTTTACTCTTGGCAAAACAGAGAATCTATCTACTTCCATTCTCTTAAGGGCATTTAGAGATAGACTAATTGCATTAGTACTAGTACCCAAAGAGAAACCAATATTATGCAGATTCGAAATGCATTTGTCTCTTGATAATTGTAGAAAAGATGGCGATATGGAGTTACCTGGTGGCGATATACTTGGTGAAGTCCCAGATTGGAAAATATGTTCCCCCTTGGCTTCACACAGGATGTTGCTATCCAGGTTTCTCAGCGCTGCTCTCTTCATTGCTTTCTCCATCACTAGCTCATCAGCTGCAGCAATGCCTCCTGCAGAATATGAGTAGTTTGAGCGAGCACTACGACGTTTGCCATCCAAAATTACCGACCCAAAACTAGTCATACATGTGTTGCTGGTCTGGGTGGGTTTAATTGGAGTGTTCAACTCATTATCAGTGCTCACCGAAGGGAACTGCATGGCAACATCACTTGACGTTTTGTCCATAACCATCCTCCCGCAAGTCACTTCGTGACTCCCACTCACGGTCAGTTCCTGGTGATGTTGTGGTGTAACAGCTTCAATCCCCATTTTAGGTGACAAACCAGCCCTTCCTCCACTGCCAACAATCACCCAAATCGGATCCACAGCAGCCTCATCTCCTTGTTGATTTGTAAATTTTGTGCTTCCCGGACTTGGTGTAAAGCCTTGCCTAGGTCTTGTCACCAAAATAGAAGACAAGGATGAGGATGTTTTCAGAGGTATCGGTTTTGTTGGCGGACAAGGGCGATTTTTCCCCAAAGGTGTCACCGCTATAAGGGTTTGCATTTGTGTCGGACCCGAGGAAAATTCCTTGTACTCGCTGGGAGTATGGCTTGAATTAGTATCACTGGGACCATGTTTGAATTTTTTGGATGCTGCTGATTCTGGTCCCTTTTCGGAAGAGCCTCCCTTATTATCCCCTAAGTCATCCCGATCCATTGGATCATGGTTCTCAGGTGGAGATAATGCTGGTTGAAACTTGTCATCTTCCAAAGTGAAAGTGATTTGATAACCCTCTATCCCAAAGACCAGGTCCGTGGTGAAAGGTAACTGACTCTTGTCCAACATGCCAATTCGAACACGAATGACTCCTTTTTTTCTATATGTGAGCATGTCCACAGCGAGAGTCGCTCCAATGACACTTCCCAACGCCCAAAACACCAAATAGTGTCTGAATGCATGTGGTACTCCAGTAATGTGCACCCACACTTCCTCCAATTGATATGTAGGAATAATATCATTTGCACTTTGCCATGCTGCGATAGTGAGTGTGACACCATGATTCTTGAGCTGATAACCGATGTCAGTCATCCTTTGTAACTCTTCTTCCGTCGGGAAGGCGACAAGGAACGAATCTTCACCATGAGGTAAAGCCTCCCACTGCCAATCAGCCCTGGATATTTTTGCTAACTCAGCCAACCTCTGGTGATAACTGTCCTCCCAAGACTCTAACCAACGCAGTGGGTGCAGGATTCGGAGCCTCGAGCTTATAGTCAATATCTGAAATCCTAATGAAGCCAAACTCCTTTTGTCCAGAACTGAAAAAGGCAGCATTTGGTTTAGGCATTTTGAGAATAGGACATTTTGATGACAAATGGGAATTTTTCTTGTTGCATATGATACAATCAAGATCGCTTTACATTCCTCATTTAGGTGCCTCCACTCTTGCATCTGAAACAAAAGGCCTTTTTCTTGACAATACCTTGATCGGCTTGTCGATCTTCGAGTCTCGACTTCCCTTGCTGGGTGGACTCGCCATGTCGCGACCATCGCCGGAATTGGCTTGTAGCGCTGTGATTGATGGCTCGTCCTCGATCGAAGAGCCCGCCAGCACCACGGCCCCGAGCACCAAAGATTGCGCCATACAAATCATGACCAGCAGGACCTTCGTTACGATCATGAAGACCGCCTCGACCATGGAATTGACCATCCTGCCGGCCATAATCATGTCCTTCTCCCCGTCCTCGTCCACCACTTCCGTCGCTGCGGCCCCCTTGGGATTGAACCGCCACGACATCGCCCCCAAATCCTCACCGCGCTTCGACCTAGACCGCGCCGGGTCTCAAACGATCGAGGGTAGGGTGGCATGACGACGATCTCAGCGAACGACGGCGCCCCCGGGGACCAAATCGATTTTGTGATGGGAGTTGAGATACCGCCGTCAGAATTTTCCGGCGGAGAATGAACTGAGGTAATCCCACACACCGATACCCTATTACGGTTCCTGGGCCCAGTTGGCAATAAAGCCCACCAAGACCTTCCAAAATCCCGGGCACGTTTGATCAACAGCGAGGTGCAAGGCCTATCCGATTTGGAGTTCGAATTTTGAAATCGCTCTTGATTGCCCCGATCAGATGATTTGTCGCCCAGGAAGTTCGCCGGCAAGAAAGCCTCGAGGGTTAACTCCGGCGGCAAGCGACGTTTGGGAAGAGGTCCTTTCCAGGGACGAACAGCGTTTCGACGAATGGGAATCGGTCTGCCTTGCGGCCGAGAAGTAATCTTCCGGTTCCTCAAAACAGAGGCCGACAAACGTTCCTGTGTATCATCCGACAAAACTGCTGCACACAAGTTAACATGGTGTTCCCGTTCATGATCCGGCAAGGTACCAGGACCCGAAGTAGGCAATCCCTGTTCCTGGTCTGACGCTAAATTATCCTCCCACCATCTACTTCCTTTGGGGAATCCCATATCACACCAAAAGTTTTCCACCAGTTGCAGATCTGATGTTATTGAATCAGCACTGTGAACCAAATTGCCCTTTGTGGCATGATGTTCATTTGCAAATTGAATTACCTCCTCAGAAGAGAATCCTTCCATGAAAGCCTCATGGTAGGCCACTTCAAACTGTCCTTCAGGAAAATCAAGTGCAGCACACCGACCAGGAAGTGCCGATCCTCCGATTTCCGAAATTGACGCATCCCCAACCCCTGCAGAAACACAGCGTACCTGTAAGCCCCTGTCGCCGATGGAGAGATCGACTTCCCTGTTCTTCGCAGACCCAACAATGTCAGTTTGGGATCCACCCTTGTAGATCCCCAACCCAGGATCGCCTAGATCGCCCCCCTCACTCTCCATCTTCTCCTCGAATGACCAGCCTTATATGGTTTCTTATGTGTGATTAGGTATACTAAGAATGGAAACCCTCGTTGATTTTATTTGCTGATAGAATGCTGCTATTTCTCGAGGCATGGTCCTATTCTAGATTTGGCTCGTATTTGCGCTAGATCGCACAATTGCACTTATTAGCAGCACTTGGGTTTGACTAGAGAGTTGAGGTAGAAATATAGAATAAGCTTGCACTAGTATTGTAATCTAAGAGGAAGGGCGTGAAAGACTCCAAAAGTCTGAAAAATATTGTAATAAGAAACGCAATTTTGGATATTCACCAGCTTCAGCTTCTACCTGCTAGTGGTTTCATTCGGTTGAAGTTTTGATGCATGTCTCTTTAATTAGCAGGCAAACTGTAGTCGTACAATAATTTTACTTTCTTGGCTTGAATTAAGTTGTGTACCAGCAGCACGGGGTGGCAAATTGGCACTTAACGATGCTACTTGCCTGCTTCGTTTGTCTGCCAATTGTTTGTTGTATGTGCTGACTCAAGCAGACAAGGATCTAAATGAAATTCATCACAATTTGCAGGAATGACCATGGTTGTTGCCTTGCAGATACCTGTTATCCATAAATTCACACAAGTTATGCAATATCAAGTAGGTATTTAATGATGCAATTGAAGCATTGAGGTCTCTTACAAGAAAATGAACCCATTTTGTGTTCCTTTTGCAACTACTAATATGGGCTCTGCAATACTTGCAATAGATCTGGTGCGATATGATCTGTCCTTCATTCTTTTGCATAACTTTGTAAGTTAACAACGATCATGGTTTTTGATGGCTCATATCTTCCGTGATTCATAGGGCTGGGTGGGGCCAAATAGTCTATTTCCACTGCTTGTGCCACCAGTAACTTCTGTATCCTCAATGCAGCAAACCATATCAGAAGAGGGGAAGCTGTAAGTAACTTCATGTTTGCATGATCTCTTCTACAAGTGAGTACTATTTTGTTTGATCTTGTTTCCTAATCTTCCAGGATGTTATGCTCCGTGGTGGTTCTAATGCACCGCTCGTCCCAATTGGTAGGTGGTCCTGATAATTGAAGACTAGATATCATTTTTTCTCAATTTCCACTTTGTTGTTCTTTCTTCTTCAGTTTCCCACTGCTTATCTCAATCTTTGCTTTTTTTTAGTGTCTAAATTATTACATGCAGGATTAGGAGGTTTTGTGGCCTGCAGGTTTTGTCAAAGAGTGCTCCACACGTGAGTAAACGTGTGCAAACCAATGACATTTGGATGTCTTCCCTAACATAGTGGTATAATGGCGAATTTGTGAAAATTTCAGTGGTATTAAAGTCAACCATTTTTTGGATGATATATTTCTAAAGTGGATACATTTCGATGGTACATAACCGAAAACCTTTACTTTATATCACTTTAATTTGCATCCATTTCTGCTAGATTTCAGCAACATCTCCTCTAGTTACATCTCAACGAAGCGATAAACAATGTGTATTTAATAATAAGTATTGAAACAATTGTGCTATAAACAAGACTAGCTAACTAGAGTAAGAATAAATATTTCATAAAACAAAACTTGGATCACTCATGTCCAAAAATGCTCGAGACCATGAGCTTGAGAAAGCTCAGGTCCCCGCGCTCAAAAACGCTCGGAACCATGTGTCTGAGAGCATACGTAAATTTGCAAATAGAACATTATTAAATAAATACACACTACCATAAAAAGTTTCCTGTTAGAAAAACCAACGCAATTTCTGATCTCTGAACTGTGCCAGACGATGAACAATATCGTCAGGCAACAAGAATTCAGAGGGTTTAGAGAAGGTTTAGAACACACACGAGAGAGATTTTGCGCCACACTCAACTATCTGCGACATTTCTGTTTTCTTCCTTTCATTTAGTGCAACATCAATCGGTTACATGCAAAAAAGTGGACCGAATCTTCCTCATATCAGTCTATGATCTGGAATATCAGTCCACCAAAAAATACTTAAAAACAAAAATTTGACTTACTCTACGACTACTACAATACTCAACTGCTACAATGCCCTTACAAGTACGACTGATACAATACTCTTACAAGTACGATTGTTACGGTAGTCTTACGACTACAACTGAACTAAACTCTTACGACTACGGCTAAGCCAAACGTGCAATGGAAATACATCAACATTTCTTATTGTTCATCATTGGTCTGCGAGGGTTCCATAAGCTAAGTTTCATATTAGCAAGCTACTTTACTAATGGCAATATTAGGGGAGATAAAGGTGATGCTCTAGATCATTATTGTTGGATATGGTGCAGACATGCTACTCCCATTCCCTGCATGTCGCCTCATCGTTCACCTAAAATAGCAAGAAACAAGCGTAAGTCTAAGACTCAACAAGTACGTAGTAAAACAGTGGCATTAATATAACAATTTAGTAAATCCCATATCTATGCACTGTAAATCATAATCTCTGTAACTGTATCACTGTCTCCTTTCTTTTTGTTTCATGCAATGCGATACATCTGTAACTATAGTTTATACCGTTATTAGTGGAGTATTCACCAGTCGATAAACCACTTTTGCCCCATCCTCTTTCATACAAGGATTCAACCTCCACTCCCGTGGAGTGCCTACCAAAGTAGGCCTTTATTTTTCTACTCCCATGGGATGCCTACCCGCGGTAGGTCCTGTGTATGAGTATGATGCATGATGCAACATTCTTTCAATATTAACATTCAACTATAAGCATCGCTCATCATGGTATAATCAAAATGTAATCAAGAGTATTATCTCATAAAATATTATAAAAATATAGCATAGAAGAACAAAATTGTACTTGCCTTTTAACCTGGGGATGATATCAGTGGCGGATAGAGAACAAAAATGACAGCCTTATGCTCTATACATGTACTTACAATGTATTCATCAACAATGTAGCAGATAGTAATGTGCTCTAAATTTTGTAACATCAACTAACTTCATAACAAAGTTAGTTGATGAATGCGGTGATAAGTACATGTCATCCTGATCACAAGTCATCTTGATCCATCCACAAACAGGAATAATTCTACATTTATCTGCACGATAGATTCATAGAAGAAGGCTTATCTCCAGATTGGAAGTGAGCACAGGTCTTCAGTACTAGTCAGCTGAGCCATCATTTGTGCAGAACTTAAGTCTGCTTCCTAGCATGCAGTCGGCCTGTTCTTTTCCTTTGAAATTGGCGGCTTTTGACTTTTGCTACAGTATCTAACTTTCAAACGGAGTATTTTCTCAAGATGGGGTCTACAAGTTAAACGATGTACACGTTAGAAGCTCAACATTTGTACCAGCTAAAATCGTAAGTGAGTATATCTCTCCGTAATATGTACTGTAAACAGCTAAAATTCAAAAATTTCAGTTAAAAGTCATAAGCCGCAGCCAAACAGGCCAGTAACAAGCTCCTGCTCCCACATGTTATCAACTTATATGGCAACCATTGTGAACCATGTGCCAGATCTAATATTACATGTTGCTACAGAGGGATTAAAATTGACTTTGTTCTGGTACCCTGCAGTCTTAAACTGAACGTAAAGTCGCCCTCCTGGAAATCTATACCAGAATAATAGCGTCTCCAGAATGTTCTCTTGTTTCACATTGCCAAATGTACGCTACGTACTCCTCCTGTACAGCTTTTTTTTTTTTTTGAACGGGAAGGCAGGAGCTCTGCCATTTGATTCCAAGAAAGGGATGGCAAGAACAAGGGTACAAGGGAGACGCAAGAGAGCAACAAAAGAAAAGCTTGTTCTCGCCGACGAATGCCTTCTTTAATCTTGAAGGCTAGCTGCTGTGGGTCAAGGACTCATTTTGGAAGATCCTTCGGTTTCTCTTGTTCCAAATGTTCCAGGCTATGTAGATGACCAATCCTCCTGTACTGCTGCTGTGCACTAGTTGGTCAATCTCAATGCAATGCAGCATTGCCATTTGCCAACATGACAACAAGCAGCGTTACAAATTTCGTCCGAAATTTTGCGAAATGGACGAAATTTTGTCCCTTTCGGTGCTCAACGAAATAGATTTCATTCGGCTAAAATTTGACTGAATTTGTTGTTCAAATTTTATTCAAATTTTGGTTAAATTTCATCAAACATTTGATTTTTTCGTTCTTTCGTTTGTTTCGCCGGTTTTTTTGCTTCCGAAAGATTAAACCCTGACAACAAGCATCAAAGTTTTCAGACTTAAAAGGCATATCCATGTATCAGACCATGAACATGTGCAAAACTAGTCCCTGTGAAAGTGTGAATTGGCTCTGGTCTTCCAAGTGATCCAGGAAATGAGCTAGGAGTAGAAGACAACAGAGCAGCTAGACCTGACCGGTCAGCCGTGGTCGTGTGGGCCAATGTCGGTGGGCCCCAGTTTCTGACCCTCCCTGAAACGGCCACACGATTACGCGCCTGGAATTCAGCGATTACGACAGCAATTAGTAATTAGTACTGCCCCATGAATGCAATCACGCTGCTGTTCATGTGCGATGCCCATGCTCGCTGCTTGTTCCGTCTCAGCTTAGACCAAGAAACACACACGTCTCAACAGCTTCAGACGGCAAACCTCAGGTCAGTCATGCCGATCTCTTCTCCCTTCTGACGCCGCCTCCTTCTCAACTGCTAAGTAGCTTTTGGTCCTGCTCACAATGAAATACCGGATAATTTGAGAGCAGTAATCTGCTGATCTCTATGAGATGCGCAACGGATAATCACATGCTTTGGCGCAAGAGCATGTGATTCCACCCCGATCGCCAGTATAACGCGACCCTGATCAATAGAGTTCTGCGCCTAGTATGGTATCTGATCACCTTGCTGATTCAACCGGTCGTGTGGCAACGTGCTCATAAGCTAGTACTGCCAGTCTTTGGAAAAGATTTCTCTCCTCTCCTCGGTTTGGGTAGTTTTTCCTAGTCACACTGATCACATCCGTACCATATGTAGTTACAAGTTGTATACCACAAGTAGCAGCAATGGCACTAAGCGCTTAAACTAACAAGAATCAACACTGCACATGTCCTGTCAAATTGACAGTACATTTTTCACTAGGGGAAATTACAGATTATCCGAGTAGTACACTGGAAAGTATTAGTAAGTTGCTTTCTGCTAAAGCTTTCGTTATGGATGGCCGGTCTCTCTCTTCGTCCTTTGGCTACACACGCATTTCCAATCAGTACTAATCCTTTCTTTGTTCGGCATTACAATTATTCTCCCTGTCTTACAAATTCTCTCTTGGTCAAGTAATTAATAACCGTGTACAAGTTTCTGGACTGGTTGCCCGACGTATCGCAAGGCATATACTTCTTTACAAAACATGCAGACGGCACTGAATGTTTTCCATTCTCATATGCTCTAGTGGTAATCATAAACCATGCCAAATTGCATTAGTAGGACCATCTCCTCGATCTCATCCACATCGAGGCCTAGTTGGTTAGTTTTCAGAAGATCCACTCCAAAAGAAGCATTATGCATCTCTTACTTTTCACAGTCGACTGCTCCACTTGAGCAAGTCTAAATGGGTATCAAAACGACATCCGTTTGGGAATATAATACAGAGAAGAAGGATTTCGTGGTGTTGGCAATTATAATACTGAATCCGTCTGACTGCTAATGCGTTGTGATCGCCTAGTTTTTCTACTTTTTTTAGTATGCGCTCCCGATATAAATACTTGAACCCAGGCAGGTGTCACAATATCAGCGCATCCAGGGATTCCTAGTAAGGTAAGGTCTTCTCTGGAGTGCTTATCTTCAGGCTAACTTCCTGTGCTTACTAGTGCAGTTCTCCTGTCCTTGTTTTCTTTCTTTTTTGTTTGTTTGTTTCTTTGAAAAATTAGTCTCTAGCTATTCTAATTCTGTTGTTTACAGTATACATGCTGTTTGTACTTATTGTAGACTTGCCAGTTTCAATGACAAGGCACTGCACATGAAAATGTTGCAAGTATTATTTAGAGTCCCATGTAGATTCCTTCTATCTATTGTAACATGGGGAAACAGATTGTCTCACCTGAAACTTAGTTCCCGAATCTTTCTGTGTGTACAGTCAATTAAGCAATGCTTTTAATTCAGTAATTGCTGTTGTTCTCTAGTCGCTGTTTCCTAGCGAATTGTCCATAGTAAGAACGACGAATCGCGAAACAGTGAAGGAGTTATACTGTTGGTACTTGGTAGGCTTTTAATATCACATTTAGTGGACGACAAGAACTTGTCCCTGACTATAAGTAGGCAGTGTCAGGATGATCTTTTCTCATCACTCCGTGCTCACTGATCTGATTCTGTCATATCTCTCGGTGCAGCCTGATTTGAGCAGCGATAAAATGGAGCATTTCGGGAGAAGGGTGGAGTTTGGGGTCGCCTCCTTCCGTAGATGCCATTCGCTGTCTTGTCGAATGGTGATGATTCATATCCTTTTTCCTTGAAAGATATTTTATCTCAGCTCTAATTTTCTTTTCGAAGTAAAGTAACCAAGGGTGTCATCATGTCAGCTAAGGCTATTGTAATCAGTCAAATAATGTTTTAGCACTATTTATGCATTTTCAGAGAAAGGTTAAATTGTTGTTGAGATCAGTGCGGTGCCTACATATTTCTGCAACATATATGCTGGCTACTGCATCTTTCTCTCGTAGCCTGTTTTGGATTCCTGGTGCTTGACTATATGGCCATTTGCTGAATGTTCAAACAGGCAGAGAGCACACATCCAGATGCACCGAAGGCGGCCATGCGCTGCAAAGAGGAATCACAGCGTCCGAAATGCAGCCATCCTGCAGAGATGCCGGTGATTCCTGAACAGGCAATGGAGTTCCTCTCTCGGAGATGGAGCCCCCCCTCCTCGGATCTCTTCCAAATACTCTCTCCCAGTGTATGTTTATGTTCATGGACCACACCTTCCATTCCATTTACCAACAAAGTGTGTCGACATCTATCTCTGAAGTCGCTCCATTATTTTACAACACAGACATCGACACATAGTGCTTCCATACTACATGTTAAGTGTACTTACTTTTAAATGTGAAGAGATTGTACATCTTTCATACATGGATAGTATATTAGTATGTACCTTCTGTTCGTCTTTTCAGTGCAAAGAACGTTCAAACCTGCAACTAATACTTCGTTTTTTTAAAAAAAACTTGTAACTAATACTTATCTGCCCACAGAGCCTGCAGGGAGCATCACCGGAAGACCGTCAGGCAGACGAGACGACAGGAGACGGAGACGAAGAGAAACATCTCGACACGGTTCTTTTCGCTGGAGGCAATAGCCAATTGTTCAACCAGACATGGGTCAGTCAGTGACTGCAGGAGCTAACTTGTTATTGCAACACATCTTCTGATGTTCCTATGAATGATCAATTTTTTGCTTTACCTGACAGCGAGTTCTAGCCAGTGCGAAGCCTAGCTCTGCGCAGCGGCAACCTAACTGGGTAAGGACACAACACAAAGAATGTGACAACACAAACTTGGCACAGAGAGAGAGAGTAGCAAGCAAACAGAATAGGACACAGTAACTGCAGTAGTATAGTTAGTATCTTGTCGGATTTGGCACAGTGAGTAATTCTTGGTTTCCAATGGCGGCAGCTGAACATTGGACACATGAGGGCAATCCTGCGAGGATATTTCTTGAACAGCTTCTCGGTCACTGGAAGCCGGAGGAGGAGGAGGCGGGACGAGCTCCGGCTAAACACGGCGCAGGCCCACGCGGCCGTGTCGGTCGCCCAGCTCGCCGCCGCTATCGCGGGCATCGTGTCGACGTGCGAGGTGAGGACGGCCAGCTCGAGAAGCATCGAGGCCGCCGCTGGAGACAAGAAGATGAGCACGGTGCTCGCCTCCGCTGCCGCGCTGGTGGCCACCATCTGCGCGGAGGCTGCGGAGACCGCCGGCGCCAATAGGTCCTGCGTCACGTCCGCCATCAAAACCGGCCTCGAGAGCCGCTCCTCCGCCGAGCTGCTCACACTCACAGCCGCTGCCGCTACATGTAACATTTATGCAAATTACAAGTAAAACAAATTAAGCAAGGAAAAGAACTTAAGCTATAGAATTCACTGATGTTTTTTACACTTTATCTGCAGGTTTGAGGGGAGCGGCAGCACTGAAGCTGAGGGCAGACGTCAGGGGGATCAGCAACAAGAGCTCCATGAGCATTAGCACCAGCATTCAGAAAGGCGCAACTCTCAGCGTTTGCCTGCCTTATGGTGAGGGATCAAATCGTTGATACGATACTGCATGCATGCATTGCTATGCGTGCAAATTATAGCTGCAAAACTAATACTACTACTAGTGGTAAGATCTAGCATTGAGCGAAGTGCAGAGATGATGATTGCCGATCGATTATTTGGGTGGTATGCAGGCAGGGTGAGACCGAGGACGGTTGCCATTTTCCCGCAGCGCGACACGGTGGCGCTGAGATTGGGGAAGAAGCGTCTGCATGGCGCCTTTACCACCTACGAGGACTGTAAGAATTACTCCCAACTTGTCTTGCAATACAGTATTAGCCAACTACTGCGGTCAACATTTTACAACTTCGACCATTTAGATTCGTCGCATTATTCAAAATAGTATTATTAGATTTGCCATCAAAATTACTTCGACATGATTATACATTTGATATTACACGAAGAGGTAAGTAACATCTATTAACCGTTTATCGTGCTTTACAAATTATACAAATGACTATTGAGAAAAGCAAAGAAACACCTCTCACAAAGAGGAATAAGACAGTATATTATCATTGTTGTGGTCCTCGTATAGTACACTATACAGTCCTCGTCACAAAACAACAATCCGATTGCTTCACCTGCGTGCACTGTTTGTCGTCTCCTGCTGGCGACAAGGCGTGCGGTCACTGCGACACCTGAACAGTGCCTCGATAGGCTTGTCTCAAACCCTAATTATGCTATAATGGATATACTTGCCATATGATATCCACCGTGCATGGTCCAGTCCCGGCCATCACCTCACAACCACTGTACGCACACTGTTATGATCAATTGGCTCTACCTGGCTGTGCTGATCCTGGCTCGGTTTAAGTCGGCCGTCTTGTCATGATTCAGATGAGGTCTTGGCGGTCTTGGGGGATGGCCGCGGCGGCGGCGAGATGGTGGTGGACGGCCGGGGGTTCTTCCCGGTGGCGCTGAGCACGTCGGCGGGTACGGTGCAACTGCTGTTGGACGACCAGACGCACTGCAAGGTTTGGAAGGCCTCCATCGAGGGCATGCTGTCCGAACAAAAGCTCAAGCACTCCAAAACCTGAATGGCCTCAGGCAAATATAGATGTGGCAATTGTTCTACTTGATAGTAGAAGTGCAGTTTGTTTTTGTCTACCCTTTTCAAGTTTTTGGTAATTTTAGCACGTTTTAAATCCGTATTTGTAAAAATAGTTATAGTCACGCGACAATTGCAAAAATATCACTTCTATCGCAAGATGACTGAGCGGTAGCTCTATGGAGCTGACATATGGCCGTGCGGCATGGGCCTGCCGCCCCGCCATCGTGTGGCCGCGCAAAGGCCGCATGGCCACCATGCAGCAGGCTCTATGTCGCTCTGTCACCGAACGACAGGTAATTAAGCTGGCTAATTAACCAGCTTAATTACTTACCTTAATTAGTAGTGTATATTTACTACTTGTGTGAATTTTAAATATAGTAAATAAGCTTAAAAATTATGAAATCTTATGTGCAATCTCCCAATAGAACGTACTTAATTATGTAATTATAATTTTATTCGCTCCGAATGTTGCTCGAAAATTCATACGATTATGATATTTATAGGAATTATTACATATAGCAAATAAGTTCAAAAAATTACAAAATTTTATGTGCAGTCTCCTGACACAATCAACCTAATTGTCTATTTTTTGAGGAATTTTACGTGCTCTGAATTCACCATTTTAATTTAATCATAATTAGCGATATACGATGCTTATTTAATTCACAGTTGAAAGCATAGACCATACGGTCACTACGTGTCGGAAGGCTAAACATAAAATTTCATAATTTTTAGAGCTCATTTGTTATATTAAACAACTCCTACAAACAACATAATCATATGAATTTTTGAGCAACATTCAGATTGGATAAAATTATAAAAAAAATTACACAATTAAATACATTGTGTCAGAAGACTGCACATAAAATTTCGTAATTTTTTGAGCTTATTTGCTATATTTAAAAGTTCGTATAAGCAATTAATGTAAAGTGCTAATTAAGACAAGTATGCCGCACGGTGGGCGTGACGCACGTCCTTGTGCTTGGCCACAGGGCATGTTAGCCACGTGAACATGGCGCTGCCGCTCAGTCACCGTGCAACAGAAGTGATATTTTTATAATTATCATATGACTACAGCTATTCTTACAAATACAGGTTCAAAAAGTACTAAAAGTGCCAAAAACTCACCATTTTCATCTTGCAGCATCACCCTGTACATCTGTACATGTTTGTATGCGAGTAAACTACAAGTAAAAAGAAAGAATATATAGAGCAGAACAAATTATTTTTACGGCTACCCATTTTCTCCAGATGGCCGGAGCCAACTGGAGCTAGCTGGGCAAACAAATTCTCAGGGTGATGATAAGCACATGATTTTCTTTATCGTCCTTCCCGGGGGGGAAATATAGCTAGCAGGCAAAACAGAAAATAAACATTCATTCAACTCACTGATGAAAATACGACACTACTGCAACCCATACTCCTAGCATCAAGCATATGAAAAATACAGCAAAACGGCTCTTGTTCATATAAACGTCTTAACTACTTTGGACGGGATTGGTGATGTTGTCATCCGATACATGTGGACGCCAAAACTGAGGTTTCGGCTAGTGTCACAAGAAATTCTGGCAGGTAACTCATCAAACAAAAACAAGCAACCAATCCAAGGCAGAATTGTAATAGCAAACTTCAATCAACGCATCGGTAATGCTGCCTACTGAATTGCTTATCCAGCATGGTTGTCCATCCTTTTAAGGCATCATCAATAGTCAGCCGGCGTGATAACATCATCGATCTTGAGAATCATCTTCACCACCTGCGTTGCCAGCAAGATTTGCTGCTGTTTGCCGATCAGTGTTTCAAAAACGTCCTGTTCTTTCATGTCGTTGGTCCCGACATCATTGCAGTCAATGCCACAATGGGGATTGCTCTCCTGCAAAGGTGGTCAGCAATCTCATGTTACTTCAAATGCAAACATGATTCAAAATGAATGATAGAGCAATAATACTATATAGCACTACAAAGAGCTTAAAATCACCATATAAAATGTACTACGTTGACCCATAAGTAGTAGATTGTAGGACTGTACAAGCAGATGCACTTATTGGGTTGCCTAAGTGACCTATGAAGCCAATTTTATTACAAGCCCAACACACACTAGGAGTTAGGCACAGTGATCTGACTAACAAGGTTCCAGACGTTGCATTACATCAACAAGAACTAAGATGAGATATAGTCAATAACTCACAACTTGTATAAAACAACAGAATGAAGGCAAGTGAAATATAGAAACACAATACCTTAACTTGCTGAGACTTTACTGCGGTCAACGTATCAATAGGTGGCAAACCACTGTTTTCAGCTAAGGCTAGTGCAATTCCATCCAACGCATCAGCAAACGACCTGACAGCATACTACAAGTACAAAGAAACACACCCAGAACATAAATATTGCATCTTATTGCAACTTAATGTCCAAATTCAGCAATTACCTGCTCAGCTCCGGGATGTCGATCCGCAGCAGCTTCAACAGCAATTGAGCAAGATATCTCAGCAGAGCCACCACCATAAACAATAGAGTTATTGCGGATCAGATTCCTTGCCACACACAGAGCATCATGAAGACTTCGCTTGGTCTCCTCAATCATCATTTTGTTACCTGGAAAGCAGCAGTTAGTCTTTATCGTGGGATGCATGAATTAAGATTTAAAATTCAACGCTAGACATGACCTTTCATTATGTCCATAGTGCCTTGCTGCTTTTCATTGTTTTTAGCCAGCAGCTGGGGTTGCTGCTGCTTAGGTAGTTAAAATTGCAGTACGAGGTCTTCAAACCATACAATTCAACAAGTAAATGCAACACACAACTAAATAGTATATCACATGATTGTGATGTTATGATACAATACTTTGCACCAATTTAAAACCCCACTTGTTAAGTATGGTACCAAGTACTCTCAAATTATGATCTGATTAAGAACCAACATAAAGATGGGACCAAGTACTCTCGAATTATGATCTGATTAAGAATCAATAGTAACCATTCAGTTTATTGTTCTGAAAGTTATAATATTGTATTATCATATAATTCATTGCACAATTGGTATGATCAATTGTGGATTACATGTGCCCAATTACTATCCACAATCATGAAAGTCAGTATTTGATTCGAAAATTCAATGCGAAATGGTAAAACCACCACCTAGATATTACTGCCAACACTTATACAATCACTTCAACTTTATGCAGTGGCAAAGTGTCTCTAACTCAAATTCACCATTTTTGGGGTGAAAGTAAAAACATGCATGACCCAACAAAGGATATGAAGACATGTATATGCAAACATGAAGTAAGAAACATATACATCAGAACATACCACCACGAATGAAGATAGTTACAGCTCTGGAATTTGCACATTGCTCAATGTAAAGCATGCGATCTTTTGTTGTTCCAAATGACTTCTCTCTAACTAGTCCGGCCTGTTTAAGCAGAACATGGAAATAAACATGACATGGAGCTACTAGTTATACAATAAAAATAATTCCATGCATAGCCAACCATTTAAACAATGCATATTTTACAGTTCAAAAATGTGAAGTGATTGCATGTTGTGTTGAAGACAACATATTTTCTTTGCAAGGTGATGAAGATAACATGACCACACCAGAGAGAAAACTACTAAGCTACCAAGAATAAAGAGAAAAAGGGTTCAATGTACAGTTTATTGTCCAATGGTCAATCAAGTCACTCTCAAAAACCCACATACGGCCAGTTGAAGTCAGAGAACATCCAATAAACAATTATTTCCGTTTAACTAATAAATTCGCTTGATACACTTACTGTTAGAAACAATTACCAAGTATGCATGCACAAAAAATATCATATCAAGGAAATCCCTAGTCTCCACACATGCTCTCTCGTCTCAACCACTTTCAATTCACATACTCAGGGCTCTAAAATTGGACAGCTGAACACCAGTCTACACCAATGCATGAATATCCCTTATGACCGTGAAAAAAAGGGTATACAGAACAATTATACCTTCCCAAGCTTTTCAGGACTCAACTCTTGGAATCTTGGAACAATTCGCCCCCCTGCAGTCAGTTCTCAAATGTTAGGTGTGGTCTTTACAAATCATTCAGTTACATAGAGAAGTATTCATACGGACCTGTAGCTATGGCAATCAATTCCAATTCAACACCACCAACCCATCTGACAGCAGGCAGATTTCTATGCATCAGCAAATGATTGGCTTCATCATCAAAACCCCATTGGCAAATAACTAGGGTTGCGCCAACATCCTACAAAAAATATATAGACTTAATTACTGGGCAAATAAAAAGCATGGAGAATGATGGAGCAAAGTGAATACACTTCATACACCCATAACACATACATTGATAGATGTAGGAAATCTTTCAGCATTTACTGTGGCACTTAGGAGTAAGAGAAGCCCAAGGGAAACAAATGAAAATTGATTCAATATTTCAGTAACATCGTAAAGCATTCTATCGATCACTTGCATCCAGGTCAATATGATAAATAGGTAGGACAAAACATTACCACCATCGCATAAAGAATACAGCTTTACCTAGTGTAAAGAACAGTTTATCTTATGCAGGTTTTTACCTTGCATTTCTGAACCATTTCATCAAAGTATGTCTGTTCTTGCTCACGCAGTGTCTGGAATTTCTCTACGGAGTCAATGTCAACCTTATGCTTTGTCTTAGGCTTCGGGGGCTCGAATGGGCAGGTTAGGATAGCAATCTTAGCATCCTCAATTCTCTTTGGCATTTGTGGGTGGCTCATATCTTTGTCAACAACAATTCCATATATCAGCTCAGTGTCCTCTAGCTTCCCACCAACCTTGCCTTCTACTTTAATCAAGTCCAGGTTTACATCCTTCCTTTCCAAATCTGCAACTGCTAGGACTGCCTTGACAGCAATCTCAGCCAGCATCCGCTTACAACGGTTAACACTGCAGAATAAGAAAAATGGATCCAATCAGACAAGCGATTAAAAAACCTACATAGAATCTACCCATAACAGAAAAACACTTTTAAGGCTGTAACAAATATATTTCCTGGTAAATAAAAACATTGTTTGCAGGGTGGGTTCGGTTTGGCTTAAAGCCAACTTATGTCATACTGTCTACAGTAACCAGCTTTTAAACGGTACGTTTTTAAGGCGAGGTTAATAGGAAGATTGTAGAAAAAAAAGTGTACTGAGTTCAGCTGTACCAGCTAAAATCATATGCGACTATTTTCCTATACGTACTACTTCTTGCGAACAGCCAGAATTTAAATATTTAAGCCATAAGCCATCAGCTCAAAAGAACCCACCCAAGTTCAATGCTAAATGTGGAACTTTAGAATTAATATTATTGTAAAAGGAAGATAAGGTAATGTTTCCGTTAGAAACCAAAATGAGTTTATGGGAGGTAAAATAAGAGACCAACATCCCAGGTACATAGACATTGAGGTTGAAAGGTTATTATACATATGAATGACAGAATCATAACATGTGAGAATCAATGGAATCTTCAACTATTATTCTGTTAGGTCAGCTCAGCTTAAAGAGGACACAACACTGAAAAGTTGCATGGCAAATCACCCTTACCGGTCGTGCAAAACACACAAATTGCATAATTTATACTTCAGAAAACTGCCAAATGGCAAGGATTATGAACCAAAATGACATCAGAACTTGTTTGCAACAAAAAAAAACAAGTCAAAATTGTCCTTATGTTCCTCTGGGAGCCTGTTTGTGGTAGATACGAAATCCAGTTCTAACCAACACACAGAACTGAAACTAATACAGGGCTTGTATCAAAAAGATGATAAATTAAAAGAATATATTATGACTTACATCTTTGAGGACAGAGTTGTCATGCAGGTCTGCACCAAGGGCTCTATATTTGTAGCACTGAACTCAAACTTTTGGGAGATGCGTTCAAGGTGATCAAAAGCTATCCTTGAGGCCATCTCATAACCTTCGGCAATCCTTATTGGGTGAATACCACGTTCTAGCAGTTTCTCAGCTTGTTCTAGGAGAGACCCAGCCATGACGACCACCCCAGTGGTACCATCCCCAATTTCATAGTCCTGACTGCGGGATAGCTCCACCATCAGCTTCGCAATCTGGTTGTCAACATCCATTTGCTCCAGGATCGTTGCCCCATCATTTGCTGACAATTCATAAGGAAATGTACTCATTCAGTAAACGAAACAACAGAGGAATCAAGAAGAAACACCCTACACAATTTGCACACGTAACAACAAAATCAACTATTAAAAACACAAACCCGGAGGCCAGATCCCCAAATCCATACGGCATATATCCACAGCGATCCATTTTGCAAACGCTAAACTCTAGAGGTGATATGACCATGCCACAGACGCATACGACCATAGCTCCCAAGATTAAACAAAAAGTGAATTTGGCTTAAATTTGTTTTAAATGATAATATGATGCTACCTAACGATGAAAATATATATTTGTGCAGCTATACAAGGAGGATTGCATCAACGCTATGCGCTCGTGGTTAGGGTCCACCTAAGAGAAGTCAACCAACATATCAAAACCAAATCAACATTTTCCCCAACTCTTTCTCAAGGTCACCACGTCACTTTTGAACCAATTCAAGCAAGAGTTCAAATTGGATACGTTTTGTAATCCAATTCGGCCTCCAGATCAATTCGGATTTAGCCTAACAGATCCGACTTCAAACACACATAACTCTCATATACGGAGTCCGTTTGAGGTCCACGAACACTTAATGGAAAGCTTATCTCGTCCTCTTTGCAGCGGATCCAGCCTTATCTCCAAATTCCTTCTGTGTGTACCGCAATCACCAAAAGGTATTGCGTCATCTGTTTGGGCCAACTTGGACATTGTAATACTTAGACCAAAGTCGTGAATAGTACGGGCCTTTCCCTTCGACCCAAACATTACAAGGTCCAATTTGACACAAACAGGTGATGTAGCACCTTTTGGTGATTACGGTGCGCACAGAAGGAATTTGGAGATAAGGCCGGATCCACTGGAAAGAGAACAAGATAAGCTTTCCATCAAGTACTTATAGATCTCAACCGAACTCTGTATGTAGGAGTTATGCATGTTTGAAATTGAACCTGTCAGGCTGAATCCGAATTGATCTTGAGGCTGAATTGGATTCAAAAACGCGTCCAACTTGAACTCTTGCTTAAATTGGTCCAAAAGTGGCGTGGTGACCTTGAGGAAGAGTTGGGGAAGGCATTGACTTGGTCTTGATATACTGGTTGACTTCCCTTTAGGTGGACCCTAACCACGAGCGCATAGCATTGATCACTGTTATTAAGTCGCCCGATTAATCGCGACTAATCGATGGTTAGTCGACAAGTCAGCACAGGAGCTCCGACTAGTTCCGTCGACTCGACTAGCTGAGCGCCTGAGCTAGTCGGCCGACTCGTCGACTCGACTGAGCTAGTCGGCCGACTCGCCGACTCGACTAGCTGAGCTAGCCGACTCGCCAACTAGTCGACGATCAATCGCGGCTAGTCGTGCTATCCGAGTCGGGCGACTGGTACAGTGCTGCGGTCCGAGACTCCCGAGTCAAGCGGCGACATATACATGGGCGAATACAGAGTACAGAGGGAACCCTACCCATTCGAATGCAATCGAAGACTCAGTCCCATGAAGGCGACCTGGAGGGAACCCTAGCCTCGCCGCCCCCATCCACGCCGCCGACGGCGCCCGCCGCCACCTCCTCCTCAGCCCTCCCCTACCTCAACAAATCCTTAGCCCTCCCCTGCCTCAACACCTCCTTCTCCTCCTCAGCGCCCACCGCCTCCTCCTCGGACCTCCCTCCCCTGCCGACCCGAGACGTGGTGAACGCCGCCGCCTCCTCGTCGTCGCCGCCTCGGACCTCCCTTCTCCGCCAACCCGAGTCGCGGTGCCGTCACCGCCTCGGACCTCCCTCCTCCGCCGACCCGAGGTGTGGTGCCGTCACCGCCTCGGATCTCCCTCCTCCGTCGACCCGAACCGGTGAGCACTCCCTCCTCCTCTCCTCTCCTCTCCTCTCCTTACTGGCAGCAGTAATGTCTCCTCTCTTTCGGTCCTTCCTAGCCTGAGTCATGACTCCTGACCTTCCTCCCCTCTTTTCCCCCTCTACCTGCAGATCCTTTTTTCCCCTGATCTCCCTTCACTCTGTTTTTGCGGCTCTGTTTTTGCAGCTCTGTTTTTCTCTTGTGGCAGTAGCAACAGCAAGTAGTAGTAGAGTAGAAGGAAGCAAGTAGTAGAAGCAGCCGGCATGTAGTAATAGGCTAGTCGGCGACTAGTCGTGACTAGTCACAACTAATCGGCAAGTCGGTAGCATAACGACTCGACTCAACTTTACGACTTAATAACCTTGGCATTGATGTAATTCTCCTTGTATAATTGCACAAATATATATTTTTATCATTAGGTAACATTATATTCTCATTTAAAACAAATTTAAGCTAAAGAAAAGAATTCATCTTTTATTCAGTGATCTAAAAGGCGGTATTAGGCGGCCGCCTAGGCGGGCCTAGGCGCTGGCGAGCTTCGCCGCGCCTTGGCAAAAATCGGTGAGCTAGGCGGCGAGCCGCTGCGCGTCGGCGGCCGCAAAGCGCCATCGGCGGGTCAAAGGCGGGGGAGGCACTGGAGATCTCGTTAGCTCACACGTTTTCGCCGCCGCCGCCGCCGGATCCATCGCCGCTGCCGCCGCCGCCGGATCCGCGCCGCCGCTGAATCGATCGTCGCCGCCGCCGCCGGATCCGCCGCTTCATCGCCGCCGCACTGGATCCGCCGCCGATGCCGTCGGATTCACCGCCGCCGCAGCTGATCCGCCGCTCCACCGCCGCCGCACTGGATCCGCTGCCGATGCCGCCGGATCCGCGGGAGGAGGCGCGGCGTTGAGAGAAGCGAGGTGGCGCTGGGGAAGAAGAGGGAGAGGCGGCAGGCGCACCGCCGACCGAGTTGAGGCGCGCCGACCGCAGAGAGGAGGAGAGAGAGAAGCGAGGATTAGGCCGGGGTCGGGGGCGATTCGGCTGGGGTGGGGTTTGTTGAGCGCACGGTTGACATTTTGCTATTTAGTCCTCTAAAGTCTGCGATATTGCAAACTAGTCCTTTTCTCTTGATTTTCTTCTGTTTAGACCCTCTAAAAGTCTATTTTCTTCACAGTTTGATCCTACGTGTCTGTGATGACCCGTACATCTGCAGGTTTTACAACTTCACATTAAGCATTTAGCCATTTATATTAAATATATATGCATGTTTGTTCATATTCGGTTTGCTGTCCTTATTTTTAATTCGGCCGCCTAGGCCCCGCCTAGGCCCCCTAGGCGCTAGGCCCCACCTCGCCGCCCGTCTAGCGCCTAGCGCCTACTTGAACATTGCTTTTATTAAACTTAGGAGCTATGATTGTATGCGTTTGTGACATGATCACATCAAGGGGCACCTGTTCTCAGCACTGCAGTAGTTAAAGGTTCGTTGGTTTCACTGGAAATCGCTAGTTCACTACAGTAACTGCACTGCAAAATGGCAAGGTGGCATTTCCACCTGACACAAAATATTCTAACCAGTGGCAAAACGTAACGAAACCAAGAACAACTACAGAGTGAAGTAAATGCTTGCTAAGATGCCATTACAGCAGCTAGAAAAACGCCTCCTTTCCTTCCCTAGGCGATCAAATCAAAGCCCTTTCCAATGGATGCAACAAATGATCTAAATCTCAAGGCAGGCCCTACATGCTGCTCGGCCGAAACCCCTAAGCCTCAAAGCAATCGATGCAAGGACCAGATCCCATGGAAGCAGCCCACTCAAGAAGCGTAGAGAGGGGGGGGGGGGGGTGGGCGTTGGCGGGTGGTTACTGATGGTGACGTCGCCGTCGGGGGACTGGAGCATCTTGTCCATGCCCTTGGGACCGAGGGAGGTGCGGAGGATGCGCGCGACGGCCTTGCCGGCGGCGATGTTGGCCTTCTGCGCATCGAGCCCCCGCAGGCGCTGCTTCTTCTCCTGCTCCTTGAGGATGATGAACGGCCGGCCGAACTCGTCGAAGGCCAGCGCCATGGCCGCCGCCGCCGCGTACTAGGCACAGCGCGGTCTGCTCGGGAAGGTTCCAGAAGGGTCGGGTCGGCGGCGGCGCGAGGGGAGTGAGCGCTGTGGCGACTCTGCAGATGCCAAAACCCTTCCACCACGATCCCTCCAAAGAAACCTTCACCAGCGTATGGGCCGGGCTAGATCGATGGGCCGAAATTGGTTGGATTGACTTCGAACACGAAGCCCATGATCTCTCGCAAGGCCACCGCTAGCTCACACCGCCGAGGCGCCGACGAGTCGACTCCGCGACCGGCGGCGGGGGCGCCGCGCCGTATGGTTGGGTCGCGCACGCATCCATCCACGAATCCCGCCGTCGCCTATGAATAAACCGCCGGCGATTGCGTTGCTGTTCGGCGATTGCATCCTGAATTCCTGATTCCTCTTCGGCTTTTCGAGCATGCGACTGGGCTACTATTTCCTTCTGGTTTCAAGTGTGTTAGTTAGTTGAGCACACTAACAAAACGTACAAGAAATGGAAAACTAACACTGCAAATGTCCTGCCAAATTAACAGTACATTTTTCACCTGTGTGAACGTTTGATTGTATCCAACTAGCACATCAGAAAGTAGTATTAGTTAGTAGTTGCTTTCTGGTAAAAATCTTGGTCGTTATGGTTTGCTGCTCCTTATTTTGGCTAAGCCACTTATGTCCCAAACCAGGTCACTACTAATCTTTTCTTCTTTCGGCATCACAATCATTCTCCCTGCGTTGCAAATTCCCCTGTGTGAAAGCTAGTGGACACTGCACAGATTGCCATCTATCATATGATCAAATATACACATTTGCACTCATGCAAGTGTCACAAGATCAGTGCATCCAGGCTTCTTTGGAATGCTTATCTTCAGGCTTCATGTGCCAAACATTGGACACATGCGCTCACTGCTACTGCTGCGAGGATATTTCTTGGACAACATCTCAGTTACGGGGAACCGGCGAAGGAAGAGACGACACGAGCTCCAGCTGCACTTGGCGCAGGCCCACGCGGCCGTCTCAGTTGCCCAGCTCGCTGCGGCGATCGCGGGCATCATGTCGGTCTGTGAGGTGAGGCCGGCCAGCCCGAGAAGCATCGCGGCTGCAGGTGACAAGAAGATGAGCACGGTGATGGCTTCCTTCGCTGCGCTGGTGGCCACCGTCTGCGCCGAAGCTGCGGAGGCCGCCGGTGCCGACAGATCCAGCGTCACATCAGCCGTGAGAACGGGGCTCGAGAGCCGAGAAAAAGTTTTGCTTTTTAGCCCAAAATTTAAAAGTTTTTTACATATAGATCCCTGGAGAAAAGATTTGCAAAAATAGACTCTTAGCACGGCGCCAAATTATATGGCGCCCAGGGTACATAGCACGCCGCTATATGCTTTGGCGCCGTGCGTGGACACGTAGGATCAACGGTAGTACAGCACGGCGCCAAACCATATGGTGTCGTGCCATGCATACACGGCGCTAACGGTCGTGGCGCCGTTTCCTGGGGCTTAAGACCGAGCGCAGCCCCCGGCCCCCTCACTCCACTCCTCTATTTGAACAGACCGACACAGAGAACACCGCCGCCGCCTCTCTCCGCCCTCCAAATCCACCCCAATCCATCGATTTTTTCGCGATTTTGCTTCCAAACCGAGTAAGCAAGGTGAGCTCCCTCTCCTCCTTTGTTTTTTTGCAGTAGGTATGGATTATTTGAGGTACATTTCGTAGGGCAAAATTTGAAACCCTAGATGAAATTAGTTGGATTTGGCTCGGTTTTATGTTCGATTCGCAATAGATATGCGTAATATATTAATAGTAATGTGTATAGATCTGTTTTTAGGTTGAAATTAGTTGGATTATGGTTTGATTTGGGTAACTAGCTAACCTAGGGTTAGAAACGAGAAAAATTATAAATCTTATTCATTTCGCATTTTATGTTGTCATGGGCTTCACTCGTTTGCCACCTCCACCCGGTGTTCCCGTGCTGATGTGTTATTGCGGCGATCCTTGCAAGGTCGAAAGGTCGGATGATCCGAATACATATAGGCAGAGATACTGGATGTGCGCCAAATGGACGTTCGATCTGCCACGTGCCACCGTTGCCCTCGGCAAGATGGTATGTTGTATTGTCGATTCATCGACTTGGTATTAATTCTGTTGGTTTAACAAATGCGTACATTTGCAGGAACCTCCACCGCTTTGTGATTTTGAGCAGTGGATCGATACTGCGATCGCTGAGGATGACAAAAAATATCTTGACGCCAATAAGAAGTGGGATGAAGAACGAAAAGAGAGGTGGGAAAGGGAGAAGAAACAGGAGGAGCCCGCGAGGGAACACCGTGAGGAGGAGCGTAGGAGGGCCGCGGCAAAGCGCAAGGGAGAAAGGCAGAAGAAGCTAGAGAGAGCGCGGCGTGCCAAGGCAGCCCTTGAGCAATACCCTGATGCTCAAAGGAAGGGGAAGTGGCCTCGATGCACTCAGTAGGTTATTGCTATGTATATTTAATGTTTGATGTATGCGAACGTATGTATTTTCTGAAAATTTATAAACTATGCATGTATGTGAACGTATGCACTCAATATGTTATTTTGGGTTGTGCTTATTCATTTGTTAAATGTCAATTAGTATTGTTTGTGCGGATGGAATGAAACAACTAGGCCGAGCTTGCAGTTTTAATGCAAGTGCAGTAATCACGGCGCCAAACACTCTAGCGTCGTATGTAAGTATCACGGTGAGAGACCATGTGGTCTAAATCCCAAGTTAGTGATGAGTATTTGACACGTGGTTTGGTTAGAGTGAGTTTGGTTTGAGTGATTCGTGCCATTCTGGCATTCGGCGAGGTCGGGTTATGATTAGACAGATTTGACGCGTGGTCGTCTTCCCGGTTGGTCATTTGGGCCATTTCTCGCTTGAGTAGGATTTGTTGGTACTAATCATGTTTATATGCTTTGTGCCGTGCTATGCGATGTGGTTTTTGTGCGTGATGGCCGCAGGACGCCGAGTGGAGTCGTGGCGAGACACGGAGGATCGACTAGGCGCAGTGGCGCCGAGGTCGAGCGATCGGGATGTGTCGAAGACGACGTGGACTCGAGGTGGTTGCGAGGCGTGCAAGACAAGGAACACGGAAGCTTCCGGAAGGTGCAGCAGGGCGTTTGGTAAAGCGCGAGGCGCAAAAGGAAGCGGGTTAGCGGGCAAAGCATGGAGGGTAAATGGGCAAAGCAAAGTGTAAACCCATCAAGGAATGCTATAAATAGGAGTGTGTTTCCTGGTTGTTGGCAAGACTTGGAGAGGGGTTTTAGGGCTTTTGCTTTGTGCTTTAGTGGTTGAGAGAATGGGTGTATGAGATAGGGTTGTGTTCCTCCCAAGAACCATGTAGTTCTTGGTGTTCTTGAGGATTGAGAGAGAGAGATGAGCTGAACAACTATGTAATCATTCCTCTATTTTAATCATGTATGTCTCTTTGTCTCAATTTGTGAGATCTTTGTTCAAGTTGGTCTTTTGTTGATTCTATTTTCAGTTTTTGGTTGTTCTTTGCTCTGTCTGGACTGTGGTCTCCCCTTCTCTGTTAAGGTTCTTTGAGACTTGCTCTAGCCAAGTTTATGAAGGTTGGTTCTTGATTTTACTTGTGTCAGGTTGTGCCTTTCTTTTGGCCGAATGGCTCAAGTAAGCAGTAGTATTTTTTTTTGTGCTGTCCGAATTGTATTCAATGGTAGCTATTCTTCAATGATTGGTTCGGCCAGTACAAAAATCTGCATGCTCTTTTCTCTGCCGTGTGCAATTAATGGACAACAAAAATAGCTAGTAGTCTCTAGCAATTTGATCCTTGCGGCAAAGAAGTAGCATTTAATGCTAAACATCAAGTAGCATCTTCTTTTCTTGGTTGTTTTTGGCCTTGCATTCACGTACAAGAATGCTTCTATTTGTTTGATGTTTTCTAGTGGAGGCAATAGATCTCTTCTCTTTGCTAGAAGTTGGTTTCGGGCAGCAAAGTATCCAATCATTTTTCCTTGCATTTATTGTTGCCAACCAAGTCAATCTATTGCTGCCAACAGCACGCAATGATTAGCTTTTGAGATTAGCTTTCAGCAATTAGCTCTTTGCTTCCCTGCCGTCAAAGCATTTATTAGCTTTTATTATTTCTTTCTGCCGCAGTAGCAAATCATTCCTTCCGCAGTCAATCTATTTCTTTTCTCTGCTGCTTTCAGTTGGTTGTCTGCTCCTTTCGGTTCACTGCAGTAAGACTGTTTTTCTTCTTTTGCTTTCGGCCAGAACAGAGAAATTCATTCTCTTTTTTGGTTGAGACTGCAGTAGTAGGTGTCTAGAGTTTATGGTCTGCTACATGCATTCGTGAGTATTTTTGGGGGTCCCTTTTAATTATCGACATTCACCCCCCTCTGTCGCCATTTCGGTCCTACACACGGCGCCAAACACTCTGGCGCCGAGATATTGAAAAACGGCACGCAAAACTTTGGCGCCACACCCTGGCGCCGTTTTTCAATACCTCGGCGCCGGCGTGTTTGGCGCCGTGCTACGCAAACCTACAGAAAAAACAGCAAAGAGCTGTCTGTTTTTCTGCATATACAAAACATATACACACATATACAAATATTCACATATAAAACACATACGCATAACTCTCAATAAAGTATAGATGCATACATTCACATATAAATCTCAAATCATACATACATATATGCACACACACACATACACACAACTCTCATCGTCATGGGTTGGAGGACGCAGTGTAGGAATCATCGTGAGCTTGCCGCGGTGCTCTCTGTCGTAGAACTCGTCCACTAGTCGGTACCTCGCCATCCTGTGCATCCAAAATTACGTTAGTGATAAGAATAACAAAATATCTAAAAATTATGCTCTCTAGACCTAACGCCGCTAACCTGGGTCGAACGACGTTGACACGTCCGTGAATTGTGACCCATTAGACTACACATACCGCAGTGTGTCTCCTGTGGGTCCTCAACGAAGGGATTTGCCCTACCCCTCTTGGTGCGACCAGGTATCCGATCCATGTCCATCTTGTACCTTGACCGCTTCCTGCTGCCCCTCATGTGCCAACGTAACCTCTCGTCCGCTATGTACCTGGGACCCGAGTAAAGTGGCCATTCGCTTTCATCACGATATGGCTCGAACCATGGGGCCCATGTCCTCACCAACGCATCCACGCTGAATAGTCTCGGGATTTTGGTCTCAACATCGACATTTCGGGCCCTACATGCGGTCACCATGTGGGAGCATGGAAAATGGAACTTGTTGGGAACACCGCATGTGCATGTGAAGGATGTAATCACGACCTTATGCTTTCGGGCCTCTCGGATCTCTCCATTCTCGGTTGTCCCTCCACCCTCAACAACCTCATACGTGCCTGTCACATGGTCAAAACAGTGGTACTCCTGTTCATTGGCTTGCATATTCGCTTTAGTAATGAAGCCGTGAGGACGAGGTGGCCAACGTGCATGTGCTTTTAACATGTCTGAGGCTTCCCAGTGCCGGTTGACAAACCATGCAACACACTTGTAGAAAGTGAACGCCGCAATTGCGGTAACTGGCAATCCACGTGCCCCCTTAAGCAGCCCGTTGAAGCATTCTGCCATGTTGCTAGTCATGAACCCATACCTCCTTCCCAATGGGTCATGAGCCCTTGACCATTTGTGCACATCCCTCATTAAACCCCTTAACCAATCATGACCCTCGGCATTAGTTTTCGTTTTCAACTCATCTAACTTCTCATCGAACAACTTTACCTCCCTCTGGTGACATACCTCCTCGAAAAGTGCAAAGTTGGTCTTCACCCAATCTTTTTTGAACAAGTTCTCTGCAAGGCGCCTTGTGCACCAACGATGATGCACAGGTAAATGTCCTGGTATCATTTCCTTAATGGCGCTCAAGATCCCAGCGTGTCTGTCAGACAACACACATAACTCCCTCCCCGGACCAACCACATGGATCCGTACAAGCCGTAGAAACCAAGCCCAGCTAGATTTGTCCTCTTTCTCCACCAAAGCAAAAGCCAACGGCACAAGCGAGTTGTCCGCATCACAGCCAATAGAAATCAACAACGTTCCCTCATACTTGCCTAACATGAACGTCCCATCAATTGACAGAACAGACATACAATGTTTGAAAGCCTCGACACACTGACCAAAGCACCAGAATGCTCAAAAAAATCTTTCTTCCATTAACCCATACATCGGGCTTAGGCACGTACTCATACGGCATTCCTACATTGGTCGCTTTCATTGCGTTCAACATGGCCGGCAAACGCTCATACGCCTCCTCTCAATCACCATAAATCAACTTCAAAGCACGTTGTTGCGCCCTCCATGCTTTCCCATACTTGATTGTGTAGTGCCACTTTAGTTTAACGGCCTCTATCACTGCTGGCACGCGCATCGTCGGCATGTGCTTTATCATGGGGTACATGCGGGTTGCAATAAACCGAGAAGTCAACTGACGATGTTTCTGGCTGGGCTCGGAAGACCCACAGCTGTGCGGTCCATCCACAGTTGTAATCTTAAACCTCTCCGTACCCTTCACCTTCCTGGCACATACTTTTCATGCACACCCTGTGCTCTCACATTTGATGGTGTACCAACGTTTGGCGTATGAGTTCTTAACCCGGTATGGACGGTTGTGCACGATCGAGTACTCTTTCAACCACATCTTCAATGCCGACATATCCTCAAAGACATGACCCTTCTGAATTATGATACTAGCCCCAGGCCTAGGTACGTCCCTCTGCATTTGCCCTCCATTCGCGACAACCCTATGTGCGTTGCTTAGGTCATTATAATCGGACACTAGTGGATCACGGCCAGGAAACATTCTTCTCAACATCTCAATTTCGCTAGACGTCAAACTGTGGATCGTCTGTCATCATCCGAGTCCACAACCTCGCATCCTCATAAGCGCCTCGTCTCTCGCAAGCTGTACATCCACCATGTTAGATGCTACACAAATCATGGGTTCCTCAAACACTGTCTCCTCGTCGAATCCACCAACAAAGCGGTCATCGACATCCTCAGAGTCAGCTTCTACCTGAGTCAATGGAACCTCACATACTTGAGCCGAGGATACACCTTGCACCTCGACCTCTTCATGATCCGGTGACCTAACCAACGGTGAGTCATTGGGATCCAATGCAGCCCTAGGAGGTGATTGATCTCTCACCACCCTCTGCACAAACAAGTCAGGTGCTCTGACATCTGAGTCCAAAACAATGGCCACATAATTATCCCATTCACCGTCGCTGCCAATCGAAACCAATCTCTTTATACGTGGCCCTTTGACGACCTAACATCAATCAATCCTTGCATAACGACATCACCATGCTCATCTGTCCATCCCAACCTCTCTTTCAAGCGACAAATGACCTAACCATACGACGGACGTGAACTAAATAGCAATGTGGTCTCTTCCATACCCTCCAAATCAACACCCCATTGTCATTTCTCTTCACAGTACCACCATGGTGCAAAGTCACAACCTTATCCATCTATAGCACAACAAACAAACATACCTCAGTCATTACGTACAATAATCAAATATTAAAAACGAATCTATACACATTACTACTAATACATTACGCATATCTATTGCAAATCCATCCTAAAACCGAGCCAAATCCAACTAATTTCATCTAGGTTTCAAATCTTGCCCCACAAAATGTACCTCAAATAATCCATATATATTGGAAAAAATCAAAGGAGAGGAGGGAGCTCACCTTGCTTGCTCGGTTTGGAAGCAAAATCGCAAGAAAAATCGATGGATTGGGATGGATTTGGGGAGGGGAGAGACGGGCGACGGCTGCTCTCTGCTCGGTCTGTTCGAACAGAGGACTGAGGGGGTGGTGGGGGGCCGGGGGCTGCGCTCGGTCTTAAGTCCCAGGAAACGGCGCCACGGCCGTTAGCGTCCGTTAGCGCCGTGTATGCACAGCACGGCGCCATATGCTTTGGCGCCGTGCTGTGCCACCGTGGATCCTACGTGTCCACGCACGGCGCCAAAACATATGGCGGCGTGCTATGTACCCTGGGCGCCATATGATTTAGCGACGTGCTAAGGGTTCATTTTTGTAAATCTTTTCTTCAGGGATCTATATGTAAAAAACTTTCAAATTTTGAGCTAAAAAGCAAAAAAATTTCGAGAGCCGATCCCCCACCGAACTGCTCATCCTCACCGCAACCGCTGCTACATGTAATCATCCAAATTATAAGTAAAACAAAGCAGAGAAATGGACTAAAACTCTCGAATTCACTGGTGTTCCATGTCGTTCTTTCTGTTCTAGTTTGTAACTTTCTGCAGGTTTGAGGGCAACTGCAGCGCTGAAGCTGAAGGCAGACGTCGGGGGAATCAGCAGCAGCAACTCCATGAGCATCAACACAAGTATTCAGAAAGGCGCAACTCTCAGGGTTTGCCTGCCTTGTGGTGAGAGATCAATGATATTACTCCACAAAAGTAGTACTAGGTGCACATGCGTTGCATTGCTACGCGTGCGAAAACTAATACTCCTAGGAGTACTGAGTAAGATGATCTAGCATTGAGCAGAGTGCAGAGACGATGATTGCCGATCGGCTGTTTGGGTGGTGAATACCGAGGACGGTCACCATCTTCCCGCAGCGCGACACGGTGGCGCTGAGATTGGGGAAGAAGCACCTGCACAGCGCATTCGCGACCTACAAGGAATGTAAGAATTGACTTACAACTCATCTACAGTCTCTTTTTCCCCCCCGAGACAACATGTCCATGCACTGCATCACTTGATCTCTATTCATTTGCCTCGACACGCTTGTCTCTAATCTTTATATGTCAAGTGTCCAATAGTACTACTTCAGTCCCATCAAGTTCTTCGTACCGCATGACACTGCCCTGGCTCCATTTTCTGTCGGTCGTATCCTGATTCAGACGAGGTCTCGGCGGTCTCAGGAGACAGCGGCGTGAAGGCGGTGGACGGCCGGGGATTCTTCCCGGTGGTGCTGAGCACATCGGCAGGGACGGTGCAGCTGCTGTTGGACAACCAGATGCATTGCAAAGTTTGGAAGGCATCCATCGAGGGCATGCTGTCCGTCCGATCGGAAGCTCAAACACGCCAAATGTTGAGCCATGCATCCTCAAGCTCATACATATCTTTTAACCGCTCGTTCTACTTGATGGAGAGTGGTGAGTGAAGTATAGGTTTTTAGTGTAATTCTGTCTTCCATTTCTATCTTTGTGGCATACATATATGTGTTTGCAAGTTCATATATAATGCACAAGTAAAAATAAAGAATATATCGAATAGAATTATCGATCTTTATAACTTGCATTATCTTCAGATCGAAATAAGGCCTCCACTTGGCACATAAAGGGAGTTAAACATGAAGGATTATCAGGGTGATGATAATGAGCACAAGAAGAACTCAGAATTGCAAGTTCCATTCAAAACAACATTGGCCTTTCAGGCACACTAAGCCGTCCATTTGGCCCAATTCTGCTGTACACACGCTGGGCCGCATACATTTAGGCCTCGGCCTACAGCTACGTTGGTGGTCCATTCGAGGCCCACTTATCAGCCAGAGCCCACCGTACCACTAAGCTAGAGATTTGAAATCCGGGCGAGGAATTTGAATTCTGTCCTGTCCTGTCCTGTCCTGGCCGTCATCCATCCACCATGGCCCGCCGCCTGATTTATCCCCAAACCGCCCTTGTACCTTCTCTGCCAAAAGGGTGAGAAAAATAGTTGCGCATGCACAATTTGAGTGGGTAAATAATGCGGCCATATTTTTAATTTTCGTCACTTGCATCTTTTGCTCTGCAAGCAAGATGCTGTAATTTTTAAATTTTTTAAATTTAATTATGCTAAATAAATCATTATAGGCTATAGTGTAATTTTAATTAGGTATAATATAATTTTAGTCATAAATTATTATTTTTTAATCTAAACGAGCAGGACTTTAAAGCTAAAAGCCGGAAGCGGTTGGGAAAATCGCAATGGGGCAAAACCGGAAGAGAAATTCGGAATCGGATACCATCGCGAGTTGGCGACAGCGACGCCTCTCTGCTTCGTCAACACCCGCCCCGCTCACACACGGCACAGCGCTCTCTCCCTCTCGCACCTTCCGCTTCCTTCTAGAACCTTCCTCTCCGCTCCGTTCGTGCACGGCGCTTCCTCCCCTCTACTCCCACCCGGAGTCGCAGAGATGGCCACCATGGGGAGCGTGATCGTGCTCGTGAACCGCATCCAGCGCGCCTGCACCGTCCTCGGCGACCACGGCGTCGGCGACGGCGCCGCCTCCCTCCCCACCCTGTGGGAAGCGCTCCCTTCGGTCGCCGTCGTCGGCGGCCAGGTCCACCTCCCATCACCTCTGCTCTCCACCTAGGGTTTCGTTTCGTACGCTACGGAGACGCTTAACTTTTTGCGCGGTCACGTACAGAGTTCCGGGAAGTCATCGGTGCTGGAGAGCATCGTGGGGCGCGACTTCCTGCCTCGTGGTTCAGGTATGGCCGTGAATTTTGCGTTTGACTTCGAATTTTCGAGTTTTTATGCTGTGATTTTCACGGTTTCGGGTTTTGTGGTTTGGTTCGAAGGGATCGTGACGAGGAGGCCACTGGTTCTGCAGCTGCACAAGACAGAGGACGGGGCGCAGGAGTACGCCGAGTTCCTGCATATGCCCAAGCGCCGCTTCACTGATTTCTGTGAGCTCTCTCTCACACACGCGCGCGCGCGCGCTCTCACTGTCAGTGATATGTAGTTGTTGGGGGTTATTCTGGGGTTATGCTTTGAATTTGGTTTACGCAGTACTAGTAAGTCGATTGCTATTGTGGAATGCCTGATTATCCATGTTTACTATGATTAGCCGTGCTGTTGGCAGGTACAGCGAAATGATTGCATATTTTCATTTGTGTTGGCAGCGGAAGTTGTATTGTTCAATTGTTGGTTCTGCACAGCTAAATGTGTGATTCTGTTGATTATCGATGAAGTTTGGTTGTAATCTTCTACTACTCAAGGATAGCGCTTTCTAGATAAAATTCCATGGTGATTCTCCACTCCATGGGGGTAGCTCAGATTACATCATGCATTTGATTAACTTGCCTAAATGATTAGTACATTGTCATTAGTGAATCAATGATTAGGTGTTGCTGCTGCGATTGACACAATTTCTAGGGCTCTAGGAGGATTTAAGTGATTTTATTTGACCAATACAAATGGTATTGATCAATATTTTGTCCCCATCTCATGCTGCCAATTCATATATTATGTGTTTGTGACCAGACAACTTTGCGAATTGCGACATGTATCCAAAAATAGTAGACACAGCATTATTGAAAAACAAAGAAGATGATTGCCTGTAATGAATTGCTAATGGCTTCAGTATTTTCAGTACTTGGAAATGACTGAAGTTGAATAGATACTTATTACAGACATGCTGCTGATGTTTTTTTTAATGCAGCTCTTGTGCGGAAGGAAATCCAAGACGAAACTGATAGGTTGACAGGGAAGACAAAGCAAATATCTCCGGTTCCAATTCATCTCAGCATATACTCACCACATGGTATTCAGAGTTTCAGACCCTGGGCATAACTTATTGCTGCTTTGTTTTTTTTATTTTGAAGGAGAATATTGCTGCTGGAATCTAAATTTCCAGTTCCATCTTATATGAATAGCACTACAACTTTTCTGTTTGACAACAGTAGCATTGTATTTTTTTTATTTCTTTTTCTTATCATGGTTGTGTTTTGATATTTATAATGATGCTACTGGTTGATGGAACACTTAATTTATATAGAGTAGCATTCAAGTAGGTCCTGAATCTTCTTGCTTCTTAATCTTCTTGATGAACCATTTACTCTATTCAATGGACTATTGCAGTGGTCAACTTAACATTGATTGATCTGCCGGGTCTAACTAAAGTTGCTGTAGGTATGCAAATGTCTACCAATTTTTCCGCACATTCTCGAATTTATGCGATGTTTACCAGGGAATTTTTACTGATCTGTCGTCTTTTTTAGAGGGACAGCCTGAAAGTATTGTCCAGGATATTGAAAATATGGTGCGCTCATATGTTGACAAGGTACTTATATCACTTGAATTGATGCACACAATCATATATAAGAACTATGGCTTTGACATATTTTGTCTGACGTGTCTTAAAATAAATGGTGTAATACTTTCAGTATCGATGTTCAGTGCTATGGCTCTCCACTTATTATGTCTCTGGTGTATCAGTGTCTTAAAATAAATGATGAAATACTTACATTATCGATATTCAATCCTATGGTTCTCAACTTATAAATGACAAAATACCTCCATCTTGGATTGCCAAAATTATACATAAGTTCTTGCATGTTTAGGGAATATTCTATGTTTTACAGTATTCTGCCCCCTCTGATTTTTCAAAGTTGCCCGTGCATCTTTCCAGTTCTAGACAAAATTCCTCTAGTATGGGCTATTTTATTATGCCCTCCATCTCTTGAATCCAGTTCCTAGATCTGCCAGTGCTTTGGCTTGCATATTGCATAAATCTATACTTTAAATTACAACAACAAGGTAACTATACCTTGTTAACAACTTCGCGTAAGACTAAGAAGTGCATATTGATGTTTACCTATGCAGTGACATTTTCCTATTTTCTTCTGTAGCCGAACTGTATTATACTTGCTATATCTCCTGCTAATCAAGACATAGCAACATCTGATGCCATTAAGCTTTCTCAGGATGTTGATCCAACTGGTATGAGCCAGAGTTTTACACTTATTTTACTTGGATATATTAATTCTATTAGCTGATGATACCATCCTTCAATGTGATGTTGACTTTTAATTGTGTATATATTTTTGTTGTATATGCCTAAGATTATCTTTGCGGGGTTCATTTGCTTGAAAAAAAATTTTCTGCATCATGGGTGCTCGACACGAAAAATAATAACATAAATACATAATCATCTTTTAGGAGAAAACCCACGCATAATTCAGCATGTGTTGGGTAGAAAGTTTAGTTCATCTGTGCTGAGCATTTCCCTAGGTTGAAGAATTCTGTGCCCCAGCTTTGCAATATAATTCCATAAAGGGTTAGTACCTAGAAATTAATTAGGGGAATTTACAATTTCAGTTACTAACTGATTTTGGACCACCCTGCTTCCCACTATTTTGTAAATAAATATTATCCTGTTTCCTACCATTTGTACACTATAAAAATGTCACAACTTGCTAATTTACCTCATTAGCAACACACGTGTCTCCGTATCTATCTGTACAAAACATTCACACCTTTGTCGTTCAGGCAACCTGAAGCTTGTTTACAATGGATACAGATGTAACACACTGACAGGACAGGGAGCATACCAGGTAGGAAACAACCTTAAAATAGGACAATGAAAACTCAAATCACAGCCACTAGATCAACTTTGAATGGTGTATATCAAGTAGAATGACAAGGTGGGGCTTTGGGAGGGCATAAGAGTAAGGTGCAATAATTCAGTCTCTCTCTTGGTGGTCAATGTGAGCCTTGTAGATTCACTCCAGTGGCTTAAATTGCTGGTTCTCATTCTCATATTTTTAAGGCTAGTTCATATTTGATATGTTCCCCCACACTGACACAATTCTATCCTTTTGATTCACCTAGCATATTTCTTGCCTGAGGGATCATCTTAAATTTGTTCAGGTGAAAGGACCTTCGGTGTATTGACTAAGCTTGATTTGATGGACAAAGGAACAAATGCACTTGATGTATGTTTCTATTTACTCTATTATTTTCTGTGCATTTTGGCTTAATATGGATAATTCCTCCGATCTTCATTCTTCTCACTAAGGTTCTTGAAGGAAGATCTTACAGACTGCAGCATCCATGGGTTGGAATTGTTAACCGTTCACAATCAGATATCAACAAGAATGTTGACATGGTTATTGCTAGGCGAAAAGAACAAGAGTTCTTTGCTTCTAGTCCTGAATATTCTCATTTAGCCAGCAGGATGGGTTCAGAATATCTTGCTAAACTTCTTTCACAGGTTTACATAAATCCTTCAAGTGTTTTCATTTTTATCGTTTGTAAGTTTGCAATGGTGGGTCATGCAGTTCTGTTTCTATCTCTCAGAGCCTAGAGGCAGTGATCAGGGCACGCATTCCAAGCATAACATCTTTGATAAACAGAACTATTGATGAGCTTGAATCTGAGATGGATCTCCTTGGTAGACCTATTGCCTCTGACGCTGGGGTAATCTACTGAACTTTTGAGCTAAATCGCATTGGTATCAAACATAGGAACATCATTTATGTGCTTGTGCAGGCTCAGTTGTACCTCATCTTGGAGCTTTGCCGCGCATTTGACAAAATTTTTAAAGAACATCTTGATGGAGGGTAAATGTCATATTGATATTTCATTTCTTCATTTTCTAAACTATACCCATGCAGTGGTTATTGTGGAGATCTGTAATGTAGATGTAAAAATCTGCAGACGACCTGGCGGTGATAAAATTTATGGGGTCTTTGATAACCAACTCCCTTCTGCTCTGCGGAAGCTTCCATTTGACCGCTTCCTCTCTTTGCAAAATGTTAAGCGAGTTGTATCAGAAGCTGATGGCTACCAACCTCATTTAATTGCTCCTGAGCAAGGGTACCGTCGACTGATCGAGTCTGCTCTCAATTATTTTAGAGGGCCAGCTGAAGCTTCTGTAGATGCTGTAAGAATCTTCCGTGTCACCTGCTTCTGTATGTTTCTTTCACTGAAGTCACTCTTACCATTACTACAGGTGAATTATGTTTTGAAAGAGCTGGTAAGGAAATCAATTGGGGAGACTCAGGTTGGTTATTTGGCATGTCCACATCACTTTATCTTTTTCCCCAGCTATGTAATTACTGAAATGATATTGTATCATTAGGAATTGAGAAGATTTCCCACTCTTCAAGCGGAGCTTGCTGCAGCGTGCTATCAGGCCCTGGAGAGATTCCGTGAAGATGGCCGTAAAACTACTGTACGGTTGGTTGATATGGAGTCAACATATTTGACGGTGGAGTTCTTCCGCAAGCTTCCACAGGAAGTGGACAAGACTGGAACTGGAAACCCTTCCACTCCTTCTGTTGATCGTTACACTGATGCACACTTCAGGAGGATTGCTTCTAATGTGTCCTCATACATTGGCATGGTATCTGATACACTGAAGAATACTATCCCCAAGGCTGTTGTTCACTGTCAAGTCCGGGAAGCTAAGCGGTCCTTGCTTAATTATTTCTATACTCAAGTGGGCAGGAAAGATGTAAGTGACTTTGTTTTCTATGTTCATTTGTCCACCTTTCAGTCCTTTCAGTGATCAATTTCCTGTGTAGGCTAAGCAGCTCGCACAACTACTTGATGAGGATCCTGCTCTTATGGAGCGTAGGCAGCAATGCTTTAAGAGGCTTGAGCTATACAAGTCTGCAAGGGATGAGATTGATGCCGTGTCATGGGCGCGATGAAGGTAACATACTATATGCTTGTAATATATATTTGCTTTCTTAGCTAAATGCATTGTAATTTGACAAATGCAGAATTAACACTCAGTTATTCTGCACTTTTATTGTCAAATCTTAGTGGACCGATCAGTTATGTGTATTGTATATTACTCCTAGCTATTAGTATGAATAGTCGTGTTATATATATGTCTCGACTGTGGTTAGGAACTAATGGTCTTTCGTGATCCATATGCAGACTTCTAAGCACAAGTAGGAATGAAGTTTTCTGGTACTTTTAGATTCTGTAGGATGCGTGTATTGATTCTCAAGCCCCTACCTCGTCTCTACTCTGTTTACTGTAGAGTTTGGACTTTCAGACCCATTGTGCTTTTTTTTTCTTTTTCTGATTTTCTAATGAAAATGCTAGTCTATGCAGCCTGCCGTTTAAATATGTAGACCACAGCATTGACTTGCGTATTCAATCGTGAAGGTCAGGATTTGTATTGTTAACTGCTAGTACTACTATGTTGTTAGGACAGGACGGTTATTTGGTGGTCTACCCTTTAGTGCTTTCGTTTTAAGGCCTTTTATTTTGTTTGGGTTTTGTTAAATATCATTTGGATGTTTTCTTCCTAACTATCATCCAGATTTAAAGCTGTTGGATTAGAGATCCAATGAATATGAATTCTCCCGCCTCCCCCTTGAATTCTACCCCTCCTCCTTGGAAAAAAAAATCTTCTCCCTTCAAAAACAAGGACCCTTTGATCTCTAATCCAATGGTTATAAATTTATATGATAGTTAGGAAGAAAATATTCAAATGATGCCTAGGCACTCCTCGTTTTTGAGGTTGCGAGACAGCAATTATATGAGAGCCGCCCGACAAATAGTAATGGTACTGCGTTTCAACATTTTTGGCGTACCTCGACCTCCAAGACCCGTCTGCCGTCCGATAGTTTGTTATTGGTAGCATTTTCCATTGTTAAGACTTAAGATGGATGTGGCAGAACCATCCAAAAGAGGGGTCAAATAACCGCTGGTTCTTTTGCCCTCCTTGCGTTGGTTCAACAGGATACAAATCATACATAGTTTTTGTCATCTACTTACGAAAACTTGACTCTGCATTACGCTGTGTTGAACTGACCTTTGGTTCCTTTGTTGATTCTTCACTTGTACTAACGGATTTCACGCTTTCTAGAACTAAATTTTCTTTCCTGTTGATCTTTGATGAGTACCCTGCATAGAACGAAGCCAAGACGTTTTTGGCCCCCCTGTGGCGCGCAATTCTTGCGAGGTGGCCTTGGCGCGCTGCCCGTTATGGTATGTGTTAGAGTAAAATAATTAACACCACTTCTATAGTGAGCTAACAGTACCCTGCAATATATCAAACTTTTGACTGTGTGATATGCTGTTATGGCAATTGTCAACTTGTTAGGCAATTAATTACCTTGGAGTACCCTCGTAATGTTACATCTGTTTGTTTTGAACTATGCAATGGTTGTACAATATATTATATTCGTCGTAGAGAAAAACACACATATATATACACATATACATGCATATATTGTGTATATGCCATGTTAAATATTGTATTAGGTTGTGCCATTAGTCTCATGTACAGAGCGTTTTACGCATATTACTCTCATGTATATAAAAATCTTGGCCTTTGCCCTAATGGAATAGATCAAGTCTATGCACAATATATGCACGTATATGTGTGTGTATGTTTTTCTGTACGATAAATATAATATATTGTACAACCATTGCATAGTTTGAAACAAGCAGATGTACATTACGAATGTACTCCAAAGTAATTAATTGTCTAACAAGTTGATATTTATCATAACAGCATATCACATATTTAAAAGTTTGATATATTGCAGTGAACGAGTCACTAGCTACTGCTAGCTGACTATAAAAGTGGTGTTAATTGTTTTGAAGGAGTGGTCACGTGTTCGGTGTCCGCGCCACATGGGTCGCGCGAACAGGTAGTGCGCCAAGGCCACCTTGCGCGGTTGGTGTCCACGCCTCGTGTGGAAGGACACCGCGCCACGGGGCCGAAAGGGAAAAAACACAGGGCTATTTTCAAAAATTGCGCACCACAGGGCCAAAAACATATTGGCTTCGAACGAACAGGTTTTCTAGAACAGAATACAAAAGTTCACGACGTATCTTGTCCTGATGATGAAAAAGTCTTGATGTAACTTCGTCTGATTGGACAGGCTCATTTCAAGAAAAGTGTCACTGATGACAATACCGAACATAAGCAATAGTTTCCGGTTAATTCTCTCTCTCTTTTTCGCCCCCGTGGTCTCCAGTCTCCTAGTCAGAAATGAGCTGCTTTTAAATAGGCCTTGAGCCGGTCTAATTCTTTACTAACAGATTTTTGCAGTCCATTAAAAGTACTTGGTAGTACGTCTCCATGGATCATTGGTTGGTCCGACTTTCCGTGTGTATAGCAGCAGAACAAATTTCCCGGCCTATATTAATTGATGCTACTAGTAGTGGGAGTAATTGGTTATGTTGTGTGTCAGTCATGATGGTAATGTCTGAACAATCTCCAAGACCGCCCCTTGGACTTTAGAAGCAGGAGAGGGCCGGTTGCTGTTGGCCATTACTACTTAGGGGTTTAAGCGTTCATGCCCTCGTTTTCAAGCGAAATGGTGATTTTGCTCTTATTTTTTAAACTTTGTGATTTTACCCTTGTGTTTTTGAACTGAAGGGAGAGTCTACCCCTATTCCGTTAAAGCCAGTTAACGGTGTTAACTTTTGCACGAATAGACAAGTTTGCCTATGTGATTTTACCCCTGTTTTGTTAGAGAACTTTGTGATTTTACCCCTATTTCGAAATTGAAGTTTTGACATATTTGGTAGGGGTGTTGTCAACAAAATTAGACACAAATTTATGCATTCGTTTTATTAATATAAATCTGGACAAAATTTGTCAAATTTTGCAAAATTTGGACAGCATTTATGCCAAAATTCAGAGAAACACAATTTTTTATCACACAACTTGCATGTAAACATTAAAGGGAATAAGGAATAACCAAGAGATATCATGCCATACATTCTTGCACTAGCACTAGCACAGTGTCCCGGCAATGTTGTACACGGTGAATTCAATGAGTACTCCCAACAATCTATTTTGGAAGGCATAGGTTAACCATTCTACTATCATATCAACTGGCCCATAGTCCGTGTCCAGACGGAAATTCATCTGTCATCAGATTCAGACACCTCAGCTGGACCACCTGTGCATTCTTTTCTTCGATGAAGCTCCAGCAACTTTACCTCTGGGTGGCATAGCCTGGATGATGATTAGAAACACGTTAGCATGCACCGCCTTGGTCCAAGAGGTCGATCGTTTGCATATGTAACGTTGAAGCCAAACACGGTTTGCGTTGATAAAGGTTTAACCGAAACAATATCACAATCAGCTTCTATGATTCTCTAATCTCCACAAACACATCCTCAAATTTATTCATATCTTTTATTGGACCGCCTAACATGAGTCTAATTTCTTGTACAACCTTTCTGCGAGTTAGTGTTATTGATTCTTACTAACCTTTGGCCTTCATGATGTTGCAATTGACCAAAGTAATGTACAATGTGACAATACGCATGTTAGCCAATTACTTGCAGAGGGGCCAAGAAATTACGTGAATGTGAAAAATCCATATTTCACCGAGCACTTTCCCTTTAATAAACTCACTTCAAGGTAAGAATTAAGAAAGGAATTAACCTGAACATTTTGGAATATCCCAAACAAGAATCGAGGACTCGTGCGCAAAGTTCACAAAGAGCATGCGTGTTCTCGTGGTTGACATTCATAGCAAGCATCCAGGATCCGATAGTAACATCCTCATTGCTAAACATACGGAAACTAGACAAACATAGATAAGAATCTATCGAACAGACAGGTAATATGCCTCAGTCTAGAGTTAAACACTGATGCAAATGCATGTAATAATGTTTGTCTGTAAAATCAAGCTCATGATATTTTGAATTTCTTAAGATCTAAAGTGGTGGCTGGATGTAGCCGCGCGCTCAGGGCCCATGGCGCACTGGGGCGGCCGCGCGCGCGCTGGGAGGACGGCGCGCCGCGCGCCGGGGCCGCCACAAGCCGCTCTGGGGACCGCCGCGCGCTCTGGGGCCGCCGCGTCGCGCGCGCGCCGAGGCCGCCGCGCTGGGAGGCCGCCGCGCTGAGGGGCGCGCGCGCGCCCGAGGCCGCGGATCTGGGGGGAGGAGGAGGCCGGCGGCCGTGGGGCGGAGGAGGAGGCGGCTGAGCGGGGACGGAGGCGGGGCGAAGAAGGAGGCGGCGGCGTCCGTGAGCGCGCGGAGGCCGAGGCGGAGACGCGAGCGAGAGCAAGCGAGGAGCGAGAGAGTGGGGGGAGAGGCAAGAGGAGGCGGCGGCGTCCGTGGAGCGGCGGAGGGGCCGAGGGGGGCGGAGACGCGAGCGGGAGTGGGGGCGGAGAGGCGAGAGGGCGTCGGAGTGGAGACGCGAGAGGGAGTGGGAGTGGGAGCGGAGAGGCAAAGAGGGAGTGGAGGAGTGGGGGCATTCTTGTCTTTTCGTATGGGCATCTTTTTTTTAAACTATTTAATCCTCCAGCCTTAACGGTCTCACAAAACAGGGGTAAACGGAGTCTTCATTTCAAAATCGCGAGGGCAAAATCACAAAGTTAAAAAGGTAGAGGTAAAATCACATTTGCAGTTGAGAACAGGGGCAGAAACACCAAATTCCCTACTACTTATTACAACTCCACTCGCATGTGATGGTTGGCCTAGTGAGTAGTAAGAATTCCTGACCTGTGCAGCTTTGGTTGTGTGCTGGCGCCTATTCTGCTGCACTTGCACGGATGCAGGCAAGTGTAATCTTATGATAGTAGTAGTATAGTGTTGGCTTTAACATATTCGTATCGACTTTTATTTAATTAAAGAAACTAAATATCAATATAAACATCTAGTTTTTAGAAACAGTTTCTTTACTCGCTCTCGTCTTGCTCCGAAGGTAAGGGAGAGAAGTCATAGATGCATTATATACTTACTCTTGCTCTCGTTTTGTGCACACTCTCTTCTTTACTTTTTTTCACCATTCACATCTTTTTAAAAGTCATTTTTTATTAATATTTATTTTAATACAAAATTATTAACTATAATTAAAAGATATCAACGGCATCTAATATAAACACCTAATTGTCTCGTGATATGGGACATGCTAAGTAAAAGTTGAGCAAGAGATGCGTGCTCTTCTGCTCGCCACATGGCGGGCACGAGCGATGCCCACAGGCTGGCGACGCCCGTGTTGCGTTGCCGGTGTGCAGGGGCGATCTGTCTGCGTCTTCCGGTCATCCGCTAATGCGTGTCGGCGCTATCTCCTCTGACCCGTCAGCTCCTGTTACATAATACTCTACTAATTAATTACCTGTGGTCAAGTCAATTCAAATGCAGTGTTACATGGGATGGACCAACTATACCCAATTGGATGCACGTCGGAAAGGAAACTTCGGTATGCATTGTCGCGTCCATGTCCTTCTCAAAGCCTTCTCCGACGGCGTCAGTGTAGCTTGATGGTACGGCACTAAAATCTTGATTTGGCTTTGGGAATATGTGGCTCGTCCTCTCCATAAGATTGCTGATTATCCGGTTCTGATCGTGTATAGTGATCGCTACAGGAATTGTCGGAAGGCTCAGTTTTTGTAGCTGCTTTTCTGAACAAAATTAGTGACCCATAAAAACGCACTGAATTGGAATTCTTTTCCCAGCAACCTTCTGTACCAGCAGTGCATAACTGCACCGGCAGCCGCCCTTCTTGCCTATGAGACGTACGACAGTTTTGATGTTTGACTTGAGTCCATTCCATGGAGCCACCACCCAACTCGTCCAGTACCCAAATTCAATCCCAAAACAAACCCGTGAAGGACGTCCAGGCAAAGCGACAGCGAAACCGGTGCCCCTTGTTTCCTTCTCAGCAAGTACAGGTACCTCGACTCATTGAATCTGTACTTCACGTAGAACGGACACATCAAAGGCCTTTTTTAACACAGGAATTTTTATGTAGCTTTTATAAAAATTTTATAAAAAATAGTTCGATTCCCATAAAAATAAAAAAAAATTCTCATACCCTAAACGGACCTAAAATCTCTTGCAGATGCATGCAGTAGAAGGATAAGCGTGAAACCCATCCATATTACAATGCCCTCCACATCAAAAGCTGAGAAGACACACTTCTGGAATGCTTGGTTGGCTGGAGGCTCCTTGGTCTGTCCTAATAGATGATTCTGGCTTTTATTTAATGAAATCAGAATTTAATATAAATATCTTATTTTTTAAAGTGTCTTTTTCATTCCTCTCGCTCTCGTCTTGCTCTAAGGGTAAGGCAGCGGGTCACAGATACATCACGCACATTACTCCTCTCGCTTCTGTCTCGTGCACGCATCTCTTCCTCCTTTTTTGAACTGTTCATCCTCTCTTAAAAACTATTTCTTTCAGTTAGTACTATTTAATTTTAAGTAAAAAGCATTAAACATAGCAAAAAATATTAGTCTCAACCAATTTGAACACGGCCTGAGGCTAGGATTTTTTTTGTAAATAATCTATTTTAAATCAAAATTACAGAAATATACCTATGTAAAAAATTTACAGAAATGACCTCCAGTCGCCGAACCGTTGGACGACTGGAACTTATCGTCCGACGGCTGCGCGACACGGAGACTATCCGTAGGCCGTTGTGCAACATAGCTGCAGTCGTCGAGCCGTCATCAAGGGACTAGGACTAGTCGCCCAACTGCCGAGCGACTGCAAGTTCCAGTCGCCCAACCGTCCGACGCCTGGAACTTGCCCATTTTTGCGCAAACGGGTCACCGACCGCGCACGGGGTAAATAACAATTGTTGTAGGTAGGTAATATTTATCAATTTTTGTCTATGAGTTGTATTTTTGGAAAAAAAAAACGGAGACAATGCCAGTTGATCCATTTGTGATTTTTGTACATTATGAATGGCAGAAAATATGTTAGATTGGCAGTAACAGTTTACAATCGTCGTATGTTGTTGTAGTGTAAGAAAATTTGTGAAATTTTATTTGAGAACGATAGGTAAGTACGAAGGTAAGCCATGTTGTTATGCAACTGGGAATTCATACATGAAGGAGAACTTGTTTTTTCATGTTATTGAATGCCTTGCTACGCGAAAGAATCGAATGCGAAAAGACGAGGACAAGTGCTTTTGCGAATTAAAATAGACTTCATAATAAAACTGGACGTAACACAGTGCGTAGGGTTTGGTTACATGCATAAGAAAGAGTATCATGTACAATGCAACAAACCGAAAAAGTCTTAGATACATATGCATGGACAGGGTTCACAGCTTGATGGAATCCTGCAACGATGTCTTGTCAGTAAACATTGAATGCAACCGAACCTTTGTGCCATGATACTCCCATGGTGTTTTATGCTCGTCATGCGCAGCAACACCATCAGCATCAAACCTAGCTTCGTTCTCATCGGAACTGTCCTTATCGTCCTCCTATACATCTTCCTCTTCAGCCCAAGCCATCCGATCATCGCTCTCCATTTGATGCACTATGTACTCTATATGCTCCTCTTCATCAACTTTGTCTTATAGGCTCACCATGTCATGACCCTTCTTCCTCTCCTCTATATACCGCATCAGACTCATCATGAGCAACTACCTTCTCTCGACCAACATGATGGACGCCTGAGCTGCTCGCACCTCCCGGATGATAACTGCTGGCACGACCTTGTACAACTTCTATTGGGAATGGTTGCACAAGTATCACGCACTTGTATCCACAGTGCTGGCACTCTTGCACAAACTCCTTCCACGAAGTAGTGCGCATCAACGTTCTTAACTCCCATCTAATGTCCGTGAGAGACTAACTCCAAAGCGCTTGTATGACGACGCTGCATACTTCAGGGTCCAAGGAGAAACTATGAGTGAGCAAGTACATCACATCTGTGATTCGAGCATTCTCGCCGTCTGGGTGTATGAGAATGGCTTGCACAAAACCGCTCAAGTTGACATCGTTCGGACCTTCACGAACAGTACCGGCACCGTAAAGCACTTTCAATGTAGCGGGTATCGACATTACTGATGCCTGCGTGTAAGTATTTTCAATATTGCAACTAGTCAAATCGCATCACACACTATAGAAGTACTGATGTACTATAATTTACATTTCAACGATCATTTATCTATCATGACCAACTACACTACCATCATAGCATAACCCATACTTAGTCGCACTGACACCTCTCTCATTCCTTCGACCCAATACGCATGAACTCCCTATCGGCTCCCACGCGCACCGATGCCACTCTTCTCTCGCTGCTCGAGCTCTCTTCTCTTCTAAATAATTTCTAATGAGTTTCGACAATTTACATGACATATTGATTTAAATGCCAATACACCAGCTATAATAGTACACATGATTTTTCAATGTACTAATAACATTATATTCATTCGCAATTAATCATAAATGTTTACGTATTAATGTTTTGTACAAAGCAAACTATTTACTTTGTACAAAAGTATTGATTGATTTTTTAATAACTATAATTTTCTACGGATGCTTATTTTGTACATAATATTAACTAAATTTTTTACAACTATAATTTTATATGGATGCTAATTTTCTACAACTATATTCACTAAAATTTCTACAACTATAAATTTCTATGGATGCTAATTTTCTATAACTACATTGACTAAATTTTTTATGACTATTTATTTCATACTAAAGTTGTGCTATTCTTTTTCTACAGCTATAATTTTCTACAAATCTTAATTATACACTAAACAAACTATTTACTTCATACAAAAACAGTGACTACAACATACAAAAAATTTTACCTCACGGAAGTAGCAGAATCTCTCCTTCTTCCTCTCTCTCCTCTCCTCTCCTCTTCTCTTTTTCTTCCCTCTTCTCTTCTCTTCTTTGTTTCCCTTCTCCCTTTTCCTTGCGCGGCGGCATCGGCGGATGAAATGGCCAAGGGCTCAGCCGAGTAGCCGATTTATATGCGCCTCCAATCGCCGAAAGGTTAGGTGACTGGTCTTGCAGTCGCCGAACGGTTGGACGATTGGTCGCAGTCACTCAACCCTTTGACGACTGCAATTATATCGCCCAACGGCCTATAGACAACCTGCATGTCGTGCGACCGTTGGACTACAGGTTTCAGTCACCTAACGGTTCGACGACTAGAGGTCATCTCTGAAAAAAAATTTGTGTAGGTATATTTCTATTATTTTGAATAATAAATAGATTGTTTAAAAAGAATCCTGAGGCTAGAGTCGTAGTCTGCGCCGGGTCCGGAGCCCTACCACAGCACCGTTTCCCACGCGTCCTCTGCTGCTCCATGGGAAATAAATCCATCCGCCGTTACGGCAAATCCAAGCTGCAGGTCAGGATCTGCACACTTGAACCCCGCCACGCCAAAAATCCAAACCAACCAACCACCGCTCCCCGAATCAATCCTCCCTCACCTGCTTCAGAGCTTGCTTGCTTGCGATCTCTCCGTCATACTCCAAGAATCCCACCGCCTCCACTGGAGATGGGCGGCGCGCTGCGGCGGTGATGCGCCGGAGATGAGGTGCAAGCTCCACCCCTACGCGAACGCCGTCGGCGTCTGCGCGCCCTGCCTCCGCGACCGCCTCCTCGCCGTCGCCGCCGAGCGCGATCAGGCCGGGGGCAGCGACGTCGACTGCAGCAGCTGCGGCAGCTCGCCCCCTCCCCAGCCACCGCGCGGCCACAGGGGCTCTGTTTCGCCCTACGCCGCGCACCGGCGCTCCGACGCCTGCGCGTACGCGTCGTCATCCACCACCTTGTCCTCCCACCACCAGCCCAACCTCCTCTTCTTCCGCACGCCACAGGTCGGCCCCGCCACGGCCGCCCGCGCGGACGAGCCCGTCGACGAGAGCAAGAAGGCCGCGCGGAGGCGGTCCTTCCTGGCGGGGATCTTCGGCGGCGGCGGGCGCCACGGCCGGGAAGACAGCAAGAAGGACCCTCCTCGGGGGTCCACCTCCTGGCTCTCGGCCATAGTCCGCCGCAAGCGGAGGCCAGACGCGGCGGCCTCCTTGCCGCCGCCGCTCGACGAGGGGCCCGATTCCCCAGGCGGTAGCAGTTGGTGGTTCCCCACGCCCTCCCCGGCCAGGCCGCACCGGCGCAGGGCCGGGGGCTCGGGCGCCAGCGGCAACGGGATCTCGGGGTTCGCGGTGTGCCTGAGCCCGCTCGTCCGGCCCAGCTCCGGCGGCGGCCGCCGGCGATGCCAGCCGCCGGATCCGTCCTCCCTGGGAGATAGCCACCGGCGGCACCTGTCGGCCGGCAGCGCCGCGTCATTCTCCCGGAAGCTCGCTGATATGGGCAGGTTCCGATGACGCTTGTCTTGCGCGCTCTGGCCGGCAAATTTCCTTTTTTGTTTGCTTCAAAATTTGACGCTTCGTTAATCTCGACGGTGAAGATATGATGTTCGTCACTACTCCGACCCTCCGAGAGGGAAAAGAAAATTGGAAAAAAGTTGGAATCACTGGGAATTTGGAGCATTTGTTTTGGTTTGCTCGTAGTTTGGCAGTAGCATACGTTGGAACGGCTCTGGTATTTTTATTGGAGCCGACTATACCACAGGCGCCTATTTTTTTTTAAAAAAAAACATAGGTAAAAATCCAACAGTCTAGATCTCTTTCCCCTCCCATAAAAACTCCAGTCTCCCTCTAACCCTAGATCCCCAACGCATTTAGCCACCACCACCTCCTCTCCCTATGCGCCACCTCTGCAACCAGATCCGTCACCACCTCCTGCAGCCTCCTAACATTCTCCTTGTTCTTCTCGTCGTCCCGCTAGCCAACTCCGCTCACCACCCTATGACGATCACACGGCCGTCGCCCACCTGAGGGCATAATGAACCCGAACCCTAAATAGGTGAACTCTAACCCGTCGGCCGCCATTACCATCATCGCTGAGAACCGGAGAGGAGGAAGACCACCTCGTTGGAGCACGAATCTCCGCACCTATCCGTTCACGAGAAAATATTTTGTAAACTTTTAGATGCATGTGAAATAGCAAATCCGATTTTTATTTTCTTGTTATGTGAATGGTAGTACTTGTTTGTAGGGAAGACGTCAATTACGACGACTTAGGCATCTCAGCTCAGCTCGGCTGTGTGCTCTGACTTCTGACCTACGACTTAAATAGTGTTCATTGCCGGTTAGTTTATGGGCTTCTTCCCCAGTTGGTTTCTGCTGAATTCTGTTCATGCTTGAAACTCTTCGATTAGAAACTGTAAACGTGCGGACATGGCATCCTTGATTGCTGTAGTACAAGTGGTAGTATCTTCGGTGAGAGCGTACTGCGTGTACAACTGTAGATTGTAGAGTGAAAGCATTGGAAATGTGTGATCCCTGCAAGATGGGAAATATACTAGTGGATGAAAAACGTGGTACAAAGACGTGCACATTAGTGTTATTTAGCTTCACGATCATAAATACTAGTTGGGATGCAAAGGGGGAGGAAGAATCTTCCGGGGATTGCCTATGTGAGTATATAAGATATGTGGTTCCATCCATGCTCCCTCGACCCTCAATATTGTTTGATCCGGCATGGTCGATCGGAGAGATAAATGGGCGTGTTCTTTTTGGCTAAGCCTTATGGCTTTTGGCTGCGACTTGTGATTTTTAGGTTGTTAGTGTAAGAAATTATAGAGTAACAGGAACTCATGTGTGATTTTTGCAGATATACATGAAGTCAGTACAGTATGTACTACAATTAACTTGTAGACTCTATCTATCTTGAAAAGATACTCCATTTAAAAACTAATTATCGTAAAAAAAACTAAAAAACAGCTTTTCGAAACCGAAGAGATCAGGCCCATACTAGCGCTCCTGCCTGAAGTCGTGGCGCATGCAATGCAGCTCGCTTGGTTATGAATTGCCCGATCGAAGCAGCACGTTTTACGTATACAGCCCCATATGGACATAGGTCAGCAGCTGAGACGCTTCTTGACATCGTGAAGTTGGAGCTGCACGGCACTGGAGCATACGCATACATACACGCACACCTGTAGGTGTGCCGTGAAACCCACTGATGATGAACGCGACAGCCTGATGACGCCCTATATAAAAGCTACTACAAAATTAGCCTAGTGATCCAGTATGGACCAGTAGGAGTGAGTGCTAGCAGCACGTTTGATCTGGCCCTGATGGTCCGACAATGGCGGACGCCGATCGAGGCATCAAAAGGGCGCGAGCGTGGGCAGTGCATTACCCTGGGAATGTAGTGAGAATGATACACCACGGACGGGATCGATGCATTGCCAGGCCATGAGATGATCATGGACGCGCGCATGCGTCCGTCCGGCGGAGCGATCATGACGATGCGATGCGTGCCTCGCGCATGCATGGCATCATCATCATTCGTCCACTCGCCTTGGGATACACGCAGCACGATGAGGGAGGCCATGGAAACTCTCTATCATGCTGCACATTCTCTTCGCCTCGGTGTTGAAGACTGCAGTGAGCCCCGGGCCATAACATTGCAGGTCCGTTTATATTAAATTGTGGTTTTGGTTTTTAGATTTTACTTATAAACAGTAACAGTTTATAGATGTAAATTTATAGAGAAAGATATTTGTATATAATTTTGATCGATACAAATAAAATAACTAAAGTTGTATTACAATATACTAAGTAGAAAAGTAGCTTTTAAAAATCGGGACAAAAAGGGCCGCGTTCTCCCCCACGTACATTCATCTGGCACAAGACTCGTACGACGCGAGCGTCTTTTTCTACTGGTGGCAGCGCCTTTCCGGTAGCACCCGGACCGACTGGCGCTTTCTCTCCTGCATGCGACTACGACTAGTCGGTCAGTCCAGTTGCCCACTGCAAGTGCATGCATTCCCACGGCTTTTCTTCTTCAATCCATGGTTGACGACAAAAGCTCTTGCTACAACTACTTACCCTTGCGACACACACACGGGACGCGAGAGAGGGGGCAGCAGGACACCATGTCGGCGTTGCTGCGTTGATTTTTATTTTTTGTCGTTAGAGTCTAAATTTATACAGTGTCTTCTACATATTAAAAACTAGAGCCTCAATATGTTAAAAACTACACTTATCTAAACAAAGAAGGCTTAAGCACATTGACAATAGGGGAAGATAAGAAAAAAAAAACACATACAACGTTAACAAAGCAAGACACTCTCGAAAATACGTGTAAGTTGAAGTTGACATAACACAGCATATCAATCGACCATAAAAAGTGAACAAAATAATATAAACTACCTGAACTGATCGAGCGTGGACCACCAACCGGTCTAACCCTAAGCCAACATCAACCTACAGCACCAACCCTAAGCCAACCAAGTAACCAATGCCAGATCCTGACGACGCTTTACCTATCTTCCCCTATTCCCATGTCGGCGTTACTGTCCGCAGTGCATGCACGCAGTTGCTGAACTGATGGCAAGGCAGCCGTAGGCTGAGGCGGATGCACCTTCAGCGGTGCGGGGATATTGATCCTCAAGCCGATTTTAATTTTTATTGTTAGAGTCTAAATTTATACAGTGTGTTCTACATATCAAAAAAAATAGAGCCTCAACATATTAAAAACTACATTTATTTAACAAAGAAGGCTTAAGCACGCTAACAATAGAAAAAGATGAGAAAAAACACGTAAAACGTTAACAAAGCAAGACACTCCTCAAAATACGTGTAAGTTGAAGTTGACATGACACAACATATCAATCGACCGTAAAAATGAATAAAATAATATAAACTACTTGAACCGATTGAGCGTGAGCCACCAGCCGGTCTAACTCTAAACCAACGTCAACCTAAGACCCAAGCCTGCACCAGCCCCAAACTAACCAATTAGCCAATGCCAGATCATGACGACGCTTTATACCTTGATATACATGTACCTTGACGACCCTAGATACATGTACAATCAAACATCTCCAAATATACCTTGAGATTAACGCAAATATTCAAAAATAAAATCAACCATCCTATTCTCTAATCATTGCAAGTTCTTTGCACAAATCTCGAAACACTTTAGAGGGCCACGATAGTACTTATACCTACATATACACATGGTTTTGCATTTTCCAATAATCTTTCATCTACTCCGCCTCTAATTCCCAGAACTTCCAAAATATTGAGCGTTTCTCCAAAGATTTACTAGTATGTGAAAGCACAAAATGATCCGGTCATATTTATGTTTTATCACTGGTGAATGCAAGTCAGATTTAAAAGCAAATAAGAAAAGTACATCATGTCTTTTCTATACCCTGTCAAGGAAACATCGCAAAGAAATGAATGGGAAATGCCCTGCAACTTGCTCTCTCTTTTTTGCCTCCACGGTGTTGTAAGGTCTAAGTCAACTATGCAGTGAGCACTGGGCATGCAACGCAATAGGCAAGCGCTCATCTTTTGGGCGTTGAAAGAAACTCGATCGAGCAGACGAGGGCCTATTGCGAACAATTGTTAGTGGTTGGTGCTCGATGGCACGATGGAAAATAGGGGTGCCCTGGGCAGGGCAGCTCCTCCATCCAACATCTACTTGCCCCCTTCTACTAACCACGAAATATGAAAGCATTCATCTAAACCAAAAACACCATGAGATGGAATACATGTTAGACTGAGACGACTAATGAGAGAGTGAGAGCGTCTTGTCAACGGGAATCTTATGATTGCCATCTTTCCACACAAGTAACCACCCACCCTTCTCACGCAAAAGTGCCAGACCAAAAGAAGAGAGTTCCTGGTTGGGGTTGGTCAGATACCAAATTGTAGGGAGCTAGGTTAAATCTCAGTGGCGGTCTGACTGTGACGACACTAGATGGATCAAGCAAGCAGATTGCCAAGTGTTGAAAGCTCTACTCAATCATAGTTTAGTTCGTCAGAGTGCTACAGCATCTTGATGTTGTCAGTTGTCACTTTCCCCCTTGTTGGGTTGCAAATTTGATTACACGTGTGGCCATGTTCATATTAGTTTCTACTTGAAGAAGCTAGAAACCAATATGAATACCTGCCTTCTCGAAGCAGTTTTTCCACTCCTCTCACTCCCGTCTCGTTCCGAGAATAAATCTGGGGTCACAGGGCGTATCACATACCCCATTCCTACCATTTCCATCTCACGTACGCATATCTCCCTTAATTTTTGTCCCACTCGTACCTTCTTTATAAAAGACACTTCTTTCAACCACTACTTATTTATTTTTAACCAAAAACTATTAACCGTAGTCAAAAGCCACAAAAGCCATCAGTAGAAACCAATTCGAATGCCCCCCCCCCCCCCCCAAAAAAAATCTAGGGGGACCTACGTCTAGCTGTCTAAGCTCAAATTTCTTCTTGAAATAAAAAAGAACTTACGGGGTAAGCTTTTCTTTTCTTTTTAGCTGACACCTAAAATGCACCTCAACCCGAAAGTGCTTGAAACACAATCTAGACATATGGGCAAACTCATGAAAAACAGCCCATGGGTTTCAGCTTGTGTTGCTGTTCAGAGTTTACTTCAATGCAACATGCAAATGATAACCATGAACAGCATAGCACTGCTGTGTTATATCTGAAAACCTGGTCCAGACTCCTAGACCTGAACGAAAACAATGGTGAAAAGGTATGACAGGAGGTCTCTCAATTGGGCATCTCTAAAAGCGTTGAGCCTGTGGGTCGACTCACGACTCACAAGTGCTTCTCATCGGCCTATAGTGGGAAACAAAATCATCCCAACTGTTGAGAGCCTTCATGTCTACCATATCAATTGGCACAACAGAGGGCTAGTGGAGCTAAATGATTGGCATACCTCAATGTGCTCAATGCGACCCAAGTTCCACGTCGAGATCCATACTTCCATTTAGATCTGAAAGGCAATGATGGGATTAATGTTAGGCAGATTTTCATACAGCACTAGGATAGTTTGGTACAACGGGAACCATAAAAACAACCAGAAACGGCAACAGGAAGCACAAACAAGGGCATACAGGCACCAGTCTCTTGTAGCTTAGAATGTAGAATACAGCAGAAGGGAATGATAAACAACTAAACAAGGCCTATTTTCGATGGAAAAAAATAGCATCTCAATTTTTAATTCCAGGAGACCTTATGACCAAAAAGGTCAAACCTCGTTGCTGCACTTACTCTTCAAACTCATGTAGCAATGCCTAGAAACAATAAATATAAAATAAGGAAAAGTCCATGGTTCACTTATAGTATCTTAAAGTAGCACGTTCCCTGCTCCAGTGTTTAATTTTCCCTTAGTTGACACTACGGACGTCATATTTGCAGAAACTTGAAGCTGGAGAGTTAGAACTATTATAGACACCTAAGCACAGTAGCAGCGAAATGCTTTAGCCACCACATATCCATGATCACAATACAGTAGCAGCTAATTTTTTATGAGACTTATAACATATACTAGAACTACTGAAGATGTATAGTCCCAAACTGTTTGTGGAATTCAGCATAGGAAGAACAATATGTTGTTTATGGAGGTCAGTATTTGTTCAGTACAAGTTCATACATGGCAATAAATTTTCCGATGTTACATGTCTTGCTCTTATATAACATATCCTTTGTACTATGCATGTTAATAAATGTAATAGACAGTGAGATCTGCATGTCTTACTCTTATGTAACATATCCTTCATACTGTGCATGTTAATAAATGTAATAGTAAGGCTTGACCAGTGAGATCTGTATATGTCTAAAGATTGATCAACAGCCTGCAGGTAACTGTTGGTCACTACAGTTGGGCAGAAACAAAGCCATGGCTTTGTTGCCATTATAATGGTGTAACCATACAATCCTAAACAAAGAGCCAGGCAATAGAGGTGGAACGAGAACAAGGTTCATGGATCTGGATGAAGAGCATAAATGGTGGGAGATAACAATATTCCAATGTTAGATATACCTTATATTGCAAAGGCAGCTTTAACATCAGTTGTACAAGATCCTGTGCTTTGACTTCCACGCCTCTTGAGTTCTCTCTTGCTCTCTTCTAACTATATTATAAAAAGCAGTGCTTCTATACTTTCCTCTCTAACTAGAGTAGAACTAATCTCAAAATAAACAAAGAGGTCAGTAACATCCATTCATCATTAATTATACTTTGAAAATTGTGCAAATCACTTTTGAAGAAAGCATTGAAGCAACTCCCTATTATAAAACATGGTCGAACCAACACCCATTTTAGTGCCTGATTGCAAAAAGTTATTAACCCTAACACAACCTTTGCCATCAAAACCAAGGGGAAACATGGAAGGATGGGTAACCAAAAGAGTTAGAACAGTAATATAAGAAAAGACCACTTTAAAGAGTTAGAGCAGTAATTTTAAACATGTTGTTTGCAGTTGTTTCCAGCGCTACAACTACAAACAACAGCTTCAACAACATGGAAAACAGTGCCTTCTAATGATATAAAATAGCAACAAGCCTTTGCGCATGATAAGCAAAGTGATGAAAAAAAATAGAAAAGGTAGCATATAGTCTTCATGATAATAGATACCTAGCAACAGGACCATTTGCACAACCCAACAAATGTAGGGATAAAAAAAGCACAAGAAACTGATGCCAAAATCCATGTCAAAGCTTGTTTAGTTCTTCTTCTAAGGTAAATGATGCCTCATCTGTTAAATTTACTTACTAAATTAACAGTAGTTTTTTGTGCTAAAATGGAGGCCAATTTCTCTGTTGGAAGATCATTAGGCACACACTACAACTGTCCAATGGGAAACAAATAGAGAACGCAATGAACAAATTGAGACACATATTCTAGGACATAAATCAGTTCAAAATAAATATGGTTGTTAACAGGCATAACTTTTGAATCTTTACTGAATCATTCAGGAAACAGTATACTTGAGTACAGAAATTTATGGATAAATTATAAACAGCTTACTGTCGACTACTTAAGCATTTCTGCAAAACACAGGCAAATAGCACAAACATAAGCACAAAGTGAACAAACAAACCCAATTTGAATATATGTGAGCAATTTAGAGAATTCCACTCACATCTTAAGGCTCACATACTGCAATGAGCGTCCAGTTAGCTACTTTACTATATGGGGAAACAAGTTATAAATGAGCAAATCTTCCAAAAAGCCAAGGAAGTTTTTTATCCTCTATGTAGTAAATTTGGCGAGCTCTGCATTTGATAAAAGATTCCAAAGATGACGGTGTGCACAAGCAGGATGTTTGGACAGAACATGTACACAATGAATCTTTCTATATAACTTAAACTAAATAAATAGGCTTGGTACAGGCTCGGTGTATGAGCAGCTGGCCTTGCATGTAGACGCACTGTTTGGCAGAAAAATGAGATTTTTCATTAGTTCCCTGAAATTGTATCCTAGGTTGAGGTTTGTGTTCTTGCACCACTCTGATATTCGAGTATTCGACATGGCCCTGGGCATTAAGAAATGGTCTTGAAGGATGGAACTGCACGAAATATCATGTCCTTGAGTAGGAAGTAGCCATCTAGCCAGGCGATTATGAACCAGCCAGCAAAATGCTAGAGATTTCACAAAACAATATTACACATTTACACCATTATCTTTCTAGTCCATTAGTGAGCTTGTTTCTTGTAACTTCAGCAGCACCAATCAACTGCCCTGTTAATCACTCCCTGGGAGTTTTACAGAAATCATCGACACTCATGACAGTTCAGCAGCCTTTGGAAAACCCCGATGGCCCTCATTTCCTAGCTCCTTATTATCTAACTCATCTGTATCTGACCCGAGGTTTTCTGTGGATCCTTGGCTATCACTCTCTTTTGAAGAAGGTAGTAAAACCGAATTTTTCTTGTAGCTCCATACGAGCATTGAAATGTAGTCTTGTGGTGTTATAAGTCCCTCATCTCTAATGCAGCTTCTCTGCTCTTCCAATGTTGGTTGATCTGTGAGCTTTATATATTCCAGCAAAATCTTCTCATGGTCTGGGCGCCATCCGCTTGGTAATGGTGTGTAGTCAGGATCAGGAACCATCGACATCCTTGTATACTGAAGCCCATCAATCGAGTCCACAAGGCCCATTCTCAGCAAATTGTGGTACTCTGGCGACTGTCCTTTCTTATCCTTCAATGGTCGACTAAGATTCCTTGATGCAATCTTATAGACCTTTGCCCTTGACCGCAGCTTATACTTGGCAGCATATAACTTTGCCAAGGACCCCCTGATAATGTAAGAGCAGAAGTTGACAACCTTTTTGCGGTTATCAGCGTAGCGATACCACTCTGCCATTGTCAGCAAAAGTTTATTCATCTGTGAATTCGTGTGAGCTTGTGTGGCATGGAACATCCGGAAGCATGGCTGAGGGTCTGGTTCACGGTCTCCTTTTAAAAACTCAAGCTTCCGGAACTGCTTGATGCACTGCTTCAAGCTGGCTGTCACCGAGAGCAGAGTCCCAACCCCTTTCTCGCTGATGATCTTGCCTCCAGAGGCTGTGTAACGGAGGGTTGGGTACACGACACGACGGCACAGCACATGATCAAGGAACATGATCCCTTTAGTGATGTGCTCTATCGGGAGGCTCTCATTGTCAAGCTTGATCCTGAACCGCTGGTCACAAAATTCAACGAGCTGCTTCCGGAGCACTGCAGCGTCGGCCCTAGGACCCCTCACCCCAATCAAGAAATGCCCACCGTACCGAATGTAGTCCACCTTCCTCGTCTTGTCTGGTCCGCTTGTTGGGACAAACTCTGGCCACGACGTGTTCCCCTGCTCAACACCATCATCGCCTCCCACAACATCCGACTTGGACGGCTTGTAGAACTCCTTAATCTTCTCCTCCATCCACTTATCAAGCTCATCAAGGCAGACATTGGCAAGCAATGGGCTCAACACCCCGCAATGCCCCCAATCAGGCTGGGTCTGTGCCTCCTCCGGTGCAAACCCAAAGAACGTCTGCAACCAGTAGGGGTCAGGCTTCGGTTCCCCCTCTGGCAACACCTTCTTCTTCTGGTACTTCCTCTTCTTCTTCTTCTTTGCCGCAGCATCGCTCGGTCTTGCAGTTACCACCGGGGTGAGCAGTGCCGAGCGGATCAAATCAACGACCTTCTTGTCACGCACATCACGGATGAGCGAGCCGACCACGAGCGCAGGGTCGGGGGAGTGGAGGAGCGGGGAGAGGTCACCCTTGATGTACCAGAGGTATGGTGCGAAGCTGCGGCGGATGGTGCGGAGAGCGGCATGCGGGGATCGCCCGGGCCGGAAGGCGAATGACTTTGGCGAGAACCGCGACTCGTAGACGGGCTCGAGCAGGAGGAGGAGGAGCTCCTGCACGACGCGGTCCTGGAAGGGGGCCGGGCCCGGGGTGGTGAGGAGCGCGCGGAGCTTGCGCTTGGAGAGGGTGGCGGGGTCCGGGGCAGCGGCGGCGCGCGGGGAGGGGAGGAAGGGGGTGAGACGGTTGCCGAAGCGGAAGCGAGCGTCGAGGACGGCGTTGCGGAGCGCGAGGAGGGAGGCGAGCGTGGATACTGGGATGGAGGAGCGGGGCAGGTAGGAGCCGGTCTCGTCGGCGTAGGCCTTCTGGTAGGCGAGCACCCAGAGCTCGAGGCGCGAGAGGAAGGGGGCCAGCGACGGCGGCGCAGCGGCGGGCGGGGCGCGGAAGGAGGAGACCCACAGCGACGCGGTGATGGCGACCGGATCGTCGCGGAGGAGCTGCGTCGGGTCCAAGGGGTTGCTGCCGCCGCCGATGGCGATGCCGCTACCGCTTCGGCTCGTGGCGGCGGCGGCGCTTGGGTCGGCGACAAACTGGTGGCGGCGCGGGGGAGAAGGCGGGTGGTAGGCGACGGAGGAGAAGCCGCGGAGGCGGAGGAGGAGGAGGTGAGGAGCGCGCGCCGAGGGGGAGGCATCGGAGGCGGCGCGGAAAGCTAAAACCCTCGCGGCGCGGAGGCCGTCGGCGTGGTGGGTTTTGCCCTTCTTTTGGTTGGGGAAGTTGTCTGACCAGCAGCACGGCCACGGCAGAGTTGCGCCGGGCCTCGCGCTTTTGAGCTTTGCCGTAGCGGCCCAATCGCATTGGCGCGGCCCACTATGCACACACGCGTCAGTCACATTGCATCGCAATGGAGTAGAGGCTTGAGAGACAGATTACCAGCTTCTTTCTCATGTACATGTGTAAGAACAAAACAGTTGTACAGCTCGTGCTCGTCAGGCTACTACATCTCACTAGTGTATCATCTCTTCCTGCCAAAGAACTTGATTTGCAAATTTGTACAGGGTAACACAGGCAACTGGGAACCATGCCATGCATTCATCTTCTTTGGCTGACGATACACTTCATTTTGCTACGTTGCCACCACAGCAGACTGAATCAGTTACTACTTTTTGTCAAGTTGGCACGCGATCAACCCTGTACCCAGATTGAATTGGAATGAGAATAGTATCTTCAACAATTCAGAAAAGGTCTGGGTGAAACTGAAAGAAACACAGGTGCTTGCCTGCCCAGCTCGGATAAGTCAGATTCCTGCAACAGCAAATCTTGTAGGTTCCCTGACCTAGCATCACTGTATCCAGTAAAAAAGAATGGCACTCAGCAACTCTCTACGACCAGATAGACACAGAGAATGTGAATGGTTTTCCTAAGTATTTGTTAATCCTTTGCTCTAATAGCTACAAAACTATGAAGATTTAGATAGGAACTCTATTCAACCTCCAGAGAAATTATAACGTTGAGTCATTGTACAAAATCTGCAGGTGCGGTACTACCGCTGTTGTTTCTGTGGTACTACTGTGACTAGTCAGAAGACAGAGTGGTCAAAAACGACTTGTATGGTCAACAATCAGTAAACGATCGAGAACCAATGTAGTCGGAAGCTGATGCGGTCGAATTTCAACTTGAGTAGTCAACGACACGAGAATGATCGAGAACCAACATAGTGTATAAGTGTACATCTGCTAAATCCTTAATATTGATCTGCCTTAATCAAATCAGCTCCACTTTAACCTAAACCGCTCTCCAAATTATCGCCCATGCATCGCGGTTTTGATTTAAGATAGTTTCCGGTATTTTGATCAAACTACACAAATGCCCTTCCTTGACTCGGTCATCATCAACTACTACAAGCAATCGTCATGCTTGCCACATGTAGGTGCACCATGAGCTTGCCACACGTCACCAGGTCTCTCCCATCCCGGTTCAATCGAACCACGGCTCACTTGACCCGTGCAAGCCACATAGCGCCATCCAGCCGTTTGAACTCGCCTTCAACATTTCCCGCATTTCTCGTGCCATGCGTGAGCTCACCATCTCATTCGGCATTCTCGATCGTTATGAGCCTCAACTCCTCCATGAGTCTAACCCTAATCATCGCCGTTTACCATAGTTGACTTTAAGCGACCTTGTACATCCAAAACCAAAGAAATCATTTTTAGGCACAGATTTTTTCACAACTTGACCTATATTAGCCAAGACATATATAATACAACCTTAATCTAATGACCCAGGTCATCCCAACTTAATGCATGACTCAAATCCCCAAAATCCTGTTTTTCTCGGAAGATCGGCAGTACCACACCTTCAATATCGGTACTACCACACTATGGTGCTACAGCAAAAGCACCTATGGTACTTTCGATATTTCTGGAACTTCTAGAAAACAGTCCAAATCAATGCATTCTTTGCAAAATCAATTGACCACTCCACAAATACTGTAATGATTCATCACAACAATAAATAGGGCCTTCTCATATGGTCCTTCAAACTCCATAGTAAAGACGAATTTGTGTACAGGATAAAGCATCACAGCATAAGGATACTAATCGAAGCACACCTGACATCAAAAGGGAGGAGTCTATGACGAATTGAGTTATCAGAGAGCCAACATAGGTGACAGTCCGGTCCGGCTGCCAGCGTCTGGATGCGGCCAGCTCTTCGGGTAGTAGGGAATAACTAGCCGCATGCCAGCGTGGACCTGGATGAGGAGGCGAGGACAAATGCATAATTTGGGAAAATAAAAGGGTTTTGAAAAAAAGTGAGGACTTGTAATGTACGTAAATAAGGACCTATACGTAATTTTGCGCCATCAAAAAATTTTTAATGGAAAAAAGGACCTATTCGTGAGGAAAAAGGACCTTTACGTAATTTTCAAAAACCTGAGGAAATCAAACAGATACAGGCCGTGGCGATGCTGGCTGGGGCGGAATCCCCGGTTTGTATAGCGGTAGCATTAGAAGAAACAATTTTCATGTTGGGTGCGTATGGAAGGAGTAGGCCAAAACAGATACAAGATGCATCGATCAAGTTTTATACTCCATCTAGTGAGACGATATTTCCTTTGTGCTCATCATGCCGAAAAACCATGACGATAATAATCTATCGAAGGATGCCTCTAGGGACCTCGAAAAAGATAACATGTACATGGCTAAACTAGATGAATTAATCAATACAAGCCTCCTCCAAGCACAACTTTCCTTTCCAACTACTTAGTTTTTTGGAACCTCTCCTCAATTAAAGCCCAATCTTGTTTTGTTAATTTCTTATGATTCAAAGGTATTCCTAGATATCTCAAAGGAGGGCAACCGAACAATTGTGACGCTTGTTCATAGTGCTCCATAACAAAACAACTCACTTTTGTGAAAATTAATTTTCAACCCGATAAGTGCTCAAAGGTAAGCTTAAGATCTTTGGCCTTAATCAAGTCATGATCAAGAGAATGGTGTCATCCATCTTGGAGGATAGACAAACCATCTTCTACCAAGTGAGGAACCACTCCCTGAATTGTCCATTAGACTTAGCTCGGAAAATCAAAGTTGCTAGCATATCCGCAACTAGATTAAATAAGATAGGAGACAAAGGATCACCTGTCTTAGACCTTTCTTAGTTTGGAAAAAATTTCCTACATCATCATTGACCTTAACACCAACACTGCCTCCTCACAATTTGATCAAACCATTTACACCAGAAAAACCTTTCATTCTCAAAGTTTGTTGTAAAAGGACCATTTCACCTTGTCATAAGCTTTCTCAAAGTCTAGCTTTAAGGTCTAACTTTTTCCTATGCAATTCATGAATTGTTTCATGCAAAATCCCTTCTAAAATAACCTTTCAAACATGAGAAGGTTGAATCACCTTTTGAGCCACTAGGGCAATGCGGTTAGTGACTTTTGTGAAAATCTTGAAACTTACATTTAATAAGCCGGAATTGTTGGAGTAGCTTCCTTTGCTTTGGTAATAATGTAATTATACCAAAGTTAAGGCTAAAAATGGGAAGGTTTCCTTTGTAATAATGTAAGAAGGTGGATGAGATGATTCTATCTGAAACGATGTGGTCATGTGGATAGAATGTTCTTCATCGAATAGAATCATCTTGTAATCATCTCGTCTGGGATAGATTGATTTTATCCTTTAACCAAACATAAGGAGGAGAACATGAGGACCAGACATATTCCGGGCGATCCGATACGCCCCTCTTATTCACCTGATTTTCCCTAAAAAGAAAATTGGCAAACCACCAAAAAAAAAATGGAGATGCGGGGTATCGATCCCCGTACCTCTCGCATGCTAAGCGAGCGCTCTACCATCTGAGCTACATCCCCATTGCAGTGACCAAAGCAAACTAAATGAATTCTTGAACTCACACGGCAATGCGTGCGATCTCCGGCTGGACAAGAGCAACACCTAGCCAAAACCACCGCGCGTGTTCCTTGTAATCGGAAAAGGAAACGCCAACGCCTCTGTGGTGCCAGCGGCGTGTTCCTTGTACCACTTACCTATTATGGAGATGGTGATGATAATAATAATAATGTAGAGTAGCATTTTCTACTCATCAGAAACGAGAATATGGTTGACACCAAAGTATGACCCTTTTTCGAGTGAAAGATGATTAATTCTTATGTTATAACCATGTGTAGAGAGCTTCAGCCTTTCTCTTTTCTGATCAATGTACCCTCTACTCTCTAATTATTTATAGCTTTCAACTGGATTGTTCTTTTCTCTTATCTCTTTCTTTCTTCATTTATCCGTATTTATTTTAAACAAACATTTTAATTCAATAGATAATAATATATGCCATAAAGAATTTAGTTTTATTAAATAACATAACTAATTAAAGTGATCAAAGGATGAGTTTGCCTTTGTACGTATAGAATGCCTCAGCATCATCCATGGCCGAATCAGCTACCTCTTCTTGGCTTGATTCGTACTCTACATTATATAGCAGAGTTACGGTTTAAATAATCTAATAAAGGGGTGATTTTAAGTTTTATGATAATGAGTTCCGTTTTAGAGGTGACATTTAACGGGTGTTGTGTAACCTAGTGATTTTATCATCAATCAAATTATTTGTAGTGCCTCGGACTATTTCGCGCTCATCCCTCCCCCTCTCCTTTCCTGGTCGGCCTACTGCCGGCCCAACTAGCCCAACTCGCACTCGACGCCCAAATCCACGCACGCACGCGGCCCACACGCAGCACCGCACACAACAGCTGCTCTACCGCCTCCTCTGTCCTACGGGCATCATCTCATACTCCTCCAGCTCATAAGTAGAGAGTGCACAGCCAGGCGTCTAGTTTTTTTTCCCTTCTGAAAGTTCCTATGAACCACAGCAATCGACGAGATAATACTTTGAGTAGACGGGCATTTCGCTGAAAGAAAATGACCTCTTGCAAGCCAAACTCGTTGGTGATCGACCACCAAGCTAAGACACCTGCCCAAGGCGGCAGACGGCGATCTTCCTACCGCGTACAAATGGCCTTTTCTGGTCTAAATAAGGCCATTATCAGATCCGGCATGTGTTACATGTATGGACTGGTCCGTGTTAAGATCGATAGAATTTTCTCTCCTCTTTTTCTCCCCACCATTACTCCATGTTGATTTGTGAGATGCGATTCCTTCGTGGGGTAGTTTGACTTGAGCGACTCCATGGCACATGAAGCTTTTTGCTTGACGTGCAGTGCTGACTTGTGCGGCTAGATCGGTTTACTGAGGCATCGTCAGAGGCAATGGAGCATCATCAGCACATGACTCAAGTACTAGCACAGATGTGCTCGACGATCTGGTTTGTAATTGTATTATTGTATGGCCAACGACTGAATGTTTGGTTGCTTCAACTGCCGAGAATCAAATAACATTGCAGGTCAAATAACGCTAGCTAGCCCACAGGAGAATCACGTACCTGCAGACTTGTACAGTACTGCTACTTTTTAGTTAGACCCGCAGATGAAGCAGTTAAGCTAGCTTCCATTGGAATGCTAGCTACTAGCATCACTTCGATTAGCAACAATGAAATCATGCCTATTTCTGCACATTATATGGCATGCACGCGATAGATCAAATGTCTATGGATCTCTAGCCGCGAGCTAGCTCAGTCATGTAGCTACACTCGTATAGTGCAGTGCATTTGTACTGTGTACAGTACAGGAAAGTTGGTTTGTATGTATACAGTAGTACTATACTATGTAAGAACACTTGACAACTTGAAAGGCAGGACTACCTGAATGCTTGAATGAATTTAGTAAGCTTTCCGAAATGCGGGAAGTCATAAAATTACACGTTTTACATTGCTGCAGCTAGGTAAGCTAGCAGCCTGTGGAAGTAGTAGTATGGGAGTGGAAGAAGAAGCTCTTGCTGCTTGGCTCGCGCGCGTTTCAAGTCCCACACACGAATCGGAGCACATGCCCAACCAACGGAGCCACCAGTTGATCACATGTGTTTATGTTTACTCCGGGAGCCCTCTTCGATGTGATGTAATTAATTAACGAGCCCTCTTTGACTCCATGGATTTTTAAATTACCAGTACATGGCTAAGAAATTCCTTAATTAATCAAGCCATCGGCGGAGCCAAGGGTGCCTGGTATGCACGGATACCTCAAAATTTTTAAAAACTATATATATCTTTTTTGTTATATGTTCTAATTAGAGATGGATTTTAGTGCATTTTGATAATTCTTGAGGGATTAAATGCAAATTGTATCATGTATCGTATTTCAGGTTTTGTAGACAGTCCAACACCTATTTTTCTCTTCCTATGTGGTACCATATGAATAGTATAAAAGTGCTTTATTTTGTTTTTCTTATATACTAATAAAATTATAATATTATGAAAGTATTTTTAGATATAAATCTAGATAATTTTAAACATATTAGCAGTCAAACTTTAAAAAATTTTACGGCTTAGATTATAGAATGTTAGTTAAAATTTTTTTGTGTGGATAGCATAACGAGTCGATTATTGTAAGGGTGTGCGCCAAGAGGTGCATGTCCAGCGGCTGCAATGAGGGCATGCATAGCGGTGAGGCGTATCCAAGGAGATGCAGCACGCGCAGTATGCATACCAAATGAAAATTTTCTAGCTCCATCACTGAATCAAGCAAATGTAGTACGAGCTCTTCATAGACTAGTTTCTTAACTGTCTTTTTTTTTGTTTTGTATATCTGGCTATATATACATATATACATACATACATACATACATATATACATATATATATATATATAGAGAGAGAGAGAGAGAGAGAGAGAGAGCTGGGAATGCATGTGCAGCAAGAGCTGCTAGCACACAGCTTGACAGCTATATATGGTTCCTTCATTTGCGGATCTTATACGTACATTGGTCAAATGATTAGGTGATTTAAGCAGCTATCTAGGCACAATCGAGGTGACTGAAAAGTGCATCTGGGACGAGCATCTGTAAAATGTGGAGAAACCGGTCAATGTGTTCTGCAGTCTGCATAACTATATGTTTTTTCCTTTTGTTAAAGACGGCATGTAGTAATTCGCGTATAACTAATGCCGCTGGCTAGATCAGCATCGTCAGTAAAATGGATGTTCTTCCAGTACTCCGTATTGTTCTTTAATTAGTCCATGTAGAAATGTTTCATCCATGCATCTTGCTTGCCTGCTTAATTATAGAATTTGTTTTCGTTTTGGGCTATACACTAGCAGCTAGCTACCTCGATCATCCCCAGCCACCTTGTTATTTCTGCATATATAAATAACAGGGTTACAGGAAACACTACAAAGTTGTACTACTACTTGTTATAGTCAGTGTTTAATTACGTTTGTATACACAGGAAATTCAGAGTGGTACACAATTACAGCTAGCTGGGCGGGAAACGATGAGCATCGGCATCCTGCGGGCAGGCACGTGTGGCGGCACGAGTACTCAAGCGCAGCGCGGAGCCCTACCCACCAGCGATGCTGCCGGTGCCAGCCGCGCGGCGCAGCGCAAGATCCGAACGCGCGAATCCACACGCGATCTCACTGACTACGTACCCGCCACGCTCGCGCGATCTCTCTATGCTTCCTCCTCCTCCTCCTAGCAGCCACCATTATATAGCCGAGCACCGTTCTGCGTGCAGCTTCGCGATGCCGGCCGGCCTCCACACACCGGTACTCTACAGTTCGAGATCAGTCCACAGAGTGAGAAATTAAGCTAGCTAGTACGTACAATCAAGTCTCTAGCCTCTGGTGCTAGCAAGTAGCAGCACTCCGGCACGCAGAGCGAGGAGATCGATCGATGCAGCCTGCCGGGTCCGGGCCCCGCTCCGGCGCCGTGCTGGTCGCCGCCGTCGTGGTCCTGGTGTCGTCGGCCGCGTGCTGCCGCGGGCAGCAGCTGGAGAACAACTACTACGCCGGCAAGTGCGGTAACGCCAGCGTGGAGGGCATCATCCAGGGGCTCGTCCAGGCCCGCATGGCCTGGGACAAGAGGATGGTCGCCGGCCTCGTCCACATGCTCTTCCACGACTGCTTTGTCACCGTACGTACCGGCCATCCACTGCTAAGCTAGCTGCTGCACTCTCCAGTATCCAATTCGATTACTTTGCATCTCCCAATCGATCGCATCGTGCCTCCATTGATTACTGGAGTAGCTAGCCGCTGGTTAATGCTACTCACTACATTGGGCAAAATCAATGCTAAGTTGCTCTTACAACATTGGATTATTGATGCGTGTTATCGTTATTAGGGGTGCGATGCGTCAATCCTGCTGGACGGGCCCAACACGGAGAAGACGGCGGTACAAAACAACGGCATCTTCGGATACGACCACATCGACGACATCAAGACGGCGCTGGAGACCGCCTGCCCCGGCGTCGTCTCCTGCGCCGACATCATCGTAGCCGCGACAAGAGATGCCGTTGCCTTGGTAAGTAACGACTGCTATGTACTACCTCTGTCCTGCAGCTATGTATTATCTCTGTCCGCAATATAAGTGCGATACATATATGTATAAAGCATACTATATAAGTAATATTTAATAGAATTGAATCCTAGTTTTATTAGATAGATATAGTATTATTTTTTGTTAAATATAATATAATATTATTTAAATAATATATCTTTTAGATATATGTGTCATATTTATACTACGAGACAATGGGAATGCATTACTTGGGTCTTGCTCATAAGAGCAAGTATTATAAGATAGGTAGTTCGATTGTATCTTTGAGGTGGAGGAGAGAGAGGAGGAGAGAGAAGAGAGGTGGGCTGTAAGCTTACAGCCAGCTGAAGCACAAGAACTAAGAAACTTTGTGATAGGAAGGGGTAGGTCATACAGCCTTCAGCTGACTGTAACTACTATATGAGTAGGCTGAAAAGTAAGCTGTAAGTATTCATACAGCCAGCTGAAGGCTGTATTATAAGACTTGCTCTAACAGATCGAAGCAAATGCAAATTAAGAACTGCTTAATTTTTATTATGTACTAGCTGGACTATCACATCACATTACTCCTTTGCAACTGTTACTCGTAGTAGTATATAGTCAGTAGTACGTATTATTTCCGTAGTCCATTTCGAAAGTGATAAATGTGAATCGTGAATTGATGCGTAATATTATTGGCACATGCATGCATGTAGGCAGGAGGGCCGAGATACCAAGTGCAGCTGGGAAGAAGGGACGGCGTGGTGTCGCAGGCGTGGATGGCGAGCCAGCTGCCGGCGGCGGACGTCGACATCCCGACGGCGATAGACATGTTCTCCAAGAAGGGCCTCAACAGCTTCGACATGGCCATCCTCATGGGTACGCCCCTGCGTTTTACCGGCATTTATTTATATGCTTTCCTCCTCTTTCTTCTTCTTATGATAAGATCTCTGTATGCTTTTAATTAGAGTAAATTACATTTGTATCGGATAACTTATCGCTTGTTTCATTTTACATCAGGATTAACTATATTTCGCTTTGCAGAGAATGAACTAAATAAATTTTTACTTTGCACTAGCCAATCAATTCTATTCCCAAACAAGGGAATCAAATTGAAGGAGTAGTGCAATCAAGATTGTATATACCGACTTGTTATTATGTTGAGCCGGTTTGTGCCAAACAAGGTTGGATTAGTGCAAAGTGAAATTCTATTTGGTTCACTCTGGTGCAAAACGAAAGTATAGGTTAACCTCGGTGTAAAGTGAAACAAGTGATAAGTTATCTAATGCAAAGTACAATTTACTCTTTTATTTAGGGAGCATCTACATCACGCTATACTGTCGGAAGCTCTCCTAATGGTATAGCCTTCTCCTGTCACTCCTTCCCCCACCGCTCCCCCTCCCCTCCCTCTCTTCTCCGACGCCGGCAGAGCTCCGCACCCCTCCTTCACCCCCTACACCCCCTCCTCCACCACTGCGGCCGGCGGCAACCTCACCGTCTCGCTATGCCTCTCTCCACGCTGCCCAGTGCCCTTTGCTATCACCCACCACCCTCCGTCGTCGCCCACCGCCACATACCACATCCTCGGCCTCTCTCTACATCCGGGGGATACGATTAACCTGTTGTCGATGGTGGTGACCCTTTGTCAGCATGACCGAGAGAGAGAGAGAGAGAGAGAGAGAGAGAGAGAGAGAGAGAGAGAGAGAGAGAGCAAGATCTGTGAGAGTAGGAGACCAGAGGTTGAAGATAATGTGACATCCGTTGGATGCTTGGATCAGATAGTGTGGAGCTATGTCATCTGGAAGATGCAAAACGGTATACCGTTTTGTAGTTTTCCTCTTTTAATTATGTACATACCACTAGTAAATAAACTTTGTTCAGGGAGTACGTTGCCTCCCATGTGTATGTGTTTTCTTTGGGTGGGTTCTTCTCGACTATGACTCATAGCTTATGGCTATATGGGTTATAGCTTTTGGTTCTAACGTGAGAGCTTGTGCTTACAAACCGAATGTCGATGAGTCGATAAGCCGTTTTGAAAAGATTATCTTAATAAATCATTTTTAAAAAACAAAAAAGTTATTTCGTTTATTTATTCAAAGAAAATATAAACCCAAAAGAAAGGCGCCTTTATACTACTTTGAGATTGCGGCTCGCTACTCGCTAGTAACTTAGTCAGCCTGGTTTGACCGACAGCAGGGCGCATTACTCAATGCGCATCAAGTGGCTCAACACATGGAATTAATGTCACGTATACCACTGTTGGCGCATAAAACAACGCTCAATGTGGTGCAAAACCATCAGTTCCTCATCAACTATACATTATTGTTTATTAATCAATTATGTTGATCGAGATCTGAGTACTCAAAATGTAATTAAACACATTGTAAGTGGGAGGAGTAAGAGTCACGACTAACGCACACACTCCTATGCCCAAATCAACTAGACTAGTCAAAATTCAACTCTGCCAAAACCGAAGGTTATATACAGTATAGCCCGCCTATTTGGTTCGTGACTAAAGCTGCTATAACTAAGCTTAAACAATGTGTAGCTTGCCACAAAAAGTGTGGTGGCAGTCACAAGAAATTGAGTCTACAATTGTCAGGGTGGAACTATGAACTGAACATAGGGGGTTCAATTGAAAAGCCAAAAATTTGCGTAGAGAATGACACAGATTAATAGAATCAATGTGAGTAAAACTTTGTATAGCAAATGATACATACTAGGGAGTGTCTATACAACATTCGACTATTTTTTAGGGTAAAAACAGTCAGATTTTGAACCGTTAGATGGAGATCCAACGCCCTAGATCATTTTTTTGGAGGGGGTCATTTGTTTTTGGAGAGGAGCTTGTATGGGTGGATCCGTTGGATGGAGATCTAACGCTCCAGATAAATCTGACTATTTTTGTCCTCAAAAATAGTCGAATGTTTGTATAGCATTACTCTACATACTAATATGATCAATACGAGTGATTTTAAAGGTTTTTTCCTTTGAGGCATGTCCGCATCTCTCCAATCCATTCGAATGCTAATTGAGTGGTTGTGAAAGGCCTAAAAGGCTCACGTCTACTATTTTTTCTAGGTAGTAAGAGGGGTCTAATGCTAAATATCGATGTCTCAGCTATATATATAGTAAATACTCCTATTATGCAACTGGATGTACCACATAGGAGCTATAAAAAAGATGGCAACAGCTGGTAATCCAAGTCATTAATGACAATACAAATCCCATGTGTAAATTAAATAAGCTGAATGAAAAGGCAAATTTAGATTGGATTAATATATGCACCCATCACTTAACATTATTAACAATTATCAAGAATTTAAAACTAAATTACTGAGTGACTAACTGATAAGCGAATGCGTTGATCGCATAATTGAATTAGTTTCTATAGAGATTAACACCGTGGAGAAGAAGAATAAGAAAGAAAAAAGACTAACAGCATGTTTTATTGGATGTCTTAGGTCCTATCATTATGGTGCAGCTTGTTACTAATGCCTAATATTAGTAGGCCCTCCTCCCTTCTCTCCACCCCTGCCAATTGTGTCGTGTAACAAAACAATTGTTCCACACGCCTAAGAAACTATGGCGCAAGTTAGGTTAGACATGGCAAGGCATCAACAAACACCCCGTCTTAGATGGATCGACTTACAGAATGATCATTCATAGTTAGATACAGTACTAATTTGCTTGTTTCTTTGGTGCATGAATGCATGCATGCAGGCGCGCACACGGTGGGGGTGACGCACTGCTCGGTGATCCACGACCGGCTGTACAGCTTCAACGGCACCGGCGCGGCGGACCCGTCGATGGACCCGCTGTACGTGTGGATCCTGAAAACGTTCGCGTGCCAACCGGGCCAGCCCTTCGACAACATCGTCTACCTCGACGACCCCAGCAGCATCCTCGTCTTCGACAAGAGCTACTACAACCAGATCGAGCGCCACCGCGGCGTGCTCGCCGTCGACCAGGCGCTCGGCGAATGCAGCGCCACCGCGTGGATGGTGCAGTTCCTCGCCACCACCGACTTCTTCCCATCCATGTTCTCCTACGCAGTCAACAAGCTCTCCGCCGTTGAGGTCAAGACCGGCACCGACGGCGAGATCAGGAACAACTGCCGGAGGACAAACTAAACTAGCTAGCAGTTAATTACTGCATGCTAGATGGCTACTCTAGCTGGAAAGATCAGACGAGAGAGAGAGAGAGAGTACATGACCACACCACAACCCATGATTCTACGATAGTTAAATTTGAGTAAAGGTTCAGTGATTTTTGCTGGAGCAGTTAGCAGTGTTTTTCCTGTGTACTTCTGATTCTTTTGTACGTGGCTTGTATAAAAATAAGGCAACATTCCATGATGTAACAATTTACACCGTTGTTTTCCCAGAAGATCGAGCATACTGGCTAGTTTAGGATTCTCAAAGGAAATGAAAAGGAGATGTAAGACCATGTGGTGGCAATATTCTCATGTGAGTGATGAGTATTTGATCAGATCGAAGTTTCCCTTAACCACAACCTTCCTTCAATTTCTGAGGCATCAGTTCATCAGTGTGCAGTGTTGACTTACAAAATAGAATAGCCACATGTTCACAAAACACACCTGAGGTAACGCTACTTCAATACTCTAGACAAGTAACAAGCAAGCAAGCAATCTAAACAAGCATTGGCAAACCAAAACACATGGGCTCGTAGCGGAGTGGTAGAGACCTCAGGGATCTGCTCGAGACGGACGAGACAACAATCGGACCTCTGGAACTAGAAATAGAGGCATCTATGTTGGTGGAGCAGTCGCCTTGGAAGGGTCGTACTTGAGGGCGGAGAACGGAGGCGGCACCGCGGAGGAGGAAGGGCGAGGCAATGGCGAGGAGGGATGGCTCGCTTATCTGATGTCCTTCCTTCCCCAGGAGGAGGATCAAGGATGGCAATGGATTGGTTTCCTTGCTGGTCGATGATGCTAATTCCATACTGGAACCTTTTTCCTTGAAGGTGTGGTGTTATTAGTCGATAAATAACAATAATTTCCGTGTAGTTTGGCCCATGCATGATGTTGATGGACCAGCGAACCTGGGCCGTCCTGATGTTGATGAACAAGCAAGCTGTTAAATCTATTGAAGAGGCTGGTGCCAAGCCATATTATTGTTGAGTGGTACGGTACTCCATTGTTCTTATTCGGGAGGTATATATTATTCGCCCTACTTCCTTCATACCGCCAGAAAGTAATCACTCTTCGTACATGTAGCGTCGATCGTGTCTAGTTGAGGATGCAGCCATCTCTGATGGATGATTCATGGTTGTGTACGTACTGTATTCAACTTAATCCTTGGAACAAAAAAATGGCACACGATCCAGTCTCTTCAACGTAACAGCTTATTTGTGATATGATAAGACCAACCATCACACGTAGTACTGCAGCTGCTGCGCATTGACGCACCACTTGGAGGTAGGTACTGTACAGTACGTGCATGAGAGGCCAAAGCTTACTGGGTCCTACGCTTTCTGAGAATGGAGATCTGATCGTAGACATACACCAGCCATACTACGGTACAATACTGCTACTGTTACTATATGCAACATACAGTGCATAGTGGTAGCAGATAGCTAGCTAGATGGACACGGATCGGATCACATATGCAGCACAACACACTGCAGGGAGAGACATCGATCAAGAAAACGACCCTCTGTTTGGAGCTTACCGTGAAGTCAAGGTTATCAAAATCGCGGCATGGATTGTGAGATCGTACATCCTACGATCCCATGGGGCCAATATGATAAGAATCCATATCTGGATCGAAATTTCATATAATCGTGATCCTGAATATAGGATCGTATAATCAGATAATATCGTTATTTCTAACAATAAACTGTATTAGCTTATAAAATTTGATATTATCTATTGCTAATTTAAATTGCACTAGTTTAATTTGCTTTATTTTTGTTATGGGATAGACTATTGCACAGGCGACTGAAAATTTTTTATCTTTCAGTCACCTAAAATTGCACTTTGAATCACCTGAAGTTGCACATATTTTTTTGGAGGGCTGCAATTTTAGATGATTGAGAGTGCAATTTCAGTCACTGAAGTTGCACTCAATCACCTAAAGTTGCACATTGTTTTTGGAGGGGGACTGCAATTTTAGTTCATTGAGAGTGCAATTTCATGTGACTGAAACATAAAAAAATTTCTGTCGCCTGTGCAATAGCAAAACTGTTTTGTTATTTACACGTTGTTCTAAGGTAAAAAATATTATCTTTGACATATTGGAGTGTTAGGTTATTAGTTTATTAAAAATAATTAAATAAATTTCAAAAATCAATATTAATTCAATATAACATTAATAATTCAAAAAAATATTAATTTAAACTATAGATTTGTATATTTCAAAATATAATTAAACTTTTATTATATATATATAATTTTAAAAAAAATAATAGAATTATAATTCTACGATCTGATTCTACAATCTAATCTCGTCACATAAAAAACGATTCTAACTAAGGTTATGGGATTAGATCCTGACAATCTTGCATAGTGTTACTGTGCCCTCGCTGCTCGATCCTTCGCTGCCCGGCTGATGCATTAATCCCGAAATTTTACCACACATGTATGCATACTAATATCTGTGAGTGTCACCGCGTCAGGGCGTTGCAGTCTTGATTAACCTAACCCGGTTTCTCTTAATTTGTTAATATTGTGGTACGTTCTCGGCAGCACACTCGCTAGGAAAAAAAGCCAGCAAATTAGTCGTTGATCCTTAATCGGGGAGCAAGCACATTGCAGCAGCATGCGTTCGATCGCGCAGTAGTTTCCGATCGAGCTAGTGACCATTCAAGACCTGTCCTGTTACAAACTAAGTAATGCAATGTGTCATGGCGTGGTACTGTAGCAGCAGGTAAACAGTGTCTCGTGGGTACTGTGGTGACTCGAACAGTAGCATATGGTACTGTAGTGCGCTATATGTTTGGCCGGTTCGATAGGTTTCATAGCATTAGCAGCATATCGTGGATTAGAAATATAATAATTAGTTTTGTTATTATTTGAGTTTATTTTTTAGATTTATTCTATGTATTAAGGATACATTTTTTATTATTAGAATTAGTTTCTTGAATATAAAGATAGATTTTTTAATGGCCAAGTCTAATCATTCCTATAAAAAGAACAGTATTGTATGGCTATCATTAAGCAATGAAATAAATAAAATTCCTAGTCTCCTTTTCTTTTCTTCAATTAAACCTTTGAGCTTGACAACCGCATGACCGACCATTCAAAAAGAGCATCCTATCTTCAGTTCTAGGATTTATACCTAACCACCGCCCTAACAAATGCAATGCATGCAGCAGCTCAACAAGCTAGTGATTTGCACGACCTGTAAGTCTTGGTTTACTGCGAGCTTACGTGCTCTGCCTAGACACGCAATGTAAGTTACAGGGAACATTAACAATTCGAAAATGGTTTAAGTACAGGGTGTTAAAATCGACTTTGATTTCTGATTTTTGTTTGGAGAATTCGGACGCCGATTTAAACACCTAAGCTTTTAAAAACATTTTCTTGAAGTCGCTTCCAAAAGCGGTTGCTCTAAGCCTCTTTTAGAGCAAGTATTATAAGAGTAAGTAAATTTGGTGTATCTTTGAGGTGGAGGAGAGAGAAGAGAGGTGGGGTGTAAAGCTTCTACCACCAAGCACAAGAACCAAGAAACTTTGTGAGAGGAAGGGTAGATCATACAACCTTCAATTGTCAGTAACTACTATATGAGTAGGCTGATAAGTGGACTGTAAGTATCCATGCAGCTAGCTGAAGGCTGTATTATAAGACTTGCTCTTAAAAGCCACCGGCCGGCCTTCATTACTTTCTCCGCATATTTTATAAGTCATTTTCTAAATTTTATTCTAAAAACTAGTTCTTCCGACCGTTACTCTTCTATTTCGACCAAAACTCAAAATCAATCGGCTCCAGCCGAATAAAATCACCACCTACATTAATCGAGCAGGCCATCCATGACGTCATGGCATGCCACGAAGAACTCAGCTCGAAGAAGATAATTAATCTGCAAAGCGCTAACGAGGATCATCGTATCTATCGCGAGTTTGATCAGGTCCAATGGCCGGTCGAGCTCAACAAACAACGGGCTGGCTAGGCATAGGATCGCGTGGGTGACTGACTGACTGGGCAGGTACCCCGGGGCGATTTTCTTGCGTGTGATGTGTCCACAGCATCCGTACGTACTCCCCTCGTTCCTCAAGCTCTCAGAATTGCATATCGACAGGTGTAGTAGTACACATGCATGTGTGGTCGTGTTTTATATATACATGTACCTGTGCGCCTTGTAGTTCCCACATATACACACCTAGCAGCTTATCTACAAAATTGAGCAGTACAGTAGCAAGATCGATCGATCGATGTCTGCATTTTACTGCATGCGAAATCACTGACTGGTGGTGTTATTTCATTCATCGGTTTGTCAACCACTGAATTGACTCCCACTTCCAAGTTCCAACTAAGTGGATCGCGGGGATAATTCTGTTCTCCGACAAGGAGGAAAGGGTAGGTGCCCCAGCAGCAAGCATCTCGCTTGAATGCTTCGCTTCACATTGATCAGCCCACAAAAGGTGGACCTCAGAACTGCACCGTACCATACCCCTGCGTGTTCAGTCAAGCGATGGCAGATATATCTGACTAAACTGAACATAGCAACAGGTCACAGACAAACATTGCTGAAAAGAGAGAGAAGGGAAAATGCAGAGTGCAGAAGCATGCAGGCCTTCTGCTTTTGCTTTGCTTGCCTGCCTGCCTTGCCCCCTTGAGAAAACAGCAGGTTAAGGGGGGGCACATACATCGAGCAAGCAGTGCTAGCATGTACTACGTACGTACAGTACTTGCACATCTATCTCTTGCCTGGTCCACTGGTACAAGAAAGAAGGCTAGCATGGACTGCACCAGCTCACAAATATTATAGCCCCTTCCCCTTGTCGAAAGCCAAGGGGAGGAAAGAAAGGAAGAAGCCAATGCACAAGAAACAGCACTTGTCTTCACTAGGCAGGCAGTAGTACGCAATGCTGTAGATGAAGGCTGAAGCATGCAGCTCTCACAACAAGCTAGGCAGGACAAAGTGACCTAGCTTCCACCGCTACACGAGCTGGCTCGCTCTCTCTCTCTCACTTCCCAGTGTTAGGTTTTTTTTTATCTCAGGCCAAACGGCCGAGACGAGGGAAACGTGGGGAAACCCACGTCCACCGTTATGTACACGCCCTGATCGGGGGTGCCTAACCGATTTGGTTACGGTCCCCTGTTGCAACAGCGCAAAATAAATAGGGAGGGGTCCCGGCCTCTCATGGGTGACGACGGTTTTCCCGTGAGAGCAAAAGACCCCGAACAAAAACCCTAAAAGACCCGATCGACCAGCGCGCTAGCAACGGGAAGGTCGGCGCGTCATCGAGTACTTCACGGCGGCGACTCTGCGACCGAGCCGACGACTCCACGAACGCGAGGTCTTCCCGACCTTCACCGACCGGCGCCTCACGCCGCATCACGCAGCACGGGACTTCACCTTGATGGCGTTCATCGGCGACCGTGAGTCTCCCTAAACCCCAAACCCTAGGTGTTCTAGATGCTAGGCTAGCGGGTAATGTGATGCACTTGATGATTATGAAACTAACACCCAATACTCGCTTGTGTAAGGAAAGTAAGACAAGGCAAGGCAAGCCACTGGGGCACAGTCAAAACAAAGTTTTTTAGAGCCATCATGGCTTTATGCATGCAGATATTGTATGATCAGTTGAGCTAGCAGCAGCAAAGCACACAGAGTCACAGAGTTAGATATATGATATATAGTGACATTGTTGTCCCAATGGGACAGACGAGTCCTTTTCCAGTAGGAGATAGAAGGGAGTTTTGTAGTCCCGCGCGTGATCTGATGGACCAGGGATCTCCATCCATATCCCAACCCCCATGTGCTTTCTTTCCACCCACAACAAATCCCTGTCCTGCCCTGCCTCAAAGCATACTGCAATGTGCCCACACACCCCCATGAGATGATGAGATCGATGGAGCAAAAGAAAGGCTCGATCTCACTTCGGTCCATGGCAATGCACGATTGCCGATACACATTACATCACACAATGAGTAGCAAGTATAGACTGATCTAATCAAAATGCAGTAGTTTAGGGGAGTAGAGTAGTGAGCTGTGCTTGCCCAATGTCCATGCTGGAAGATAGTATTCAGCTCGGTTCATTTGAGTTCCTTCCCCGCCGACATTCGGAAGCAGTTTTGAAATCCGTACGGCATCAAAACCTCCTAGGAATCGACCCACCCGCCCGGGAAAAAAAACGGAGACGAAGAGGAAACGGCTAGTAACGGATGCCCAAACAAAAAGCAGCAGAGCCGAGACGCATCGCGAATTCGGAATTCACTTGAGAAGGGCATTTTGGGAACACCGCCCTGCGCCGCCTGCCTTCCCTCCGTCTCCGGCGGAAGCTTCTCCCACCATGGGGCCCTGCGTATTTACTAGTATGCCCCTGTCAGCCACCGCACGAACCCGTAGAACGCGTTCCCCTCCTCCGCCTCCCGCCGCCGAGCCGCCGGCGCCGCGCCGCCGTCCATGTCCCACCACCACTCCGCCGTCGCCGCCGCTGTCACGCTCCCGGCGTCGTACCGGTTGCTCCACCGCCCGCTGCTCCACCGGCTGCTCCACCGGTTGCTCCACCGCTCCTGCGACCGCGCCGAGCTGAACGACGCCGACGGCGTCACGGACGATGGTTGCCCATGCTCCACCGAGGCCAGCTGCTGGCTCGGCTCGCCGGTTCTTGGTGCAGGAGCCCCCGGCGGGTTGGCGCTCGGCTGCTTGAGGACGACCTGGAGTTCCTCCTCGACGAGGTACTCCGAGTTGAGGAGGCTGGGCAGAGGGTAGGCGCGGACGGCGGCTCCGTCGGGCGGCGCCCCGGCGACGGCGGAGGAGGGGTTGGAGCGGCGGCTGCTGACGCTGCCGAGCTCCACGCGGAGGAGCTCGGGGAGGGGCGGGTGCGGGAGGGCGATGGAGGCGCGGCAGAGCGGGCAGGAGGGGTTGGCGCGGAGCCAGGGGTCGACGCAGTGCGAGTGGAAGGCGTGGCGACAGGCGGGGAGGAGGCGGAGCTCGTCGTCGTCGCGGAACGCGCTCTGGCACACGGCGCAGTCCCTGGACGACTTGGGGAGCGCGGCGAGCGACGACGCGAGGCTGAAGAGCGGCAGGCGCGAGATGAGCAGCTCCGTCTCAGCGGCCGCCTCGACCGATGCCTTGCCCTGGTCGTTGGCGGGCGCCACGGACGCCGGCGCCGCGGGGCGGACAACGAGCGGCAACGGCGGCGCAGAGGAGGAGCCGGACGAGGCCGCCGTCTGCCGGCAGAGGTGGCGGATGAAGTAGTGGATGGAGATGGACGCCAGGAGCATCACCACGACGATGACGGCGATGATGAGGATGCTCGGCGAGATGCCCGCCACGCTCCCGCGCGCGTCCCCTCCTCCTCCCCCTCCGTCGTCCGCCAGCCGCGGCACCACAGGGACCCTCCGCTCCGGCGGCGGCGGCGGTGGAATCGGAGTAGAGGACATCAATTTCTCTTCTTTTCTTCTTCTATCTCCTCTGCGCAAGCTCTGCTCTTTGGTTGTGTCGTTGGCGTGGTGGTGAGGCTAAGGAGGCGGCGTCGCTGCTGTTCTTGTATGTGGCTTGTAAGTATGGTTTTGTCAGCATGCAAGGGAGGCCGCCCGTCGCTGCTTATACTTCTGCCGGGAAATTGTCCGAGAGACTCTTCGCTCCAAATTGGTGTAGGATTCTTTCTCTTCTAATTAACCCTTTTTTTAGCACCCACTCCGTCTTTTTCTACTTGATCTTCTAGAATTAGTACCGTTAGACCTTCTAAAGATTTAAAAATATTTAAATTAGCTATACAAAAATTATGTTATTATATTTATTGATAAAATACTCTCCTGATATTAGAGTTTTATTAGCATATATTAGTGTAAAGTTATAAAAGTAGTGATTAAAGTCGCATATCGAAAACCGTAAAAATTGAAAAAACGACAAGTAAAAAAGTAGGTAGTGGTAGTACTACTAGATTTTCACAATTGGGATTTAGGGGCCCAAAGGTTTGCCTCCGTTGAATTCCTCCGTTCCTTCTCTTTTGCTTAAAAAACCTTGGAACTATAGGAAAGGAGTGGTGGGTGTGTGTTGCTCATTGCAAATGGGAAAATTTAATAATGCCAAATGGGCTTAAGAAAATAGAAAATAATCAACATGATGTAATTTAGGTATAATCGACGTGTCCCCAAAAAGAGAGGGGGAAAAATGTAATTTCATCGAATATCAGGAAATGTTTTGAAAAATTAAGGAATAACATAGCAGTTCCTCTTTCGAAATGACCGATGATATCCCGTAGAAATGTCTACTGAAATGCATCGCACGCGTGTCAACATTCTCATGCGTACTTACATACCCGAAGAATAGCCATGTCCTCTCTTGAACCGGACGAACCGTATCAAGCTCGTACACATGTCTATTAGAATATATTAGAATACAAGGGGCAGGTACCATACGAAGCTGCCCATGCGTTATCTTTCTAGACCGACAAAAGTGTGCAGTAGACGTGTCCGATGAAATACAACGGACAGGAATCAAGTTGTTTGTTCATGCGAGTTCTTTTGAGACCGACAAAAGTGTTCACCAAACGTGCCCGGTGAAATACAATGGCGTATATCAAGTTGCTCAAGCATTATCTTTCTTAAACCAACAAAAGTGTTCGCTATTCGTGTCTATTCAGCGGAAATACAGTAGCAGTGCGTGCATCAAGTTGTCACGCGATATATGAGAAGACCTGCCTTAGTTTACAACATCAACATGTGTGTTTGGTAAGCAATTAAGGAGGATCCTTGGAAAATACTCTGAAAGTTGCCTATGTAATTTGTGCTTGAATTTCCATCATCTTTCGTTGGTACTTGTTCGTGGCGGGAGTAGAGAAGACCGAGACTTGTCGCGCGAGTTGACTCAATAGTGCCCTCCTGGCTCCTACCGGCTACGGGCCCACCCGCGTAGTACAGCCTCACGAGTACTGAGCTGTTCTAGGAAAAACTTTTCCTAGCATCCCTGTCAGGAGATCCAAAGGACCATGTTGCATGGTTCTGGTGGTGGCTAAATAGACTTTGTGTATAGGACTGGTTTAAAGCATAATACTGTAGGTGGTCTAGATACAGTACAGTCTATGAAAGTGATGGACCAACTGGCACAGCACGATGACGTGGCCTATGCTTTGGCTGTCACCCCGCCCAGCGTGCTGACACGACATGGCATGAATGGTGTCATGCTAAGCATGGTCTGGCACGAGCATAATCGGTACACGCACAACTGGTTAAGTCCGGGTCGTTAGGCACGATTAGCTTATTAGGCATAGTAAGTATGGCCTGTTTAGCACGATTTCAATCCGTTTAGTTCGATAACAGTTGAATTTTACAGCCATTCGAGAGTTTAAAAACACCAAAAAGTTCTCGAAAAATCTATAAATAGGTAGCAAACCCCCCTTATTCATCCACCGTCCAACCTGCGATCTCTTCTCCAAATTCTCTTGTAAATTTTTTGATCCATTTTGTGATAATTTATTAAAATTCAAAATCTTTTTGCCAAAAAATACAAAAATTCGAAATCTGGCTACATTAAAAAAAAATAGGTAACAATAATGATAGTCATTTATTTTTATTTTCCTTTGTATAATAGTGTAATTTTCTATTTGTAGATTTCTACATTTTTTCCATGGAAATTTTTGATAATTTCCCTGTGAGTGATTTGGAATTTCTTCAGAAGATCTTTCATCCTTCGGGAATGAAATGACTCCACTTCCACCTCAAACGGGAGAGCAGACCTTAGCTGTACCATCGTCAGGCTCTACGAGTATCGCTGCGTTTGCAAGTACTAGTGCAAAGAGATCCAGACCCAGTACATCATAGGTGTGGTAAGATTTTGACAAGATAATTAAGCGAGACAAGGTCGGAGCTCAGGTAAGATATGTTGTGTGTAAAATTTATCATCATGAATTGTTTACAAAGTCTACAGGAGCCTGGGGCTGAGCACTTGATCAAACACACCCAAAGATGTAAAGAGAAATAAGGCATGGCCATGAGACAAATGCAACTACAGTATAAAAGCCCGATGGTACGCTACGTAATTCGTATTATAGTTCCAAGGTAACTCGAGAATCTCTTTTCTGTTTAATTGCCTCACATGATCTACCTTTAAACTTTGGTGAGTCTAAAGCATTCGAAAGCTATGTTAGAAATGTTCATAATCTTATATTTTGTTCGGTTTCTAGACATACAAAAACTTGAGATTTAGTTAAATACTATAATAATTGTTATGTTAAACTAAAAAAACTATTTGAGAATTTTACATTTTTTATAGCCTTGCCCTCGAACATATGGAGTGGTCGGGCTAGGGAGGATTATCTTTGTATAGTTGCTCATTATATTAGTTATGACTGAGTAATGGAAAAGGGAATTATAGGGTTTAAACTAATTGACGTAACATATACATGTGAGAATATTGTAGAATATATTATCAAAATTCTAAAAGATTTTAGTCTTACAAATAAATTTTTGCAATTAATTCGGACAATATTGCAGCAAACACTAAGGCAATGTATATTCTCACTTGTTATTTAGTACATACACCAAATCCTTCTTGCTATATCAACGATGCACTTGTCATATTATTAATCATATAGTTAAATGTGGTTTAAAGATATTGGATCTATATATTCAAGCTTTTCTCGATGCAACAACTTTTGTAAATTATTTTAACCAGCGAATTGCAGCATATAAGAACTTCATCATTACGATAGGTGTATGTCCAAGAAAGTTCAGTTTGAACATATCGATAAGGTGAAACTCAATATATATAATGCTATAGAATATTGTTATTTACACGTACTATCACAGCCATGACTGCAAGACACCATTGACTAAGCAATATTGTTATGTTGCTGAAAAGTTATTAGCATTTTGGGACTCCTTTACGATTCCATTGTTGCTTTGTTTGAGTGTATTATCTAATATTTCTTTTAATTGTTCATCATATTCATGCGATTGTGAGTCACTTGAAAGCTAATGATAATGACATATTGTTACCAGAGGCTTTCTGTGCTATGAAAACTAAATATTAGAATATTAGAAAAAGATTATGTATTTATACGTATTTGTATTTATTTTTAGATCCAAGAGATAAAAGTCAAGGATTCACTAATGTTCTTTCACTTTCTGAGTGACGCTGCAGGGATAGATTATTTTAATTATTTTTTCAGTTATTTGTACTAAATTGTTTGATATTTATCGAAGTATGAACTAAAGTTTCGGGAAGTTCGCTTGCAATGTCCTCCACTAGCACCCATCATAGGTAAAAAGACAATATGTGGGGGCAAAATCCTTGATACACTAGGTTCCTCCAGAAGATCAATTTATACAATGTCATGTGTTGGAGCAATCAGTACCAATGGACAATCCTGTGGATCATCAGTCAGAGGACTTCAACATTTTGGGATGGTGGCACGAGCATAAGCTAACATATTTGGTGTTATCCATATTAGCATGGGTTGTGTTAATTATTCTTGTCCCGATGGTTTTTTTTGAGTCCCTGTCTTGATGGTTTCTTCGAGTCTGCTTTCCAGTGTTTCTAAAAGAATATTGGAAGAGAGAAGAACAAATCTCACTAGTAAGATGATGGAAGTACTTGTAATAGTAAAAGACTTGTGAGCTCAACACTTTGTAGAGAATACATAGTTGGTAGACATGTTCAACAATCTCTATCTAGATAACGACACTTAGAGCAACAATGTACATTGTATATTTTCTCATTTTTTACATGTACTGCGGAGCTATAGGTTGTACTCTTTTTTCTTTGACAAGTTTTTCTCAAATTGAGTTTTTACTTGGTAAAATTTTTAACAAGACAACCATTTAAACAACGATAAAGCTCATGATTACATTTCTATAATTTATTTTGTAATTTTCAGATTCTACATATTTTTCAGAATTTTTGGTCAAAATGGGCTAGACAGGCCTCCTTGGCCCATTAGGCTAAATGGGCCCATATCGGCCCAGCACGGCCCGCCAGCTCTCTGGGCCATTCATGAGTTTATGGTTCGGCCCACGAGCTGGCACGGTATAACCCGTTTAGGCTAATAGGTTAAGTGAGTCATGCTTAACAAGCCCATGCCGTCCTGGGTCGTGTCGCCCATTTGGGCACCACTGCATGGTGCCTAGAGGTATCTGTTGCGTCAATACTAGTTTAGGCTATATGGGTACCATTTTTGAAGGGTATTCATGTCATTGTGTGTATATTGGAGCGGGGGATATCCTTATTTCAAAATTTGGCAGGCATCTTGCGTTTGTAGGGTACCATTTTTGAAGGGTATTCATGTCATCATGTGTAGCACATTTACCAAAACAAATTGCCCTAATTTCTTCCCTCATCAACGTATCAATCCCTCTCCCCATTTGTGTTCGTCTCATGCACGAACATGGTCGCGTGTCCACGACCGGAAACAGAAAGGGTTTGTTAAAGACTATGTAATTCCAATCTTACCCCTATAAAATCAGCAATCTGATTTAATTAGTACCTCTGTAGGGAGTAGGAGGAACTGGTATCTGGTGGTAGCTCTCTTAAGGACGGTAAAATTCCTCAATTAGGTTAATTAGCACTTGGAAGATGCCCCAGAGAGAGAGAGAGAGAGAGAGAGAGAGAGGTGTCTTGTCTCTCCAACTCCAATGCATGCATGGCATACACACTGGAGTGTGGTTGAGTGGGTTCATGATGAGGCCCACGAGAATGGAGTACTAGATGCATCACACATGAGATCAAGTTAATCAGTTGCTGGGCATGCAGCAGGAGGGAATGCAGTGTGCATGCGGCACTAGCAAGAGCATGTACTCCACCCTGCTGCAAGTGCTCGTGCTCCTCCCTCCTAGCGGTCTCAGTTCCTGCGCGCTCTGACCGCTCCTGCAATGATGGAGGGAGCCCTCGCGTGCATGTCTCCTGCCTTCCTAGCTACTGTGCGTGCTCCTCATGCACATCGATCCATTATACCCTACTACATCGCCTAGCCTAGTGTAACTGTGTGACTGACATTAGGCCCGCATGCATCACTACTACTACCACTCCAGCGATGAGGAGGAATCTAGCTAAATCGATCACTACTTTGCCGAATCTTCTTATACCTCTGTAGCTTTTTTTAAAAAAAAATTAGTCTCTGGAGGTTTATTTTTACAAATCTAGTTCTTTCTCTTAGCTCAACAGCTGTAACAGAGATACGTGCCGTCTGCCATGCTACCGTAACTCGGCAGGACGTGCCAAGCAACCACACCTATGTAGGATGATTACCATGATTAACTTAAGCATGGTTAATTAAGCATCATAATGTATGATTAATACTAATTAATCACTTACTGCTGTGGCCGGCAAGCTTAGCACGTCGTCTTGCCGAGTTGCGGTAGCACGGCAAACGATACGTGTCATCTATTGGTGCTGTCAAGCTTAGAGAGAGAGAGAGAGTTAGATTTGCAAAAATGAGCGTCCGCATACCAAATTTGAAAAAAGATTTCAATGCCAGATATGCGAAGGACTGTACCTTGCCATGGATTATGGCTGCTGTCTGCCGTGCGTTGGATTTCTATGTTTCTATCTCCTCTGTCTCTGACTTTCTTCCCTTCGAAAATCAGCATCTTAGTTCTAGAAAGCAAAAATTAGCACCTGCAATTTTGTTTAAAATGCTCGGTCAATCTCAGCTAGCAGCCTTGCAGTTGGAGCAACGCATGCACGCATGAGCATGACTTGAGCGTGCAGGATTGTTCTGATGGCGATCGTTAGTTACATGCTTTTCTAGATTCTTCAGGCCATCGATTTTGTGCGTGTTAATTTTAGAAGAAGAACAGGAGAACAATTTACAATCATAAAGGAGGTAGCTAACATCGATTTGGGTTCGATTTGATTCTCTGTTTCATCCGCTTTGGAACCAAATATATATATATGCACATAATGATTAGAAACATAAATTCTTCTTTGATTTAAGTTGCCTCTCATTTGGTCTTGTTGCGATCCCGTGACCCTCCCTCCTTAGAAAATCAATGAACAAAGTAAGCACCTTTTGGCTTTTGATCTGATCATTCTATTCTACCACAGCAGTTCAGCAATCAGCACACAGTAAACTGAAACACTTAAAAATGTCCAGCGTACAGGAGAGCAGGAGTCGCTAGCAGCATAGGAAAGCCAACATCTTCAGAAGATCCGGAGAGCTGCTGGTGAGTGGTCAGGGCTGAGGACATGCTTGGATGTCTGTTCTGAACTCTGTCCTCTGTGGTGTGTGCTCCAATCCAATCCAAGGAGCCGTCTTTCTACGGCCCCTAGCCAAATGCAGACAGGAACAATGTTTCGATGGCCGTGGCCAATGGAAGTAAGTATCCTACCAGTACGCGTTTCCATGGCTGCGCTGCACATCTTCGCCTCCAGCTTCCAAGGAAGCCTGCAGCTCTGCTTGGACTGGACGGACAGCACGGAGCTTCGGAAGCCGTGAACGTACGCACGAATCTTGAGGCGTGTGAGTGCTCGAGTACTCCGTACTACTCGCCCCCAAACTCCGAGGTCTGCTCTGGATCGACGCACGTTCCATCGATCACGTACACATTTCCGCGCGACTCACCAGTCGGTCGGTCAGTTAAAGCAACCGTTTTTCTTATTTTTTTTATATTTATTTCTTTACATTGTTTATATTGATATAACGTTTTTTCTTTTTATATTTTGTTACATAGAATAAGACAACAACAGTTACATTGTAAGTTAAACTATAAACTCTGGTTTATAAATTACTTAGTGCAACCCTAATTACTCTGGATCTGATAAGAGAACCATGGATTTTCACATTATTAACCTACCAGTGCGAGGATGCATGACAAGAGCTGCGCTGTTCAACCGCCCCCACGTATATAAAGATCCAAAGCAGATGGGGCGGTTTGGTTGGAGACGAGATCTTTTCCTTTTGACATCTTTCGATCGATCGGCCGGGACAAGGCAAAAGACCAGGCCAGGAAAACTGTGTGACGTGACACGGACAGCTAGATTCTGTTTCCTGATGTGTGTTAAGCCATAAGAGGTCGTCCTTTTCCTGCTTGATCCTTCGACTATACTCACTCGACCATGCATTCTTCGGACGCAGTGCAAAATGTGAAAAAAAACAATGACAGAAAGGAATTCATACGTTAACAGGTTTGGAGCACTGAACAACTAACACACGATACATGATACCGATGCAGGGCATGGAAAGGAGGAGCAGGACTAGTCCTCTGCAAGAGAAGGGAAGGCACTCAGGATGGTTTATATTATCTTTTGCTAATAGTTTTTACTATGATTTGTAGATTTTGATTAAAAATAAACAGTAATGACTGAAAGAAATGGTTTTTAAAAGGATGGGATGAATGGTGAAAAAGGTGAGGAAAAGATGTGTGTACGTGACAGGAGCGAGAAGAGTGTGGTGTATGATGCACCGATAACCCCCTTATCTTATCTCTAGAGCAAAATGGTAGCGAGAAGAGTCAAAAAGTCACTTTAAGAAATTACATACTCGTATTAGTTTTTGATTTTTCTAAACAAAAATCAATATGGAGAAAACCTGAATCTTGGCACTGACAAGGCAGCACAAGCCTCTGAAAAAGCTCATGGAGATTGGCGCCAACACTTTGCCATTACGACAGCATCCATATATCCATCTAGACATCTAGGCCCTGTTTGCACGACTTCACCATGACTTCATGAGTGTTGTGAGTATTTTGCCAAACACCTTTTGCAAACAACTTCATGGGTGAAGCTCCTTTTATGCTCTCACAAAGGAATGGGGAGAGGTGAAGCTGAAAAAAATAGCTTTTCACAGCTCTCTCCCTTAGGCCCGCAGTCCTAAGAACCCACTGCCCCTCTAGTTCACCAAAATTACACGCATTTGCCACTAGTCCATCCCGTTCACCTCTCCTGTTCACGAAACATAAACAAGGCACTAATATTGCTTCCTAATGATTTTAATTTTTTATTATTTTTTATTTTAATATTTTAATTCATACTCATTCAAATATATTATTTTTTAATTCATATGACCATATACAAACATACAATTCCAAATGTTAGAACAAGTCAGGTAGACAGGGGCATCTTGGACAATTGCCCTCTCTCAGCCATGCATGAAAATGTTGGTGAAGCTGTTTTGCCAAATAATTTTCCAAAATAGATTTAGCTTCATCGGTGAAGCTGCTCGTGAAGCTGAAACAAAAAAAACAACTTCACTAGTGAAGCTGAGTTGTGCCAAACAGGGCCCTAGTGCTCTGAAGGAATTTTATGGGAGTAAATTAATAAAAGAATTACTCCAATCAAATGATCGATAGCCTATGCAATAGCGGGTATAAATGCAATGAAAATGACAAGAGCATTAGTACTACATTTTTTCTTTAGCTGGATTGGAGCACATGTTGGAGCGAGAAAGCCAGGCTCGGAATCGAATAAAACCTCACGTCAAACTCAACATTTTTTTGCTCTGACCAGTTGCAGAGCAACTCGACAGACAGACAGAAAAGAAGAGGAGAAGAGAAGAGAAGAGAAAAAAACAAATTTGCTTTGCTTCTTTCACACACAACCGTACAGATGAGAGAGAGAGAGAGAGAGAGAGAGAGAGAGAGAGAGAGAGAGAGAGAGAGCATGATTAGCCATGGAACAGAAAGCTGAAACGTGTCCTTGGCTTTAGGATTTGTTCCTCTGCAACACTAGATACATAGGTAGGCTCTTTTGATCAAGGAGGAAGAAGAAAGAAGAAAAGAGGAGCAGCAATCGCAAGTGGCCGGCCGGCCGTCTTCCTTTGCCATGGAAGGATCGATTCTCTTCTGCTGCTTTTTCGATCGGAAAGTGCGTCTCGAGCTTCCTCGCACCAAGCTGCTAGCTAAAATTGTCGTGCACGGATTAAAAATAGAATGCTGTGGCAGAAACATCGATCTCCATCGTTAATTTCTCAGGGAAAATATCAGCATCAGTAGTCTCTATACTTGTTGAGTTGAATACTACTACTTTTAAGCTTGATGATGATGTTTTGTGCTGGTATCATGAATAGAGAAGAAACAACAAATGGATTAGCACATGCCATATTTAGGTTCTTTTGAATTGTGACTTATGACTTATGTTTTTTAACTCTCGCTATTTATGAAAGAGTACCGACGAGGATAGAATAATCCTTAAATCATTACCTCATTATATTCCTTGAATATACCCCTTATCGATAAGAGGTAAATATGACAAGATGGGCTTGAGCACTTTTACGACCATATAGTCATAAGTTCTTCTACGACCGTATAGTCATAAGTCCTACCACAACTACCTATATCAGTGGCGGAGGACGGGAAAAAATGAGGTGGGGCGGATCTATACTGCGCGGCCGCCGGTGGTCGCCGCCGCCCGCCGCCGCCACGCCAGGTGGTGGTGCGCCTTCCTCTTCCTGCTGGTTCGGCTCGGTGGGTCGGTCTCCTCGGCGGCGGATGGGTGGCTGGTTGAGGCGGCGGCAGGAGCGGAGGCGCGCGAGGGGCGAGGGGAGGCGGCGAGTGGAGCGAGTGAAGGAGGCGGCGGCAAAGTCGAGGCGCAGCGGAGTGGAGCGAGGCGCGAGGGGCGAGGCCGCGAGGAGGCGGCGGGTGGAGCGAGGTGAAGGAGGCGGCGGGTGGTCTGGCGGTCGAGGCGGCGCGCGGTGGAGCGGAGTGAGGCGGGCGGTTGGGTCGGCGGGTCGGCGCGGTGGAGCGGAGGCGCGAGAGGCGAGGCCGCGAGGGGGAGGCGGGTGGAGCGGAGGTGAAGGAGGCGAGGCGGCTGGGTCGGCCGGTCGAGGACGGCGGCGGCGGGTGGAGCGAGGCGCGAGAGGGCGAGGGAGGCGGTGGGTGGGCGGCTGCGGAAGTGAAGGAGGCGAGGGGGTATATGGGGGTTGCTGTGAAAAATCAAGCCCTGGCCCAAGCCAGGGCTTGCCCTATCGAGCGCTTCGCCGCTGACCCATATGGTCGTAAGTCCTTCTACGACCACATAGTTGTAAGTCTTACTGTGACTATCTCATGATCATAAATCTTTTTATGACCATGTAGTCGTAAGTCTTATTGTGACCACTTTGTGGTCATAGGAATTCTTACAAGTCTATCTCCAACCGACTTGTCTATGATAATGAACTACACTGTTGGTTCGTCTGACAAAGTGGTTAGAACTTGCGTTAGTCCACTAACTACACGCAATCTCTCTCTGACAACAACACTACACGGTGAACTGCCTCATATGCCTCTCTGACAATAACTTCCGTTAGGCGATTATCATCTGAAGCGTCAAGACGTCTCCCGGCATGGAATAACTGTTGTCGCTTCACCGGCTATATAAAAGTTAACGTCGAAGGAGAGGGGACATTGGTGAATCATTCACGTAAGATAGCACTAGCCATTCGTGTAATTCTCTATTGTAATCTACTTTCTAGCAACTAGCAATCACGTTGGACGTAGGGTTGTTATTCTCTTAGAAGAAGGTCCGAACCAGTATAGAGTTTTTTGTGTCTCTACTCCCATACTCATACACCAGGTCTTTTAAGAGTTCTTTCGAATTCAAACAAATTATATGTAAGATCAATATTAAAACATCAACAAGTATTAAGAGAGGTAGTCGCATATAATTTTAGTTGGTGTAGCTGAATTTAGTATAATATCTACTATAATCAACTTATAGATCCACGTTGAAAAGATATACTATTTAAAAATTAGTTACTATAGTACAAATCAGAAGTTATATGCAGCAAGAGCAAAAGAACATAGAGCAGAGAGAGGACGGAGGCTATGCAAGTAGAGCAGAGGACTGTCCAACGAATCATGGGCCATGCAGTAGCGCCTATACATAAAATAGGCCTCGGCATGAACCAATTTGGGGAGTAACATGGGCGTGAACACTGGGTCCAAGCCAAATCTTCCGGCCCATCACCAATCACGATCCTGGGCTTGGACTGGACTGCGTCGTGTCCATCGGCGGCGAGCGACAGCCGCCGCCGCACGACGACGGCGATGCAGGGCCAGCTGGGACACTCTCTCTCCTCGAGAAAGGTTTCTTCGCTCTCTGGCTTAAGCTCTTCTATTCGATGGCTGGGCCCACTAGTCAGAGACGCCTGGAGGGCCAGTCGGGATCCCATTCACCGACCACCGTTTTTTTTAACCCTTTTGGCTTTCACCCCGTGTTTTCGAAGGCAAGCTTCCTTCTTCCTTCTTTAATAAGTGCAGCTTATCAACAAATATCGAGCTGGCCGAATTCTTGTTCGATCGATGGTTTATATGTTATTCTTCTCCACATTTTGATGATTAGAATTGATCTTTTAGGGTGGATACAATGTCTATGGTCGATGCTGATTTCTACTCTCTGAGTCAGACGCTGACATGCCAAGAGAGATTTCTTCAGTGCAGATCCTCTAGCTGATGCTGACATGCTGTTCATTTTTTTTAGATAATGGAAATATCCGGCCTCTGCAAAACGCACATAGCCATGACATGCTGTTCATGACACCACAAACTACTGTCTTCTATTTTTTTAGGGAGAACAGTAGGAATGGATCCTGACGTGTGTGTATTTTAAAAATAAAAAGAGTTAACAAATACAAAGCAAAAAAGGAGAAGAATGTACTAGTATTTGCTTATAAGGAAACTATCTAGCCATGAGACTCTAAAATGAGAGCAATTGTTATTTGCCGAATGGGTGACCATGGCAAATTCAAGCTTGAAAGTCCAAGTATAGCTATTAATTATTACATGATGCTAGTTTTTTATGTCTGCATCCAGCCAACATACTAGTACATTAAGCTGTAGCCATTGTATAGATCTCGATTTGACTGGCACTGCTTACAGTACTGCTGATTTATCTGCAAGAGGCCAATTCTTGTTGGGTTGTGCAGGTCCGTGAGATTGCAGATTGCCGGTACCAAGGAGTCAGTCAGGATCTCATTCCTAGAGAACCAGCAGATGAGATCTCTCTCTCTCTCTCAGAAGAAGAAGAAGAGGAGCAAGGAGACGGGATCTCTCTGTCTCTTCCCCTGGGACTATGGGGTCTGTTCTTTACAGCTTTTAAAAGTGGCTTTTAGTTTTTGCTATATATCTAACTTTCAAACAAAATATTTTTTTAAGACGAGATCTACAAGTTAACTATAGTATATATTAAAACCCAATATCTGTATCAACCAAAATCACAAATGAGTATCTCTTTCTCCGTAATCTCTGTCACAAACAGCCAAAATTCAAAAATTTCAGCTAAAAACCATAAGTCACAGCCTATCTAATTGGCCCGCTCTTCGGCCCTTAGCTACAGTCTTGACTCTCGGCTAAAAGTTGGATGGGCCAATCAGGGCCAGCTCAGCCAACACCAGCGTTCAGGCCACTACTACTGCATGAGCCATGAGGGGTAGCACTGTACCGGACTTGAATATTTCCAGGTGTAGGCTCCATTGTTAGGCAGCATTTTACAGTGTGCCGATCAGTAACCAAAGTCACCAAGCCCCACTAGCACTAGGCCTGTATGTGGGCCTTTACCTGCAAGCTTTTTTGCATTGTCTATCCACATCATGAAGCTCTCAGATTACTGAACCTTGCACCAGTTGTGTTGGGTTACTTTTGTTCTGAAAACCTTGATTTAACTCAATCTTGTGAGTTATATAGCATGATACAACTTGACCAAATAGGATGTACCTTGTGCTGTTCTGCACAAATGTGTCGGTCACCCTCATATGCTAATGGAGCAAGCCAACACTCTTTAGAAAATTAAAGTCCTCCAATATGACTAAGGATCGAATACATATAGGAAATATTATGATATACAGACACACTGAATTTGTTGGGGGGATCAGAATATTTCAGCAGAACTTGGATTATTTGTGAAGCAATGGTGAGTAGTAATGTGACTAATGTCTAGCGTCACTGAAAGAGATTTTATCCTTGCATCTGATTATTTTGAAGTCCTCTCTCTTTCATGAGAAACCAGTGCTGCCTTGGCCCCAAAGTTCTGCAAGCTAGCTAGTTCTGTTGATTTCGGTGTTTGTGCTTACCACTTATATTCACCACAAAGATTAATACTCTTGAATAGTGGTGGCAACTAATTGATGTAGGTGTAAATCCTACTATCACATCAATTCTTTCATCCTATGAGATCAGTGCTCCGCTTGTCCTTCAATCTGAAATTCTTGATGAAAACAACAAGCATGATAAGGAGAAAGAGAAGGACATGTACGTGTTTGCCTATAGAGCCGGGCTGCAGTGCATGCAAGAGGAGCTGATTGAGCTGCATGTAAAACAGAAGCATGAGCCAGAAGAAATTGTCAAGCCAAACAAAAGCATGCATCATTCATTCAGTCCACCAACGCAGCCTCTACCGACAACCATGAACAATCTTTGGAGCAACCAAACTGGGCTAATGTTCAGTGAATTAACGCCATTGACTCTGCAACCAACCCATGCCACCTATATGGATCTGCCTGCCCCGGGCTGTCGCCACAACGCTGTAAGTACCATCTGAATTCTAGCAGCTGCTCTTCCGCTTCGCAATATAAATCCCACACATATATATCTAAAAGATACATTATTTAAATAGTATTAAATAAAATTAGATCATATTTATCTTTAATAGAAGTAGTAGCATTATGCATATATAATAGAAAAAAACTACAATCCAATGTCATTAAATATTATCTAAATAATGTATTTCTTAGATATATATGTCCAACTTAGGAAGTAATACATTTCCATCGGCCAGCACTAAAATAAGCTAAGAAATCTGCCAAGCCTTTCCTCTCTCTGTCCATCCCTAGTTTTTAACCACCAGAGGCAGTGCTCTCGAATCCTGGAATTGTCTTGCTTTGCTGCTCCTCATTGCTACTGTCTTGCACTGCCTTGCCTGGCTTTGCTTGCCACTTGTTCCCTGCACGATGTCCGTCCATCCATTTCCATCGTCGGCACGGCTTATTTGCCGTCCGGAGCACGAGCATTATTGGCTCCATTAGGACATCAGGAGCGTATATATTATAATGGGTTTTAAAGTGAGCCTCACCTAATTGTTAAGGCCAACTCGTTTTGTTTAAGGTCACCGCTCGGCTATAACAAGGATCCCACTCAGCAGTAAAAAAAATTGTATTTTCATGCTTGTGGTGGTTGGTAATTGGCTGGTGGAGGGAGAGAGAACAACATGATTAAAACAAAATTATATTTTAATGCTTGTGGTCAGATCTTTAGCTTGAGGACCGATCTTAGGCAATTTTTTTGCTTATAGTCTGCTTAAAGTCAATCATGTAATGTATAAGGTCGACTTTAAGGTGACTTATGATCCCCTATTTTCATACACTCCGGATGCTCTTATACTATGTGCATGCATGCACCTTTCGTGGCACGCATACAGTTGCTGCTGGTGATCGACTAGCTAGTAGTAAATAGGACTGCTCCATCGCAACTCCTTTCGGCCGGAAGTACAGTGGCACTTGTAACAGTGGCTGCAAGCAACACCAAGCAATGGAAAGTTGTCGTCAGTTGCTCCAGTAAGTTTCTGTTTTTCTCCCTCTCTAATGGAGCCGTGTGATCAGCCTAAAACATCTACTACTATCCATTTGAAATGACTTGAGCATCTGGCCTGGGGGTGCATGCACCGATCGTTGGTTCATGCTTTCGTGGACTATTTGGAATGCCAGGGAGCAGTGCATGCATCGCGCATGCGTGTGGCCGGGCTGCCTTTTTTGCCACTTCACTGATGCTCGGCTCCCATTGTTGCAAACTTGCGATTGCAAAAGGAAGAGAAGAAGACACACACAAAACTGGGCAATAATAATAGGCGGCCACAAGGCATTCTTGATGCCTGCGCCTTGTCCTTTAATTTGTATGCTTCTTTTCATGTCTTTGCTGATGGATGGACGGTAGTGGTAACCGGTCAATTTGTTTGGCTCAAAGTTTGGGTCGATGCACTCACAACCGGGTTAGCTACCTATCTGTTCATAAACGCTATTCTTTTTTTAGAGAGTACAATCTTATTCTTCTCCGTGTTGGGGTGGAGCATTATTTTACGTTAGGGTTAGTAGGTGGTACTAGACCTAAGCGTTGGACCAAGTTTTTCAGCTCGGCCCAAGGCCGGGCAACAAGACACGACCCAGGCATGACACGACACAACATATGGAGGGTCGGGTCTTAGAATCAGACACGTCAGGCAGCATAGCACGGAACACTCCAATGGGACGTGCTTGGGCCGACACGGCCCAAAATTCCCAATGCAGCTTGGCACACCTCGCTGATGTCACTGTGGCTGTTGAGGAGAGGGGAGGAAGACCGCTATCATGGCCCGTCGCTAACTCATCACCCGAAATCCCCTCATGCTTGGCTTTGTTTAGATCTAGGAGAGGGAACGGGGATAGCCGGACAACCGCCGTCGTCATCGTGGGCTCACTAGCGCTGCCATCCCCATCATGGCCGCCGCCGCTAAGATCTAGGAGAGAGGGAGAGGGGAAGGGTGCTTGCGGTCGTCGTCGCCATGGTGGGCTTCGCGGCCGTTGCCGCTCAGATCTGGGAGAGCGGGCGTAGGAACGTATGGCGCAATCGATGTCTTTTGCAATGTTTAGATTGAACACATGAAAATGATATGTATAGATTTATCTTGAAAAGAATTTTTATAAAAGCACAAATTTATTAGGTCTTATAAATCTATTACAATAAAAATTAGTGGTCAAAATTGTGTTTTAGAGACGTGTCCATATCTAAAACGATATTCTTTTGTGACTGAGGAAGTATACATTAATAGCACAAATGAAACTAATTTTACAGACATGAAATTGAATCGAATTGATAACATTATAAAACTTTGATCTACAACCATTTATTTTTCGTATATAGTTACTTTATTATTTATCATATATATATACCGCTAAATCAACTAAATAGACTTTAAAAATGATGGTAGCGTGGGTGAGTGGGCCACCGTACTGTTTCCGCTAAATCAAGAGCAGGGGAACCCCACCAATGCCCAATTCGATGACCAACAATGTCATCAAGGAGGCCGGCCGTGTGAAAAGATGTGGTACTAGTAGTGACAGTATCTCGACCAAACTGAGTGAGTAGCCAGCCATTTGTAGGTACTAGCAATTTTCTTTGTTCCTTTGCAGAACTCGAGACGAAGACACATTAAGAAGAGAGGAAGAGTGCCCCGGCATCCACGGAACGCGGCCGTGTCATCGGCATCCGGCTGCTGGGGTTGCCTCTCTTCTCGCCTTGTCCGTTGCGTCGTGGCTACGGGGAAGAAAGGGGAGGCGAATGGAATGCGACGGCAACGCGAACGTTGCTTTTGAGGTGCCCGTCGCGTTGCTTGGAACAAGTTCTCTCTCTCTCTATCTCTTTCACTTTGAAACCTCCCTCGGTTTGCAGTCAACCAGGCTCCGACGTTTCTGAATTCTTCTGCCACATGGATCGTGCAACGTCTCTTTCTCTCTGTCCCTGCCTCCGTCCTGAATGGATGAACGCCTCCTTGCCTACATGGCAATGCAGTGGATACCTACAACTTGACCAAAGAAGAGAAGAAACACATATGAAGCCGCAACAGTCTGCTTCTGATGCTGCCGTGTTTCCGTGGGCTGCTCCACTGCTTTATACTACTACAATCGCAGTTGCCGTGTTTCCATGTCTTTACTTGAGCAAAAGACCAAATCAATGAAAGTTGCATGTGTTTCAGCCTTTTTTCTTCTTCCCAGCATGTATTTCAGCCAGGACAGTCCAATACGACGTGGCCTACACCGTCGTGGGCTCAGCACACGCCACCTCGCTGTGGCGCTCGGCCGAGCCCCGGCTTGCGTCGCGCCTCTATGGCTGTCACTCCTACACCGCGCCGCCGACTCGGCCGCTTGACATCTCCATCCTTGCGTCGAGCCGCTCCTAGTTAAGGGACTGTTTGGCAACGGCTGCGGCTTATGATTTTTGATTGAAATTTTTAAATTTTAGTTATTTATGGTACAGATTACGGTGAGACAGATACTCACTTGCGATTTTGGCTAGTACAGATGTTGGGCTTTTAACGTGCAGATCGTGGCTTGTTGAGTACTTATGTATTCATTCTTGTATATTTTGGTTTGCACCACAGGTACTGTAAAGAAGAAACAAGCTGCAGGTGAAGACTAATTCATCACGGATGATTTCACATTCTGGGTTATGGCTACACTCAAGTGTAGCCTGTGGAGTAATGGTCGGAGATCCCGAGTGACTTGTACTGGGAGCCTCTAAGTGGTTTTGTATCTTTGAGTTCTCTACGTTTGACTTATAACCTAAGTGGATTTGGTCGAAGGGTCCATGTAAAATTGCTTCTATTTTTTTTATTAAAGTCCATGTAAAATTGCTTCTATTTTTAATTAAACTCTAGTTTACTAATATATTTTTAAGTTGTGTAACTTGTGTTGTATATAGACTCCGTGTACATACGACTGAATACGTACTACTGAATCCTGAGCAGTCGGCAGGTGCGGATCAGCTCCTGCATAACGTACGTAATGTCATCCTTGCGTATGAATTGAAGGCAAAGTCCAATCTTGATCGCAAGCATGTTCATCGAAACCCATAGCTATTGCCGCTGATTTTCAGATGAACCAAGGAAGCCGGGGTGCGCAACATGAATCAGTAATAGCTGGTCACTAACGACCTTTTGACTTTTGAGTAGAAAAGGCATTGGGCAGCATGCCAACATATCTATCTAGAACAACAAAGATATCATGGGTTTAAAATCCGAGAATATCCACACGACATGTAGGTTTTGTACATTAATTGAACATCTTCGTATCTCACTTGTACATCTACGTTTTGGATGTCACAATTACTTATGATAGGTTTTGTACATTAATTGAACATCTTCATATCTCACTTGTACATCTACGTTTTGGATGTCACAATTACTTATGATAGGTAGGTTTTGCATATCTTCACCCACTCAACATCGTTTACATAAAAGATTTGCTTACAGAAGGAAATCATCAAATAGTCCCATGACATGATCAGATATGTCACCACCTACCCTGCCGACCGTCTTTATAAGTTCTTTCGCCCCCATTTTCCTCCAAGAATTAGTATGGTACTATCGTGCTTACCACCATGGAGAAACAAATGAATTGGAAAGGAAAACGGAATTCTACTAATACGATTCAACAAATAAATGCCTTAATCTAATGTAGGAAAAAGTCTTGAAAAAAGGCCAATGTATGAGCATGATTTCGAATACAGTAACTTGAGAAAGATTTTGGATGCGGCAAATCCAGTTCTTTTATTCACACCACATGAAATAGACGAAGGGAATAAATAGCATGCGCTCTTCAGCGCCGCCTGCTGCATGCGCGAAGCGGGTGAGAGTGAGAGAGAAGCAGCCACGCGGATGCCACCCTCAAAGAAAGAGGAGGAGACGGTGGACCAGTTCGTTCGTATTGCCCGCAACTCTCTCCTCCTCCTACTGCCATCCAACTCCTCCTCTCGTACACTTGGCGCGCGCCTCGATTGGTTGATTGGCGCAGAGCAATGGCAGTGCGGGCGCTTTACGGCCATCAGCGACCGCTGTTCCTCGCCAGGTACTCGCCGTTGCCGTTGCTTTAGTTGTTCCCGACGTGACCATAGGTGGTCGATCGGATGGGTGATTTGGGCGCCTGGGTTGTGAGCAGAGGCGGCGCGCCGGAGAGCAGCAGCAGGGCGGCGATGGAACTGCCGCAGACGCACAAGGAGATGATGACGCCGCAGCATCCTCCTCCCCTGTTCTTGAACCTCTCCCATGGAGATGGAGGTAATGATCGAAAGCATCGCCTACTTGCCTTGTCTCTGCAAGGTTTCCTCTTCTTGATTGGGTACTACCCTGTTCTGGTGCCTGTGGATGCCAAGTTTGAGGCGATTAATTCCTTCGGATGATGTTACCTCGCAGATCGCGACAGCGGAAGGAAGCGGCCGCGCGAGGCGGAGGCGGCCGTGGCGCCGCAGCTCTTCTCGCTGCAGCCGCAGGCTTCTCAGGGGCACAAGGTGATAAGCCTCTCGCAGCTGCACAAGCGGTCGGCGACTGGCCTCCGGCTCGACTTCGACGAGGGCTCGGAGCACGTGTCGTCCACGTCCTCGCCGTCTTCTCTCCTCTCCGACGAACTCTTCGCGCGGTGCGACCAGTACAAGAACGACATGGACCGGCTGCTCCAAGAACATGTAAGGAGCGCTTGATTCGTTGCTTCTATCGTACTATTTTGGGGTTGTGTTCTGATGATGACGAGTTCGTTCTTGCGTGTAGGCGGAGAGGCTCCGGCGAGCGTTGGCTGAGGCGAGGCGGCGGCACTACCGCTCGCTGCTGGGTGCGGCAGAGGCGGCGGCGGTACGGCGGGTAAGGGAGAAGGAGGCGGAGGTCTCAAAGGCGGCACGGCGCGGCGCCGAGCTGGAGGAGCGGCTGACGAGGCTGAGGGCGGAGGAGGCGGCGTGGCAAGCGAAGGCGCTGGCCGACCAGTCTACGGCCGCGGCGCTCCACGCGCAGCTGCAGCAGGCGGCGGCAGCCGCGCAGGCGAGGGGCAAGGCCGAGGAAGACAACGCGGCGGACGACGCGGAGTCGGGCTTCGTCGACCCGGACAGGGTGGAGGTGGTCGCGCCGCAGCCGGCCAGACCGTGCCAGACGTGCCGGCTCCGGGCGTCGTCCATCGTGCTGCTCCCGTGCCGCCACCTCTGCGTGTGCGACGCGTGCGAGCCCGCCGTCTCCACCACCATCGCCGGCACCGCCGCCGCAGCCTGCCCCATGTGCCGCGCCGCGGTCACCGGCACCGTGCAAGTCTTCTTCTCCTAACGCCTCAAGAATGGAAAAAAAGAAGAGAAAAGAATGGTACAAAAAGGCTTACCTAAAATGGCCATTGAAAATGAGAACAGGGATGATTTACTTTCGATAAGAATCCAAAAGCAAGTTCCCCATACTACCTTCTTTCCCTCCCTCCTCTGTTTCTGCCTCTAAGAGGCAATTCGAACGATGAAAAACTGTAGAGCGTATAGTTTGTTTCCTTCCTTCCTTTTTCATTTGTTGATTAATCCAGTTAATCCCTCTATTATTAGTTCATCATTTTTGCTGGGCTGGTACCACCATCTTTCGCTGCTTCTGATTCTGAGAAGCTTTGTGGTCAGTAAATTTTGGAAGACAAGGCGGGTTGAGTGCTCATACTAATGTCATTTTTGGGACCTACTAGATGCAAATTTTAGTATTTTACTGCGCTTATTTTGTACTATTTTTTAGTAGTGCTACAGTGCAACACTTCTGTAGTTGCCTCGGTGCCGATGTGGCTAAGGATGAGTTCTTTCGGCTGTAGATTCTAAGAAGTAGTGATGAGTATCAAATAGTCGAATCGGAGAAAGTTGGATAACCCGACTTACGGCTACTAGTTCATTTTCGGATTACGTAGCTTCGCTACTTAGAATCGGATGAAAATCTGGATTGTTTGGGAGCTGCAGATTCAGGAGTAGCTGCATGCAAAGTGAAACAAACAGGCCCTAAGAATGAGTTCTTTTCGGCTACGGCTAATAGTCTGTGATTGTGTCTTATAGCTTTTGACTTTAGCACGAGTGATTGTGAGAACAACCGAGTACCGATAAGCTAGTTTAAAATGACTATCATGATAAGTAGCTTTCAAAAGTCATAAGTTAAAAAGAAAAGAGATGAATTCTTTTTAGTTTTGACTTATCACTTTAACTAACTTTTAGTACTGTATTGAGTTTAGATGTATCGGACAAAATCACGTATGATTATTTTCTCTCACGAACAGTTAGAATTCAAAATTCATAAATTAAAAGATAAAACCACAGAAAAAAACAGACTAGGCAGGGAGCGCGAGGGAGGGGTGTGGCGTAGGGGTGGAAACGGATCGGATACGGTCGAATAGTCTTAAATACGAATACGGATCCATGTTTTTAAAACGGATACGGATACGAATTCGAATATTCTCGAATACGAATACGAATCGAATGTCGTAACGAATACGAATTCGAATCGGATATATGCTTAATTTGGTCGAATACGAATATCCTCCTACAAATGTCGTGTCGTAGGTTATTCCGATTAGCGGTTTTAAATTCAAAATTTGACATTTAAAATTTCATCAACAAACAATCATCACAAATATTAATAAATCAAATTCATATCCTCCACTTAACAAAGCAAGGAACCGGCCTTTCCTGCACCGTGACTGCGCGATCGCTACTTCGCTAGGACCGGATCGCTACTTCTCCGGTTTGGTAGAAGGCAATGGTAAGCAAGCAACGGTGGATAATATCTTGGATCAAATGGGAGGAAGTGCTTCAAGAAAAAGTGGGAACTTAGTAACTTACTTGATACTTCACTCTCTCTAATGGATTTGTAGGTGGCTCTATCTCGAGATTTTTAGCCCATTTCTCATGCTTTAGTCGACTTGACTCACCTACAATAAGGAGGAAAATGGTAAAATCCTTACCAATACTGAAGTTTTCAGAGAGCAGGTTGAGTGATATGCATAAACCGAGCACTTTGCCGACGCCGGTGTAGGAAGTAGATAGAACACGAACAAGTACATATCCGCGATGCGATAAAATTGTAGAATGGCGGCGTGTAATTGTTTACCTTCAGCAATTGCCTCGTCAATTATATCCTTAAAGCGGTGGGAATCAAGCTTTGCATCCGAGCAAATCATGGAGCGAGAAAAGCTGCACAAGGGCACGAGTTAACATAGAAATGAAATGCGATTATTCACCGCGGTTTAGCACCTTTGGAACAAACATTTCATCCACTAAAAGCACAATAAGTTTGCAACATCCACCTCTTCATGTTGCCCTTAAATTTTGTAGAGATCCTTCAAATCCTTTTTCTCACAATCGACCCTCTGTACTTAGCTTCAAATTCTTCAATATCACCTCATTAACACGGGAATGATTAAGACAAACCAAACCATCATCATGCATTGTGTAAGTGAATGGACACTGCTCTGAAGTACTCTTGGTTTTTGTACACAAACCAAACCATCAATCTGCATTTTCTCCAACCAGTGCCTAAGATGAAAGGTAAGATTTGAGAAAATATCACCTGAAACTGAAAGGGCAGAACCATCAACCAAGCTATTAGAAATTAGGTGCTCACATCATCATCAGCAATGCCAGTCTCATCATACAATGCCTTTTTCTCCTCATCTCCAAGAATAGATATCACCTTCTGCAGCTGTTGAAATGTCTCCTTGGCTTCCTGGCATCACATAACATTCTAATTGAGATACATGGCACTTATTTACTCAAAAACAAAAGGTTTCGAGTTGAGATCCTACCTCATCTCCAGAATTCTTATCTGGGTGAAGAGGACGTAAGGCCAACTTGTAGTATGCCTTCTTTATTTCCTGTTGTGAAGCTGTTCTCTCGACACCTAAGAGGCTAAGATCTTCAGAGTGAAGAAAAAAATAAAAAAAACATATCAATGAGTTAGCCATTCCCAAGGGCCCAAAAAGACATCAACAATAGTACTAGTGAAAAAGATTCAGAAAAAGTAAAACAACAGCTCAACTACTTGGCTATAATACTATTGATTTGTCAAGAATAATTCTCCCAGAGGCCAATTATATTCACAATCACAGAGCTATATCACAGATCCCACAGGTTATCACCGATTCAGAGATGTATTATCAGCACCATTCAAGCAACAACACCATGCAGCCAGTAAATAAAACAGAGGGATGCGATGGAAGAACACCTCACGTAGCAGGTATAGCTTGAAGTTCACGTTGCGGCGCGTCGGCGGCGTGGCGTGGCTGCGAGAACTTGAGGTCTTGGCTCTTGAGTCTTGAGTATTAGTTGAGGATTTGAGGTCTTGGCTCTTGAGTCTTGAGTACTAATTGAGGAAATCTGAAATGAGGATGAGTCGAGTCTTGAGTAGGGTACTAGTTGTTAGTTGAGCACTTGAGCGAAATGAGGATTGAGGAGTGTACCAGTACTAGTTGAGGTCTTGGCTCTTCCGCTCTTGGCTCTTGTGCCTGTGTGACGGTCGGAGACACGGAGTGGAGTGAGGAACCGACCGAGGAGTGAGGCGAGGAGTGAGGATCGAGGAGTTCGCTCTTGCTCGGCCGGTCGTCGGCCGCCGCTCGAGACTTCGAGACTCGCCGTCGCCATGACGATCGCCAAGACGCACGCTAACTCTCGGTGAGCGGAGAGCTGAGACAACCTGATCGCACTCGGTTGACCAAAAGTCCGAATGTGAGTCTTGCGTTGGCGATTAGCGCGCGATGAAGCCGGTGACTCGAGTTCGAGCCGCGCCGCGATCGCCGCGCGGCGCGTGTTCCGCCGTCCAGCAGCGCATGTTCCGCCGCCCCGCCTTGGCGCCTTTACCCTTTAGTTTAGTGCCCGCCAAATCGGAATCGCCAACGCGGCAAGCGACAATGTGCCAATCTGTTTGTCTTGCGGCGTATTACATGAATGGGCCGGACGTCCGTGTCTGAATCGAATGTTTTTAAATACGAATACAAATACGAATGTTCTAGAATACGAATACGAATACGAATATTTTCGAATACGAATCACGAATACGAATATTCTCGAATACGAATGCGAATCTGAATATTTTCAAATACGGATACGAATATTGTCGAATCTGAATCTGAATATTTTCGAATCACGGATTTTTGCTTACCACATTCATGTTTTCTCGAATACGAATATCGGATAAAACGAATTATCTGTTACCGTTTTCCACCCCTAGTGTGGCGTGAGAGCGTACGTGGCCGTGGCCAGGGCCGTGCGATACCGATCGGACGAGCGGGAGTGGGTCGCAGAGGGGCTGTTGGTTGTTCGCCCCGCAACCGCCCACGTTGGCGTCGTGGAGCGCAGCGGAGTTCTTGTTGGGCCACGGGCCCAGTAGAATCATGGGCTGTCGAAGCAGTAGCGTGAGCCGGTGGGGCCCACGGTGGCTGCCTGTACGATGGTGCCACGGTGTCGTCGCCAGTGGAGCGGCGGTGAAGAGACGTTTGCGGACAAGGGGCTGCACGCGTTTCGGACCGTCCGATGATCGATCGGGCGTCTCTCGAGCATCAGTAAAATTTCGGTAGAGACGGAGGAAAAAACGGATGATGATCTGTCCACATTCTGGATGTGTTAGGTTTGGTGTTTCCTATCCTACCTAGCTGTGTTTCGGCTTGATTTATGGGAAGGAAAAGAGACAGGTTGGAGTTTCTCAGACAGAGAGAGAGAGAAAGAAGAATCTCTCACACATACAAAAGGAAAAGAAAAGAAAAGAAAAGGAAAAGGTTGGTTGATATGCATGCAATGAACAATGATCTTTCGCCGGAAGAAAACAGCTAGGGGTGGAATGGAAACCGAAATGTCTCTGTTAGTTACAAAAGGAAATGGTTTTCTGAGATGGCATGGCAGGGTGGGGAGGGCAGCTGACGCCCTAGAAAGAAACCAGTTGCTGCCGCTTTGAAGCTGCAGCGATGATATACCGCACTATCTACTATAGCTCCAGCGATATATGTGCCAATACCTGCAGCAATTGTGTATATGTTGATCAAGGCTAGCTCTTGTTTTCCTCCTCCTGTCGATTGATTGCGTAGGGAAACTTACTGCATGTGTTTCAAACTACTACTTGTATATATGTTGAACTGATCGATGGACATGCAGTATTCATTCCGGGTGCAGTTTTCGTCGAAATCCTGGACGAGCCAGCACGGGACCCGTACCGCTTACTACAATTTACGCGCAGTTACGGGAAATCCATCTACTGCAGGACCAGTGTACAATACACGCATGTCTTTTCTTTTGCTTTTCTTTTCACACACACACAGAGAGAGAGCAGAGCAGAGAGAGAGAGAGCAGAGCAGAGCAGAGCAGACTATTCGATTCTCAGATGACGGTGACTGAGAGTACGATGGGAGCATGTGTATGCCGACTCATGAGCTCCTGATCAACTCGACTTTGGCTTTTAGTTTCCGGTTTATTTTTCACTATTTATAAGTTTCGTCTTTTTCTGAACTTTTGGCTTTTTATTGAGCTTTTTTACCGGTTCTTTTTTCCCGTATTTGTTTGTATTATACGCAATGGGCTAACATATATTTTTATTTTTAAATTTTTTTACATTTAATTATGCTAAATAAGCGTCATCATTCTGATCTTTTTTCACCATTCTGATATTTTCAGCCATAAGCCATGAGACTTTCAGCCGAACCGATCACCACCGAGTGTAAACAACGACTTGCGTACGGCACCGTGCAAGCGAGCTGAAGTAGTACCAGCTAGTTTGCAATATACGACACGCAAAGATAGAAGAAGAACGATCGAATTAAACCGATTCTCCGCTCGAGATTATTCTGGGCGGGCAAAATAGATTGCGAAAGACGAGCTGTCCGGAAGCTATCACGCACCAGCGGTCGCGATCGATGGGTGCTCGCAAGCTACGGCACGGATGAAAGATACGCCCCATCGCTAGCTCCTTCTCCACCTGCTTCCTTCCGCCACATGCTACGGAAGCTAACTCAATTGGGAGAGTTAGTCAGAAGAGCTACGTGACTGACAGGTGGGCCAGCGAGACAAGCGGGCCCACCTGCCTTGTGACACCTTAATCTCTGTAGAATTAGGCTCATGATGGTCTATATGTGTGTGTATAAGGGTGTGGATTAGTCCCACCTTACTAGTTTAACTTGAGAGGCATTAACATAAGTCTAGAGTTTCTAATGGTAGCAACCTCTGGTTAATCGTTTTGCACGAAGCAAGAACGAAAGTACAAGCGGGTTGCTACGAGTGCGTGACCTATCCAGAATGAGGTTGTGTCTAAGCCGGTTTGGACCCTAGGACGTTACAAATGGAATCAGAGCCGACCCTCACGGTTACATGAGCGCGTGCGGGTCAGAGGTGCAGACATATGGTGCATAGCGCATATGGACCCGGAGTGGACACACGATATGGTATATGTGTTGACACTGAATGCACGGACATGTGCCAAGAGGCACAGGGGAGATCCAATTATTTACCCCAATATGGGTATGTTGGGCCGACGAGAACGTTGGGTCCTTTGAGGGGGTGTGTGTGACACCTCGACCCCTATAGAATTAGACCCATGATGTGTCATATGTGTGTACATATGAGGGTGTAGATTAGTTTCACCTTGCTAGTTTAGTTTGAGAAGCACTAACATATAAGCTTAGAGTTTTCAATAGTAACAACCTTCGGTTAACCGTTTTGCGCAAAACGAGAATAAAAGTGTAAGTAAGTTGCTACATATGCGTAACTTATCAAGAATGAAATTATACCTAAGTTAATTTAGATCCTAGAGTGTAACATGCCTGCTGCGGCACCGTGGCGTCCGTGTCCAGTACGTAGTTGGTGCTATCTAGACGTCTGCACCGGCGGGGTACGTTCGGCACCGGGCGATCCCTGATGGGCTGACGGTGCCTGCAGGCTAACTGCAGCTGCACGCAGCAACTGCACAAATCAGGCGACTGGCTAGTGGATCGATCGAGTCACTGTTGCCGTTGCCGAAAAAGAGGAAGAAGAGGAAGAAAACGAAGAGGAGCTAGACTGATCGACTGCCTGCCCGTCCCGTCCGTCTTGGAGAGTTGAAGTTACTGTCGCAGTTGGTGGCTGATGCCTGCCAGGTCAGCCGGGTTGGTCCTGATGGCTACGCGCATGGCCAATTTGCAGGTCGGTCGCCTTCTGCTCCACTCTGCCTTGCCTCGCGACATCCATCGATCCGACGGCATCTATTCTCGCCCATCTTGTGCAGGGTACGTACTAGAGATCCTTCCTTCAATTTCTTTCTTCACCTACGCTGTTTTGATCAGGTTGACGTACGCGAGCTTTCGATCAGTTTCGTATCGAATATTACTTGGTACATACGCAGTCCAGTGCACGAGGAGATCGAAGAGGCTCTCGTGGCATCGTCCGACTGATTCGCGCAATGATCGGTCGGTTCCTTCAATGCATATATTATATACCATTCACCCACCCTCGGGTGGAGGAAAACGTATGAGACGGTGCACGCTTATCAAGGCGGATCATGCATATCGTAATTCGTAAATACTGCAAGATGACGAGCGCGCCAAAGGCTTCAAGAAGAAATAATACTGCTCATGCCGACTCTCCCATGCACCGCTAGCTCACGCCGACGTCTCGGACATGCCGCTTTAAGGTGTCAAAGTAAGTGTGGCATCCCTAGTCGATCGATCGGCCGGCCGGCCATGTCGTACGTGTGACATTACAAAAGAACTAGTAGTAGTAGTAATCTTCGTTCGATCACTCGCCCAACCAGTTGGTAGAGATGCAAATAGAGCGGATAATTTTTGCCCGTTTAACTGATCGAAGGTTTGTGAAACGAATATAAAAATGGTAGATAGGTATCCGACATTATCCGTGTCTGACTCCGACTCTAAGAAAAAAAATATAGAATAGGATACGGAATAAGTGATATCCGCTCATATATATCCGTATGTCAAGTGATGGGAAGAAGTCTGTTGTAACTTCACCTAGGAACAAGATAGCATATAGATAGATTATCACTTCTAAATAGGCGGAAGTATTGAGTGTTCTTCCTTCAACATCTCAGTAATTAGTCTTTCCATGTTCGCTCTGATTGTACCATACTATCCAATGTCCTATGCAAAAAAGCGGATAATTTTCATCCAACCGACTGTCCGAAAAATTATGGAATGGATACGGAATGGAGAAATGGATATCCGATATTATCCGTGTTCGACTCCGATTCAGAGAAAAAAATATAAAATAGAATATAAGATAAGTGATATCCGTTCATATCCACTCCGATTATACCCTTAGCTGGTAGTCGGCAGGCCAACCAACACACACCCACCACACACATTAATCAATCGTTCGATCGATTTTTTACTTTACCAAAGCCGATCCAATAGTACCACGTCCGTGCCAAGAACACCACCATTATCGCTTCTGGTTGTTCGTATTTCGGTGGTACAAGGCAGCTTCCATCATGGCCACTGCATGCTGCTTTAGAAAGAAAGGAAGCAAGAACAAGCTAGCTAGCCAGAGAGGGTTGGGTCAGGTGCTCATCCACCAGCCACCTCAGAGTGCACGCATAATTGGCTGCAACGTACTGATCTGGTATCTAGTTGCGTCCAGCTCGAACTTAGTAGTTCGATTTTTAAGCCAAGGAGCCAAGGCAAGGCAAGATTGTTGATTAATAACTGATAAATTGGCTTTCTTGGCTTTTCTCAGTAGGTTACTGATAATATTTTACTATTTAAAAGAAAGAATTTATGACGGTGGCTCATCCACCCCTTTAACTCCCCCATCTACATTTCTAAAAAATCTCTAACAAAAGCTGAAAAAGCAATCTACTAAAAAAATACAAATTTCACTATCTTAAGAATTCTCTAACAAAAAAAACAACATAGCTTTACCGGATATGTGGCAGAGCTAAGGGCTCAGAGGCAAAACATGGCTGAGCGTGTAGGCTAGGTAGACCGATCCCGATAATATCGAATCAACGTACTAAAATAATATGACTTTTTTATTCAAAGCAAATCACCTACGCATTCAGCTAGTGCCATTATGCGACAGGTCAGGCCCCATAAGATACATACGGCACTTGTGTACGTAGCGAAGTATATAAGTATTCCGTATTATTCCAACCATCACATCTGATGAGTACATACCTAACCCATTACTACCATACCGCGATCTAGATCTCTGTCACCTTAATCGAGCTCGCACATCGCAAGGCAACCCCTAGTTGATTAGGTTAGATCAATAATAACGTGCGTTCAACAAGATGCAGGTAATTGGTCGTGTCTAAATTTGAAGGCGTAGAATAGACTGATCGGTTTGATACTTTGATTCGTCGTATTGTTGGCTGATGGTTGGAATTGTTCTACTCCCAGTAAAACTTTGGTACTCTTTTATCCTTTTATTTTCCTTAGAAGCATCAAGCATGCATGAATGGTGGTACCATTCTGTCCTGGTTTTGATTTGCAGATACCTGACAGTTCAGCAGAAGTAATTCTTCGAGTTGGATCCTACCATCAATGTGCTATTCCGGCTTTGATTTTTTCTTGCTTTGTTGCCAGAAAAATTGCAGGACATATATCGGTGTCTGAATTCTAATGGAGAACGAGACAGCCGTCAGTATGCTACCCAGTCAAATAAGATAGGCAAGGGTTTGTTGCTGAACCTTACATACATTAGCACGGAGGAAAGAAAAACAAGAGGGGAAAATGAGAAAGGAAGAAGGCATAAATCTAGTCTTTGCAATGATACGGCACAATCATACAAGTGCCTGAGAAAAAGGCAAGTTTAACACCAAAGGCATCAGACACTGTCGGCAGAGTACATTCTAGAAAGGACGTCTTGATCAATTAACCGGTGGTTTCCACAGGCCGATGTATGTATGCATTAGGAGGAGAAAAATGACCTGCTTGACATTGTTCAGTGACCTCTCTCTTGGCTAGAATTTGACAGTGACAATCCAATGACCGAAGCACTGATGTCAATATTCAGTAAGCAAACCAGTGAAGGGAAGACACTGTGATACACTGACCCATAACAAGAAAGGAATCATGCCTATTTTTTCAGTGAAACTGTGCAAGTTGAAGGGAATGATGGAAACTGTGCAAGTTGAAGAGAATGTACCAAACTTCATTCTGCAAGCTGTATTTGTGGATGGATGGATGGATTCTGTTTCGGGTGTGTCTAGGCATCACCCGAATGTTTTTTCCTAATAATTATCCAAATTTGTTTTGGAGGGGGGAGATTTTTTTGGAGAAGGGGGAGATTTTTTTGGAGGGGTAGGGGGAGAATTCATGGCCATTAGATCTCTAATCTAGTGATCACAAATTTAGATGATAGTTAGGAAGAAAACATTCGAGTAATGTTTATCAACACCCTTCTATTTCAGCTAAAACGAAATCAAATGCGTGAACGTACAAGGCAAAAATAACACTCTAGAAGCGATCCTCTTTTCTGTGTACTGGAACATAAAAGAGTAAAGTCCATTACCGATCCTTAAACTTTTTATGCTGTGTCATCCCGGTCCATAAACTTTTAAAGTATGTCATCCCGGTCCTTAAACTTTTAAAGTGTGGCAATATCCTATGTAGTTGTAGTAGTGAACTTTTTATGCTGTGTTATCCCGGTCCATAGACTTTCAAAAGAAATTGCCACACTTTGAAAGTTTAAGGACCGGGATGACATACTTTAAGAGTTTATGGACCGGGATGACACAGCATAAAAAATTTAAGGACCGGTAATGGACTTTACTCAACATAAAAAATTAAAGGGCAAAATGACAGTTCAACGAGGCTACAAGGGTGCCTTCCTTGGACTGGAGCATCCTTCCAGTAAGATGTTGCGAGGGAATTTCTGAAGTCAATAGTAGAACATATCCGTTCATCTTATGCTCTGTAACGAGCAATCAAACACAAAGTGCTTATGGAACTGAATTGTCAAGGAACGATGCCCTTTTGAACATTGATCTCATTATAAACTTGTCAAAAAAAATGCAGAGGTAAAAATGCCGCTTGACCAAGAGAAGTTCATGAATCTAGAGGGAAGTGGATAACCCATACGTGCGATTTGACCTCGAAAAAAAAGTGGAATAATTTTTAGGTCAGCTGACCAATTCGATTCCTTGAGCAAACATGCAGTAGATCGTGTTAGGTCAGGATGCCCTAGCTGGCGAAAGTTCACCGCGCGGTGTGGTGGAGAATCTGTACGAAGGTTGCTTTAGACTTTAGCACCATAAGAGAACGCATGATTGTTGTTAGCTGCCTTCACCCTGTGTTTTCTTACAATCCGGTGAGAATTTGTCAATTAGATAGGGTACTCAGTACTGGCTGCTGAAACGGATTCACTGTCTTTCTTTTTCTCCAACTTCCATCCACCTTTTCAGTTAGTATCGAACTTGTCACCTGTGCTAACATGACTGACTCGGTGCTATTCGCAGTGAAGCAGTAAAGAAATTGATCTAAAAAAAAGTGAAGCAATAAAGAAAGAAGTAGGGTGGGTTCTTATCAGCTACAGCCGATGATTTTTAGTCCTAACGTGAACGTTTGTATGAATGAATCAAATGTCGATAAGTCGCTTGCAAAAAGCATGCCTTGAAAGTTATTTTAAAAAGACAATGAAGAAATCATTATATTTATTTATTAGAAAGAGCCTATAAACCATAATCTATACGGTGAAAAGAAAGGATGTGATATAGGCAAACCAACCGGGGTGCCATTTTACCGATTTGCATTTGCTATAGCTTGGGCCATGCATGGCATTGCATTCAAGAAGTCCTAGTGGTCTATATAAACCCGCACGGCACCTCTTCTTAATGGGCTTAGGCCGTACAGTGAAACAGAAGAAATGACTGCACTATGTAGACTGACCTGTCGCCTTTTCTTAATGGGGCCAAAACCTAAAGCCTAGCTGCCCAGGCCACACGCACTTACCAAATGGGCTCAACATGGCCACCCAACCAAGGAACGAAAAGATGCGCTCGTTCTCCTGCGTGGTCGTCATTTCACCTTGATTTTTCTTCCCTAATCGTAACGCATCTGTGGGCAGGAATTTTTTGGGGCGTCAAGATTATGACTCTGTACTTCTGCTGCAGCAACTAGTTTTTAAACTAAGACAGAGTTTATAAGTTAATTATAATATATACTGTATCAACTTCAATTATACTGGCTAAAATCGTACGCGACTATCCCTCTTTTTATACTCTCACACACAAACAGACAGAATTCAAAAGTCATAAACTAAAAATCATAATATACAGCACGAAAGAACCCATAACCCATCACTGCTCACCGGCAGTGTGTGGTAGAAGGAATATACTTGGAAAGAACATGGCCTGGATAATGACACTATCATTTTGTGGTGGGGCCACTGCTGGCCCTGAGGCCGAAATTATAGGTTTGTTCTTTTTAGTTTTTAAAAATAGTTTTTTAGTTCTTTTCTAGTAATTAGTTTTTAAACAGTATATGTTTTAAAATGAGATTTATAAATTAATTATAATATACACTGTGGTGGTTTTATTTATATTGGTCAAAACCATGGTTGTGATCAAAATGGCTTGAGCTTTTGGCTTCAGCTTATTTTTGCACTATTCATAAATTTCGTCTTTTTCTGAACTTTTAGCTTTTTTTTGAGTTTTTTTACCGGTTCTTTTTTCCTCGTATTTGTTTGTATTATACGTAATGGGCTAACATGTTTTTTCTATTTTTAAATTTTTTTAAATTTAATTATGGTAAATAAGCCTCTGTCATTCTGATGCTTTTTTCACCCATTCTGATGTTTTCAGCCATAAGCCACGGGCTTTTCAGCCATTTTGATCACACCCCATATGTGAGTTTCTGTTCATCCATACTTTCTATCATGACTAGCTTAAAAACCATAAGTCAGAGTCAAAAAGAACAAACCTTGCTCATCTTTCTGTTGCTTTTCTCTCTCTTTTTTTTTGTTTTACGCTCACTCGAGGGCATTTAGCCCTGATCAATTCGGCTTAAGCTTCTGGCTTCCAGCTTATTTTTTACTATTCACAAATTTCGTCTTTTTCTGAATTTTTGGCTTTTTTTGCCGGTTCTTTTTTTTCCCGTATTTGTTTGTATTATACGTAATAGGCTAACATATTTTTTATATGTTTTTAAATTTTTTAAATTTAATTATGCTAAATAAGCCTCTGTCAGCTACAGTGCTTTTTGCAATCAGCTACAGTGCTTTCAGCTATAAGCCCCCAAAAAAAAAACCCAACTGTCTCACGCCAAGCGGAAGCGCTAGGCACCGAGAGAGCCCCAAACCCAAACACCCTCCCTCCCCTTCGGCCCGGTTCGCGGTGGCGGCGCCGATCGCCGGCGGCGGAGATGTTGGAGGACCAGGTCGCCTTCCTGCTGCAGAAGTACCTCGGCAACTGCGTCCGGGGGCTCAGCAAGGAGGCTCTTAAGATCAGTTTTGGTTTATCTTGATCGGATTTTTATATTAGCTGAACCAGCAGCACATGTTGAAGGTTGTAGTGAGGATGCTGTCCAAGAGGCAACAAGAAGTAGAGTCAGGGTAAGGAATTTGTGACGATAGTTAAGTGATTTCTGCAATTAATTCCAGAACCATGCATTACTGATCTGTTGGTTTACACAAGAAATGGATATCAAATTATTAGAGACCCAACAACAACCGAAATCTGAACTGGTACGTGTTGGCACTTTGCCTTCTAACATAGCGTTTCGGGCTCCGGTTGCCCAAGATGGATTTTTTGCTAATAGGAACTTGGATGTTGGCACGTACGGCGTCTGATTTCGACAGGCCACCTGTATTCATCTCACGTTAGCCGTTCCCTTGGTGGCTTGGATCAGAATCAGACGAATCCTTCCTTCGTTCCGGATGCATGCATGCACGATGCACCTCCTCCCTCCCAGACTAGTGCCCAGCCGAAGCCACACATGCCTGCCTTCCCCATTTGATGGAGCACACGCACACGCACTTCCGCAATGTGATAGCGTCCTCGCGTTGCGCCTCCGTAGCCGCGCAGCTCCGGCACGCAATGCCGCTGTGGGCAGGGAAGGAGATGGCCGGTGGTCCACGAGACAGACGCTGACGGGGAGGGAAGGCGAGAGCCAAGGTGAAGATGGGGCCGTGAAAGCACACAGTGCCTGTATGTATGTATCTGAAATGAAGGAAATATCAGGTTTCTAGAAAGATATGTTCTTCTGCAAAGTGCAAGGGAAGGGCCTTTTCATCATCGTAAAACTGGAGAAAGAAAAGTTCAAACAGGCTATGTTTAAAAGTGTTGTGACTTTTAGTTTTTGTCTGTAGCTTTTAGCTGATTGCAAGAGAGATTGAGGAAGTATGTGACACCTGCGTTGAGAAGTCACTCCGTTCAAAACGTCTCCTACAATGACTTCTACAAATGATTTATGAAAACTATCTAGAAAAGTCGCTTCGTTCAAAAATTGGTTTTTAAAAGTTAAAAATCAAAAGCTGTTTGGAATATTTTCGTGGAGCTGCTGCACTTTCATTGAATTATACTGTCGACAAGCATATGACTGACCAGTGGGCCATCGACAACCTTGGGTCATACGTGACATCACTGACAATCAGTTGGGACCATGAATGAAACTAAGCTGCTCGGTCTTTTATTTATTTATTTTTCCTTTTTTAGATGAACCCCACAAATCTAGTATGAAATATATTTTTTTGAGAAATCATCAACAAAATTAGTCCGCGTGAGAGCCACAAAACCGAACTTATTAATACCGTTTCGGTATCGGGAATATCGGCCGGTATGTATCATACCGTCACACAGAATGATACAGAAACCCCTGTGTACCGTTCCAGCCAAAATACCGGCCAATATTGTTCATACCGGTTAATCTCGATCATATTGGGCGAGATTCATATTACCGTGTGTTTCGGTACCAGCCAAAATGCGTCGCTTGAGGGCCTTCAGGGCAGACTTCAGTCGTTTGAAATCGGGCCAAAGCCCCGTGCAGCTACCGAAGAAAGACCAAAGCCAGTGGGAGAGGGGAATCGGGGAAACCCTAGCCGCAAAGACCAAAGAGAGCTGAGGGTTGAGCTCAACTGAGAGCCTAGGAGGCGAGTGCTACGGCGCCGAGCCGCTGACGAGTCAGCGGCGGCAAGCGCGGCACAAAACTTGGCCGCAAGCAGCATCTCCGATTCTCCTTCGCAACTTGGCGTGTTCCGCTGGCGGTAGCTCAAGAACAGCAAGCGCAACGTAAAGCTTGGCCACAAGAATCATCTTCGTCAACTGTCTCTACGTCGTCCGCCAACGATAAGTCACGAATGGCAGCCCATCTATAGATCTACCAGTCACCTCATGTAAGTGGTCAAGTAGTCAATAAATCGAGATTTCTCCTTGCAGTCCTGCAACAAATTGATTTTAGAAGCATTTATATGTCATAGCCGATGAGAACTGATCAGAAACTTATTAGAGCGCCTAAACCTTATGCATGACATGATCTACTAGCCTAGCTCTAGAACACCTAGGATTGAGAGGGATCGGGAGAACTTACGGTCACCGATGAATGCCATGAGCGAAGACCCGTGACTGCGTGATGCAGGCGTGAGGCAGTGGTCGGTGAAGGTCGCAGTAGACTTGTGGTTCAGAGGGTCGCCGGCGACGTCCTGCAGAGGCGCGCGCGGCCTTCCCGTTGCCGACAGCGCGTAATAGATCGGGTGTCTTAGGGTTGTATGGGGTTCTGGCTCTCACGAGGAACGACGTCGTATGGGAGAGGCCGGGACTCCGCCTTTTATATTGCGCTGTTGCAACAAGGGACCGTAACCACAATTGGTTAGGCACCCCCGATCAGGGCGCTAAAAATCAGGAGGACGTGGGTTTCCCCATGTCTCCCACGTCTCGGCCGTTTGGCCTGAGATCAAAGTCCAACATTCTCCCCCTTGATCGTAAGGCTAAACATCATAAGCCCTCTCTCAATAAAAGTTCACACCAAAGTAATGCATCACAACAGTCAATTAAGTACCGTTGGACATCAGTACTTATAGTGCTCCATTCTATATCGATCGGATAACATAATACTTTATGGGAGTTGGTTACTTTATATGGTCCTCTTATTCCAGGATCACATGCTCTCCAATAAACCCATGCCGGCAACATGATCACGAAAAATATTGGGTGGTAAGCCTTTTGTGAGTGGATCCGCAAGCATAAATTTAGTTCCAATATGCTCAACCTTAATTGTTTGATCCTGGACTCTATCTTTCACAACATGATACTTTATGTCAATGTGCTTGCCAGCTGCACTCGACTTGTTGTTACTCGAATAGAAAAGCTGCGAGTTGATTGTCGCGATACAAAATGAGTGGTCTAGAAATCTTGTCTACCACTCTCAATCCGGGATAAAGTTCTTAAGCCATATAGCCTGCCGGTAGCCTCATAACATGCCACAAATTCAGCTGCATTGTCGACGATGCGATAAGTGTTTGCTTTACACTTTTCCATGAAATTGCTGCTCTGCGAGGGTGAAAATATAACTCGATGTGAACTTTTAGTGTCTTTACACCCGCAAAATCAGCATCGAATAACAGACAACCTCAAGGTTATTGCATTTTCTATATGTGAGCATGTGACCTTTAGTGCCTTGCATATAGCGCAGGACTTTTAACGGCTTTCCAGTGGTCCGGTCTGGATTTGACTAATATCGCCAAGCATCCCAGTAACAAAAGCTAAATCAGGCGTGTACATACTTGAGCATACATAATACTTCCGACAGTAGAAGCGTAAGGTATAGCCTTCATCTGATCAGATTCATAGTCATTCTTTGGGCATTGAAATTTTCCAAACTTATCGCCCTTAACAATAGGAGCGGGCGAGCGAGTATTTATGCATATTGTATCTCTTTAGTACTCTGTCAATGTATGCCTTTTGTGATAGACCTAATGTTCCTTTGGACCTATCTCGGTGAATTTCAATACCAAGAACATAAGATGCTTCACCGAGATCCTTCATGTCAAAATTGGATGAGAGAAATCTTTTAGTTTCCCATGACATATCCACACTCTTCTGTGGCCAATAATATATCGTCCACATAAAGAATTAGGAAGGTGTAATTACTCCCCCTGAACTTAACATATGTACAATTATCAACATCATTCTCCTTAAATCCAAATTTCCTTATGACTTCATCGAACTTAAGGTACCATTGCCTAGAAACTTGCTTCAGGCCATATATGGATTTCCTTAGCTTGCATCCCAAATATTCCTCGCCTTCCACAACAAAACCTTCCGGTTGTGTCATGTAAACGTCCTCATACAAGTCTCCATTCAGGATTGCAGTCTTAACATCCATTTGGTGCAACTCTAAATCAAAATGTACTGTGAGTGCCATTATGATTCTGAATGAATCTTTAGATGAGACAGGAGAAAAGGTTTCATTATAATCAATGCCTTCTCTTTGTGTAAACCCTTTCGCTACAAGTCTCGCTTTAAACCTTTCGATATTCCCTTTGAAGTCACGTTTTGTTTTGTAGACCCATTTGCAGCCTACTGTTTTGGCTCCATTAGGAATTTTCACTAAATCCCATACACCATTATCGCCCATAGACATAATTTCATCTTTCATGGCATCTAGCCACTTAGATGAATCCTTATTCTTCATAGCTTCCTTATAAGAGCTAGGATCATCCACTTTCCCAAGATATCTTCATTCAAGTAAACCTCATAATCACATGGGATAGCAGATCTCCTCACTTGTTCTGATCACCTGACATGTTCATTAGCAGGTTCATTAGGCAGTTCATTATTTGTCACAGGGGGCTGTGAAGGCTCATCATTAGGTCTTGCACTTGTATTTTGAGCCCTCAACGGAAGGAGTAGCCACGAATCAGCGGAGATGCAACAGGAGTTGCAACTACGGGGATCAGCTGTGGGCACAACCATTTGGGGTATGGGAAAATCAGTCTGTCGGATTAGCGGTGAAGCGACATAAATCCGCTTCTCCTCAAGATCAATTTTCCTAGGCTCCAAGTCACCACTGATGCCATCATTTTCCAAGAACACAGCGTGCCTTGTTTCTACAAATTTTGTGGCACGATCTGGACAATAGAATCGGTACCCTTTAGACCTATCAGGGTAGCCAATAAAATGGCAACTTACAGTCTTGGGATCTAATTTCTCAATTTGTGGGTTAAATACTTTAGCTTCAGCTGCACAACCCCACACATGGAGGTAGTTCAAACTTGGTTTTCTCCCAGTCCATAATTCATAAGGTGTTTTAGGCATTGATTTACTGGGAACCCGATTGAGTATGTGTGCAGCGGTCTTTAATGCTTCCATCCATAACTTTACAGGCAAAGTGGAGTAACTCAACATACTTCGAACCATATCCATAAGTGTGCGGTTTCTTCTTTCCGCTACTCCATTTCTTGAGGATCACGGGCATTGAGTACTGGACGACTATACCATTTTCTTGTAGAATCCTGACAAAAGGACCAGGAATCTGCCCATAAGTTGCGTGTCGCCCATAACACTCTCCCCCGCGATCCGAGCGCACTACTTTAATCTTTAGATTGTGCTGATTTTCAACTTCAGCCTTAAATATCTTAAATTTATCAAGTGCTTCCGATCTCTCTTTAATAGGATAGATATAGCCATAACGTGAGTAATCATCAGTGAACGTAATAAATGAATCATAACCATCCACTGATGTCACAGGGAAAGGAGCACATATGTCAGTATGAATTAATTCCAAAATCCCTGTGCTTCGAGTAGCACCTCTCTTTAGGGCCTGTTTGGGAGAGCTCCACCAGCTCCAGATCCACCTAGATCCACCAGATTCACCTGGATCCACCGTGGAGCAGCTCCATCGTGGATCGAGATTCGTCAAAGTGTTTGGTACAGCTCCACCTCCTCTCTATCTCACTTCCACCTGGGCCCCACACGTCAGGGGGCAAAATGAAAAAAAAGATCCACGGCTTCCTTCTTCCTCGGCTCGGCGCGATGGGAGTCTACCGGCTGCGGCGCGGCAAGAACCCCGGCAGTGTCGCGGCCGGTGCCGTGACGAGCCGTCGAGTGCGGAAGTGTGGCGAGCTTCAACTCGTCGGCGATCTACTCCAACCACCACGCGCACACGGGATCCGGCGGTTGAAGAGCGGCGGCTAGTACCGGCTGCGGGTCGACGATGACGGCGTGTAGGGCCTCGCGTCGCCGGAGGCGCTTTGCGCGTTTCTGACACGCCAGGTATCAGACCGGACCGTGGCCGGGAGCGGCGCGTCGGTAGAGCGGCGCGGCGGCGAAAGCGCGGAGGCCGCGGCGGCGCAGCGGCTGGCCGAGCCGAGAACACGCAGCGCAGCGAGGAGGCGAGCAGGCGGCCGGCGGCGGAGGCGGTGGGCGGAGGCGGCGCGGCCGGCAAAGCGGCGCGGCCGAGGCAGCGGGCGTGGGGGGCGCGCCGGCCGGAGGAGGCGACGCGAGGAGGCGCGTGGCCCGGCAAGCGGACTCGGAGGCGGCGCCGGCCGAGGTAGACGGAGCGGGGGAGCGCGCCGGCAGGAAGTGGCAGGCCGGGAAGCGGAGGTCGATGCCGGCCGGGAGGTGACGGAGCCGGGGAGGCGGAGGCCGATGCGGCCGGGAGGACACGGCGGCGGGGAATGGAGAAGTCGCCAGTAGGGGAGGCGCCGCGAGAAAGAAGAAAAACGAACCGTTTTTTGTGTAACTAGTGGCAGTGGTGGGTAATTTTCCCCAACTCCACCAATTTGAGTTTGGTGGAGCACCCCTTGAGGTGCTCCATGGATTTGGTGGATCTGGAGCCAGATCCATGGTTTTGGTGGAGCAGATCCACGGTGGAGCTGCTGGAGCTGGAACTGTTTGGCTTGGAAAAGTGGATCCGGATCTGTTTTTCGTGAATCTGGAGCTGGTGGAGCTCTCCCAAACAGGCCCTTATTTGCTTTACATACTTGCCTTTGATACAATCAAGGCAATGATCATCCGAATCATTAAAGTCTAAAGGGTGGAGAATTTCATCTTTAATGAGACGTTCAATTCTCCCTCGAAATGTGGCCCAAGCGACGATTGCCACAATTTCGACGAAGTCTCATCAATTAAACTTGCGCTTTTTATTCACATCACATACATTCATGGATATAAGAGAATCTTGCAGGGATAACATATAAAGTTTGTCGTGTCGGATGGCACAACCAACATTATCATTATTAAAATAAATCAGACACTTTCCGTGTCCAAAATTACAAGAATATCCATCATTATCTAATAATGAAATGGAAATTAAGTTTCTTCTTATCGAGGGAATATAAAGAACATCATTAAGTTTCATTACAAAACCATTATTCAAAACTAAAGAAACCGATCCAATAGCTTGAATTTCGGCTTCCATCCCATTAGCCACTCTTAGGCTTCTTTCCCCTCTGAGACTTCTCAACATATGGAATCCCTGCAAGGAATTCGTAACGTGCACAGAAGCACCAGAATCAATCCACCAAGAATTTATAGGAAAATCAGCATAAAATGCTTCATCAACAAAAGTGATTTCATAAGTACCTTTCTTGGCGAGCCATTTCAGCCATCCAGAACAATCATCTTTGAAGTGGTCCTTCGACTGACAAAAATAGCATTCATCACTTTTCTTCTGTCCATTTGAGCTCCCAGGACCTGAAGCGTTTTTAGGCGCCTTAGGATGCTGTGGGTGCTGTGGCTTCTGTTGCTTCTGATAAGGGGAGTAGGCTTGCTCCTTCTTTCCCTTTCCTTAGTAGCCATCTCTATTTCTAGAGGGACCGACTTTATTTGAGGAGCCGACTTGATTCACAAAATCAGTAGCCCCCTCAGCTTTGAGCCTCTCTTCCTCCTGTGAAACATTAGCGATCAACTCGCTCATGGTCCACTTGTCCTTAATGGTATTATAATTCACCTTGAAAGCTTCAAACTGCTTAGGAAGAGACATCATAATGTAATGGACAACGAAACCATCAGAAATTGCCATGTCCATTGTCTTAAGTCTGGCAGCAATATTGATTATGGTCATAATGTGCTCACGGGCATTTCCAGTACCATTGTACTTAGTGTTCATGAGTCTGTGCATTAGGGTGGTAGCATAAACCTTAGAGGACCCCTTAAAGTGATCCTCGATGGAAGACAAATAGTCCTTCACCCTTTCCTTTTCAGGGATTGCTCCCCTTATGGCTTCACTGATGGAGTTCTTCATTACAGCAAGTGAAACGCGGTTAGACCGCTCCCACTTCTTAGTATTAGTTTTATACTCCATTTTGTCATCAAAATTGTCCGCCCCCTCCGTAGGAGCGACAGACTCATCGAACCTGAACGCGTAGTCCAGATCCAAGAGTTGAAAAGTCGTCATAAGTGTAAACTTCCATTTCTGGAAGTTACTGTCGTTAAGTGGCTCAATAGCATTAACTTGAGCGGAAACAGAAGCAGCTGAAAAAATTTAAAATTTACATTAGGAAAACGCATAATTAATTTGCATAAATGTTAACCTTACGTTGGTATGATTAACAATATGTTCATAAGAATTTTTCGCATTACCGTTGGGCAGAAACGAAAAATTTAACATAATTTATCGCATGCAATTACAATTAACGTTGGTCAAAGAGGAATAGCATGGCGAAAAAATAAACATAAAAATAAAAATAATTGATTACATGCAATTACAATTAACGTTGGTCAAAAGTAATAGCACGTAAAATTAAATACAACCCTCCAATTGAATTTCCCGTTGGTTCCATTCACTTAGGGGCAGAACATTACGCAGCGGAAAAGGGCATAATATTTTTTAGCAGCTTAGCAATATTATCCGTTAATAATTTCATAAGAGACATCAAATAATCATTAATTGAACATGAGATAAACCATAAATACATATATTTAACATGCGCAGCCCAAAACCCCAGTTGGCCCATTCACTGCGCGCACAGCCTAAATAGCATCCGGGCGGCCCAAAAGAAAAGCCCCAGTGCGGCCAGCCCAAAAGAATGCCAAAAACCCAGAAAATATCCCGCGGCCCAACAATCATGCGCAGGCGCGGTGGCACATTCACGCGCCCTGCGCGGCCTAAAAAAACCAAATGGCCAGAAAATACCCGCACGGGAGGAGATCCCGCATGGGCCCAAAAACCTGCAGCCGGCCCAAAAAGAAAACGCGCAGCCCACAAAAAACAGACCGTCCGATCGATCGGACGGCTCACGACCCCCGCAGCCGAGACAAAATTGCCCCCAAAACCCTAACCCTAGCCATTTGCTCCTCTCCACCCGAAAAGACCGGAGCGGCGACAGCGCCAGCGGAGGCGAGGCGAGCGGCGGCCCCGGAGCGCGGCACAGCGGGGCGAGCGCAAGTCGTCGGCGGCGATGGCAGCGCGTGCGTAACGCGGCAGCGCGCGTGGCGGCGGCGGGCGCGTGCGCGCGAGGCGCTCCATCAGCGGTGGCGCGCAGCGGCCGGCGGCGGCGGCAGCAGCGCATGGCGCGCGCGCGTCGAAGGCAGCGCCACGCGGCCGCGGGCGCACGACGGCGCCCGAGGAGAAAAGCGCGGCGAGGCGGTCCTGCGCGCGCAAAGACGCCCGGAGCGGCGCGCGCCGAAGAGCAGAAGCGGCGGTGGCATCGCCGGGAGGCGCGACCCCGTAAGGCCTCCTCAAAATTTTTTTGTGTGTGTGCTTCTCACCCCCGATCCGAAAAATATTTGCTTGATTTTGGGGATTTTAGGGTTCGGGTGAGCTTGACATTTGGGGATTTTCATTAGGATTTGACATAAAAACCCGAATCACCTCCTTCTAATTGCTAACCGAGCCTCTAATATCCAATCCAAAGATCGGTCAAAAACTATTTTAGGGTTCTAGGAAAACTAGCAGTGCTCTGATACCAAATATTAGAGTGCCTAAACCTTATGCATGACATGATCTGCTAGCCTAGCTCTAGAACACCTAGGATTGAGAGGGATCGGGAGAACTTACGGTCTCCGATGAACGCCATGAGCGAAGACTCGTGCCTGCGTGATGCAGGCGTGAGGCAGTGGTCGGTGAAGGTCGCGATGAGACTTGTGGTTCGAGGTCGCCGCGGCGTCTGCAGAGGCGCGGCGGCGGCCTTCCGTTCTGCCGGCGGCGTAATAGATCGGTGTCTTAGGGTTGTGCGGGTTCGGCTCTCACGAACGGCGTCGTGCAGAGAGGCGGGACTCGCTTTATATTTCTTATTGTTGCAGCAATGGACCGTAACCACAATTGGATAGGCACCCCCGATAAGGGCGCTAAAAATCAGGAGGACGTGGGTTTCCCCACGTCTCCCACGTCTCGGCCGTTTGGCCTGAGATCAAAGTCCAACAAAACTATGTTTTTTTTGTGATGGGGTTGCAGAGAAATTGGACTACTAGTAGCTTAATAGTAACCAATCAATATTGTACATGCTTCTCAAATCTCAACCCAAATTTGGGACTCCAGAAAACTGCATTCGATGAAAACATCTTGTACATCAACTTTGTTTTACAATAAACTCTGATTCTAGATAGCAATGTACCTTAAGAATAGTCCTCTCTATCTATGAGTGAATGCTGGAATTTTAGTTTGCAGTAAATACGTTTAGCTCCTTGAGTCCTAACCATGCTGCCTGGTACTTGTTTCATGATTGATCATTGATCTGCCATGCCTTGTTGAGTTTGCTTATATGCTTTTATGCAGAGTTTCAGAGTTTTAGACATCAAGTTATTCAGTCCTCAGACCTCAATTATATGATGTTGTTTAGCTGTTTACTTGTTTGAGTTTGAGCTTATGAAGTAAATATCATATATCTATCTCATCATATGTATTTGGAATTCTAGAGTAAGGTACTAAAATTATACATGAAATTTGTTACGTACATTATCAAACCTATATATATATTTGTAAATATATTATTATATTAATATCTGAAGTAGTACGTCGGTATAAATCGGTATCAGAATATATTGTTTCAGAGTTATGAAGTCTGGTCCGGTACCGACAACTTTGCACAAATCACACAGAGGAAAGGGCCCAACCCAAAACGTCGCTGGTGGTGGGGCCCAAGCAGCAGGAGGCACAGAAAGAAACAAGAAGAGCCAATCCGAAGCAAACATGCGGCGGAGATCGCGTGGCGCGCGGATAAGGCCGCCATGCACATCCGCGCGTTTCTCTCGGTGCCATCCACACGACACGCGGCCGACCAAACTCATCGCCCACGCAGCAGCATCAGCACCTTCTCCTTGCTCTTGTTGTTCTCGGATTTGTTACTGGTTAATTCGTACATCCACGTTGCTACGTATGGACACGTTCTTTTTTTATTTTTATTTCCGATTCTTCAAAATCTAAAATAGGTAGAGCGGGGTTTTAAGCTATTTTTTGAAACATCTTCTTAAGTCCAAAGCTATATATATTATTTATGTCAGTATCTTTATTATCCGCTATCATATTAAAAAAATATTAGCAAAAATTATCAGCTATAATAAAGAAAGACCTATATGACTCTTGCTCCACCTACACTTTGCCAGTATTTTATATATTTTGTTAATGATCATGCAAGCAAAAGGCGAATCGGTTTCAAGTTGACGGCCCTCCCTAGGTATTTTGGAAGGAGAGTTTCTTAGGGAAAAAAAAGACCAGATATATATGGGTGGGTTTTTTCCCAATGATTTATAATTTTTAGCTTGAGATTCTACCTATTTGTGAGAGATTATTAAAAAAAGATAGTAACATGTAATTTTAGATAGTATAACTAAAATTAATATAATATTTATTATAATTAATTTATAGATCACACTATTTAAAAATTAGTTACTATAAAACCGTAAACAGTAAACCCAAGAGCCTGCACCCGCATCCAAATGGAACCAACAATCTCGATTGCACGTTTAGGCCGTGGCCGCAAAGTCAAGGTCGCAAGCTTCCAAACCGACCATGTACGAAACACCACCGGCCTAGAAAGTACACACAATCTCTCTCTCATTCATTCTTCTTTTGCTTTTGCTCTCGGTACAAAGCTAGGCATCCAACAACTGCTGTTATGAGTTTGTAACCTCAGAAACTCAGTAAAAATAAACTAACCAATCGGCACGAAATATTATATCGGCATAAAAAGTGCGTAAAGGAAAGGGAAAGTAGGTAGCTTGGCGTCCGTCCAATATCTGCTTGTGACTGGGCAGCGCGAGGGGGCATGAAAGAGGAAGAAACAAGCGCAGGGAATCACCAATCCGGCGAACACCTTCGTCCAATCTGCTTCTTGGAGACAGCAAGAATTGCAAAGCCTGGGATGTTGTAGCTGTTGTAGACTTCTGGACCAGTTTATGTATGGACCAGATTGTATGTTTGTCAACAAAACCTTGTGGACATGAACTCTCATGTGTTTCAGAAATCAGAACATGGGAATACTTGCAATTTGTAGCAATCAATGTTTGTCAGCTCATGAGAACGAAAAGTATTAGGTTCATGCCAGTTTTGAGTGCAGCAGCAGCATTAAGCAAAAAATGGCAGCACCTAATTGTTACTCCTCGATCTCTCTCTCCCTCCTCGCTGTGCCTCCCTCGATCGATCTAGCACCGCACTTATCGAAGAGACTGAAACCAAAACCACTGCACGGACGCACCATAGGCAGGGAAAGGCGAAACAAACTCCCTGGCGAAATCCGCCATGCTCAAAACCATCCTGAAGCGACGCGGAACACACACGTCGACCCAACAGCAACCCAACGCGGACACGCAAACGGACAGATGGACACGACACGCGGACGAACGGACGGCGAGCAGAGCTGAGAGCGAATCCGCGCGATACCATTCGCTCAGTAGGAGCGCCTCACGCACACGTGTCGGCCAGAGCGCTCGTACGGGGCGGAAACGATGGCGTGGACACTCGAAGAGATCCGGAATCCCCCCATCTGTAATATAGGTATGATGCCTTATTGTCATCTTTCAAAAATGGCAGCTTGCGTGTGAAAAAGCAAATGTTCTTTTGTCTTGTTCAATTGTAGGAGCAACCTGACGTTTTATGAAGCAAAGTTTATTTTTCATAAATCAGGTAGTGTTCATGAAGGTTGGTTTCTTGAACATGATACTGTTCATGTTTTTGTTGAGTTTGGTTCAGTTCACGCTGCCCTCACAAAATGGCATGCTTTTGCATGGTTATGGGCCTGTTCTTTACCTCATAAGTAAGCGGCTTTTGGTTTTTGTTATAATACCTAACTTTTAAACGAAGTATTTTCTCAAGACGGGGTCTACAAGTTAAACGATCTACACGTTAAAAGTCGAACATCTGTACTAGCCAAAATCACAAGTGAGTATCTGTCCCTCTGTAATCTATACCGTAAACAGCCAAAAATAAAAAAATTTCAGCCAAAAGCCATAAGCTGCAGCTGAAAAGAACATGCCCGTAAGCTACCTGATACATGCACTTGACGATTACAGGAAACAAATCTTCTACACATAGTGCTACGAAAAAAATTCAATTTCAGAAAACAAAATCACAAACATCCTTCTATTGCCTCCATTGACTATAAATTTTTAAAAATAAGCTTACACAGTTAGGTCCATATGTAGGACCGAAGACGGTAACTAGAAAGAAGTGAATAGAAGCTCACCCTTTTCGATATCAAATCGAACCTTGGGTTGTCCACGACTTCGAAACACGTAGCGAAAGATCAAGCACATTAAGCCTACAAGCCAATCCTACAAAATCCGAGCCAAAATACTTATCTAACGGCCTGACCACAAGAAGGTAACGATTTGACCATTTGGCCGGTATGACTGCAGGTCACTAGTGGTTGGACCGCTCGGTTGATTTGACCGGTGCCTTGGGCAGAGGCAAGAACAACTCTAGTTCAAAACTCCAAAAGACAAAATTCAAAAACCGCATCCCAAATCTTATGAAACTTAGTACAAATTTTCACAAGGATGTCAAAAACTTATTCCAAGCAAAGATAAAAAAGATCAATGTCAAAGTTTCAACATTTATCCAAAACAAAAAAAGTTGTACCAAAGTTAAGCCAAAATCAAACTTGGAGCCAAAGGCTTGCTCGTGGGTTAAGAATGGTCAAGATGACCTTAGACGAGTTCCCGCATACTGTAGCAAGCAACAACACACAATGGCTCTAAGCCAAATTCGCCGTAACAAGATTTCACGAGGACTCCAAAATGAACCAAAACTAGGTAAACTCAAGAACTTTCTATAGAAAATATCTAGATTGATGGAATCTAGTTTCCAAAAGATATCTCCACTACTTACGTGTTCTTAGCACCAAGAAAGATAAAGAGGGGAGAAGAAAATACAAAAAACCGAACCAAATCAAGAAATAAAAAACTTTAACTTAAGTACAAAGATTTGGACGAATTTGGTAGATTTATTGATACTTAGAGATTGATGATTACAGTCACTCCCTCATGAAGAACAGAGAGTTTTCGGCATAAAGGAACCATAACCCTAAAGTATATCCAAGCTCCTTAACCCAATCGATCTCACTGGTGCCTTAATCCTGTCCAGCTAGGACGCTAATAGAGCGCTCACATGTCATGCAGCGTCTAGGGTTCTTTTTATATTAGATTCTAAAAGCTGCTTTTTTATGATAAATAATTTTTCTACAGTAACTGATTTTTAAACGAAATGCCTTTTTAAGATAGAATTTGCTAATTGATCGTGGTACAAAATATAGTAGCTTTATTTATGTCGGCTAAAATCACACATAAATATCTCTCTATAAATTTCTCTACAAACTATTACTATTTATCAATCAAAGTAAAAAAACTAAAGCTAAAAACCAGTATAAACGGCACTAATCTCCCAAAAGCAGAATGAATGGCCAATTAATTAGTGATAAGCACCCGTGCCCATCACCATCACACGGCTTCATGGGAGCTTCTGGAATCTACTCGCAAGGGCAGCAAATCCTAACCATCGGGTCTGAGATGTTCCACTATGTTCTGGAATCTACTCGCAAGGGCAGCAAGATGTGAGCCATTTGGTCAAGCATTCCAGACATAGTGGGTCCGAAGGACGGCTGTCCATCTACTCGCAAGGGCAGCAAGACGTGATGCATATCCCCCTGTTTATATAATATAATATAATTGGGAATCGAGAGAGGAGAAAGCCCTCGCCTTCGTCGCCCCTCACCGCCGATTCCGATCATCATGTCCGGCGACGACGACCTCGCTGCCCTCAGCCACCAGCGCCTCCTCGCCTCCTCCGCCGCAGTCTCCGCCTCCGACCACGACCTCGCCTACCAACTCCAGCTCGGCGAGGCCGTCCAGGCATCCCTCCCCGCCCACAATAATCCCCACTCGTCGTCATCATCATCTCAAGCGGCCGCCCCTGCCTTCCCCGAGTCCTCGGACGCCTCCTACGCCCTCGCGGTCCACGCCGCCGACCTCTCGCGCGCCGAGGAGGACCACCGCTATGCCCAGGCCTTCCACGCCCAGGCCGCCGCCTCCCTCCTCGCCGCCGCGCACGACGCCCTCTTCGCGCGCGATCTCGCGGCCATCCCGGAGGATAGGTGGGCCCACGACGGCGACTACTTCGAGCGCCCCATGGACTCCCACCCCCACTTCAGCGTCTTCTTCAAGGGCATGGCGAGAAAGGTGGTGGTTGGGCCGCGGGACCGGGGCCCCGGCGTGGCGGTTCTCGCGGTGGCGGTGTGCGGGCCCCAAGGGGATGTGGTGCTCCCGATACTGAAGCCGGTGGAAGGGTCTGTGGGCGGCCGCGAGGTGCTGGAGGGAATGGCGCTCTTGGAGGGCCTCAATGCGGCGCTCGAATCGGGCATCCAGAGCGTCAGGGTTGTCACCGATTACAAGGCGCTGCACAACCATGTATGCTATTGCTATGCGCTCACTCTTCAGTACTACAAACTCAACCTTTCTCTCTTTCGTCTCCTAAGAGTACATCTGCTGTTGTTAGTACCTAAGTTATGCTGTAATTGGAGAGTTCATAAGACTGGAGTGTAGAGTGAAAGTTCATGAAGCAAGAGTTTAGGGTGCTACTGGTAGGCCACACTAGCTGTTCTTGGTAAAGGAATGATGAAAAAGGCAAAACTACAATCCATTAAAATACCATTGAATCTGGCCTTAGGTCTTGTTGCTTGAGTTGCTCTTCTTGATACTTCCTTTATCAGTTAACGCTTAACACTTGAATTCAAGCAGTTTTTGGTTCACAGAATCGAGTAGGACGCTGAGAAAGAGATATATAGGGCAGCTTCTAACCATTTTTACTACTTCTGTAAGGCGCCAGCCTAGGGTTTATTCAGGTCAACTGATGAGATCAAGACACAGTTCGGCAATACATAGGCCACTGCAGTATTTTCAAACACAACACTGTAGGCAAGGCTAAAACCAAAATTCGTAGCAAGAGAGCCTTAGGATGTATTAAATTGAAGTTGTTTGTTCTGTCATATCCTTTTCTATTTCTTACAGTGAGAATGACGACCTTGAACATGATATAGGATAATTGTTGTGCCTAGTTTGGTAGCAGTCTCACTTGCGAATTCAATAAATGGTTTAGCCTTTTTGCATTACCTGTGCAAAGACTTGCTGTGCATTACATCCCATGCACAGGTGTTTGTATGTTTTAATACTGATCTTTATATTACTCCCACCGGTCACAAATATATGTCGTTTTGGACATCGGCATGGTCTCCAAAACATAGTTTTTACCACTAATTTGTATTAAAATATATTTACAAAACCCAATAAAATTATAATATTACAAAAGTACTTTTCAAGACAAATCTGCACATATGATTTTCATGTATCCAATTTAAATATTTAAAAATATCTTGATAGTCAAAGTTTCGAAAGTTGGACTGCGCCTATGCCCAAAACAATATGTATTTGTGATTGAAGGGAGTATATTATTTTCCCGTGCATGCTTGTCAAAATAAGTATGTAACCACTAATATGTCTTTCTGTAATATATCCATATGGTTGCAGGTGCTTGGAATTTGGCATACGGCAAAGAAGAAGGTTGTAGATATGATCAATCAGGTTCAGTCAATGCAAAAGAAATTCAAGCAATTTGAAATCTCACTTGTTCCGCGAAGCCAAGTCAGCTATGTGATGAAATTAGCAAGAGATTCGATAGATGCTCAGATCGCCAAATCCCTTTCCGTCAATGCTATCAAGGAGGGAGAAGAGACCTGCACCATCTGCTTGGAAGACACTGATATTTCTAAAATTCATGCAGTTGAAGGTTGCGCACATCGCTTTTGCTTCTCCTGCATGAGTGAGCATGTGAAAGTTAAGCTATACTATGGAATGCTCCCAGCCTGCCCACAAGATGGTTGCACTACCAAGCTGAGTGTGGAGGGTTCAAAGATATTTCTATCACCGTTTCTATTGGAGATCATGGTTCAACGCATCAGGGAAGAACAAATCCCTCCAACTCAAAGGATTTATTGCCCATATCCAAAGTGTTCAGCCTTAATGTCCTTGAGTGAAGTGATATATCCAATGCAAGACTCTTCCTCAAAGTACACTGTTGCTGATGCTGCCACGCTAAGGAAGTGTGTCAAATGCGGATGCCTTTTCTGCATCAACTGTAAGGTCCCATGGCATGATGGGATGACTTGCGAAGAATACAAGGGGAAGTACCCCCATGGTCGTCCAGAAGATGCGAAGTTACAGAACCTTGCATGGCATGAGTTGTGGCGCCAATGTGTCAAATGCAGCCACATGATTGAACTCGCAGAGGGTTGCTACCATATTACTTGCCTGTAAGTCTTAACTCTTGATTGTGCAATCCTCTTATCGTTTTCTTTACTAATGTTAATACCCAGAATATATGCTTTATGATTTTTCTTCATGTCAATATGTTCCTTCTTTAATAGTATGTCTTTTGTGTGGTAATGCTTTTGACTTCTTTCATGTTAAGCTGTGTTGCATCTTGTTCTTGCTTCTTGCAGGTGCGGCTATGAATTCTGCTACACCTGTGGGAAAGAATGGAAGGACAAGAAAGCGACCTGCTCCTGCCCTCTGTGGGACGAACACAATATTATCCGTGATGATATAGAGGATAATGGGGATGACGACTCTGATGATGAAGATTATGATTACTATGATGAAAACAGTGATGATGATGTTTACGGCGCTGGAGAATGGGGCGCCGGTCCCTATAACCAGGTTTATTGACGCTACGATGACGGAGGAGCCCGTCAGCATGACCATGTCTGTCGCTGCAATCACTAGTTCTGTTGTAGGGGTGGCCCCACCCAGCCGGCCTGCTATAGTATCAATAATAGGGGCACTATGACGCGCAGGCTCTATGATTGAAACTTTCCATTTAAGATTAAGACTTTCTATCTATAATTGAGTTTCTTTTCAAATTGATGCTTTTTTGAATTAATGAATGTTAACGGGTTTGCTTGATATATTATATATCATTACACTTGTATGCATCTAAAAGTAATCCAAAAGTAGAGAGGTTTGGTGTCTAGACATCATTTTAGCGTCATATATATAGCATGCTAAATCAATGAATTTCTTTTCAAATTGATGTCTTTTCAAATTAATTAATAAATTATGTATCGATAGATAGATATAGACCTACGTGCTCCTTTGTACGTACGTTGATTTCGCCTAGTTTGGAACCTAGCTAGCTAGAATCTAGCTTTAATTACTTGTAATTAACTATAAACTTCACTAAAAATGACGAGACGATTAACATCAGTATGTAGTCGATCGATTAACTTCCTCTTGCTTAGCATGAAAAATTAAGTGTACATGCGTCACAAGAGTGTCAGAGACACGTACTATGAAAAAAGAAAGTGGTAAGCACGCAATATTATCCGTGATGATAGAGAGGATTGAAACAACTCAAAATTTCAGAAAATTGAGAATTTCTTTTGGATTTGATTCATTTTGATTCCTTGCCCAAATTAGCTCAAAACCTACCTCAATTCCGCCTTAACCCATTGTCGAATCAGCCGGCCAACGCATTCTTTTGCGGTCACTGTTCACAGTCAAACCGTTTTCACCGCCGTCCAGATATTTTGCTGCCGCCGCTATTTTCTTCACCACCAAGCCGAGTGGCTCTCTCTTGCCTTTGCACTCTCCCTTCTCTGCCACGCAACTGAGAATGCCTGACAACTGTACTCCCCTGACAGCTACCTTGATTGCCCTAGTTGCGTGTCCGCTGCTGGCCGTGCTCTGCCACCGTCTTTGCTCCCTCACCACTGCTCTCTCTCTGCCGACCCATTGCAAGCTTTGACCGCCGCAACACCTGCCCCGAGGTGCCACCACCCCCTGCCAACTTCCTGTCACCGTGAACTTCCCCTTCCAAAGCATCCCGAGTCAGCCCTAAAAATCTCCCCTCCTCGAACCGCCTCAACCACGCTATAAAAAGCCCCTAAGCTTCCTTCTTCGAGACTCACTCATACCCAGCAAGCCACCGCCGCCCCCAATCGGTCCATTGTCACCCTCACTGCTAGCAATCATCGAAAATCCCCAGGTGAGCTCAAAACTTGATTCTTCTTCCTGGTCTATCCCAGTCCAATTGCTTGCTCTTGTAACTTCCTCAAGCTCCCTAGAACACCCCTGAACTGTCGCTTTAGCATCCCGAGCCTTCCCTTTCTCCGCCGGCAAAACCCGCTGCCCAACCTTGGTACCTCACCGTGGCCGGCCTCGCACGGTCTTCCCCGGCGCGAACCACCGCCTCCCTGAGCCTCCCCTCACTCTATACATGCTCAAACGCCAAAGACCCGACCCCTTTAACCCTAGAAACTCGCCATTGCTGCCAAAAACCACGACGAGTTCTCCGGCTTGTCGCTTCCCCTGGCCGTGCTGACCCCAAAATTGGGTTCCTGGTAGTCCTGTGAACCCGTCCATAGCCTTGGTTTGCGTCGCAAGTCACCGTAGCGCCGTCGGTAGCCACCGCTTGCTTCCCCTGTTTCCCTGCGTGCGCGCGCGATCGGCTTGAAGAAGATGAACAGTGCCAGGCGGCACTGTTCATTCGGCCCGCTAAGCCGAAAGCCCGAAACCCGCCGGCCTTTGTAAAACCCAGTTGCACAGTAAAACCCGCCCTGCGATGAATAGTAGAGACCCGGTGTGAACAGTAACTACTCGCCATGAACAGTAACCAGACCCGTTAGGAAATAAAAAGTCCAAAAATACAAAAAATATACTCCTTTGAATCATTTCGAGCCCACGAACCCATTTTTCATGTCCATTTCACCATTCTAAGCACCCAAAAATCCCAAAACCCATTTATTTGATTTTTCTCAAATGTTATTTCTTTATTTTGTTTCTTTGTTCCTAGCTCATTTCCTTCGAGCGTGGAATTAAATACTATTTCTTTGCTTTGCGCTAGCACACGATGTTGAAGACCAACTAATTCAAGGAGGAGGAATTGAGAATCAAGCTCAAGATTGAGAAATTGAACAATACGAAATAATCGAAGCTATAAATCCGCAAGGCAAGTCACATATTTTTGATCATATTGAATCCCAAGAAATTTATATTATTTATTTAATGTATTTGAGAGACCATATGGTTGTGATCCCATGTTGGTGATGAGTAATTGACACGTGGTTTGGATAGAGTGAGTTTGGTTTGAGTGATTTGTGCCATTTTGGCATTTGGCGAGGTCGGGTTTGGATTAGACAGATTTGACGCGTGGTCGTCTTCCCGTTTGGTCATTTGGGCCATTTCTCGCTTGAGTAGGATTTGTTGGTGCTTATCATGTTTACATGCTTTGTGCCATGCTATGTGATGTGTTTCTTGTCTGTGTTGGCTGCAGGACATCGAGGAGGAGTCGTGGCGAGACACGGTGGACCGGACTAGGCGCAGGTGGCGCTGAGGTCAGAACGGTCGGGATGTGTCGAGGACGACGTGGACTCGAGGTGGTTGCGAGGCGTGCGAGGCAAGGATTGCGGAAGCTTCCCAGAAGGTCCAGCAGGGGCATTTCGGTAAAAACGTAAGGCTGCAAAAGGAAGCGGGCATTAGCGGGCAAAGCATGGAAGCTTAGCGGGTAAAGAGAAGATCAAAACCATTAGTGGGAGGCTATAAACGGAGGGGTGTCTCCTGCATGTAGCTCCAAGTCTTGGGGTTGTTTTGCTTTCTCTTTAGTTGTTGAGAGTGGGTGAGGGAGACAGAGGTGTGTCTGTTCTTTCCGAGGGAGTGCTCTTGTTCATCTAAATCATGTATGGGGAAGTGAGATGAGTTGAGTTGAGATGTAATCTTTCTCTTGAATGTACATACGTATCGGGACTCCCCTGTGATCTCTGTGCTCAATGGAATGACTCAAATTGACAAGTTTCTGAATTCTTACCTGTCTGTTCTTTTTGTGCTTCGAAGCCCTCTCTGCCCAAGTTCTTGATTTTTGATTCTTGGAGTTTCTTTTGCTGAGGAGTGGCAAAATGAGTTTCTCTGTGATGGGATAAGGTACCAAGATCATTTGATCAGTTTTTCCCTAGAGCAAATTGATTTTAATCTCAGCTTTAGGTTTTGAGCCTCCCCTGTTCATGTTCTTCATTTCTAGGGTTTGATGGTTTTTCTGTTTCCCTCCATGAAATGGCATGAAACTTGGCATGTTGAGTCCAGAGGCTATTAAGTAGCTATACTCAAAGTTTCATGGCCAAAGACTCAAAGATTGGAGAGGAATTTGGATTTTGGTGCAGCACTCTGAATATTTTCAGTTTTAGCTCCATTTCTTGATTTCTTGCCTTTGGAATGATTTCTCTTGATTCCCTAGGCTCCTCTGGGTATTCTAGATATGGTTTTGCATTTCTAGGCTGAGAAACCCAGAAGGAAGGGCTTAATTTCTTTGCAGTAGGAAGTTCTTCCTTTGTCTGAAATTTTCAGCCTCTGTCTGTTTCTGAATCCCGAGGACCGGTCAGACCGGAGGCCAAGTGGCGGTCAGACCGCTCATGGCATGGTGGTCAGACCGGTGGCCAAGTAGCGGTCAGACCGCTCATGGCATGGCGGTCAGACCGGCTTGCATCAGCGTCGGTAGCCATAAGGCGCGATCGGTAGCCATCCCCGCGACTTTGTCTTGATTGCTATTCTTTGTTTTCCTTGTTCCTTGTTGTTCTCTCTATTTGCTTGGGATTCCAGTAGATGTTTAATGTCTCCCTAGTAGCTCTGTAGTTATCAGAGAAGAACTTTCTTTTGTGGGTACTTGTGGGGCTTAAGTTTTTAAGAGATCGACATTCACCCCCCTTTGTTGGCCTTTTCGATCCAACATTATTTTCATTATTGATAGTTGCGAAATGATAATTGCTTAAAATAAATGTTTAGAATGACATGCTATCTAGATAAATCCTACCACTGATAAAAGCCTTGTTTATTTTGATGGCCACATTCACCTTGACAGCCTTAGTAAGAATTAAAATATTGTGTGTGTGTGTATATATATATATATTAGACCATCTCATTCAACATTTTACACTACTAAGTGACTTTGGCCGTTGGCCGGTAGATTTGGAAAACCCGGAGAGGGTAGGGTGGTATGGGACACCGTACCCTAGGCCGGTGGTGCTGGTGTGCAATTTAGGGTAAGGGTGTTGTGGGGAACCGTGAGACGGTCTTCGCCCACCGCTTTACCCTAGTATGGAGGTTGTGGACCTCGTGAAAATATGAGGACAAGAACCTTGTGCCAATTAAAAGACACAGTGATCGCCCAACCACAAGTGTTGATGCGTCAACCCTGGTCTAGTAGCTGCTCAAGTTTGATTGAACCTCTACAACAGCAAGTGGGAGGCTAAGTGTGAGTCCATACGGAAGGGGTTAAGCAGGGCCATATGGAAGTTGGTTATTTGATCTGAACGATTGATTTGATTATCAATCATGTGATTATGTGGACCACACAATAGTAGGCTAAGATAAGTCAGGAGTTGCCTAAGCTTATTGGGAGGCCTACTAGGTAGGAAATTTTTGTACGGATAACCCATTTTTTATTCAAAAATACAGAAATATACCCGCGACAAAATTTTTTACACAAATAGGCTCCAGTCGCCCAACCATTGGGTGACTTGAGCCTTTCGCTCAACCAGAAAACGACACGTCACGAATCTGGTAACCGTTGGGCGATTAAATGCAATCGCCCAACGATTGGGCGACATCAAGCAAGTCGCCGAACGGTTGGGCGACAGCGATCACGTCACCCAAGCGTTGGGCGATTGCATGTGAATACAGCCCGACGTGCCCCTCTTTTCTTCCCCACGCCTTTCCGCCTGACTCTCGGCCGCGCGAGAAGAAGCAGCAGAAGAGAGGAAGGAAGAGGAGGAGGAGAGGGGAAGAAGAGAAGGAGAGGGGGAGGAGAGGGAAGAACAGAAGGAGAGGGGGAGGAGAGGGAAGAAGAGAAGGAGAGGGGGAGGAGAGGGAAGGAGAGAAGGAGAGAGAGGAGAAGAAGCCGCGGGATTTGCAGGTATTTTTCTAATTTTAGAAAATTTATTTTAGAAAATTTGTTTAGATAAATTTAGTGTAGATATTTAGTTTAGAAAATTAGTTTAGATATTTAGTTTAGAAAATTTAATTTAGAAATTTAGTTTAGATATTTAGTTTAGAAAATTAGTTTAGATATTTAGTTTAGATATTTAGTTTAGAAAATTTAGTTTAGAAAATTAGTTTAGATATTTAGTTTAGAAAATTAGTTTAGATATTTAGTTTAGATATTTAGTTTAGAAAATTTAGTTTAGATATTTAGTTTAGATATTTAGTTTAGGAAATTTAGTTTAGATATTTAGTTTAGATATTTAGTTTAGAAAATTTAGTTTAGAAAATTAGTTTAGAAAATTTAGTTTAGAAAATTTAGTTTAGATATTTAGTTTAGAAAATTAGTTTAGATATTTAGTTTAGATATTTAGTTTAGAAAATTAGTTTAGATATTTAGTTTAGATATTTAGTTTAGAAAATTTAGTTTAGAACATTAAATTTAGAAATGTAGATGCAGTTTACAAATTTAGATGTACAAATTTAAATGTAGGAAAATATAGTTTTTGTATAATATTTGTAATGCATTATTGTGGAAATTTTACTTTAGAAATTTATTGTAGATCATTCAATGTACAAATGTAGATGCAGTTTACAAAATTTAAATGAAGAAAATTTAAATGTAGAAAATTGTTGTGTCGAAATTTTGTATACTATTTTTCATATATTATTGTAGAAAATGTAGTGTACAAATTTACATTTACATAATTTTGCGATTATGATGGCGATGGCGATACCATTGTTGGGCGAGCACTTGGACCGCGTGCACCGCGCTTCCGTCGTCTTGCGCCACCGGGAGCACGGACGAGTCGATCGAGTGGGAGTGGTGGGACACGCACACTCGTATGGCACAGGGACTCGACCCCGTTGGATCGCCAGTTTGCACTACGCCAACGTTTTAGTATTACCATAAGAACATTTCATGCTGACCTTCACTTTATTTGCGGTGTGGGATGCCGGACTTCTCCTCTTGCCGGATGGTGCAGGCCACGGATGAGGCGGAGGTGCCTTGGTGGGGAGGGGACGAGGCGGGCGTGGAGCGATCACGGCGCTTCCCGTTCGACCGTTCCTGCCGGCGGCTTTGGTGGACCGTTGGCGGCCGAGACGCACACTTTCCACCTACCGATCGGGAGATGGCGCCGACCTGCGGGGCGTGTCCGTACTCGCTTGGCCTCCGATCGCGGAGACGCGCGCCTTCCTACCGGAGGCTCCGCGAGTGGCGCGATGACTGCTTCGGCAGATTCGAGGTCCTTCCACCGACGGTCAGCACCACATCTTCGACGAGAGGCAGAAGCATGGACCGACGCTAAGGTGGTCGGCACGATCACGCACGTGGTGTTTCAGGTCGATCGCGTCTTCGAAATTCTTATTTGTGCAATTACATACTAATAAGAACTTGTTCGCATTCGAGTTGAGCGCATGGTCGCAGATCTCGGCGATTTCGGTCGCGCGCCACGGAGGCTTACGTGATGTGGCTGTTTGGTTGGGTGCTCTTCACCACCACCACGGCAACACCGTTGACGCGCGCCTTATCGCTTATGCGAGGCGATTGCCGACGGCGAGGCCGACGGATCGGTGGGATCGGCGCACTTGCGCGACGCATCTGCGCGGCTTTGCGCGATGCGTGCACGAGGATTAAGGCGAACTCGATCCTCACGGGATGTCCCCTCTGCTGCGGTTGTCGAGCGTTCGAGCGCTTGTGTCGGACGACTGTACTAAACGACGTGGGTCCCTACGGGGCGAGATGTACCGAGGAGACATCGACCGCCGACAATGGGTTCTATTTGGTGTAAATCGATGAGAGAGTTTTATTTTTATAGTCAACTTATTAACGATCATCGTACTAAACAATTTGCCTTTCTTGCGAGTGCGATTCGCGCGACGTGCGAGTCACGCGGCGTACCACCCTTCGTGGAGCGATTCGGCGCCTCGCGACTCGACGCGTCGCTGGGAGCCTTACGCAGAGGAGGCGATGCAGCCCCGTGCTCTGGCGGTGTCTGCGGTGTGTTGGCGTGACCGAGCTTTCGGCTAACCCGCCGGCTTCGTGTACAACATCTACGTGGAGGACTACGCACCGCGGCGAGTCATGCGGCGATTTGGGCTGCGGCGAGCACTTCTATACGGTTGGGCGCCCGATTCGCGCGTGCACGCGCGAGTGATCGCCGATATTTTTATGCGTACTTACTATTGTGATCGCAAGTACTTACATTACGTAATGGTTCCATAAACAGTACAACACGAAGGCGTCAAAAAGGCGCGGGTGGTCCAGAGGATGCGACCATGGATTGAGCGGTGGGAGGTGCGCCGCTTGACCGCGTGGAGGAGGACCGCCATACGACATAGCCGACTATGTGGAGTACCTCATCCGGTACTGGGGCGGACTCGTGCAGTGGTACATGTCGTTGACCCACTGCCCCACGTCGCCGCCGACCGACAGACGCATACCTGCGCGCCGCGCGCGGCGCTCACATCGCGGTACGTAACGTGTAATTTCAAATATTCTCAAATGGCAATATCGTTTCGATGATGGACCATTCTATGTCTTTTTGTCCAGGCTGACGTCGGTGTTGCGCTTTATTCGAACTCCTCCGCACTAGTGCACAGGTGGGGCACAGGTGGGGAGTTGACCCGCGAGGAGGCCGTCAGCTTTGCGCGACGGATGCGGCCGGGTGTAGGCGTATCGTCGACCTCGCATCTGCGAGGCTACCGGCGGTCTCCACACCTCGCCCGGTGCACCCGACCACGGTGCCACCTCGACCAGCGTGGCACTACTCCGGAGGTAGTACGTGGACACGTCCACCTCCCCCGGAGCATCCAGGGGGTAGTACGTGGACACGTCCACCTCCCCCGGACACCCAGAGGTAGTACATGGACACGTCCACCTCCCGGACCAGCCGGGAGTTACGCTTGGTCACGGCCTCGTACACCTCCTATGTACATCCCGGCTTCTACGGATGATTTCATGGCGCCATCTCAGTGCGCATCGTCCGATCTTGTTTTTATCCTAAGGCGACATGCAACGAACTAACGATATTACTATTGCGGGTCCTTACCGGCGGAGGGCGCTTCTCCACAGGCCACATCGATGTGGACCAGTTTTTGAGGATCGGCACGGCGTCCTCCGACGCAAAGACCGAAGGTTCTCTCGGCAATGGCCTCCCGGTGCACCGGAGGCCACGACGAGGTGCGGTGACTCCACGCGACGCAGCCGGTGCGAAACCCACTGCTCGTTTTACTTTTTGGACCCTCGTCACCCGCCTCGTGTCCGTTGCAGGAGGGCGGCCAAGCCGAGCCGTATGGGAGGGCGCGAGCGCGGTGTGAGCACCTTAGGGTGGGGAGTGAGGGTGTATATCATGCATGTAATGGATAAATACCCGACATGTTCTTGAGTTGTATTATAAAGTTTATTGAAATTCAAACTATGCTATTATCTCTTCTTTTCGCATTTAATCGTTTCTATATCAAGTCATGTAACAAATATTAAATACTAGTTTCTCGTCCTCGAATTCTCAACGTATATCACTTAACAGTGTATGTGGCGATAGTTCTACGGTCAATCTTTCGAAAAAAAAAAGTTTCTAAAATTTTTTACGCATCTATAACATCCAACGAAATCTTTCGAGGGCACCATGCAGTCGACTAGGGGTAGGGCGATGCATGCGTCGCTTAACCATAGAGCGATCGACGCGAGTCGCCCAATGGGAGCGGCTAGTCAGGGTCGCTGTTGGTTGGCGACTACAATCGTGTCGTTTTCGGTTGGCGAAGGCTCAAGGCGCCCAATGGTTGGGCGACTGGAGCCTATTTGTGTAAAAAATTTTGTCGCGAGTATATTTCTGTATTTTCGAATAAAAAATGGGTTATCCGTACAAAAATTTCTACTAGGTAGAGGCTATATAAAGAATTGAGCAGCGAAAAGCCTTGTTTTCTTAAAGCCAGACGTGGAGTTAAGAAATCTTGTGGGTAAAGTAGGGCAGCTCTACAGAGTGAAACAAATGGTATTCGAATACGCCGTGCTTCCGATTAATGAAGCTGTGTTAATTGGGTGATTCCAACAACGAGGTATAAGTAGTGTTTCTAATGTTGTTAATTTGAGTAATGATGAACTTTACTTGATAACAGAAAATTAACCCCCTTGATTTTAAGGAGCAATTGTTTTAAAATTTTATTTGTTTGCAAATAAAATTGCATCCACCTCTTAATAAAACACTATACTCCCTTCGCTTGAGAAACACTATACTCCCTTCCCTTGAGAATCCTGGCAAGTAGTTATATAGTATTTCCCCATGTGATTTGCTGAGTATAGTGGTTGATACTCAGGCTTGCATAATTTCCCCCCCACAGATATCAGAAGAAAAGATAGCAAATCAAGATTTCGTGTTAGGGTTACGTCTGCACTCGAGCGTTCCTGTGGAGTTTTCTTCGGCTCTTCTGTATGTAAGTTAAGTTTTGGGCTTGGATGCCCTTACTGTTATTAAAGTTGGCCATTAGGTCTTATTTTAATCCAATTAACTCTTTTTAAATGGTTCGTGAGCAGGCATGATACTCCTGTTATCCGCAACTGAACTCCTGGACTGTTGCGGGTGGTAAGACGTCCCTGTTCCAAAAAATGGGAGTGTTACAAGGATAATGGGGATGACGACTTTGATGAAGAGGATGATGATTACTATGATGAAAATAGCGATGATGATGTTTACTACGCTGGAGAATGGGGTGGTCCCTATAACCGGGTTTATTGACGCTATGATGATGGAGCCCGTCAGCATGACCCTGTCTGTCGTTACAATAACTAGTCCATCTTCCAGAATTTCAGTGTCAAGCTTTTTTTACAACTGGCCCTGCTTTTTTTGGCTTCTAAAAACTGTTTTTAGGCTTTTCTATAATAACTAGCTTTTAAACGAAGTATCTTTTCAATATAAGGTCTACTAGTTAATTGTAGTGTATACTTTACCGACTTCATTTATATTGGCAAAAATTGCCTGTGAGTTTCTGTTACTCTATAATCTCTCGCATGAACAACCCAAAAGCTGCAAACCGTAGCTAAAAGCCATAAACTGTAGCTAAAAAGAACAGGCCCTATACCTAGTCAACTACATACATATAGTATTAGTCGACTAGCAGGATCTCTACCATGTCGAGCATGGCCTTGAGCTAGCTCACGGTGACTTATGTAGCTCGATTACACTAGCCACACCAGCAGACGACCGCTACTTCTTGCTGATCGTGGACGATCATAGCCATTTCATGTGGCTCGAGGTGATCAAGATGACGGACGAAGCATTCAAGTTCTTCAAGAAGATCAAGGCCATCATCGAGAATGACATCGGCTTCAAGCTAAAGGTATTTCGAACCGATCGTGGAGGGGAGTTTAACTTCATCAACTTCAACGACTACTATGATGAAAAGGGCATCAAGCGGCATACGACTGTGCCAAGCCAAACTCGCCACAACAAAATGGTGTTGTGGAGCGTCGGAACCAAACGATTATGGAGATAGCTCACAGTATGATGAAGAGCATGGCGATGCCTGCCATGTTTTGGGGCGAGGCAGTAAAGACGATAGTGCACGTCCTGAATCATGCACCGACTTGAAGCCTAGATGGTGTAATGCCGTACGAGGCATGGTACAAGAGGAGGCCTAAAGTCTACTATTTTCGAACATGCGGATGTGTGGCATACGTCAAGAAGGTTGGTCTTGGTGTTACCAAGCTCTCCGATCGCTCCACGCCAATGGTGTTCATCGGATACGAGGAGGGATCAAAGGCTTATTATGTCTACGATCCGGTCACAAAGAAACTCCATGTAACACTTGATGTCGTGTTCGAAGAAGAGAAGCAATAGGACTGGACAACGTCATCTTCATTGATTGGCGTCAGCGAACTCGACATGTTCACTGTCGAGTACGATGTCATGAGTGACACTTTGGTGGACGTCGATCACACTACGTCTTTGACAACGACGAATATGCCTGTGACGCCATAGGCGGCGGAACCACTCTAGCCCACAACATCGTCTGAAGCTACGATGTAGTGGGCAACACCATCGACTGGCAGATCACATGATTCTGAAGGTATGCTGCTGAGGTATCGCACGGTGTCAAATATCTACGGCACAACTGAAGTAGTGCAAATCGACGACACTGAGCCTCCTGATGAAGTCATGGAATACGGTGACCTCTGTCTCCTTGGTGTAAAGGAGCTCATGAGTGTACAGGAGGCACTTTCGGACACAGCATGGAAACAAGCCATGAACGAAGAGTTAAAGTCCATCTACGACAACAACACTTAGGAGTATTAGTGCGTGCGTTTTGTAACTTCTAGAATGTCATGAATAGCTCAGATGTGGGATAATGCGTCATGACGAGTTGGACGTGGCGGGTATGTCAGGTCAGTTATTTCTTTTTCGCAGTATAAAAGATCAACGGAGAAAACGCTACAAACCAATTCTCAGGCAGCACAAAAACATTATTGTCTCGTGAGTTCACTGTTCTCCAGCGAGTCCATCCATCCGCGAGTGTTGAGTCTTCATGATCGTCACTCGCTTCGAGTACGTTTCCTTCGTGGTCATACCTCGCTTCGAGTACGTTTCCTTTATGCCGTAGCAGAGTACTGTTCTATTAGTACTGTTCATCCGAGCACTGTAGCAGAGTACTGTTCATCCGAACATTTCTTTCGAGTACTCACGGTCGATGTCTTCTAAGTACTCACGGTCGAAGCTATCGAGTACTCACAGTCGAAGTTTTTTTGAGTACTCACGGTCGAAGCTACTGAGTACTCACGGTTGAAGTCTTCCAACCATGTTGTGTGCTCCAACTTGCTGCAACAGCTAGCTAGTGCATGGTTCATCATCAAGACCTTGACCAAATGTTTTCTAGGTGGCAAGCAAATAATGAACACCGGTAATTAGTTCTTTTGGATTTTGAGTGCTTTGTTGACTCTGTTCTTCAACTAGTATTACGTAGTATGTAATTTGGGCGTCCTAGCTAATTCCATTTTTGTTGAATTAAAATCACCTTGCTTTCTCCTAGCACTGCATGTGTGGAGGCAAAAGTAAGATGATGTTAAATACAGAATAACTAAAGCTAAATGCGTTTGCTGGTGACCAAATGCTAGTACAGGAAGATATCACTGTCCCGGTTGCTTACGAGTAAATCGATCTATTTGGGCAAACCGAGATATCAAGAAATCTATCACAAGCTAGCTTCCAAGACACTTGTTACTATGGATTATTGTATATCAACTGGAGTTAGGCATCCTCTTTGGCTCCTTCTACTTTATATAGCTTTAGTAGAGGGACCCCATGGCATTTTGATCAAAAGATATGGCACTATGGGAGGTGTCCTTGCAAACAGAGACATGCATGCACATGAAGATTTACAATTAAGATACTTTTGTCGTTGATGGGTGGGGACAAAATTAAAGATGCATATGTGCATGTATCCATCTCACTCAGGGAAGGGGAAAGCTAGCATGCATCTAGACCGAAATGGCAACTAGTGTGCACAGAACCTCTCTAGTATGCTAGAAATTGACTTGATCAGGTTGGCAGTGAGGTCATAAAAGGATGCATATATGGTTTCTGTATTTGTGCCAAATATAAGTAGTAGATATGATGCAAAGGAATTAGGGAAAAACGTGTGTAGCTTTTGTACCTCCAAGCAAATTCTTGTGAACAGTTAGGTACTTTCTGAAATTTTACTTCTGAAAGAAGTCTAAATTGCAGAATTGGGTGTAATAACTTTTCATGTAAGCTCAGTTCATAAAAACAATCATGAACTCTCATGTTGGTTGATCATGTCCAAGAATAACTAGACATGTATCTATATGAAGTTAAGTAGCAAAAAAGGGGAATGCCATAAGCATTGTGATCAGTTGACCCACTAAGCTTTAGTAATTTAGGTCAGGATCAAATTAAATTTCATGACCGAAAATTAAATATGAAAATAGGAGTAATAGTGAGACAAAGCCCACTAGCTAGCTAGGTGCATCAAATGTGAAAGCATGTGCCGTCTGAGGCAAAAATGACTCTTTTATTGCTTAGAAACTAAAGCATTTGTGCGAAAGCTAGCTAATTCATGCATGCCACATCAACTCGGAAAAGGAAAACTCTGTTAGCATTTTCTTTTCCTGCAAGACCATAAGTGTGGCATGCATGATCGATAGACAGCATCTATGAAAGAAGCACTGCAATTGCTCCGTCCATTGCTGGAGATTGACAGGAGCAAAATATTTGAGCTAGTAGGCATATATGTCCACAACAAGAGGACATATTATAACACCATGTGTTCTAAAATTCACTAAACCACAACCCACCCAAGGAGCGAATACGCATACGTAGCACTTCATTTGGGCTTTCTCCTCGCTTAGCCCAAAATAGTTAACCCGAAAAGTTTTAATCATGAATAGAAAATCTCAATCATAGAACTTGAGCACCATGATACCTCTATTATTTATACTCTCTCTACATACATACGTACGTACGTACGTATATATACATGCATACATATACATACATACGTACATATATACATACATACACACTACATGCATATATACATACACACATATGTATGTACGTACATACACACACATACACACATACATATACACATACACACACATACACATACACATACACACATACATATATGGTTCTATACTCCTGTGAGTACGTACTCCCACTTCTAATATACTCATTAATAATATTGTTATACTTCTTTATCTATTTGAGCATACTCTAATAATGATTATAAGATCCTCCAAAATGAGTTTTATAAAAAAATTCATCAAAACAACTTTTATAGTATAATTTCTATATGTACGCATTTTATACATGGAAATGTGTACATAGCAAAAATAAAGGGTTCCGATGAAATTTTTTTGACCAAGTCGCATTAGGGTATCTTAGAATTAGTATTTAATTATACCAAAAGTGATAAAGAGGTACAAAATAAAAAGGTTTATCCCGGAAATAATACGGTTTTGGCCAACATGTATTATATATCAGTGTAACTAAGGTGAACTAATAATGTGGTACTAAAGGGCAGGGTGTTACACATATCCGTTGAAAATGGCCTAGATGTTGCAAATATGTGAAGATCACGTACAAAAGATTGTTTAAAAAAACAGTCAGAGTCAAGGGCACATTTGGAATGCGAGAATTTTGCCCGCTTCCCATAGGAATTGATCTATCCGTAAAATTCATATGTTCCAAATGGGACGAAGTGGCTTGAGGTCTAACAATTACCAAATCTTATCTCAGAACACATATAGGCAATTAAGTAGAAGATCCATTAGTTCTTTCACCTGTTAGACTAGTCAAAATTAAAGGTCACCCGGTCTCCGAGAATGGGAATATACGCCAAAAAATATATAAAAAAGATGAGATGTGACGACACGCATGTCTATGTATGTATGTACGTACGAGATTTCTTTAGGAGAAAAGAGACGGAGCAGGACAAATTAAAGGAGATGCATGGATGGCAAAAGAAAAGTAGCATAGCTCTATCAGATACGTGACAGAGCCGAAGGCATAGAGACAAAACACAACCTAGCGCATGGGTTAGATAGATCGATTCTGATAATATCGACTCAATGTATTGAAATAATATGTTTTTTTTATTCGTAGCAAATCTCCTACGCATTCAGCTAGTGACTTATTATGTGACAAGTCAGGCCCCATAAGATACATACGGCACTTGTGTATATAGCGAAGTATATAAGTATTCCGTATTCTTCCAACCATCACTACTGATGAGAACATACCTAACCCATTACTACTATACCGCGATCTAGATCTCTATCACCTTAATCGAGCTCGCACAGATCAATAATAACGTGCGTTCAGCAAGATGCAGGTAATTGGTCGTGTCTAAATTTGAAGGCGTAGAATAGACTGATCGGTTTAATTCGTCGTATTGTTGGCTGATGGTTGGAATTGTTCTACTCCCTGTAAAACTTTGGTAGTCTTTTATCCTTTTATTTTCCTTAGAAGCATCAAGCATGCATGATGGTGGTACCATTCTGTCCTGGTTTTGATTTGCAGATACCTGACAGTTCAGCAGAAGTAATTCTTCGAGTTGGATCCTACCATCAATGTGCTATTCCGGCTTTGATTTCTTCTTGCTTTGTTGCCAGTTGCCGTTTCTAAAATACTGGCAACATCGTTCGTATCGGTAGAAAATTTGCAGGACGTATATCGGTGTCTGAATTCTAATGGAGAACGAGACAGCCGTCAGGATGCTTCCCAGTCAAATAAGATAGGCGAAGGGTTTGTTGCTGAACCTTACATACAAAGCAGCTAGCATGAAAGAGTTATACAGAACTGTCGATACAAGTGCGCAAGTGCCAAAAGACCCAGAACAGGGTACCTCCCCTGATGAACAGAGTACCGGGGGGCGGGGGATTTTTACATAGTTTTTTTTTTACGAAATTACAGCAACAAGGCTGGAACAGCATGTCATAGCATCATGAGGGGGGTCTCGCCAAAGCTCCATATGTTCCTTGATAAGCCATACGTGCGATTTGACCTCGAAAAAAAGTGGGATAGTTTTTAGGTCAGCTGACCAATTCGATTCCTTGAGCAAACATGCAGTAGATTGTGTTAGGTCAGGATGCCCTAGCTGGCGAAAGTTCACCGCGCGTTGTGTGGTGGAGAATCTGCACGAAGGTTGCTTTAGACTTTAGCACCATAAGAGAACGCATGATTGTTGTTAGCTGCCTTCACCCTGTGTTTTCTTACAATCCGGTGAGAATTTGTAAATTAGATAGGGTACTCAGTACTGGCTGCTGAAACGGATTCACTGTCTTTCTTTTTCTCCAACTTCCATCCACTTCTTCAGTTAGTATCGAGCTTGTCACCTGTGCCAACATGAGTGACTCGGTGCCATTTGTAGTGAAGTAGTAAAGAAATTGATCTAAAAAAAGTGAAGCAGTAAAGAAAGAAGAAGTAGGGTGGGTTTTTATCAGCTACGGCCGATGGCTTTTAGTCTTAGCATGAACGTTTGTACGAACGAATCAAATACCGATAAGTCGCTTGCAAAAAACATGTCTTGAAAGCTATTTTCAAAAAATAATGAAGAAATCTTCATACTTATTTGTTCGAAAGAGCCTATAAATCATAATTTATAAGGTGAAAAGATGGGATCTGATATAGGCAAACCAACCGGGGTGCCATTTTACCGATTTGCATTTGCTATAGCTTGGGCCATGCATGGCATTTCATTCTAGTAGTCCTAGTGGGCTATGTGGGCCGAATGCCGCTCTATGTAAACCCGCACGGCATCTCTTCTGAATGGGCTTAGGCCGTACAGTGAAAGAGAAGCCCAGGCCACACGCACTTACCAAATGGGCTAAACATGGCCACCTAACCAAGGAACGAAAAGATGCGCTCGTGCTCCTGCGTGGCCGTCATTTCACCTTGATTTTTCTTCCCTAATCGTAACGCATCTGTGGACTGGATTTTTTTGGGGCTCCAAGTTTATGACTTTATACTTCTGCTGCAGCAACTAGTTTTAAACTATATTTTTAAAATAGAGTTTATAAGTTAATTATAGTAGATATTATATTAACTTTAACTATGCTGATTAAAATCGTACCTGACTATCTCTCTCCTTGTACTATCTCATAAACAAACAAAATTTAAAAGACATAAACCAAATATCATAATATACAGCACGAAAGATCCCATACCCCATCACTGCTCACCGCCAGTGTGTGGGAGAAGCAATATACTTGGGAATAACACGGCCTGGCAAATGACAGCAATCACCCAAGAAAAACGGCACTATCATTTTGTGGTAATTATAGGTTTATTCTTTTTAGTTTTTAAAAATAGTTTTTTAGTTTTTATATTAACTAGTTTTTAAACGATGTATTCTTTTAAGACAGGATCTATAAATTAATTATAGTATACATTGTAGCGATTTTATTATATTAGTCAAAACCGCATATGAGTTTTTGTTCCTCTATACTCTCTGTTATAACTAGCTTAAAAACTATAAGCCAAAGTTAGAAAGAACAAATCTTGCTCATCTTTCTGTTGCTTTTCTGTGATTTTTTTTGTTTTACGCTCACTCGAGGGCATTTATTTTTTTTGTTTTACGCGGGACATTTATTATTTTACTTGAGGGCATTCCGGCCATTTCTCGCGCCACTTCTTCCATTCCGTTCCGTTCCTCCCCCTTCTCTTCTGATCTTGGGGTTCCTTGGAGACAAGTTCAAGTACCCACCTGCGGGCTACTCTTTTTATTTTTAAAAAATAGTTTTTTAGTTTTTTTAAGTAACTAGTTTTTAAATGGTATATCTGTTTAAGACGAGATCTATAAATTAATTGTAGTACACACTGTAGTGACTTTATTTATATTAATCAAAATTACATGTAAATTTTTGTTATTTTGTACTCTCTATCATGACTAGCTTAAAAACTATAAGCCGGAGTCAAAAAGAATAAACCTTGCTCATCTTTCTATTGCATTTCTGTGATTTTTTTGTTTTACGCTCACTTGAGGGCATTTTTTTTGTTTTACGGGGGACATTTATTATTTTGGGCGAGGGCATTCTGGTCATTTCTGGCTCCACTTCTTCCATTCCGTTCTGTTCCTCCCCTTCTCTTCTGATCTTGGGATTCCTTGGTTCAAGTACCCACCACCTGTGGGCTACTGCTGCGAATTTTGGACGCTTTTAGCACTGTTGCTGCCGCAAATTCCAAAAATAACATCGGTGAAAATAAAATTCCAAACCTAGCCCCCAACCGACCGCACCATTTAACCAAGAGCTGACACGTGGAATGGTGCGGTCGGGGAGTGCACGACACCGAAGTGGTATGCTCCCCGACCGCACCACTCCGAAGTGGTGCGCTCCCCGACCGCACCACTCGGCGGAGTGGTGCGCTCCCCGACCGCACCACTTCGGAGTGGTGCGCTCCCCGACTGCACCATTCCACGTGTCAGCTCCCGGTTAAATGGTGCGGTCGGCTAGGGGCTAGGTTTGGAATTTTGTTTCCACCAACACCATTTTTGGAATTTACGGTAGCAAAAATGCTAAAAGCGTCCAAAATTCACTAGTGCAGCCGCCGCCTCCTCTCACGCCAAACGGAAGCGCTAGGCACCGAGAGAGCCCCAAACCCAAACACCCTCCCTCCTTCGGCCCGGTTCGCGGTGGCGGCGCCGATCGCCGCGGCGGAGATGTTGGAGGACCAGTCGCCTTCCCGCTGCGAAGTACCTCGGAAGCTGCGTCAGGGGCTCAGCAAGGAGGCCCTTAAGATCAGTTTTGGTTTATCTTGATCGGATTTTTATATTAGCTGAACCAGCAACACAGGTTGAAGGTTGCAGTGAGGATGCCGTCCAAGAGGCAACAAGAAGTAGAGTTAGGGTAAGGAATTTGTGACGATAGTTAAGTGATTTCTGCAATTAATTCCAGAACCATGCATTACTGATCTGTTGGTTTACACAGGAAATGGAAATCAAATTATTAGAGAGTAGAGACCCAACAACAACTGAAATCTGAACTGGTACGTGTTGGCACTTAGCCTTTTAACTAGGGAAAATTGCTCTCATACCAAAAACTTAAGAGATATCCTCTCATTTGCCACATACTTAAATGGTTTTGTTATTATACCACAAACTTTAGTATTTTGTCATCAGTTTTGCCATTTTCTCCCTTTAATGCCTATTCGCCTTCTCTCTCTCCTCCCGCTTCTTCTCCCCCGCGCCGCCGCCACTCGCCCGCTCCCGTTCCAACCATCGCCATCCGCCCGCGCACCACCCCGACCGCCTCGCCTTCCTCCCGCCAGCGCCTCGATCCTTTGCCGTGCTCGCCACCTCCCGCTCGGCATCTCCACCTTCTCGCGCCTTCCCATCCCCACGGCAACGCCCCCTCCGACGCCGCCTCGCGCTCCCTTCACTATCGCCGCCCTCGGCAGCGGCGCCGACCTTCTCGGACGACGCCTTCCTCACGAGCTCTGCCGCGACGCGGAAGGATAGCCGCCTCGTCCCCAACGTCTCCACCGGCCGGCCTTGTGGGCGCTTGGCGTGGTCCGGCCGGCGCGTGCTCTGCCGTCGGACGTCGTCGGGCCGCGAGCCGCCGTCGTCGGCGCGACTTCCTCGCCGGGCTCGGCGGCGGGTGGGTGGCTTCCGGCGCCGGCGTACACCACGCTTGGCCGGGCGCGCTGAGGGTGGTGGCCCCGACGCCGCCGCGCCGACGCCATCGTGTTCACGAGCATGGCCGAGGTGGAGGGGCTGCTCAAAGGGCTGGACGCCGTGGGGTGGAGCTGGCTGCGGCTGAGCTGCGCCATTCCTCTCCATGGCCGGGACGAAGTGACGGCCGGCGGCGCACGGGTGAAGCCGGGAGAAGAACTGGGAGGGGAGAGGAGAAGGGCAGAATAGGCATTAAAGGGAGAAAATGGCAAAACTGATGACAAAATACTAAAGTTTGTGGCATAATAACAAAGCCATTTAAGTATGTGGCAAATGAGAGGATAGCTCTTAAGTTTGTGGTATGAGATCAATTTTCCCTTTTAACTATTGTGCGTGTGTATTTCTGAATTGTGATAATGGACCACCTAATGGTTTGGATAGTCAATCTAGGCTACATTTTTTGCCCTGTGTTGTGTGATTGAGAACGAACCATCGTAGCATACTCCTCTTATTTCTGACTGGAACTTTTTATCCTTGAAGAGTTCGTCATGGCTTGGGTCTTTCATTAGCATTGTAATTGGAAACATCAAGTTGTCCATCAGCAATATTCATATCAGATATGAAGATGTAGAGAGGTAATTAAAGTTCTTCTTAGTGGAATTCTCTCAGAATGCATGTAAGAATACCATGACTTGTTTTTGTAGCAACCCAGGCCACCCTTTCTCATCAGGTTTGGTACTTTCGAAGCCGTCAGCAGTTACGGTGGATGACCTTGGAAAGGAGACTTTTGCCACTGGCGGAGATTGGGACCTAGTGAAGGTATGTTGCTCCTAACTCCCACACTTTGGTTTTATCACTAAAAGATAATATATACATAAAATAAATGTAGCGGATATGAAAATGTTGTGATAGATCAGTAGTCTCACAAGCCGAGATCAAATCCACAATGATAATATACGTGATAGAGTGGGAATAACACCAATTGAAAAGAAGCTTGCCTAACATCGTTTGAGATAGTTTGAACATCTTCAACGGATGACCGGTACTTAATGAAATTTTAAGATGTACCAAAAACATAAGAGGCAGAGGTCGACCAAAACTGACATGGGAGGAAGCAGTTAAAAGAGATTTAAGGGATTGGAATGTACTCAAAGGATAAGACCTCATAGAAGTTAGTGATCCACATACCAAAATCATGGCATAAAAAGAAGGTTTAAGGGCGTTGTTTTAGGCTCTCGGTTTCAGATGACAAGGTATAGGGCTTAGGGTTTTAGCTTTGTAGATTTTATTACAAGGCTCTTGTTTCTTTGACCTTAATAAGGTTTCATTCTTAACCTACTCAACTTGTTTGAGATAAAAGAATTTGTTGTTGTTGTTATTCATGACTTCTAGTAATTTAGATATCTCTTTGCAACCCAGGAATTATTCTTGTCGAAAGGCAAGTGAGGATGAGGAAACACCAATTTCCATGGCATTTGATAGATAAAACTATATTTAATTTACAAATATGCATAGACCATTCACTTTTTGGATTACATAATAGAATGTTCTTATGAACAATATTAGGTGTCAAAGAAAACAGTCATAATTCTTTTGTTATTTTTCTCATTTTGAACATATATTCCTTTGACACAAATCTTTCTGCACCTCTAGTAGTGGAACGTGTTGATGTCAACAGTGAATACATCCTTTTGATTTAGGAAAATTCGGCATACTCTTCTCGCAAATTGTTGTGGTAAGAGTTGGTTGGGTATGGGTCCAAGGATGGAGGGTAGGGCACTTGTCCTTGAACAGGTGGCCATGTTGCCGCTAAGATTCTGAGGCTTAGTTGAAGAACAAAGGGAGAGACTAAGAATTTTGTTTATTTCTTTGATTGATTAGAAAAGATAACAATACTATACTTATTGTTAGATGCGTAGAAGGATGAATGCATAAAGGTTAGATTATATTGATCTTAGTCTAAAAGGCTATATATAGAGTATATAGGACACGCCAAGCTAAACCCTAGAAACTACGAAATACAACCCTAGAAACTAGGAAATACCATAAATATCTTTATATCCTTAACATCCCTATCTCAAATGTAAGGCATATGCAATAGCATTGTATTTGAAAGGGTTGATACTAAAATAGGAAAAATCTAAAATACGAGTCTTAAAGATGTCGTCGTAGCCTGCTGCTATCCACCCTCTCATCGGAGGTGTTGGGGCAGGTTTTGTTTCTGTCATCGTCAGCTGCAATCTAGAATGCCCTCGAGCGCAAGTTGGCGCGTATTATGCAAATCCGATGGCAGTTGGCTACGCTTTAGAAGCGGGTCATGATAATCGATTACTTCAACAAAGTCAAAAACCTTAACGATAGGCTCGCTGCCGTCGGCAAACCACTCGAAGAGAAGGAAGTCATCATTTATCTTCTCACTAGCCTTGATAACTTCTACGATATGCTAGTGACATCTATCACCACCCAAACGGAGCCAATCACTCTCACCGATATCTACTCATACATGCTAGACTATAAGATGTGTTACGAGCAAAGCAATCTCATGTTCCAGCTCTTCGTGAACATGGTGTCTTAGGGCAATCAAGGAAAGCGTGGGTGAGACAGTGGTGATGGATTTGGATGCGGCCAAGGTGATGGTCGCGGATAGTGCTAGTACTAGGGTGCCAATTAAGGCAATCATCATGGCGGTAATAAGGGGTCCAACAATCGGCCCGTCTGCCAATTGTGTGAAAAGATCGGCCATGTAGTTTTTAAATGCTACAAGCGTTTTGATCATATGTTCCAGCAGGAGGAGCATACGGTGGTAAATGTCACCACATGATCAGAGTTTGATGTGCCTTAGTACACAAATACTGGGGCGACTAATCATATCACCGAAGAATTAAACAAGCTAATGATACACGAGTGGAGATCAGATTCACACAACAAATGATTTAGGTATGCCAAGACGTCACTGGTGGTAGGGCCCAAGCAGCGGGAGGCGCAGAAAGAAACAAGAAAGGGCCAATCCGAAGCAAACATGGGGTGGACATCGCGTGGGGCGCGGATAAGGCCGCCATGCCATCCGCGCGTTTCTCTTGGTGCCACCCACACACACCACACGCGGCCGACCAAACTCATCATCGCCCACGCAGCAGCAGCTGTTGCACTGTTCTCCTTGCTCTTGTTGTTCTCGGATTTGTTACTGGTTAATTCGTACATCCACGTTCCCAGGTATGGACACGTTCTTTTTGTCTTTTTTTGTTTTTATTTCCGTTTCTTTAAAATATAAAATAAATAGAGTGGTTTTTAAGCTATTTTTTAAACAGTTTCTTAAATCTAAAGCTATATACGTTATTTATATCAGTATCTTTGTCATCCATCATTGTATTAAAAAACATTGACAAAAATTATCGGCCATAATAATAAAAAGACATATATGACTCCTGCTCCACCTACGCTTTGCCAGTATTTTATGTATTTTGCTAATGATCATGCAAGCAAAAGACGAATCATTTTCATGTTGACGCCCCTCCCTAGGTATTTGGAAGGAGAGTTTCTTAGGAAAAAAGAACAGATATATATGGGTGGGTTTTTTTCCAATAGTTTATGATTTTTAACTTGAGATTTTTGAGTTCTATCTAATCGCAAGAGATATTATAAAGAGAGAGACAGTGGTATATGATTTTAACTGATATAACTAAAGTTAGTATAATATCTACTATAATTAATTTATAGATTACTATTTAAAAATTAGGAACCGTAAACAGTAAACCCAAAAGTCTGCACCCGCATCCAAATGGAACCAACAATCTCGCGGTCTGGAGGATGCACGTTTAGGCCGTGGCCGGAAAGTCAAGGTCGCAAGCTGCCAAACCGACCATGTACGAAACACCACCGGCCTAGAAATTACACACAATCTCTCTCTCTCTCTCGCTCATTCATTCTTCTTTTGCTTTTGTCACCCAAATTTCGACGGTCCGAGGCTCTCGGTACAAAACTAGGCATCCAACAACTACTGCTATGAGCTTGTTACGCGCTGACCAATCGGCACGACATATTATAATCGGCATAAAAAGTGCGTAAAGCAAAGGGAAAGTAGTAGGTAGCTTGGCGTCCGTCCAATATCTGCTTGTGAGTGGCTAGCGCGAGGGGGCATGAAAGGAGGAAGAAACAAGTGCAGGGAATCACCAATCCGGCGAACACCCTCGTCCAAACTATCAACTTCTTGAAGACAGCGAGAATTGCAAAGCCTGGGATGTTGCAGCTTTTGTAGACTTCTGTACCAGTTTATGTATGAACCAGCTTGTATGTTTGTCAACAAAACCTTGTGGACATGAACTCTGATGTGTATCAGAAATCAGAACATGGGAGTGCTTGCAATTTGTAGCAATCAATGTTTGTCAGCTCATGAGAACGAAAAGTATTAGGTTCATGCCAGTTTTGAGTGCAGCAGCAGCATTAAGCAAAAAATGGCAGCACCTAATTGTTATGCCTTATTGTCATCTTTCAAAAATGGCTGCTTGCGTGTGAAAAGCAAATTTTCTTTTGTCTTGTTCAATTGTAGGAGCAACCTGATGTTTTATGAAGCAAAGTTTATTTTTCATAAATCAGGTAGTGTTCATGAAGGTTGGTTTCTTGAACATGATATTGTTCATGTTTTTGTCGAGTTCGGTTCAGTTCACACTGCCCTCACAAAAGGCATGCTTTTGCATGGTTATGCTACCTGATACATGCACTTGACGATTACAGGAAACAAATCTTTTACACATAGTGCTACGAAATAATTCAATTTCAGAAAACAAAATCACAAGCATCTTTCTATTGCCTCCATTGACTATAATTTTTTTTAAAATAAGCTTACACAATTAGGTCCATATATAGGACCGAAGAGGCGAAGACGGTAACTAAAAGGAAGTGAATAGAAGCTCACCCTTTTTCAATCAAATCAAACCCTGGGTTGTCCACGGCTTCGAAACACGTAGCGGAAGATTAAACACATGAAGCATACAAGCCAATCCTACAAAATCCGAGCCAAAACACTTATCTAACGGTCTGACCACAAGAAGGTAACGATTTGATCATTTGGCCAGTATGACCGCAGGTCACTGGCGGTTGGACCGCTCAATTGATCTGATCGGTGCCTTGGGCAGAGGCAAGAAAAATTATGGTTCAAAACTCCAAAAGACATAATTCAAAAACCGCATCCCAAATCTTATGAAACTTAGTACAAATTTTCACAAGGATGTCAAAAACTTATTCCAAGCAAAGATCAAAAAGATCAATATCAAAGTTTCAACCTTTATCCAAAACAAAAAAGGTTGTACCAAAATTACGCCAAAATCAAACTTGGAGCCAAAGGCTTGCTCGTGAGTTAAGAATGGTCAAGATGACCTTAGATGAGTTCTCGCATATTGCAGCAAACAACAACACATAAAGGTTCTAAGCCAAATTTGCCAGAACAAGATTTCATAAGAAGGGTTCCAAAATGAATCAAAACTGAGTAAACTCAAAAACTTTCCATAGAAAATATCTAGATTGATGAAATCTAGTTTCCAAAAGATATCTCCACTACTTACGTGTCCTTGGCACCAAGAAAGATAAAGAGGGGAGAATAAAATACAAAAAAACCGAGCCAAATCAAGAAATAAAAACTTTAACTTAAGTACAAAGATTTGGACGAATTTGGTAAATCTATTGATACTTAGAGATAGATGATTACAGTCACTCCGTTATGGAGAACAGAGATTTAGGGGGTGTTTGTGTAACATCCCGAAAATTCGAAATTTGAAAATGAGAAGCTTTTGAATTATTTTTGCAATATGTTCTATTGGAATTTGGATTTCATGGAGTTTTCCTGAGATTGATTGCGGTTCTAAAGATTGAAGAATTAATAAAAGAGAAAGACATGTATTAATAATGCCCTAAAAAGGAATGTGCTAATAACGGAAAACAAAAATTTGTAAATACGAATCTGAAAAGATGATCCAGTATAAGAAGAGAGAAATCTAAATTAAGAATATAAAATCTCATTTTGAGAATGGTAGTACAAGGACTAGTATGGTATCAAAAGCATAAAAAAAAATGTGTATGTATATGGATACCAAAATAATGGTATAAAGATATATATATATACTTGTACACATGTATAAAAAAAATGAATAGCAATGAAATAATAATAATAAAAAAAAGAAAATATTAGAGATGGGGTCAGACCAGGCCAGTTGGCCCAGCCCAACCCCACCTCTCCTCCCCATTACCACGCGCAGCCCACCCCTTTACTCCCCGCCGACGACGCCTCACTCGCGCGCGTTTTCCTCTCGCGGTGGGCGCTCGCGCGCGCCTCTCCTCCTTTCTCCCCTTTCGCCGTGCGCCGCGCCTCTTCTCTCCTCCTCGCTTCCTCCCGTGAGCGCGTGCTCTCGCTCGCGCAGTTTCTTCCTCCGCGTGGCGGCCATGCGAGCACGCTCCCCGCCGCGCCATCTGTTTTCCCGTGCCGCCCACCGTTCCAGCGGCCGCAGACCGGCTTCCCACCGTAGCCACTGTTTTCCTCCCTTTGTCGCCACAAGAAGCGGCTTCCTCCTCACATCCGAGACCCCAACCGCGTCGCCCACCTCCGCTCACTCTCCTCTCGCATTGAAACCCTGCGCGGCTCGCCGCCGTAGCTTCTTCTCCAAAGCCGTCACCGCCTCCATCGCGCGCCGCCTCCTCCGCCACCCCACCCCGATTCCGTTTGCGGTGAGCAACCGCGACGCCCGGATCTTTTCTTCCCGCGGCCGAGCCTTACCTTGCGGGCTGCTGCTCTCCACGGCGACCTCCCCGCGCCGCCCAGGATCACCGCCGCCAGCTCCCCTCGGTGCATTCCCCGCTCGGCTAGCCCATTGGTGAGCTTCCCAAACCCCTATTACTCGTGCGCACCACCCCCTTCTCTCTCTCCTTTCCCGCCGCGCGGCGCCCATTCCTCACCATCGGCCGCCCCGCACCGTCGCCCTCCCGCCTCGTTGTCGCCCCGACCCGTGCGCCACCTCCCCGGGCTTCCCCTCCTCCCCCAGAAACCGTTTTTCATGTCACCGGCACCTCCCCGGCCAAACACCTCCGGCGACGCCGTCGGCCGAGCGCCGCCCAAGCCTCCCCTTTTTGTGCTCTACCTTGCCTCAGCCCGTGCACTGCATTATCTATTTTGTTTCCCCCTCCTGGTCAAGAAACGCGGTATCCCTTTGGTCACGGCGCCGACCTCTGCGCTCTCCTCACCGAGAGGTCTGGGTTCGAATCCTTCAGGCGCATTTCTTGCCTTCTTCTTTTTGTTCTGCTTGTATTAACCACTTCAATTAAGGAAGAAGCTAAGGAAAGTTAAGAGATAGTCCATGAGTAACTAATGTAGTTTAGGATCATCTAAAAATGTTTAAAGACCAAAACCGGACTAGCTAAATGTGAGAAAGGAATTGTAGTCGTAATAGTAAACTCAAGCCTGGCCGATTATTCGCAAGCAATATTAGCATGTTTTATGGACTAGAAATAGTTAGAGGGCGATATAACATGAGACCCTTATTCTTTTACCATGAGTATACTCACAGGAGTTACAGATTTCATGGCATAAAATTTAATGGATCTTAGCAGTGGATTTAATTAGATATTATAAATTGATTCGACAAGCCGATCTAACTTAAATGGATTACCCCTATAATTAAATCGCTCTGAATAAAAAAAATGCATAGGAAGCAATTAGGTGATTAAGAGAAATAGTTTATGATTAGCTCACTAATACCTAATTAATTGAAAATTTAATTGAAGATTCCTAGTATACCCATTGAATAAACCTTGGGAATGATTGTATGAGATATAAGTATTTAACATAAATTTAAAATGAAAGATAAACATTTAATTATAGAAATGGAATAAAGCATTGTGTAAGGTGTGATCATTAGAGATTTAAATTTTAATTAATTACCATATATGAATAAATATTGAGCCTTTCCTATTTATCTAATTAGTAAGTAAAGGCCTATAACAGAGATTATTTTAAAACTTAATAAAGATATCCAAGTGTTATAATACCTTTGACTAAAAGATTTATAGAATAAGTACAGATCTCATCCATCAGTCCAGTTTGCCTTTGCCATAATCTGAGTTACAAGGAATACATACCCACCGCACTCGCACTTCGATACATAGGTCTAACCTAACTCATGGAACTTCCTTGATAAATACAAAAATAATAAAAGAGATTATTAATAAAGATCAAGTTATCGTACTCTACCACCAACTTCGCCTCAAATCACCCATTAACCTATAATAAACCTAAAATGAGTCTGCTTGGATTTATTTGGATCTTTTGAGTTATTTGCCTTTATTTGTATATAACACGTAATTAGATATGGGAATCTTGAAGAATCAAAGGATCAAGCGTGATCAAGAGCGAATCGAAGATAAAGACCAGAAGCCCAAGAGAAAGCATTGAGTGAACTCAAGATTGCGGTAAACCGCGCCAGGCGAGTCAACACTTTGAACATATTGAACCCAGCATTTCAAAGTTATTTCCTTTTTAAATTAGCAACTTGCATGCTATTATTTCCCGCGATATGATATGTTCGTGGCCAACAAGCTAGTTATGCCCTGTTATTGCTATTGTTCATATTAATCTCCTTGCCATATTTGGAAATGTGAACCTTGTAGCCATAGTAAGAAATAGCATATGATTTCACAAAGTAAGTCCCTATTTATATGACACGCTTAGGGATGCTAGCAACTTGGGGTGACACTAATGCCCCAAGGAAAACTCCTCAAACTATTTTAAATCATATGGTGCGATGCCATATGTAGTGTTGGTGCGATGCCTACACTACGCGTATGGTGCGATGTCATACGCAACCCTTGGTGCGATGCCGAGGGTTAACTTATGGTGAGATGCCATAAGGATGGTTGGTGCGATGCCAACCATAAGCATATGGTGCGATGTCATATGCCGCCCTTGGTGCGATGCCAAGAGGCAACCTATGGTGCGATGCCATAGGATCAGTTGGTGTGATGCCAACGCGTATGGTGCGATGTCATACGCCGCCCTTGGTGCGATGCTAAGAGGCAACTTATGGTGCGATGCCATAAGGATAGTTGGTGTGATGCCGACAAAAGCACTTGGACTATTGAACTAATGGTTTAAAAATGTGATTTAAAACTGCTAGGTCATAGGAAGATTTTAAGTAATTGTATTCAAAAGCACTCTTTGGCAAATAAAATAGCCCTATGCCTTTCCATTGACAAGCCATGCATGTTATATATTTGCATTACGTGTGTTGGCTTATGAGCACGGGGTCGAGTGCTCACGCCGCTTTGCGACGATTTCAGAATCGGGAATCAAATCACCTCGCCAAAGAACAAGATTGACAAGCTGGCCGAGAAGATGAAGATGTCAAGGGCTAGGTCGCGAACCTCCGGTTGGTGCTGTGGGCATGTCCTGAAGGTCCCACCTGTGTGCTTCATTCACGCTGCAATTTATTGATTTCGCCTAATCGCCCATGAGTAAGTTTACTATTATATTTACGCTTCGCATGATATGTATTTTGATATTCGAATCAGAATCGTGAGCACTATCTACCGATCCAGGAATAGTGCGGTGAATCACGATGGATTTGGATTGAAAAATCCGGGTCTCACAAATTGGTATCAGAGCATATCGACTGCAGGTCGTGACCTAGTTAGCATAGTCGTTAGTTTCATAACTAGAATTATTTCTTCAAAATCTATTTGAAAAATATAAGTTGTATCACTCATTCTCATCTCTCTTAGATGATTCTCCTTATCTATATGTCGCCCTAGCCATTTTTATCAAGCTCTCTTAACCAAATTCAAAGTGATGAAAATCCAGTACTTCTCTTGTAAACTCTCTATGAAAACGCACTTAAGGCCAAGAGTCATGGTGCTTAACCTTGAAGCTTAATATCAAAGATTGTTTTATCTTTGGAGTAAACAATAGGGTGAAAATTGGAAGAACAAAAAAAAAAATTGGTGGAGCCTAACGGAAAGAATTAGAATGACTAGATGGATGAATTAAGTTATTCTTGGAGAAATAGGAAATATGAAACTAATTGCGGGAGTACAACATTGATAAATAACATAATTCTTGGGAGATATTTACAATAGTGGAATAATGGAATATGATCGATTGCTAGACAAATTGATAGAGTTTTGAGAAATTGGAGAGATGACAACAATTATCAAAGTATAGGCTTGATTAATAACATTATTCCTGAAAGATGTTCATAATAATGAATTAATTCGGAGGTTGTCACTGAAGATTTAGGTGGTTACTAGAGGAGTAATTATGATTTTGAATACAATCTTGGTTTATTAGGAAGTCCTGATACACATGACACTAGTGGACTTAAAGGTAATAATGTTGGATAATCATCAGAATTCAGAATTGAGGAGTAGATAGACAATAAAGATTCCGGTTGATCATTGGAGAAGCAAACTATGGATTTGGATCAATGACTCCAGACTGGATTATTAGGAGGTCACGATACGAAAGTCATCAGTGGATCTAAATAAAGAAGGTTAGATCTTCATAGGATTGGAAAGCTGATAAAACTGGCAATTGACGAACCTGAGATTGGATTTATAAAGATGTGGTGGAAAATTCAGGCACATATCAGAATTCGGTAACTTCGATTCGATTAATAGAATTTTAAATGGAATAATTATATTGGTGGATCTAAAGTAAAGGCATTGGATTGTAGAGTCAATAAGTTGACCAATAGTGGATCCGAGATTTTGATTATACAGTCATAGTGAAAATATGATATTTATTCCACAAATATATGATGAAAGTCAAGGATTATGCGAGACTTAGATAACCATGGCTAGATTAATGAAATGATGGATGATACAATAGGAAGAGTATGATTGGTGGATCGGATACAACAAATAATCTCCTTCGCGGTTTGGAGTTTTAGATGGCAGTAATACCGTGAACAATTAATGGAGAAAGATAGCCTAAGTGCAGGTTGCAAAAAGTGGAAGTTAAATTATAAAGTCCATTGGATTCTAAGCCTTATGTACAAAAAAAAAATCATATGGGAGTGAATGGATTCATTGAGGGATAATTGGACATTGGAAGATATTAGAACACCTTGATAAAAATATATGTATACATATACAAGGTTTTGCATTACCAAAATAATTACAAGAAAGTGAACTAATTACCTCCCAATACTTTTCTCTTCTTTCCATGGATTTCACGAGAAAATTTTGTTCCTCCTCTCGAACCCTCACTCCAAAATTTTAAGGTTAGGAACATCGAAGATGTTCGTGAAGATAAGGTGGTTTCGTTTTAAACAGACTATGCATATGAATCCTGCACCCTCCTATGTGTTTCCCCGAGTAGACGTTGTATTGTTGCAAAACTTTATTTGGCTCTGTGCACTACCTCTTGCCCTTGGGTGTCTTATTTCGCAGTCATAGGAAAAACTTGCCTTTAAAATTTGTGTGGTTCTGTATCACCCCAGCTTCCGGGGTATCTTCCTTTAAAAGTTAAATGGGTTAGAACACCTTATCTCCGCGCTTTAATCCTCATCTCATGCTATTCCCTCTCACCTCTTGCTGAAAACCCCATCGGATCCAAAGGAACAAAATAACAAGTAACCCAAAACCAGTGCAATCAAGAAGAAGTGAAGACTTTGCGACCTTCCAATATTTGAGGAAAACAACATCACTGTGAAGAAGACCACCCGCCAATCTCGTGATGACCAAGACAGCTAGAGTACAATGGATGAATAATGATAATCATCATTTATTTAAGGGGGGTAGCACTACGAGATATAATGTCGGCAAAGTCAAGGAGCAAGCACCCTGAAGACGACGACCTCTCCAGAAGAATAAAGATCTCCTTCCTCCCTTTTGCCTCCTTTAAGTGCAGGTCCTCTCCCCTTCTGTCTACCCCTACGGCACAGACCATTGCTACCCACCTATCGACACGAAATTCTGCAACCATATGTCCAATAGATGATGCAACCACTCCATTGTACGATGATGTGAAGACAACAGTGTCGAAGAGCAAGTAATTAGAAGTCCACAACCTATCCAGGAGAACAAGGTTTCACTTTTCCCTTTTGACTTCTCCAAGTGTTAACCCTTATTGTGCAGATTTTCATATCTGTGTGGAGCTAAAGAACTACACGTCGAGCAACACCCCGAAGCCCATTGCTAGGTAGAATAACCTCACCTGCTTCTTTCTACTCTACCGGGAATCTCGGGTCGAGATTCATTTAAGGGGGGTAGGTTTGTAACATCCCGAAAATTCGAAATTTGAAAATGAGAAGCTTTTGAATTATTTTTGCAATATGTTCTATTGGAATTTGGATTTCATGGAGTTTTCCTGAGATTGATTGCGGTTCTAAAGATTGAAGAATTAATAAAAGAGAAAGACATGTATTAATAATGCCCTAAAAAGGAATGTGCTAATAATGGAAAACAAAAATTTGTAAATACGAATCTGAAAAGATGATCCAGTATAAGAAGAGAGAAATCTAAATTAAGAATATAAAATCTCATTTTGAGAATGGTAGTACAAGGACTAGTATGGTATCAAAAGCATAAAAAAAATGTGTATGTATATGGATACCAAAATAATGGTATAAAGATATATATATATATACTTGTACACATGTATAAAAAAATGAATAGCAATGAAATAATAATAATAAAAAAAAGAAAATATTAGAGATGGGGTCAGACCAGGCCAGTTGGCCCAGCCCAACCCCACCTCTCCTCCCCATTACCACGCGCAGCCCACCCCTTTACTCCCCTGCCCGGACGACGCCCCTCACTCGCGCGTTTCCTCTCGGCGGTGGGCCGCTCGCGCGCCCTCTCCTCCTTTCTCCCCTTTCGCCGTGCGCGCCGCCTCTTCTCCCTCCTCTCTGCTTCCTCCCCCGTGAGCGCGCGTGCTCTGCTCCGCGCAGGTTTCTTCCTCCGCGTGGCGGCCATGCGAGCACGCCTCCCCTGCTGCCGCCCACTGTTTTCCCCGTGCCGCCCACCGTTTCCAGCGGCCGCAGCACCGGTTTCCCCCACCGTAGCCACTGTTTTCCTCCCCTTTTGTCGCCACAAGAAGCTGGCTTCCTCCCTCACATCCGAGACCCCCAACCGCGTCGCCCACCTCCGCTCACTCTCCCCTCTCGCAGAATTGAAACCCCTGCGCCGAAGCTCGCCGCCGTAGCTTCTTCTCCAAAACCGGCCGTCACCGCCTCCATCAGCGCCGCCGCCTCCTCCGGCCACCCCACCCCGATTCCGTTTGCAGTGAGCAACTTCGCGACGCCTCGGATCTTTTCTTCCCGCCGGCCGAGCCTTACCTTGCCGGAGCTGCTCTCTCCACGGCGACCTCCCCGCGCCGCCCAGGATCACCGCCGCCAGCTCCCCTCGGTGCATTCCCCGCTCGGCTAGCCCATTGGTGAGCTTCCCCCAAACCCCCTATTACTCGTGCGCGCCACCCCCTTCTCTCTCTCCTTTCCCGCCGCCGGCGCCCCATTCCCCCTCACCATCGGCCGCCCCGCACCGTCGCCCTCCCGCCTCGTTGTCGCCCCGACCCGTGCGCCACCTCCCCGGGCTTCCCCTCCTCCCCCAGGAACCGTTTTCATGTCACCGGCACCTCCCCGGCCAAACACCTCCGGCGACGCCGTCGGCCGAGCGCCGCCCAAGCCTCCCCTTTTTGTGCTCTACCTTGCCTCAGCCCGTGCACTGCATTATCTATTTTGTTTCCCCCTCCTGGTCAAGAAACGCCAGCGGCCCCTTTGGTCACCAGCGCCAGCCTCTGCGCTCCCTCACCGAGAGGCTGCGGGTTCGAATCCCTTCGGGCGCATTTCTTGCCTTCTTCTTTTTGTTCTGCTTGTATTAACCACTTCAATTAAGGAAGAAGCTAAGGAAAGTTAAGAGATAGTCCATGAGTAACTAATGTAGTTTAGGATCATCTAAAAATGTTTAAAGACCAAAACCGGACTAGCTAAATGTGAGAAAGGAATTGTAGTCGTAATAGTAAACTCAAGCCTGGCCGATTATTCGCAAGCAATATTAGCATGTTTTATGGACTAGAAATAGTTAGAGGGCGATATAACATGAGACCCTTATTCTTTTACCATGAGTATACTCACAGGAGTTACAGATTTCATGGCATAAAATTTAATGGATCTTAGCGATGGATTTAATTAGATATTATAAATTGATTCGACAAGCCGATCTAACTTAAATGGATTACCCCTATAATTAAATCGCTCTGAATAAAAAAAATGCATAGGAAGCAATTAGGTGATTAAGAGAAATAGTTTATGATTAGCTCACTAATACCTAATTAATTGAAAATTTAATTGAAGATTCCTAGTATACCCATTGAATAAACCTTGGGAATGATTGTATGAGATATAAGTATTTAACATAAATTTAAAATGAAAGATAAACATTTAATTATAGAAATGGAATAAAGCATTGTGTAAGGTGTGATCATTAGAGATTTAAATTTTAATTAATTACCATATATGAATAAATATTGAGCCTTTCCTATTTATCTAATTAGTAAGTAAAGGCCTATAACAGAGATTATTTTAAAACTTAATAAAGATATCCAAGTGTTATAATACCTTTGACTAAAAGATTTATAGAATAAGTACAGATCTCATCCATCAGTCCAGTTTGCCTTTGCCATAATCTGAGTTACAAGGAATACATACCCAGCCAGACTCGCACTTCGATACATAGGTCTAACCTAACTCATGGAACTTCCTTGATAAATACAAAAATAATAAAAGAGATTATTAATAAAGATCAAGTTATCGTACTCTACCACCAACTTCGCCTCAAATCACCCATTAACCTATAATAAACCTAAAATGAGTCTGCTTGGATTTATTTGGATCTTTTGAGTTATTTGCCTTTATTTGTATATAACACGTAATTAGATATGGGAATCTTGAAGAATCAAAGGATCAAGCGTGATCAAGAGCGAATCAAGATAAAGACCGAAGAGAAAGCATTGAGTGAACTCAAGATTGCGTAAAGCGCGCAAAGTAGTCAACACTTTGAACATATTGAACCCAGCATTTCAAAGTTATTTCCTTTTTAAATTAGCAACTTGCATGCTATTATTTCCCGCGATATGATATGTTCGGCCAAAGAAGCTAGTTATGCCTGTTATTGCTATTGTTCATATTAATCTCCTTGCCATATTTGGAAATGTGAACCTTGTAGCCATAGTAAGAAATAGCATATGATTTCACAAAGTAAGTCCCTATTTATATGACACGCTTAGGGATGCTAGCAACTTGGGGTGACACTAATGCCCCAAGGAAAACTCCTCAAACTATTTTAAATCATATGGTGCGATGCCATATGTAGTGTTGGTGCGATGCCTACACTACGCGTATGGTGCGATGTCATACGCAACCCTTGGTGCGATGCCGAGGGTTAACTTATGGTGAGATGCCATAAGGATGGTTGGTGCGATGCCAACCATAAGCATATGGTGCGATGTCATATGCCGCCCTTGGTGCGATGCCAAGAGGCAACCTATGGTGCGATGCCATAGGATCAGTTGGTGTGATGCCAACGCGTATGGTGCGATGTCATACGCCGCCCTTGGTGCGATGCTAAGAGGCAACTTATGGTGCGATGCCATAAGGATAGTTGGTGTGATGCCGACAAAAGCACTTGGACTATTGAACTAATGGTTTAAAAATGTGATTTAAAACCTGCTAGGTCATAGGAAGATTTTAAGTAATTGTATTCAAAAGCACTCTTTGGCAAATAAAATAGCCCTATGCCTTTCCATTGACAAGCCATGCATGTTATATATTTGCATTCTGTGTGTTGGCTTGCGAGCACGGTCGGAGTGCTCACGCCGCTTTTTGCTGCATTTGAGAATCGGGAATCAAATCACCTCGCCAAGCAACAAGATTGACAAGTGGCCGAGAAGATGAAGATGTCAAGGGCTAGGTCGCGAACCTCCGGTTGGTGCTGTGGGCATGTCTGAAGGTCCCACTGTGTGCTTCATTCATTCTTTGCAATTTATTGATTTCGCCTAATCGCCCATGAGTAAGTTTACTATTATATTTACGCTTTCGCATGATATGTATTTTGATATTCGAATCGTAAAGCGTGAGCACTATCTACCGATCCAGGAATAGTGCAGTGAATCACAGTGGATTTGGATTGAAAAATCCGGGTCTCACAGTTTGGGACTGCTCCACTCCACGTTTTTCAGCTCCGCTCCACGTTTTTTAGCCAAACAGGTTCAGCTCCATGCACTCTGTTCGAGGAAAAAAAGGTGGAGTTGTGAGAGCACCTAAAGGGGTGCTCCACAAACTCTAGGTTTTTTGTGGAGCTGCTCCACGGTGGAGTTTGTGGAGCAGTCCCAAACACTCCCTTAACCTTAAGAGCACTGGCAAAAAGTTTTCGGCATAAGGGAACCATAACCCTAAAGTACATCTCCAAGCTCCTTAACCCAATGGATATCATTTAGCACGTTATTAATATCCGAATTAAACAGGTGCCCTAATCCTGTCCAGCTAGGACGCTAATAGAGCACTCGCATGCCATGCAGTGTCTAGGGTTCTGCTTATATTGGTTCTAAAAGCTGCTTTTTATGATAAATAATTTTTCTACAGTAACTGACTTTTAAACAAAGTGTCTTTTTAAGATAGAATTTGCTAATTGATCGTGGTACAAAATATAGTAACTTTATTTATATTGACTAAAATCACACATAAATATCTCTATGTAAGTTTATCCGTAAACTGTTACTATTTATAAATCAAAATAAAAAGCTAAAGCTAAAAACCAGTATAAACGGCACTAATCTCCCAAAAGCAGAATGAATGGCCAATTAATTAGTGATAAGCACCCCTGCCCATCACCATCAGACGGCTTCATGGGAAATCCCTCTATATATACACCCTCCTACCCACGCCAAGCTTCTTCTTCCCAACAATCTCCAGAGCCGAGTTCAAAAAAAAAAAACAATCTCCAGAGCCTTCGCTAATTAGTCTTTAATGAATCCGAGCCAAGCCATGGCGCTGACGCTGCGGTCTTCGACGTCGCTCCTGTCCCCAGTCGACCCCTCCTCCAAGCTCCACAAGCCCGCCGCCGTGCTCCGTCTCCGTCCCGCCCGCGCCGGCCACCGCCCGCAGGCTGCGCCTCCTCAGGGCGGGAGCGGCACAGGCGTCTCCAGCGCCGTTGGACCGCGCGGCGGTTCTGGAGCTGCTGCACGGCGGCCATGGCCACGCCGGTGGCCCGCGTCGTGGTGTGCCGGTGTACGTGATGCTGCCGCTGGACACGGTGGGCCCCGGCGGGCAGCTGTCGCGGGCCCGGGCGCTGGCGGCCAGCCTGATGGCGCTGCGGAGCGCGGGGGTTGAGGGGGTGATGGTGGACGTGTGGTGGGGCGTGGTGGAGCGGGAGGGCCCTGGCCGCTACGACTGGGAGCCTTACGCCGAGCTCGCGCGCATGGTCGAGCGCGCCGGACTCCGCCTCCAGATGGTCATGTCCTTCCACCAGTGCGGCGGCAACGTCGGCGACTCCTGCCAGTAAGCAACACTCCCACCATTTTCCTTTTCGTTTAATTAGCTCTTGCTTTCTCTTCTAGTACCAGGGAAAGTCACGGTAAAGTTGGTATTAATTCGATTGGATTTCCTTTTGAAATTTGCAACTGGTGATGGTTCGGACAGTGCGTGTGACAGTTCAACTACCTTCAGATAGTTGTTGTGCAAGTGTTCTGTTTTTCAGGAGCCAATTGTTCTGTGTAGCTTCAAGGGGATGCAAAAAAAGTTAATTAGAAGATTTGGACCTTATTTATGTTGTTGTTCTTGTTGGTTCCTTACACGCAAGGATACTTCCCTAAGGTCGGTAAGCAATCCAAATGGCAAGGGGAAAGCGTAAAAGCGATAGCAAAAGAGCAGAGGTGATGCAACTATCACCAAAGGGAAGGATCAAACGGCTCCCCGATCACAAGTGAACCTGATAGTGCCTAATTCTAACCAACAAATGCCTGCTTTTCCCACAAGATTATACTTCATTTTCAATTTGGCTAGGTGATTGTTATCTGTAGCTTTACCAATTACAGAAGAGAACGATCAATTCCTGAGTTACATCCGCAGATAACATCAAAATCGAAGCTGTAACAGTTTCAGTTTGCGCAGCAAATTTTGGTGCTTGTAATGAATTGTAAAGGAGACTGACCGTGAAATTGTCGTGTGAATGATGTTGCAGCATCCCGTTGCCGGCATGGGTGCTGGAGGAGACGAGCGTCAACCCGGACATTGTATACACCGACAGGTCCGGCCGGCGAAACCCCGAGTACATCTCCCTCGGCTGCGACGCGCTGCCGGTGCTCAAGGGCAGGACCCCCATCCAGGCCTACTCCGACTACATGCGCAGCTTCCGCGACAGGTTCCGCGACTACCTCGGCACCGTCGTGGTGGTAAGCAACCCATCCCTATCTCCAAATCACATTGCAATTGCAACGTAAATTGAGCATGTATGTACTTGTTGAAATCTGATGGTGTGAGCGATGATCTGAGATTAAACCACTTGTGTTTGTGCGCTCCTCATTGCAGGAGATCCAAGTCGGCATGGGGCCTTGTGGCGAGCTGAGGTATCCTTCCTACCCAGAGGCCAATGGAACCTGGCGTTTCCCGGGCATCGGCGAGTTCCAATGCTATGACAAGGTTGGTAATAACAAATGACACAGTGTTCTAGTAGCCGAGTATTTTTGCGAATTGCTATTCAAAGTTTGGTGCGTTTGGTTGGTGCAGTACATGCGGGCGTCGCTGCAGGCGGCGGCAGTGGCAGCGGGGCGTGAAGAGTGGGGGAGGAACGGGCCCCACGACGCCGGCGAGTATAAGCAGCTCCCGGAGGAGACGGGCTTCTTCCGGCCGGACGGCGCGTGGAGCACCGAGTACGGCCACTTCTTCCTGGAGTGGTACTCGGGGCTCCTCCTGGAGCACGGCGACCGCGTCCTGGCCGCCGCCGAGGCCGTCTTCGGCGGCACCGGCGCCGCGCTGTCCGCCAAGGTCGCCGGCATCCACTGGCACTACCGGACGCGCTCCCACGCCGCCGAGCTCACGGCGGGGTACTACAACACGCGGCATCGCGACGGGTACGCGCCCATCGCCCGGATGCTGGCCAGGCGGGGCGCCGTGCTCAACTTCACGTGCATGGAGATGAGGGACGAGCAGCAACCGGCGCACGCCAGCTGCTCGCCGGAGCTCCTGGTGCAGCAGGTCAGGGCCGCGGCGCGGGCGGCCCGCGTGGAGCTCGCCGGCGAGAACGCGCTGGAGCGGTACGACGAGCCGGCGTTCTCGCAGGTGGTGGCGACCGCCGCCGGCGCGGAGCTGAGCGCGTTCACGTACCTGCGCATGAACAAGAAGCTGTTCGACGGCGACAACTGGCGGCAGTTCGTGGCGTTCGTGAAGGCCATGGCCGCCGGCGGCGCGAGGCCGGCGCTGCCGAGGTGCGACACGGGGCACTCGGACCTGTACGTCGGGTTCCTGGACGCCGCCAAGGAGCGAAGGGCGCCGGAGGCCGAGGCGCCGCCGCCGCCGCCGCGGCATTGTAGGGATGCCTCGTGCCTGCTGTGCGTATACACACACAAACACCATATATAATATTAGTAAAAATTGCTCCCTTGCCCTAAAGTTTAATGGCGCTCGCTCATTTGCCCCATAATGGTTGTGATTAACATGGCTGAAAAGTCCGTGGCTTAGTACAAGCTGAAAAACTGTACCCAATACTGAACTGTAGTACCACTACAAAGCACTGGCGCAGACGCCATTGGTGCAGCAAAAGAGTTTCGTTGCTCGTTCAGAGGGCACCTTGTGAGAGGCTTATTTTGCATAATTAAATTTAAAAAAATTAAAAATAAAAATATATGTTAGCCCATTACGTATAACACAAACGAATGCGCACACTAGCAAAAAAACGAACCAAGAACAAAAAACTCAACAAAAGCTAAAATTAGCCTAAAAGACGAAACTTGTGAATAGTGCCAAATAAGCCTGGCAAACATTGTACTCTGAATTCATCAACAAACTGACAAGTTGCCAATATCTCATTGAACTGACATGTGAGTCCACTGACATGTGGGTTCAGGACCTACATGTCAGTGAGATATTATAGGGTAAATGAGCAAACGCCATTAAACTTTGAGTTACATGAGCAAATCCCCCTATATTTTAGATGGTGGGATTATGTACTTGCACAAGTACGAAAAAGCTTCCTATATACACGTACGGTGGTACGTGCATCGGGAAGGAAAGTGTAGATGATCAGGTCGGGGGCTTGCAGGTTACACAGTTTTTATAGGCTGTAATCGAGCAGGCAAGGCATACTCATATCCATTTCATACCTAAGTTTTTGATTCCTTTTGAAACTGTTCTCCAAAATTAGCAGCTTTGTAACTGTTCACCGTGTACTGAACTGTCTAGTACTAGCTGAAAGAACTTGCAAGGTTACCCAATACCGAACTGTTGTACTACTACAACTTGTTGGCACTGGCGCAGACGCCATTGGTCCTCCAGCAGCACCAACTTAAAAAGAGTTCCATTGTTCATTCAGAGGGCGCAGACGCCATTGGTCCTCCAGCAGCAGCAGCATAAGAGTTTCGTTGTTCGTTCAGAGGGCACCTTGTGAGATCGACACTTGCATCTTCCAGTTGAATTGGTCTACAGAATAAGTACTTAATTACTTAATACTCAAAATTTTTTAAGCAAAAATTTACATTTATAATTATATAATGCATTTCTATATTAGTTTAGGTCTTTTTTATGCTAGACTCGTTTTTTTAGCGGTTTCTCTAGTTTTTTTCAGCTCAAATTCAAAATTTGACATTTAAATTTTAACCAGTTTTTGGTATTTCCGGTAACCGACTGCCATACGGAAATTTCTTTGGTACCAAGATTTCTATCCGGTGCATTGCACAGTGTTCCAAATTTCCACTCCTACGCTGATGGAATGATCAATGGCTCGGACTAAGTAATATATAAGCCCTGTGCTTAGGTAGATTCTTGCGTAAATATTGAGCAATGCGTATACGCTCACACACACTATCACGCAAGTAATGCACACATAAATGTCGGGCAGTGGACTTGACCACTCCTGCAACATCCGTTGCTCCGGCAGCGTCTTCGTTCCTCGATTCTGACAAAACTGGCAATGAAACTTGAAGATGTTGGGGTTCAGCTGAGCAGAGTTTGATTGAACATTGCAATGACCTTTTGTGTTGGTAGTACAGAAAGTGGTACTCAAAATATTTTTGTTGGCAAGGGCAATGGGAGTAAGCACCAAAACAACAGGAGGCACTCGTGATCATGATATCTTTATGCGGTCTGGTACAGACAATGGCGGGCGGCATAACCAGAACGGCCGGCACGGTGAGAGAAACGAAACAGGTTTTTGTCTCCTGGTGTTGGGGTGTCCATCATCATCATATCTACATAGGGTGCGTATTACAGTGAAGAAAAGCAGGGGCAACCTACTGGCCTCGACCAGGTGCCCTCGACAACGGAAAGCTCTCAGCAGCGCAGGAGTTTGCTGCGTCGCAAAAGGCACCACAAAGATGTATGGAAGGAATGGAGCTTTGCTGCAACGGCAGTCACTCGGGTGTGTCCATGGCCCGGTGGCGGAGCAACTTCCCTATCGGGGAATGGAAGGTTCTGTCGGGCCACTGGTATTGCAATGACATCGCGAAGCAGCTTCGTGCCAACCTTATGTTGGCTTCATTCTCACACTACTGACAATGGTAGATCATCGCCATTATTGGGGATGCGCTTTTGTGCAGCCTTCACGGCAGCCACCCTGGCTGCATTGGCTGCTTTATTAGCTGCGGCAACAGCCCTGTTCACCTTATCATCTACTCTTGGGACATTGTAGGCCCTCTCTGCAGCTCTTCTCGCCTCCTGAGAGTGCGACAAAATCAGAAAGCAGTGAATACAATTGTATCAAACATCATGGGAGGTAATACTCTCTGAAAACTAACGGCACATTACCTGCACTGCATTGAGGACCTTGGAATGGTTCACAGCAATAGGCGACCCAGGGATAATATTTTGGGTGCTTAAGGAGTCAAGAACTCCATTTTGCCAGTGGCCTGCTTGCGTCTCTCCATTCCTGAAAGTATACATGCCTAAACCCTGCCTTCTGCCTTCATGCCATGCTCCCTCGTATCTATGCCCATTGGCAAAACTGTAGACTCCGAAACCGTGCATTCTATCAGCAAAGTACTCTCCAGCATAGGTGTCACCATTCCTAAGCAGCAGTTCACAAAATGTTAGTTCAAAGCTCATTTCAATATCAATTTTACAGCATGCCGCATCGTATTAAAAAAAATACCATACACTTCTGGACCAGGATAAACTATAGCACAAAGGCATCATGATAACGTATTGCAACCTAAACATGCATCAGTTTAAAGTGAATTCATAATGAAAAAGAACAAAGCATGAAAGGAAAAAAGTCAAAGAAAAAGTAAGATCAAGGGAGATATAAACAGAAATACCCCACCCCCCCAAAAAAAAGCATCATGAATTTACAATCAGAAAGTGTACTATTAATATGTAGCACAGTATAACTCAAAACATCACAAACAACTTTATATGTTATCTCATGAAATTCGCAAAACGAAACATACTATCAAATTAGCAATATGGTAAATGAAAGGGGAAAGACAATAGCTATAGACATGGTATTTTTAGATGTAGCCAGTACATAGATGACAATAAAATAGGACCTCCAAATATAAACAGACCATGACGCAAGCAATGATGACTCATAACCAATCAGACAACAAGATAATACAATGGCGAATTAATATATTTTTGGAATGCACATGCATATATAAATTGATCAGATAATATGGACAAAACTTGTAACATATGAAGCTCAATGATGTGGCTAGGCCCTGACTCCAAGAAACCTTATTGACACAACTCTAATAAAAGAGAATGGATAATTAAAATAAACCACATTGCAGACAATAAAGTTCAGATGAAAACAGGTGCAACATAAAGAAAGACTATCAATGTGTATAACTGCTACCAAAGACTGCTTGCATTAGAGAGGAGCTGAAAACTACGAAGGAACCAACAGCTACTCTATACCCATATACTTTTCTTTTTGGCTGCGGTTTGTGGTTTTTGGGTTGTTTGTACGAAAGATTACAGAGTAACAGAAACTCACGTGCGGTTTTTGCCGATATAAATAAAATCAGTAAAGTATGTACTACAATTAACTAGTAGACACTATGTTGAAAAAATACTCCGTTTAAAAACTAGTTACAGTAGAAAAGAAAAGCAGCTTTTAGAAGCTGAAAAGAACATGGCCATATATAATGGGTCTTTAACAATATAAAAGATATATTTAGCTTTATAAGAAATATTTGCCAATAGCTAAACCAACAGCTGACCCTGTTTTCCATGTGTCCATGTCAGAACATCACCACATGGATAGGCAAATATGGAATTACGGTTACAACTTAACAAGCCAAACTATCAAGACAGAGAGCTCACAACATAAACGACTCTACCATTTTAAGGGCACCAAAGTAGAAACTAATAGAATAAGCAAATGGATAAAAAAAACCATTCAATTGCATCTGCAAATATAACTAGGTGCAGCCACACAAATAAGTTGAGAACAAACATAACGGCTTGATTAGCACGAATTTGCACAAGCTCGGTTTCTAACAAGATTTCAACAAGTCAGACTGAAATGGAGATCACACAACTGAAACAGGTGAACATACTGGCATATCATTGCTATAATTACTAATTAGGCTCAAAACTTTGTTGGGATATCCATATATTAGTTGCCTACCCAGGCCACCACCATAACCAGGAAAATTTTCACTAGTTTTAACTTGATTCAGGATCTCACTGAAGAAAATAGGCACACGGTGTATGTCTGAAATGCTCATACAGGCACTGCTTCTGCCTTTTGATATGAAGATATTAGTAGATTGAGGTGATAGCAGTATCTCTCTTCTCTACCCCCTTATTGCATTTCATCTCTCTAGTTGATGATTTGCTCTGTCTGACCAACAGCTTTGCTGCTACCTAACGATATGGGGAGAAAGGGCGTAAAGAAGTACCTTGTATTCAGATTCATGAGCAGGACAGGGGGTAAAAAGACAAGGGAATTGTTGGGGCACTACCCTAGTGATCATCACACCTTTTCAGATTCCACCACAAACAGCAAAAAAGCAAAATCTACATCGGATCTTTGGTAAAGGGAACCAGCCAACCATCTCATTTCTCCCGTGGAAACAACAATCTAACCAAAGTCCTTTCCTATGATCGAAAGAAGCATTCTATTCAACAGCTGTATCTATATGACGAATGGATCGTAGCTAGCCTGATAATTAGTTGCACATTTGAACTCGATTTCACAACAATGACAAAATCTCTAGGAGCATCGAAAATTGAAGTTCAATTGCAAACCTGAAATGGTAGTGGCCGAGCCCGTGCTTGACGCCTCTCTTGAACTCCCCTATGTACCGGCTGCCATCCTCGCAGGTGTGCACGCCATACCCATGGCTCTGCCCGTTGGACCATTCCCCGGCGAACACGTCCCCGGTGTAGAACCTGTACACACCGTACCCGTGCCTGAGCCCCTGCCGGTACTGGCCCCTGTACCGGCTCCCCCTGGCCCAGGTCTCGACCCCGTAGCCGTCGTACTTGCTGTCCACCCAGTCCCCCTCGTACCTCCCGCTCATGTAGTAGTAGTAGACGCCGCTGCCCGTGCACCGGCCGCGGTGGAATTGGCCCTCGTAGACATCACCGTTGCTGTAGACCTGGACGAAATGGCCGGTGGTGGGGGCGGATGCAGAGGCGGATGGCGAGGAGCCGATGGACCAGAGGATGGGGGATCGGCGCGGTCGGCGGAGCTGGAGAGGGAAAGGGAGCGGGAAGGGGAGTCGTGGGAGGGAGAGGCAGAGGAGGAGGAGGAGCGCGCAGGAGAAGGCTGCGGCGGAGAGGAAGTCGGCGAGGAGGGAGCGCGGGAGGATGGCGGGGGAGGGGAAGAGGAAGTAGAGGGTGGGGAGGGAGAGGAGGAGGAGGAGGCGGAGGCGGAGGTGGAAGCAGCGGAGGAGGTGCCTTGCGGCCGCGGCAGCGGCGGCGGGCGCCGGCGCGAGCTTGCGCCGGCGCGGCGGGGTGAAGGGCGACGGCCTGGTCGGGGCGGAGGAAGAGGATGAGGTCATGACGGGGCGCTTGTGCGGGGTGGAAGGGAGCGCATGATGGGGGCTTGACGGGATGTGGATGCGGAGGGAGGAGGGGGGAGGCGGGTGGTTGGGATCGGAGGGTGGCGGGGGGTCGGCGGCCGCGTCCGCTGCGGTGGCGACGGCGGCGGGGAGGTGGTGGTTCATCTAGGTGGGATTGGAATTGGGGTGGGGAGTTATGTGGGTGGGAGGAGGGGGCGGTGGTGATGGCCGGAGGAGGAGACGAGGTCGAGACATGCCGCCTCCTTACCACGCTTTTCTTCTCTTTTCCGCACCCATTTTTCAATTCCGGGCCTCTCGCTGGCTTCTTTCCTCCTCCCTTTGCCGTGTCATCGTGTCGTGGAATGTAGTGAAGTGTAATATTAACACACCAAATCATTGGTTTATACTAAAATTCACATCTAAAACAGTTGATTGTTTAAACCACGTCGTATAAAATTTTGATTTTTCAAACTGAAAATGGCGTAAAAGGTGCATTTGGCAAGACACATTATGCCCTTTTTTTCTGTTCGGGTGTTTATTTTAAGGGTGATTAGGGAAAGTTTTGCCTGTTTAAATGTCAAAATCTAGTTTCAGTTGTGGCCTCACTCTAATTATTTTGTGCTTGCTGATCTTGCTGGTGAAATGTTCAACATTTTTCCCTTTGTGTTGTGTGATTTTGACCAGAATGAGTTGGCGAAATGGTTCTATTTTGACTTTTAAGGGCCTGTAGCTGTAGCGCAATCTAGACTCTAACAAATGTTCAGTCCAACGGTTGATGGAGTTATAGATGATGTTTACATTTTGATTACTGAACTTGGATCGAGTAGGAAACAATTAACCTCGGCTAATTAGCTTCACCTTACTCTTATAAACTGAGGTTCTCCTATTCACTGTAAGTAAATACACGTGATGAAGACTCTCGTCGATACGCTTTTTGCTCTTTAGCTGAAGTGTGTCGTATAATGGAATGCGGTGTTAGTTCATAATCCAATTGAGTCGCAATGATTGAGAAATGCTTAGATAAAAGTGGAATACTTTGGAGCAGACGTACTTCGAAAGATGAGGACAATGCATACGTCACGGATTTGGACTATAAGGTCTATTTCTCTCTTTTGAGGGACAGCTGATTACAAGTTGACGTCTCTCAAAAATGAAATGTACTAGTAATCGCTGTTCCATTATTGCTCCTAGTAGCAGGTGTCATATTTGTTAGTTTTTGCAGGGCTTAGAGGCGCATGGAATGCATGCATGAAAAGTGCTGGCCGGAGAGGATCAGCCCAAAGGATCGGAAGCTGAGCTTCGTTGTGCATCGTTTGCCTTTGCCCCATACCTGCCCTGCCATCTGTGTCTGCGAGAGGAAGAGGAGATCGGGTCGTCGCCTTCACCAGGCCACGATTAGAATTAGACCCTGCAAAATCGACCCGAGAATATTCCTTCGAATAATTATACTCTAGCTGAACAGGTAGTACTCCTGTATTGCTTACTCTAGGGAAAAGGTCCAGGAAACATATGCTTTGCTAGTACTGTGTATGATGATAAGCTAACCACGCACAAAATCGAGGAACACGTTGACTAAACATGTTCCTGTATCCTCATCATTTATCATGATGCGCAGCTTCAGAGAGTAATGCAGTGAGTAAACTAGCTCATACCAGCGATATTTCTATCGGTAGCCAGAATTTATTGGATGATAGCAGTAGCGCCAAAAATTGCTAGTAACCGGTTTTATCGAAAAATTTAAGCTGAATTTTTTGAATTGGAATTTGAATTACAAAATCTATATCGACCGAAGTCAACAGAAAACTAGCTGAAATTTAATCAATCAAAAAATGGCCGAAATTTTTTGAAAATTTTCCGGTTATCGGTCCTTCCAGCGATTTTTTTTGAAATTTTGGTAAATTTTAAATAGGTTCGAAATTTTTTGGCCACTGCGTTTTTTACGTGTGCTCGCTGGTAACCGCGAAATTTCAGCAATTCTCCCCTGGCTCGTACCACATGCAAAACCTTGACACACAAATACCATGGTCGCACACTTTTTTTTAGATTAAGGAATATAACATTCCGGCCTCCATCATTCACAAGTGAATGAGTACAGCCAATTCCAACACATCCATAGTACTTAGACTACAAACCACCATACGGTGTACAAAACACGGAATAAAGAGCTGGAACTCAAGTCCCAGTTCTAATCCTACCACATTACACAACTTGCTAAACAAAACCAAACTCTTTGTTGCCTCCATCAAGTTAATTGTATTCCTCTAGTGAAGACAAGAAGACTCGATGCATCACATCGATGCTCAACAGGGAGGGCCTTCGGCAAGCACTTCAACTTCTTCATCCAAATAGCCCTCTCTTCGGCCAACACCTCTCACCTTACTCGGACCTTAAAACAAGAGCAATGACAGAGCCAAACATCAAACACCAACCAACGGAGCTGATATTGCCTAGCGACACCTTCATGAAGGTAACAACGCCCAAGGCGCTGATGCCGCTAGTCCACCATGGGAAAGGTTTTCACCTGCAATCAACCTCCGGGTGGGGGGAGTTGGGCAAGAGGTACAGAGAGGACGCCTCCAAGGAGGAAGCAGCGTCCGCTAACGTTGCCGTCCAAGCTTTCGCCCTGACCTCCAGACACCCACTTGTTGAGGCTACCCGTACGTCGGTGGTGAACAAGGGTCACCGCCGCCACGTACACCGCCGTCCTGCCCCCAGCCTTCGCTGCTGCAGCCCAACTGTGGCCTCACCGCCGACGCCGCGCTCGCAAGAGCCGGAGTACTCCCTGGCGGCCTGGGGACTGAGGCGGATGAGGCCCTTCATGGACCCATACTCGTCAATGCCCCACTCCTCCTTGGCCAAATCCACCAGCACCTCCCGCACCGGCGACCATCGCGGCGCCGGCCACACGGCAAGCGTGACTGGGCACGGCGACACCACACCCTCCTCCCGCTAGGCCCGGATCAGGAACGATGCCATATTGCGCCGTGCCGCCGGGCCGCCCCACCACGACTCCGCCGGAGCCTTCCGCTTCCACACCGGCCGCGCCACCCGCTTCCACACCGGCCTCACCGCCCCCCCGAAGAAACCCCCCGGCGGCTGCAACACTGGCGGAGGCGGAGCTAACACCACCCACACACTCCGCGCCGCCGCCGCCACCACGCAGCCTCCGCACGCGCCGCCGACGCGTCAAAGCGCGCCACCACGCCTCAAGGAACCACAGCCGCGCAGACGACGCCATCGGTGCGCCAACGAAGCGCCGCCCGATGCCGCTCACGACGCGTTGCCGCCGCCGGCGACCTCCTCGAGGACCCGCCGCTCAACCGTCGCCCAGATCCGGATGCGGCCAGATCGGATGCGGCCCGATCGGATGCATCCGACCAGATCCAGCGAAAGCCCGCCGCCGCCTTCCTAGCACCCGCACAAGCCTCGTGGCGTGCTCAGCCAGCGGCAAGGCGAGGGGAGAGGTAGGGAGTCGTACTGGAGCGCTGGGAGAGGAAGGGTCGAGGAGAGGAAGGGCCTAATAGAAATAGACGATCGCGGCCCCATTATACAAATGTTGAGTGAGACAAAAGGTGTTAGACAAACCACAAACCCTGAAGAAGTATTCAAATGTGAAGCAACGACCCGAAAGCCAGGGAGTTATCAAAATGTATCCGAATAGGGCACAGAAAAACGAGCGTATAAAATAACAATATAATGTAGAGTTAATTCATTATATGCCATTAAATAACATTAGCTTCTATAAAATACCACTAAATAATGCTCTCTCTATTATATGTCGCCGAATTGCCAAACTATTCTATGATTTGCCAATGACGTCAGTTGTAGTCTGTTAAGTCTGTCAAGAATTTTAGAATGGCGAAAATGCCCCCCAGACCAACCCTACCTCTCCAGGTCCGCATTTCCTTCTCGTACCCTATCTATTCAGTCGACACTACTTTCCGTTCGGCAGATCGATCTCCCGCCCCCGTCACCTCCCCAAGCCAAAGCATGCCGCCGCCCACAGCTCCCTCCCCACCATCCCCTCTTCTCCGATCGCCCTCTTGTAGGATCAAGAATAACCGACTAGAGGGGAGTGAATAGGATGTTAAAAAATTATCGTGCCATTTAATAACAACTACCATAATTTTAGTATAGTAGGATTTTAAAGCAAATAAAATCTACACAATTCTAGTATGTCTAAGGCACTACAAGCATAAGTCTTTACAAAAATAGCTCTAACACAATTAAATATAACAATCACAATATACTAGAAATACAAGAGCAGAAAGAAAAGACAAAGAAATAATCAATTTACACATGATGTTTTACCGTGGTGATCGGAAACTTGCTGATTTCCACTAATCCATGTTGAGAAAAGCCCAAGTGACTTGGACCGGCTTTACTAATTAAGCCTCAGCTCCTTAATCCACTAATGGTTGTCTTTCCTCCGCTCCAAAGATGGTGGACATCAAACCACTCACAAGTCAACACCGGGCTTCTTCACAAGCTTCTTGAAGAAGTCACCGCACAAGCTCCCACCAAGTCATCTAGATGGTGGCAAGCACCAAGAGTAAAAAAATCACAGTTTTGCTTAACGGCAAACAAGTGCCAAAAGGATCAATCTAGAGATGAAATGCACTTGTTTTGGCTCAACCACCTCAAATGAAAGCACAATGTGAAATTGAGATATGAAGTGAATGCTCAATGCTCACGGGTGTTCAATGGAGTCTCATGTATTTGTCCTTGAGCAAGTGAAAGAGTATTTATACCCTCACCAACCAAAACTAGCCATTACAGAGCAATCCCTGAAAAAATCAGGGTGAGCAGAAATACCGCTGTTCATTGGTCGATACTTACCGCACCTGTTATGGTATAGCAGTAACAGCTATTTTGAGCTTCTGAACTAGTCGTTGGAAGTCGGTGTGGAACTACTGCCGTTGTAATCTCGGTAGTTCCGATATTCGGAAATTTTGAAATTTCGGTGCGGTACTTTCGTTTGCTTTAAGGCCAAGAGTTGGCACTCTCTGAAAAAATGTTTTGCCCAGATTTTTGGAGCTTCCGTGCTCGGAAGTATTGTTTAAGGTTGCGGTTCAACCTCTCTACGGTAGTTCTGCCGTTGAAACTCCGGTATTTCCGTTTTCCACAGAGACAAAGTGACTCCAAGGGTGCTCTCTGGAAAAATGTTTCGCCCGAATTTCGGAGCTTCCGTGCTCGGAAGTACCGTTTAAGATTGTGGTACTACTTCTCTATGATAGTTCCGCCGTTGAAACTGCGGTACTTCCGTTTTCCACATAGACAAAGTGATTCCAAGGGTGCATCAAGCAAAGACAAGTTCAATTTCGTGTAATAGGGCTAGTCTTTTTTGCCCCGGCAAAAGGCACCCTTATAACCAATTTGTTACAATAAAGAGCGACCCTGCTCTCTTTCAAGAATTCTTAGCCATTTTTCTTAATTTATTTCATAAGATTGGCGACTCGATCGTCAATAGAATCCATCGAAGTACATAGTCCATTGTCCATGATACTCGTACTAGGGACCTTGAGAAAGCTCAGGGTGTGTCCATTTGGTGACAAAGTCTACCAAGATCTGGGATTTAATGGTTATTCATGACACAAAATGGAGATCAAACTTCCTAAGTTTGATCGCCCATTTAGCAATACATCCCACTGATTTCCTGTTCTGGAGTATTTCTCCTAAGAGATATCCAGATGGTATAGTAATCTTGTGTGCCTAGAAATAATATCTTAACTTCCTCGAAGATATGAGGAGGGCATAAATAAGTTTTTGAACCTTAGGGTAATGCTCCTTATGTCCATGTAAAACTTCATTTACATAATATACTGGTCGTTGGATTCGCTCACGTTCAGTGACCAGTACTACACTAACTGCTTGTGGCATAGCAGCCAGATACAAGAGTAGCTTTGAAGAAACTAAGATCAGAGGGCTCGATAGGATAGGTACCTCTTGAGTTCTTCTAAGGCTTGGTTATCCTCATTTTTCAATTGATTAACTCTATAATTATTAATAGTTGGTTCAACAACGACAAGGAGCCTACTTGGTCTGTGGTAGAAAGGACCCGTCAATCTTCGTTGTTGAAGGAAGGGGAGATCTCCGAGCATCGGGGATGCTCAACAGCTGACAATTATTTGGCTAGGTTAACTTTGTGTTCAACAGCCTTCAGTTGCCTCCTCAATTCATAAGACAAAGAGCCACCAAAGATCATATCAATGGTAAATTCTGAGTCATGAAAGGGCATATCCTCATCTCCATCTTTATGCTTATTGTTGTTTGGTTTTCCAATCTCAGAAATAGAAGGGAGGGGGCATTTACCTGGGTAGTAATCTTCAAGCTTTTGTTGAAAGATGCGGCAATTGCGAAGATCATACCTTGCCTTCTGATGGAGTGGGCACCATTTTTTGTTTTTATTGGATTCATCGGCTAGACCCTTTTTCTTGGCCTGATTGAAATAGCCCTTAGGGTGCTTGCTATCCTTGCTAGAGATGGCGAGTATTCTTTCGGATTACCTGATTGGGACTTCTTGCTCTTATTAGGTTTCTTGTCCTTTTTCTTCTCCCGAGAAGGTTGAGGGATCTTGTCTTCTCAATCGATCGCCTAGATCCAATTGACTGCCCCACTGACAGTAGCATACCAGTCGGCCATGTCAAAAAGCCCAACTAGAGTTCATGGAGGGGCAAGAGTGATATTGTCAACCCCATTTTTATTTCAAAAAATAATAATGGTAAAATTAATAAAAAAAAAGTAATTAATTTAATTTAAAATAAAAATAAGTGTTATTTGGTTTTTCTGATTTCAAATTTATTCGCCCTGATTTTCTGCGTTTAATAAGGCTTTTTCTTTTTTTCAAAGTTAAAATAGTAAGGTATGCATAAAAATAATAAAAATATTAATTTGACTTTTTGTAAAAATTTATTTTCAAAATTGGAGTTTATTTAGTTCTTATGTGTAATCCCGGTATTTAAATTCTAATTTCCAATTCTTAGTTCAAATCCAAAATTCTAATTCTAATTCTAAAAATTCAAATTCAAATCTCTAAAAAAAATATTTGTTCTATTTTTCTAGGTCGAGCCAATTTTTCTTGGCTCTTCTCTCTTTTTCTTAAAAAAACTCCCAAAGGGTCACCCATCCCAATTTTTCTCCATGTCCAAGCTCATTTAACTTCCAAATTCTCAAGAATCCAATACCATCATTCCTCCTTTTCTTCAATTGTGCACTCTCTTTCTTTGTACTAATATTCCTCCTCCCCTATTCCTTCTTCTCCAACTGAATTGTTGTTTCTCTCTCTCCTCTGTTTCTTCAAGCCGAAAGCCATTGCCATGCATGCAAAATCATTTCCATCCCACTAAAGGAATTAAATGTAGCGAAGAATGTCTCCAATCATTGCTAGTAATCAACTCAGTTTCTTGCCCATTAACTCATTTTTTTCAAACCAACATTTCACTTATTCCAGCCATAACTTCGGCAGTTGATTCCGATCGTTTCGTAGCTCCCTTTCGCCTATAAATTGAGACACAGGCGCCTCACACCATTCTCCACAACGTCCTCTCTCAGTTTTGCCCAAAACCCTCCTGAGCTCCCTCAATTAGCCCTTCTCCAACTTCGACGAAGCCTTTAGTGAGCTCTCCCGCCCTCTCCTATACTCTGTTGGTCCCCAATTTTTTTCTAGAGATTCCTCATGCTGTTATCTACAATATATTTTGGCAGTTTTGGTAGACACCCGCTAGAGCCCCATCGGCCTTGAGAACCCATGCTGCTACTGCCCTTTTTGCCACTGCCACCGTGCTACAGGCCACGCCGCCCGGTGCCACCTCCGACCAACCCTTGTACGACATCCCAGGGTTCCATTTTGCCTCTTTCTCAGTCTTCGCTTTCCTCCCCTCGCTAGCGAGATGCACTACCATGGCAACCGAGAGTTAGGTCACTATGAGTTGCTTCATTTTTTTTTGTTTTGAGTCCATGTCACATATGAGTGAATGGCCTAGTGGTAAGTGCTTTGGGCTCCTAGACCATAGGTCTTGGGTTTGAATCCTCCAAATGCATTTTTTTCCACTACTAGCTCTCTGTTAGTTCTCACTTCTTTTTCCTTGAGTCAATAACAACGGGACCCACATGTCATACTCTCTAATAAACCCAAAAATCTAGTCAACAACACCCAGACCCCACATGGGCTTCTTTCACTTTGGTTTTTTACTTTCGCTGTTCATATTTAATTTTGGCTTATGGGCTATTGATGTAAACTTTGGCCATCAAATCCATATTTAATAAATTTTATTATGCATAATATGTATTTTTGCTATCCACCATGTGCACTAACTGATCTTGGACTAGTGCAATTTACACAAACTATCTGAATGCGTTGTTTCCGGGTCCAATAGATATCCTCCGTAAACCGTCAATTTCGATCCCCTGCTTAGAAGTCCAAATAACAAAAGAATAAAAAATGTCTAGAATTGAGTTGCGAATCTGACTAAACCTTTTGATGAATTGGAGTAAAGTCTTGTTGGGCTTCTGTTGGAGGCGATGCAGATTATCCTCTATTCCAAGGTGCTCGTAAGTGCCCTGGAAGTTAGCAAGCAATAAGTGCAATAAGTTGCAAAGTTGCTCCCATGTATAAATGGACTTGGTTGACTCATTGAGTAGTCGGGAGGATGCGGGCCCTTCAAGCATTGTTGGCAGTTAGCTCACCATTACATTGTCGTCCCCTCCGATGACCCGTATGGCAGTTGTATAAATTTGCAAGAATTCCAATGGGTAGGCATGAAGGACAGGGCAGTGACGACATAGCCCATGGCACTTTATTGCACAGCTGGTAGTTGAGGGCACGCTTGCTATGCTGGGCTGTTTGGGCCACCAAAATTGGCGATTGAGGGCACGTGTGTTTTGGCCCACTCGATTAGCAAGCCCGATTGCACATAATGAAACTAGGAGCTCCCGAATGCTAGCGGCACCTCCTGCAACAATTTGTCGTGTGCGCTCCCGCAGCCTCCTCCCTTTCTCCGTCTCCTCCTTGTCTTCGAAGACTCAAATAGTGCCCAAATCAAAATGCAGATCCCGTAGCCCCCCCCCAAAAATCACACTCTCCATGCCGTTGTGCTCCCTTCCAGACCACGCTCCATGCTCTGGTGAGCATATATAGATGCTGCGGCTAGGGCCAGCCCTAGGCCAAGGCAACAAGGGCGTTTACCTAGGGCCCAATGCCAACAAGGGGCCAGCCATGTGTGCATGTAAATATATATATACAGGTTTAGCATGCCCAAAGTATTTATTAGTATTAGATAATAATTGTATGACTAGTGTTATCACCCACGAGCAACTAAAAAAACTAGCCCAAGTGCTCGCACAATTACACGGCTATATTCTTATACATATATTTTCGTGTGAAAATAGAGTTGTATTTGATATACAACTACAATACTTATGGTTGGAAATGTAGTTGTATTGCTTATATAGTTGTAACATATCCTATCTACATTTGATTAATTTGCATTGTTATAATATGTACACAGTGAATAAATAGTGTAGATCTTTGTCTTTTTTTTACTTCAATTAAGGCATGAATTTGTAACCTCTTATAGTGGATGTGGAAGCTCCTTTCAACCCTATTTTAATAATATAGTAGATTAGTCCAGTTGATTTTGAGATATCCCCACTCCCATATCAGAGAGACGGAGGTAGGTCCCTCTAACAAATTTAGACACTTTCAACTTTTCAATTATAGGTAAAGTTACTTATCTCTTTTTTATTTTAAAATTAATATATCTCTAATCCAACTATCAATCTAAGATTTAAAATAAGGGTCCATCAAAATAAGGGCAAGATGTTTCATTTATTAAAACTATTTCAGATTCTTATATCTCTAAGCCAACTATCAATCTAAACCTTCAAAATTAAACCAGTTTTCAATGCTTTTTTTTCTTCATGGTCACTTGAGGATACGTGCGGTGTTTCTTGAACTGATACCATTCTTGGTGAAAATATCTATTTCTTCTAAAGCAAAGAGAAATATCTATAACACATTTGCTTGTATTTCAAGCACTATATATGGATATTTCTCTACTTTCCCGTACTCATCCTATAAATGGAGTGGAGTGAGTGAAAAAATACAGAGGGAGGAATAAATTTAGAAACCTAGCCCATTTATTTGTTGTGTTTTACAACATTACAACTTTTGACATACATAAGTATTCAATATTATAGTAGATTATTAGATATCATAATATTGTAATATTATGATAGTATTTTATCTATAGATGTAGCGTGTTATCTTCATACTTTAAAACATATAAAGGGTTAAATACAAAAAATCTACAAATAAAAGTAGCATTAATTCGTTTGGAATTGAAAGATGTATAAGTTTGAATAGTCCAAAATATACTTTACAAGTAAAAATTATTTTAGTATATATAAATGAGGATTCTAATTCGCCCCTAAGCCTACCAAGATAGGATCGGGCCTGGCTGCGGCCACCCACTGCAAACACCCACCACCTCCCACTAAACCCAACCACCGCCTTGAAAACCTAGGCCACCGCCAAGTCCGACTCGGAGAAGAGCTCTACGGCAGCGCGTCAAACAGGATCACCGGAGTCGGCAAGGTTGGTCGGGACACGGTGTCATTTGGTGGTCAGGCGGTGCGTGTCGCAGCGGTGGTTGGTGGCAGCCGCTATGAAACCAACGACGAGCACCCCGACTTCCACTACTACTATGGAGACAACGTCCCCTACCGTGACTTCGCCCTCTAAAGCTTCAGCTCCGGTGATGAGCACCCCGTCTTCCACTACAACTATGGAGACGACATCACCTACCGCGACTCTACCCCTACAGCTTTAGCTCCATCTGTGACTCCGTCCCCTACAGCTTCAGCTCCATCCGCGACTCTACCCTCTACAGCTTCAGCTCCATCCACGACTTTGCACCCTACAGCTTCAGCTCCATCCGCGACTCTGCCCCCTACAGATTCAACTCCATCCGTGTCTTGATCCGCAACTCCGCCCCCATCACCATCATCTGAGAATCCAGTCGCGATTCCGACCACTACAATTTCACCTTCTGCTTCTGCTACACAAGCCAAGGTTTATTCCTTATTTGGTAATACTTTGATGAAATTGCATTATTTAGTGTGTTAATTACTCTGATGGAACTTGGCAATTGCAATTACTCTGATGCTATTATGTGCTTGGAAAGGAGAGTTGGATAGGAATATTGCATTATTTAGTGTGTTAATTATTCTGATGGAACTTGGCAATTGTACTTACTCTGATGCTGTTATGTGCTAGGATTGGAGAGTTGGATAGGGGAGGGATAGTTGGGGTAGAGATTGAAGAAGATAGATCTTGTAACTAATGTATCAGCCAAATCTATTTTGCAAATTTCATTCAAGTCATTGTGGTATAAAGTTCTACACTTCTCATCAAGTCCTCTGTTGTCATAAATAGAGATTGTGATCCAATTCTTACCATTGCATTTACTATGAACAAAATGGTTATTTAGTATTGTATAAAGCTTGGCAGCTTGTCATGCCTGATGCTCCCAATTAACATCTCCATCAACCCACCAACCACCCAAACAAATTGAGCTCTTACTAGACTAGGAGAGATGGTCCTCTTCCATGTAAGCTTATGCTACTTCAAGGCATGGCTATGCAGTCTGAAATCGCATGGCCATGACGATAAGTTGCATTTCTAGCTTATGGCAAGAAAATTTGGATTTCTTGCCAACTTTGGTGGTCAGTTTTCCATCAGGCGTTCACAATCAGAATGTTCAGAGTGCATGGTGATGGTGTAAATCTCTGAACCCGATTGCCTCACGTCCTCCACAGCCCAATTCAACCCTACTGTTGCAATCGGCCCAGCATCACCTCGAGCTCCTTCAATACCTGCCATGTGGCATCTCCCTTCTCCATCAGGCGGTTAAAAACCAATGCCTTCCATTTCACAGGGTTCCACAAGTTCCTCTGTATCGCTGTCAGGTTGGTCGCCGCAACATGGTCGAGCACTGCCTCAAGATTGGCCATATTCCTCTTTGCCACCTACAATGAGATATTTGGCTACTGGAGAACACCAGGGAATGGCAGGCATATGTTATCAGCAATGATAATAGGGATGCAGCCCAGGAGAACTGGCTCCACAAGTCGGGGGCTCCATGGCGCCCACCCTAGTGGGCAGAGGCAAAACAATGAGCGAGCCATCTCAGACTGGTAGACTTCATACTGTTTCCTCTTCAGATAGAACTTGCTATTGTGGCCATACAACTGTAGCAATTCAGTCCTCACCTTCCTGATGTATGTGGAAAGTAAGTGGTAACCAAATTGTTTTCCAAACATGATGAAATGCATATACTAGTAGAGCTAATGTTGGTTATAGGCTAACATTTTCTACCTTTTGTTTTGGTAATCAAGCTTGATTGTTTTATAGATTTTCTTGTTGGTGATGGTAAGACCATAATACATTCATTTTACAGATTGTTTGTGCATTTTAAGTTTTTAACTTGTAAACGTACAATTTTTTTTCTACAATGCATTCATGCAATTTACAAAAGTTTCGCACCAGAAGATCTGATTGCAGGACTATGTAAGATCAAGTGAAACAGCCAAGTCTTGAATTTTGTAAGGCAATGTCCTTGTCAAGTGGATGCTTACCTGTTGTAGAAATGGCAACTGGTGTTCTTGGGGTGGACCACCATCTTTGCCCCGAAAGAATGCAAAGATGACTCGCTATGCCTTCTCCAGCTCAGGCAGCTCTCGAGCCACCTCAGGCAGCACGTGAGGCGGAATCACCACACACTGCGCCGCCTGCCATACATGCCGGCCCTGCACACCAAATGTCTTCAGCATTGTGCATGGAAGTGTTGGAGATATGACACTTTGGTATGGCGTCGTGCGAAGTATACACTGCTTTTTTTGGCCGAATAATACTTTTTTAGATGACAGCCGAGTAATACCTTTTTTAGATGACTAGTGTCAAGCAAAAAAGTATATACTGCATAAGTGCTTAGCAAAGGAAGAAGTTGCTTAGCAACCAAACAAGTATATACCGCTAAATTTCAATTATGGAAAAGAAGTATGTTACACTCTAATACCCCTTCTTATACGTAGCAGCCCCTGGATAAGATCAGAGTTTATGAAATACAACACAAGTGTATAAGATATTACAAACAAAGAAGATAAATCTCATAGAGAAAACCAAAATAACGATGTTGAAGCAACCTCGACGGGAGAGAAGATTATGTGAAATTGCCGCAAATTCTTTAAGTATAACCTCAAAAGAGTATAAGGGATCATGTTCACTCACAACCATCTCGAATCATTTAGGACTCTCAAATTCTTGCTTTATACAAAAAATCTAGTGTTTAAAAATATTTTAACCTCTAATCATCTCATGCATCCTCTATATTGAATGAGCAGGCTCGTTTGCTATGTTGCTTGGTTCCCTTCCATAGTCACCTCATGGTTTATATAATCCATCCTGACCCTTCCCAAATTACAATAGGAATTCTAATTCAAATAGAAGTAGAAATCATAATCCTGGTAGGATTTATCTAGAATTTTTTATAGCATATATTTCTAAATCCTAAAATAATATATATGAGTCACCCTAATAACATGTTCTCTTTTGAAAAAGAAAGAAGTCATATTTTAGAATATGAAGACTAGCATTTTAAAGCAATAAGTTGAGCTAATACAAATACCGAAAGGAGACGAGAGTACATATATACATCGTATATATACATCTAGAGCATATCAAGAGACAAGAGACAGTGCTGTAGAATTGAAATTTATTCTATTTGCGCTAACCAGCATGACTTCTTTAAGTGCGTGACTATCTCCATGAGTCCACACAAAACTACAAGATGCTAATAAGATGCATGCAGAACAAATTTCCCCAAGTTCTATCTGAATGCCTTATGTTAATAGTAAGCTCTAGTATGTCAATTCTGAATAAATTTCCCCAAGGGAATATACTTACAAGGACATTTTCTGACATAGCCAATCCAAGGGAATATATTTACAAGTACATTTTCTGACACAGCCAATCCTATGAGAAAAATATAATACATCCTCGTATCATGGAAGATCCACTTGCATCAGTGGCTCAGATGGATAATCATGCCATCTTACTACCAAAACACAAACACCTACAGCGGTACCCGACCAACCTATCAAGCGGTTGTTAATAACTCAACATTTTATCCAGAAAGCTAATTGGTAATAATTTTATCCAACTGTGACAAGTCCATTAAAAATGCATGATAGCAACATCTTTCCTGTAAAAATTTCGTTACATTTTGGGGCTGGTTCAATGAAGCACAGCATTACGTCGACGATTCATAATCGTAATCTTACAACCTACAAAGGAAACGTGCCCTTGAGCTGGATCCGAAAGCATAACCTTATCTACATTTTCCAACAGAACTAGGAAACACCCTGTCCATCCAAATGGACAACTAAACATAAGCCTAATTTCCCGATTCCGATCTCGATCCGTCCAAGCAAAAAGAAGTTGCATTCAAAAAGGAATTACGTAATACATACATAGTTACCGCGAGGAGGGGAAAAACATTTTGGTCAGAAGGCTACCACCCACCATGTATTCAAAGCTTTAACAAGTCTGATTATGTAGAAGTACCAATAGCACAGGAGGGATCAATCAGACGATAATGTGTTAAGGTCTCGGTTTTCCCATAAGACAGGCGATTGCATAAATTTGTATTGTTTATAGGCTTTCGAGTGGTGCGGGCAAGGCGGCCGAACTTTAACCAGCTGCCTCGTTCTAAGGACAAATTTTTAAAGCTAAATTTGGCAGGGGCCGCGCGGACGCGTACCCCCTCTACCACAAATTACGACGTCCACTCTCCCGCTTGGGGAGATGGTAAGCCAACGCGCCCACTGAGTGCAATGTGGGCCATTGACCTAGGCCACGAGCCTTCTTGATCGCCCGTCGACCCCGTCCAGGTAAGTATGGGACAACGTTGGCAGGGGCGCCGCTTATATAGCCTCCTCCCCCCTCCCGACCTGCTCCACGCAGCGATGTGGTACTAAACATCGCACCGTGCCGCCGCGCGCGAGCCGATTAGCTTCCTCCCGGGCTGATTTGATTTGGACGGCCCATATGGAGAGCCCATGACGTCCAACCCCGCCCCAAAACTTTCGGCTACACCCCCCCCCCCCCCACCTTTCTCTCCAATCCCACTCGGCCACCCACCCTATGCCGTCGGAGTCAGGCTCCCGGGGCAGGCTGCCCCCGCCGGTCGAGGAGGCGGCGGAGAAGTACAAGCTCCCCCGGTGGTCCAAGTGAGCTCGTCCAGAACAGGATTTCTATCAAAAATATGTACTGCAGAATAGGAAACCTTTTGATGAAAGATGTAGAGAGGAACACACATATTGGTGATAATTTTCAGCCAACATTCCTGCCCATGGCAAGGCCAATGAAGGATCAATGCTTCAAGCTCAATCAAATGCTTGTCTTGCCAATTGCTTACCACCTGATTGTCTGTAAATCTGACGGTCAAACTATTAGTAACCAACCTGCTAGTAGGAGAGTCAATCCCTGAAGAATATACTACCTTGCACAACCCTGTTGTCGATATTGAACACAATATCAACCAAAAGGGCAAGTCTTGGTTACTTATCAAAAAAGAGTTTCATGATCTTCAAATCTTAATTTTGCAAGAGAGATGATAGAAATCTCTGAGAAACAACAAGAAGCACACTCATAACATATTCAATCAGCTGAACAACAGCATGTGCTAAACTGCTAACCTGCTATGGGTGGGATTGTGGGAATGTGATAGTGCAAAATCATCAACTGATATTAAAAAAAAAATTCAAATGGGTGACAAGGACAAATACAGGCCAGCTAAAAGCATATTCAAGAGACGAGGGTGGAAGCTGGAAAGATCTGACAGCAAATCGTGCAAAGGCAAGGCTAAAATTAAGTGTTGTTTTTCCAAAGTCACTGAAACTGTGGAGCTCTAGCAACATTCTGTTGTAACATACTGTGATCGAATATTTCAGATTTTCTGTTCAGGTTGCTCAGTTCAATGCTCTTCTTACCAGCGTGTGCTAGTCCTTTCCAGCCAGTATCTTGGTACCAGTGCTTATAGGATAAACCTTGATTTAGACAAGTCAAGTACTTCTTCAACCAGACCTAGAATAATTTCTCACTATGTGAATAAGGCGCAATGAACATTAGGAGCTTCAGAGAGTAATGCAGTGAGTAAACTAGCTCATACCAGCGAGATTTCTATCGGTAGCCAAAATTTATTGGATGATAGCAGTAGCGCCAAAAATTGCTAGTAACCGGTTTTATCGAAAAATTTAGGCTGAATTTTTTGAATTGGAATTTGAATTACAAAATCTATATCGACCGAAGTCAACCGAAAACTAGCTGAAATTTAATCAATCAAAAAATGGCCGAAATTTTTGAAAATTTTCCGGTTATCGGTTCTTCCGGCGAATTTTTTTGAAATTTTGGAAAATTTTAAAAAGGTTCGAAATTTTTTGGCCACTGAGTTTTTTACGTGTCCTCGCCGGTAACTGTGAAATTTCAGCGATATAGTCTCCCCTGGCTCGTACCACAAACCACAAGCAAAACCTTGACACACAAATACCATGGTCGCACACTTGGAACAGAGAAAGACGAGCGCGACCCCATTATACAAATGTTGAGTGAGACAAAAGGTGTTAGACAAACCACAAACCCTGAAGAAGCATTCAAATGTGAAGCAACGACCCGAAAGCCAGGGAGTTATCAAAATGTATCCGAATAGGGCACAGAAAAACGAGCATCTGAAATAACAGTATAATGTAGAGTTAATTCATTATATGCCATTAAATAACATTAGCTTCTATAAATTACCACTAAATAATGCCCTCTCTATTATATGTCGCCGAATTGCCAAACTATTCTATGATTTGCCAATGACGTCAGTTGTAGTCTGTTAAGTCTGTCAGGAATTTTAGAATGGCGAAAATGCCTCCAGACCAACCCTACCTCTCCAGGTCCGCATCTCCTTCCCGTACCCTATCTATCCAGTCGGCACTACTTTCCGTTCGGCAGATCGATCTCCCGCCCCCGTCACCTCCCCAAGCCAAAGCACGCCGCCGCCCACAGCTCCCTCCCCACCATCCGTCCATCCCCTCTTCTCCGATCGCCCTCTTGTACGATCAAGAATAATCGACTAGAGGGGAGTGAATAGGATATTAAAAAATTATTGTGCCATCTAATAACAACTACCATAATTTTAGTATAGTAGGATTTTAAAGCAATTAAAATCTACACAATTCTAGTATGTCTAAGGCACTACAAGCATAAGTCTTTACAAAAATAGCTCTAACACAAATAAATATAACAATCACAATATACTAGAAATACAATAGCAGAAAGAAAAGACAAAGAAATAATCAATTTACACATGATGTTTTACCGTGGTGATCAGAAACTTGCCGATTTCCACTAATACATGTTGAGAAAAGTCCAAGTGACTTGGACCGGCTTTACTAATTAAATCTCAGCTCCTTAATCCACTAATGGTTGTCCTTCCTCCGCTTCAAAGATGGTGGACACCAAACCACTCACAAGTCAACGTCAGGCTTCTTCACAACCTTCTTGAAGAAGTCACCGCACAAGCTTCCGCCAAGTCGTTTAGATGGTGGCAAGCACCAAGAGTAAAAAATCACAGTTTTGCTTAACGGAAAACAAGTGCCAAAAAGATCGATCTAGAGATGAAATGCACTTGTTTTGGCTCAACCACCTCAAATGAATGCACAATGTGAAATTGAGGTGTGAAGTGAATGCTCAATGCTCACGGGTGTTCAATGGAGTCTCATGCATTGAGCAAGTGGAAGAGTATTTATACCTTAACCAACGAAAACTAGCCATTACAGAGCAATCTCTGAAAAAATCAGGGTGAGCAGAAATACCGCTGTTCATTGGCCGGTACTTACCGCACATGTTATGGTATAGCAGGAACAGCTATTTCAGAGCTTCTGAACTAGTCGTTGGAGGTTGGTGTGGAACTACCGCCGTTGTAATCTCGATAGTTCCAATATTCGAAAATTCTGAAATGCATGATAGCAGCATCTTTCCTGTAAAAATTCCGTTACATTTTGGGGCTGGTTCAATGAAGCACAGCATTACGTCGACGATTCATAATCGTAATCTTACAACCTACAAAGGAAACGTGCCCTTGAGCTGGATCTGAAGGGCGTAATATTATCTACATTTTCCAACAGAACTAGGAAACACCCTGCCCATCCAAATGGGTCACTAAGCGTGGACAACTAAACATAGCCTAACTTTCCCGATTCCGATCTCGATCCGTCCAAGCAAAAAGAAGTTGCATTCAAAAAGGAATTACGTAATACATACATAGTTAACGCGAGGAGGGGAAAATCGGAAAGCTTAACATTTTGGTCAGAAGGCTACCACCCACCATGTATTCAAGCTTTAACAAGTCTGATTATGTAGAAGTAACAATAGCACAGAAGAGGATCAATCAGACGATAATGTGTGTTAAGGTCTCGGTTTTCGCATAAGACAGGCGATTGCATATCCTCATATGGAACTCATGCCGAGAGAACTTGCTTGTAAAATCAGTAAATGAACTACGTGCAATGGGTGCGGTGAATGGTCGTCGTGCAGCGTTGTGCGGGGGATCGGATTTCCGTTGTTGCTTATGAGGTAAAAGTAATTGCAAGCAAGGCGACCGAATTTTAACCAACAATCTCTGTCAAGGGCCAAATTTTTTTTTTTTGCTAAATTTGGCAGGGGCCGCGCGGACGCGTACCCCCTCTACCACAAATTACGACGTCCACTCTCCCGCTTGGGGAGATGGTAAGCCAACGCGCCCACCAAGTGCAATGTGGACCATTGACCTAGGCCACGGGCCTTCTTGATCGCCCGTCGACCCGTCCGGTAAGTATGGGACAACGTGGGCAGGGGCGCCGCTTATATAGCCTCCTCCCCCCTCGCGACCTGCTCCACGCAGCGCTGTGGTACTAAACATCGCACCGTGCCGCCGCGCGCGAGCCGATTAGTTGCCACCCGGGCTGATTTTCTTTGGACGGCCCATATGGAGAGCCCATGACGTCCAACCCCGCCCCAAAACTTTCGGCTACCCCCCCCCCCCCCACCTCTCTCTCCAATCCCACTCGGCGACCCACCCTATGCCGTCGGAGTCGGGCTCCCGGGGCAGGCCGCCCCCGCCGGTCGAGGAGGCGGCGGAGAAGTACAAGCTCCCCCGGTGGTCCAAGTGAGCTCGTCCAGCTCGGGAGAGGAGGCGGGCGAGGGGGAGAGCGGGGGTTCCGATGGGGAGGCGAGGGGTGGGAGTGGAAACCGCGGAGCTAGGGTTGCGGAGAGCGGGCATGAAACGGCAAGTGGAGGCGAGGAGGAGTGGCCGTACCTCCCCAGCTGCCCCCGTCTGTATGAATGTGTGGACCGCCGATGGCGCGCATCGCGTAAGGTGAGAGGGAATTGTGTCGTAATCTAGTTGATTTGCTAGGAAGCTTGTAATCGTGTGTGGTTTTTGAGCTTCTAGATTGGTACTGCTGCTGTGGCTTTCTAATTTCATAGCTCTGTGGATTAACCGAAATCATATGGTGATTTTGCTTTTCCCCCTTAAGAATGGACTCGATGCGATTTCAATGTAGTGGCGGTTCATGTGCTAGATGGTGCTGTTCATGTGTTAGTGCCGGTTTATGCGATTTTGCCACAACTAGAGATTTCACGGTATGTCTTCCTAATGTTCATTGCGCCTTATTCACATAGTGAGAAATTATTCAAGGTCTGGTTGAAGAAGTACTTGACTTGTCTAAATCAAGGTTTATCCTATAAGCACTGGTACCAAGATACTGGCTGGAAAGGACTAGCACACGCTGGTAAGAAGAGCATTGAACTGAGCAACCTGAACAGAAAATCTGAAATATTCGATCACAGTATGTTACAACAGAATGTTGCTAGAGCTCCACAGTTTCAGTGACTTTGGAAAAACAACACTTAATTTTAGCCTTGCCTTTGCACGATTTGCTGTCAGATCTTTCCAGCTTCCACCCTCGTCTCTTGAATATGCTTTTAGCTGGCCTGTATTTGTCCTTGTCACCCATTTGATTTTTTTTTAATATCAGTTGATGATTTTGCACTATCACATTCCCACAATCCCACCCATAGCAGGTTAGCAGTTTAGCACATGCTGTTGTTCAGCTGATTGAATATGTTATGCGTGTGCTTCTTGTTGTTTCTCAGAGATTTTTATCATCTCTCTTGCAAAATTAAGATTTGAAGATCATGAAACTCTTTTTTGATAAGTAACCATGACTTGCCCTTTTGGTTGATATTGTGTTCAATATCGACAACAGGGTTGTGCAAGGTAGTATATTCTTCGGGGATTGACTCTCCTACTAGCAGGTTGGTTGCTAATAGTTTGACCGTCAGATTTACAGACAATCAGGTGGTAAGCAATTGGCAAGACAAGCATTTGATTGAGCTTGAAGCATTGATCCTTCATTGGCCTTGCCATGGGCAGGAATGTTGGCTGAAAATTATCACCAATATGTGTGTTCCTCTCTACATCTTTCATCAAAAGGTTTCCTATTCTGCAGTACATATTACTTAAGCTGATTTTACTCTCTGGCATGATTTTACTTGAAGTATCATTTAAGGTTGCGGTACTACCTCTCTACGATAGTTCTGCCGTTAAAACTCTGGTAGTTCCATTTTCCACAGAGACAAAGTGACTCCGAGGGTGCTCTCTGGAAAAAACATTCCGTCCGGATTTTCGGAGCTTCCGTGTTTTGGAAGTGCCGTTTAAGGTTGTGGTACTACCTCTCTGCGATAGTTCCGCCGTTGAAACTCCGGTACTTTTGTTTTCCGCATAGATAAAGTGATTCCGAGGGTGCTCTCTGGAAAAAAAATGTTCCGCTCAGTTTGACGGAACTTCCAGAAAGCGGAAGAACCGCCGTTTGCACTCTGGTACTTTTGATTGTCCAGATAGAGCACAAATTGGCTATCAATTTTAGTTTTAAAAAAATGTATGATCCTAAATTGATTCAAATAACACAAGAATATGATATCAAGTTACTAGTCATGATCCCTCTTAATAGTATGGCATTTATCGTATAATCCGGTCTTCCACCCTTTCTCCTAAGATTGGTAAAAACGAAAAGGGATCTTAGCCTATATATACTTTTGTCTTGAACCACTTTGATCTTCATGTTGACCATTAACATGCGTCTCATTATCATTTTAGGTACTAAACCTTTTAAACACTCAATAAACACGTTAGTCTCATATCCACATAAATTTATTAATTACCAAAATCATTTTTAGAGACCTAGATGCTTTCATCTCTCCCCACGCCTCCCCCTTCCCGGTGCCGGTGCCCTCCCAGATCTACGCGCCGCCGTCCAAGGCTCCCTCCCCGCCGACCCAAGCTTGCAGTCCGTCACCTGAGGCTCCCTCCCCGTCGGCCCAAGCCTACAGTCACTGCCACCTGAGGCTCCCTCCTCGTCGGCCCAAGCCTGCAGTCACTGCCCGCCCAAGGCTCCCTCCTAGCTAGCCCCTCTTCTCCAGTCATCGTCTCCCCACGCCCCTCTTTCCCAAGCCTGTAGTCCGTCGCCTGAGGCTCCCTCCCCGCTGGCCCAAGCCTGCAGTCGCCACCATCCGAGGCTCCCTCCTCGTCGGCCCCTCTTCTCCGGACATCGTATCCCCACGCCTCCCCCTTCCCCAAGCTTGTAGTCACCAGCACCATCCAGAAGGACGCCGCCGCCATCTCGTGTATGAACCGAAAGGTATCTGTCCTTTCCCAACTCCCTCCATCTTGTCTATGAACTCATATTTATGCTTGAACTCTTTTTTGCTAAATGAAATACATCGAAATGATTGTGCAGTATAATTTCCCCTTCCAAATATAGCTTTATATTTCATTCTGTAATTATGTTAAAGGGCCAATTAACTCTGCATCAATTGATTTGTGCTATGATAGAAAACATTAGAGATGTTTGATTGTATGAGAAAACATTAATTTGGGAATGTTTCCAGCTTTGAATAACGAAATACATCGAAATGACTAAATATTTCATTTGCTTGAGCCATGATTTACAAACTTTGTGTTGCTTAAAAGTTATTTTGTAGCCTTATGTGTAATTGTTCATGTGATGGTATCACTCGTGCAATTCACTATGCGTCCACAGGATGGACCCACGTTCAACCTATTTGCTTAAGGTTCGATACATGTGCGAGAATAGTAGATAGCAGTTCCTAGCGGGGTTCATGTTCAACTGGCAAGTTGATTTGGACACCACCAACTACAAAGACTTCATGCATGATTGAATAACAAATACTCGTGGGGTATAGATGAAAGGGCATCTTTGCATTACCTTGATAGTCATAGCAGAAAAAATGTATCAATAAATTCAAACCAAGAATTGACTGCTATGTTTGCTTGCTTTGAAGATAGTAAAAGTGGTGAAATCATGGTCACCATCTCTACTCTTGTGATGAGCTAAGCAATGATCATGTGCCATGTACTCCGTCAGTTACCATCCCCTCTGAAGATACTCAAGTCAGCCCAATAGTAACATTGAAGCTATTGAGAAGCAACTTAATGATTTATATGTAGTAAATCCATTTGAACACTATGAGCGTGTAGGCATAGATGAGGAGGATCGGTACTCACTTGATAGTGATGGTTCTGACTCTGACTCTGACTCGAGAATGCTGCTGTTAGTGATCCTAAAAACATGCTTGATGGGGCTGTGGGGCATGTCGATGAAGGCAGTGATGATGAGGAGGACTGGGTTGCACAAGACGCTAAGTCAGACAATGTAGTTCCCGAAGTAGGGAGTGTGTGAGGCATCTCATCTCCAATTTCAAGCTTAAGGTCCATGGCAAATTGTTCAATGAGCATCTATGGCCAGTAGCATATGCATGGACTCCTGAGGCTTATGACGAACACATAGCAACCATAGAAGCCCTGAAGCCACAAGCTGTAATGTACTCGAACACCCATCATAAGAGGTATGTCCCTTTTGAGATCTCAACCCTTTTTGACAATGTGCATCCCTTTTGAGATCTCATCCCTTTTTTGATAATCTGTAGGCTTTGGAGTAGAAGCAAGTTATCCACACATTCGAAAGTGGACTATGTCACTAACAACTTGGCAGAGTGCTTCAACAATTGGAACAACAAGCATAAGGGTCTCATGTTGTTTGATTTGATGGACAAGGTCAGGACAAAGGTGATGGCAAAGTAGGTCACAAGGAGGAAGATTGCAGATAAGCTAGCTGACCACATTATGCTATTAAGTATCATGAATGGGCTGCACGAGAAAAGTAGGGGACTAAACTTTGATCTTGGTAGGAGTGATGACTTTGTAGCAGAGGTTACCAATAGAGCCCCAGGTGGCAAGAGACACATAGTAGACTTAGAGGCAAATGCATGTACATGCAGTGAATGGCAAGTGTGTGGGAAGCCTTGTGCTCATGTGATATGCTTCATCTCATCACTAAGGGGAGTGGAGCTCCACACATATGTTTCTGACTTCTATAGTGTGTCGAAGTTCAAAGCTGCATATGCTCCACGTATCCCTGCACTTACAGACAGCTCCCGGTGGCCAAAAGATACACATGACTTCTTTTTGTACACACTAATACTGACGAAATCTGCAGGGAGGCCCAAGAATCAAAGGTATAAGGGTGGATATGAGGGGAAGAGCACGTGCAAGGGTACAAAAGATATGCATCAGTGCCCTATTTGCAAGGGGTACGGGTATAGATGGACGAATTGCAAAGAAGCTAATCCAGAAGCTAAGGAAGCATACGCTATGTTGGTAAAGCAGAAGGACTGATTTCTTTGTTTCTTATATCCTTTTTCACCATTTCAAACACTACAAACTCATTTCTTTCATTACTGATGCAGGCCAAAGAAAACTAAGAGCATTACCACTTCTAGCTCATGTGCTGCATAAGGTACCAAAGCATCATGTAGCAATGATTGCCAGAACCGAGGTATTCTTTGCTTGCAGTACCATCTATTCCATTCTTTCATATATTTGCTTCATTTCCATTTGTCTGAACATGCAATGTTCGTTTATTTGGTAGCTTGGCATCTCACTGTGCCTCGAACCAACTCGATGGTGGTGTAATGGCTCTCGTCCCTATTTTAGAGTCTAGCAAGACTCTTGTCCCTACTGCAAAGGCAAATGCCAAATGCAAGCAGACTAGAGGCAAAAAGAGAGCACCGCAATTGAATGATAGCCTATCCATGGGGACTAGAGGCAAAAAGAGAGCATGGCAATTGGGCGATAGCCCATCCATGGGGACTAGAGGCAAAAAAGAGAGCACTACTATTTCATTAAGTTGTGCTGATTTAAGTGCTACTTCCAAAAGACTAAAATTTGATTTAGGTTATTTTGTTCTAAGTGTAGTTTCAAGTTGGTCGTAAGTTCAAATGTGATATCATAATGTCAAAGCGTCTGTTCTCGTGGCTCTATTGCTGTTGACTTGTATTTTGTTCAGATCCTATTTTATTTCACGACATGTTCAACTTACTTTTGGGACTATTATCAAATTGGTTCTGCTATCATGCTAAATCTGACAGCTCTAGTCAATATAGTTCTCTAGTTAATACAGTACTCATTGATGTTATGGCAAATAGGGATTAGAGTACATTTCAGCTGTGTTTCTCTATGATTCATTCGGACATGTAGTTCTATTGACATGTTTCCTTTTTGAACCGCAAGCTGTAATGCCATGATCTCAGTTAAACATCTATTGCCATGATCTCAATTAAGATGAAGATGTTCATGCGTCCTCTTTTATTATCATTATCATGCCTGCTATGCTTCAGAATTTTTAGACAGACGTTACTGGACAGGAATTTCTAGAGAAAATTGATGTTATGGCAAATAGAAGAAACTTGGAAATTTCTAGACAGGCATTACTTCTCTGTTTTTGCTATTGAGTTTCTGGAGAGAAAAAGCCAAGCATCTTCTCTATCTTTGCAACTGAGTACAACACACATTCACTCCAGGGCAAAATGGTCTTTTCTATGGGCTTAACGGACTGCAACTAACAGCAATGGCTAATCATGAAATAGTTCACAATTCGATGGCATATAATGAATTAACTCTATAATGTAACCAGAAAACATGTAGATGGGCATAACGTGATCAATGGAGAAAACATAGGAATTACAGAATAGTGACACCAGAAGCAGATACAATTGCTCAGCAGCTACAGCAGGATTCAAGCTCACGAGTTCTCTGCATCAAAAGGCCACAATATTTTCGGGCCACAATGTCCCCTCAAATCTGGGTAAAAACATGTAGCAGCTGCTCGTACAAGTTTGTCATGACTGCTTGTGAAGTTTGAAGCCAAAAACTCTTGGAACATATTGCTGCGATGGCTTCTGTGGCTTCAAGTGTGGATATGTCATCAAGAAGAGATGAGGAAATGTCGTCCCGAAGTATGCTCCGTCAATGTCTTGGCAAAGTAAAGGAGATACAAGGGCAACACAAGACTCATGCTAGTATAATTGAAACTACAAAACAAATGTCTATTGATGGTTATTTACCAAAATAATCTAACAGATTGTTAGTCGCTGGACTCTTGCTCTTGGTGATAGCAAGATCCTTACTCTCATGGAGAGGATGTTATTTACCAAAATAATCTAACAGATTACAGGTCCTAAAGCGGTCAATATGCTGTCCTAAAGCAGATGCTGTCCTAAATGCTGTCCTAAAAAATGAAGGCTATCCTAAAGCGATCAAAAAAACAAAACTACCACAGCCCCACAAAGACCACGATGCAGAGACTTATTCATCATTCTCCCCTAAGTCTTGTGCGTGCGTCTTGTGGGAGGGTTGAACCATCACGATCTTGGAGCGAGCTCAAGGAACTTGACATAGGCGATCCGTGGTGTTGATGTAGCTTGCCTTGATTGCTTGGTGTCCGCCGAGAGATCACCAAGCGATCGAGCGAGCCGAGAACTGAGTCGAGCGGTGGAAGCCGCTATGTACTCGGCCTCACGGTGAGACAGGGCCACCACCGCGCTTGCCGATCGCCACTAACGAGGCACTTGCAGAGGAAGAAGAGAATCCGCTTGTGCTCTTCTTTGGTGTCGATGTCGCTGCGTGGTCGCTGTCGTGCACCCCGATGAAGCGCGCAGCGCGGACACCTCGGGTAGTGCAAGCCGAGTCGGAGGTGCCCGCAGCGTAGCGGAGGATCTCTTCACGGCTTCTTGATGCTCGTCGTCGGTCATTGCATGAACCGGCCGACGTGGCCGACGGCGAACGCCAAATCTGGGCGCGTGTGGGCGAGGTAGCGAAGGCGCCCACGATCGCCGCGATCTGCGTCGCGTCCGCCTCCTCCGCCGTCTTTGTCGCGGCTCGGCTTGACCTTTCCTCCATTGGAGTGTGGTGGGTTGCGATCGGTGAGCCCGCCACCGACGTGCGCTTGGCGTGGCGATCGGCGAAGGGAGATACGGAGGCGTCTGGTGGACCTCGATCCCGGTAGAAGGAGAGGAGCCCAAGTCGCTCATCCGAAGACGGTCTTCATCTCGCCTTGAGCGCCTCGACCTCGGCATCCTTGGGCCGGTGATCACCAGTCGTCGGCGTAGATGCCGCGGCCAGGCGTTGCGCCTTTGCCCCGCCGGTGAACCGCGACCTCGTGTGCGCTCTGCTGGAACCCCATTTGCTTGAGGTGGAGTCCACTTAGCATTCCGGCTCGTGGTGCCCGCCATGCCGTAGAGGCCTGCGCAGCGGAGAACCTTGCCCTCCTTGCGGGGATGACGAATCCGGCGGTTGGCGGACGTAGACCTCCTCCTTCAAATCGCCGTTGAGGAAGGCGGACTTGGCGTCCATGTGATGGGCGCGCCAATCCTCCCGGGCGCGCAAGTGCGGAGAAGTCGCACGGACTCCATCCGTGCGGCGAGTGCGGCGTCATCGGTCGACCCTCCTGCCGCACGAAGCCTCGTGCCACCAAGCGAGCCTTGTGCTTGCGATGGCGGCTTCATCCGCCCGGCGAACACCAGCAGGGTGATCGCGCGGTGGCCGGCAGAAGATCCGCCGGCTCACGTCGGTTCCGCTCGGCGGCGTCCATCTCTGCTTCATCGCGACACGCCACGCCGCGTCTCCTCCGCCTCGGCGAAGGCGGGGCTCGCCGTCGTCGCATGCCAATCGCGAAAAATCGCGCTGCGCCGATGAGAGGAGGAGGTCGTCCCAAAGCAAGTCTCGCCGTCGTGAGGCGTCGACGCGATGTGGATTATTAATCCTCTATCGCCAGGCCTTTCTGCCGCCGTGCATGCCTCTCTCGAGCACCACCGCGCCGTGTCGCGCCTCCTTCCGAGCACCACAAAAATGAAGGAAAAACAAGTTGAATGTGGATTATTAATCCTCTATCGCCAGCCATTTTTTCCTGTCAGGAGTAACAGTGCTGTAACGCCAGCCTATCGGCTCAGAGAAAGCATAATGACATCCATTACAAGGAATATATTTCAGTAGTTTTGAGGGGATAGTTATCATAGGAAATCACAATTTGAAAAGAACAGCATGTAATGGAGCATGTAACTCTTACCACTTACCAGAGGTAGATGGAAATATCTTAGCTAAACACTTCAATGAATCAAAAGTTCAAAAGGATACTTCCTTGGTACTTGGATCTTGGATAATGTAAATCTTCACATTTTGGACAATATATCTTCACTGTGCTCGACCTAGGAATGTCCGATTGCCCTGCTGGAAGACAGGGTTGGCCACAGCAGTACACTCGAGGGCATCTTCCAAAGTCATAGTTCTTGAACTTTTCCAGCTGCAGCAAATGAAAGCAGGATTAGTTTATTAATCCGGTGAGATAAGAAAGCAACCATCTCTCTTGATGCCAACCATAGGATCAAAAGGGGCATCAAAAGGCAGCTTACCATTGCAGCCAGACCCTTGCTGGTTAAGATATATCGTGCATGAATTAATCCATACAGCATCTCTGCAGATGACTCAATTAATTCATTTTGCTCCTCAGTGAACACATCACCTGCACACAAATGACCACACTTAAATGAGTTCCATAGCACACCTAAATATTACCTATTTGTAGATTTTAAAATACAGGTGGCATATACACAGGTTGTTGGAATTTTGCTTCTTTAGGAAATGAGAGTGATCAAAAAATAAACAAAGAATGTTAGAAAATAAGTAGGTGGTACAAAAAAATGTAAGTTACAGATGGTAAGATTAAGAAATGGTATGTCAATGGTGTACTTAGTATATATTATTAAATTAGTAGCATTCTTAAGGAAAACCAATCTCACCATTAGAAGATTCAATGTCTAAGATGAGATCAAGTGCATAATCATAATATGGCACCTGATTGCTCAGGCCACAGAGGTTGAAATCATCCTGTATATAATCATCATCGATCTCACAGAAGAATTCATTGCCTCGCAAGCTACAGAACCATGAAATCCAAGATGTGTCCTCTCCCTCAGAACCACTGACATCAGAATCTTCACTGTCAGTTTCAAATTCCTCTGCATTGCCAAAAGGAAAAAAAGGGTTAGAGGCGCCTAGTGACTAAAAAGGTAAAGATTTTATTTATAATTACTGCTAATGCGGTAAAGCAATAGCTTACATAAGCAACATCCTGAGAAACAATATTACCAGACTTCAAGTGGCTGACAAGAGTTTAAAGCATGTTTTATATAGATTCAAAAAACAACAAAAAAAAAGTATATCGCTGCATACACAAACCAAATCTTTGTATCACCATTTTCCATATAAAACTGAATTTAACATAGTACTTGATATAACACTCCCTAGAGTTTTCATAGTTTCTGAGTCAAAGGTGTTCAATCCTGAAACAAGGCATGGCGATCGCCATGAGCAGAGTTCAGAGTTGATCAGTTCAGTAGAACATAAGAGGTAAAATCCTGCATGTTGCATATGGCGACATCCAGGGCAGAACAACACCTGGTGCTGCCCACTTCTTTCGATACTACAGTCTAGTTGTTTTGTATATACAAAGATTTGTTGTTGAAACAGCTAAGACACTAGTTCTACAGCATGTGGTCCTGGGTTTGAGTCTCTGCTACTGCAATGCTTTATTTATTTATTTTTGGCAATCTAAACCTCTTCTTTCGACACTGCTATGTTATGTATCATTTTCTGCTGACACCACCCCCATTCAATAAGTTTATGTTCCCGCCCCTGGCTACATATATGGGTGAGCAAAAAATTGAAAAACCAAAAGCTGAATTGAACCGGCTGATATCTCCTTGTTTGGTCAGTAGAATCAGTCCTTTGTTTGACTCAAGAGAAAAATTTTACGCATTTCTGTAATCACTAATCAGTTTATGTCAGCTCCACACAAGCAAACACCGATGCAACCGAAATCAAACATATCTTATGGAATCAAAAGGTGAGGTCAACAAATGCCTCCAACACCCAAAAGTAACTAAACAGAAGAGCATTCCAAACACCATCATCACATTTGCTTCCTCCTGGTTCCCATCCTAGTCTATTTCACGTTGTTTTCCATGCTTACCTTCTAACCTTATCATCTATAAAAATCGATGGAAAAGACAAATTGTTCCTGCTCCCAACACACCCTTCTCATTCTCTTTTCCACTTTGTTTATACATCAGTGATATACCTGACAAGATGGGCAACCAAAAAAACCTAAAACATACAGATGAACAAAAACATGTTGCCGCAGAACAAAAACAATAAGACGATGAAGCAAATGAACCAACATTACACTGGGAAATTACTTTACTCTCCCTAGAGCACTTTTTCATGCCAAAAGAACGCCTCATTAAGAAGGAGCAAATCCTATCAGGCTACTATACATAAAATCATCCTGCAGCAAGTGCTTCATTTGCCTTCAATGTAATGCCACAGTCTCACAGATAAAAGACTGAAGCTTGAGAGCTCCACTGGCCCAGCAGACAAACAAGCAAGAAAAGATGACTGAAATGACCCACAGTAAACCAAATACCAGAAAATAATTAAAACATTCTCTAGCAGACAAGCAAGTAATCCAATAACGAAAACTGCAAGTCAGTCAGGCAAAAAAAATCAAGCTTGCATTTCTCAATAGCCTTTGAGCCATCTCTGCCCCTCCATCTTCAGCAATCCAAGTTTGTTGCACCTATTATCTTTGATTTCTTTCCTTATGGTAATATATGCTCTGGCATGAACCCGGATACCACTGAGGCCGACTTTCGTAAAACTCTTACTCATTCTCGCTCGTTTGCCAATTGCTATTGTTTAAGCATTCTAAAATCCTAATATCGACCAACACAGCATGGTATTTACATGAAGCACAGACGTCAGACGGAAAGTAATCAGAAAAAAAACGAAACTACACTTACTGCTTCAGCTCCAGGCAATGCAGTGAGCTTGCAGTCTCTCGTATCTCATTCCAAAGGATGCAAGCCGCAACTCACAAATATGTAACCACAGCGCACCAAATTTCACCATATGATTTCTACCCGTAAAACAATAGAAGCCGAATCGTTTAACCAAAGCAGGCAATGCAGCCCTACATGCCCAACGATCCAAACCACCACCAGAAACAAATAACAAAGCTTGGCGAACGACTAGATTCTCACCACCATCGGAGACCTTCCCGGCCTTGCCAAGCGACGCCGGCAGCTTCCCGACGGCCAACCGCTCCCTCTCCTTGGCCGCGCCCCTGGAGGTGGACGGGGACGACCTCTCCAGGTGCTTCTCGAGCGCCTCCTTGATTCGCTTCCGGTCCATCTCTGCGGCGCCGCCAAATCCCCGATCCCTGTACGCGCCGCTCATCCCCACGGCGGCTGGAGCCTCCTCTGCCGGTGAAGCCGCAGGGCCCGAGGCGGGCCGGCGCTGGCAGGCTAGGGTTTGGCGCTGGCCGCGCGGGTGGGGGAACGAGATGGAGAGGAGAGAGATCGATCCAAGAGGTGACGAAGCGGGGAGAAGAGAGAGCCCGTGGGCGTGAGGTAGGTGGGCGGCTGCTGCAATTAGGACAAGCGTCCGGGGGTTTCCCGCAAAAAGCACGTCCCAGCTCTGCGAGATATTTCACTCCGCAATTTGGGCTCAGAAGTGGCCCAAATTCTTCTCTACCATATGGGCCACAGCCCATCAAGCCCACCACTTCCACTCTACTACATGGGCCAAAGCCCAAAATGCCCCCTCCTTCCATTGATCCAGACGCTGTCGGGATTTTCTTTTATTTGAGCAAGAAAGGTGTTCGTCGCTTGCCTGGTTTGCCAATGCCGCGTTCTTTGAACGTTTTCTGGGCTTCGTTTTGCTGTTGTTTCTCTATCATATAACGTATAATCACATTCCGATAGGATCATGTACGAAGACAGCAGCATATTGCTCGATTTGCACCGTACATCGGCATTGTTCGGAAACCTGGGTCTAGAATTGAACTTTGGTCCATAATGAACAACTCATCACTATGCTATAAATAGGAAGTGCTATTGGCTATTTTATATACATACATGAGAAAGAGAAAGTAATAAAGAAAGACGAGGAGTTCTCCTTATCTCTGTGTTTTTCAATCTACTATTTGTGTCTTCTGTGATTGATCTGTCTTTTGCATAGCAGAGGAATCGATCGGAATGGACTCGCTAGCAACATTATCCGCACGAATCATTCGGTGAATTGAAAGGTAATCATCGAAGCATTAGTAGATTGAATTGTCTACATCTATATCGCTTTAAATTTCGCAAATTTCGCTTTCTAGATTATTTTCTACGGTGCAAATCCGCTCTAATTTATTACGAGCAAACTTGAAGTCATCAGCACAATGTCGATCGGTAGATTACATAAAAGAGTAGATGTTGATTGCATTATAGATTTAAAAAAAAAAAAATCTTGCACGCGCCTAAACTCTCCTAATAATAGTTAGACGCTTACCTTATTGATCAGCCCATCATCGATCACCGAACCGCTAATGCTCTTGAGCAGCTTGAATAAAGCCTCGACCTCGCTAACACTTGTTGGCCCAAACGGGTCAAAACACACACTCTCAATGGATGCAACACACATGAACACTTTTGAGCAACTCAGACATACAGAGTTTATTCACTGCATAATGCCGTGCAGCTTTTCTATTTTCTCTTCTTTATATACTACTCAACACAACAAACGGTTATAAGACCTTTGTGGTGTACTAACTACACCACTAATATTTTCGTTACATGCATGCAGTCACTAATTACACCACGACTCATTGACTCAGCCATTACTCGAATGCCTAGTTACAAATTACAACCACTATGCCTGCTCGACCACAGCTGCTACGACCACGATGTCATCAACCAGGGCTTTTCAACCACGGCTACTACTCGACTTACGAGTACTTTGATCATGGATTCTTGACCACGGTGTCTTCGACCACGTTGTCTTCGATCATGGTTGCTACTCGACTTATGAGTACTTCGACCATGGCTTCTCAACCACGGGAGTTACAACTACTGAACACTCGACTTACAAGTGGTTTACTATAGCTTATGACCGCCGACCTACGACCACTGTAGCTACAACCATTGCGGCTACGATCACTGCGCAGATCGACCCACGTTGCGACTACCAAGTACTCGACACACGAGTACTTGACTCCAGCTACCTAGTACTCGACACACGAGTACTCAATACACGACTGCCTAGTACTCGACACATGACTACTTAGTACTCGACATACGAGTACTCTACTATGGAGTCTCCAACTGCTCTCGACTCTAGGATCTTCGACTACCAGTACTCGACACACAAGTGCTTTGCTCATGACTACTCAGTACTCGAGCACCGACCACACAGTACTCGAACGCCGACTATAAACGACTACAACATGGAACTCGAGCACTGACCACACAATACTCGAACACCGACAACTATCAACAACAAGATTAGTTTCAACAATTAACCTCTAATCTTGTTGTCTTTATTTGTGAGTACCTCCTTGCCGATCTTAGAGAAGCACCGGTTCTTCATTCGCCACCGCGAGATGCACATCTTCCTTCTTCGGTTTGCAGCACTCACTAGCAAAATGCCCACGTAAGCCACAGTTGAAGCACTTCATCTTTTTCCTGTTGAACTTGTGCTCACTGGTGTTGGAGTCATTGTCATCCTCATCGTTGTCATGGTCGTCTCTACGACAATCACCTCCTTTGACGTGGCCACCGCCACGGTCACGGTTCTTCTTTGCGCCGCTGCCTGACCCTCCTATCTTCTCATTGGGGGTATTCTACTGCGTGCACGTGAGCAACAAATGTTCTCTCTCATTCGCGTCGACGAAACTGATTCGGGCACGTTTGTCATAGGTTTTGTACTGCCAAACAAGATCTTCGATGATAAGGGTCTTTAAGTTCACACACTGCTCGCTCGAGGTGATGAACCACATGTAGCGCCCTAGAGCAGCACAAAGAAAACATATGAAAAACAACAATTTCATCTACTAGAGATGGCAACGGGTAAATACCCATCGGTATTGCGCTAGGTGTAAATTTACCGTCGGGTTACGTATGCGGTAGGAAAATTTACCCATACTCATTCGCGTATTACTACCGACGGGTTGCAAGCATACCCGGTTCAACACATAAGAATATCATCAATTTAGACATTCATTAATCATACATGCCAAGCACAAAGCGTCTAATGATCAAAATTAGTACATCACATAAACATACTTGACATGACCATATCAACATATGACAAACAAATAAACAATCAACAACAAGTAGATAATAAAATTAACATTTGAGTGGGATGTCTAGTTGTCTAATGCGGGTATTCATTACTCGGGTCGAGTAGTCGGGTATGGGTAGTATATACCACACACCGTGACCCGCCATCCGATGGGTAGAGGATTTCATATAACGCAAACATATAAATTTTTCATAGTCTCTTTATCGGGTTCAGTGATTCGGGTGTCGTGCCATCTCTATCCGCGCCCAAAGCACGAATGGTGCCACATCTTGACGTGCCAACGGCCCAGCCGAGCTGGCCCCACAATCCGCAACCTGCCAGCCGCCGAGTAGGTGATCCATGCGGGCCCCGCCGAACAGCGCGACTCCACTCTGGGCCCGCCCAACTGCCGCTGTCTCCTCCACGCGTCATGCATCCGCCCGCACGTGGCGCGGCGCCACCTCATCGTGTCGTCGCTTGGGCTGCCTTCAAGTCCGACCTCGCTTTCCGGTGACGGCGACCAAGAGAATCTTCTTATCTCCCTCTTGTTTTGCTTGGTTTGGTCTGGTTGGAGCTTGGCGAGGGAGCGAGAGCTTGTGATTGGGTTGGTTAAGAGGTCGGCTCCGGATTGGTGCCTCGCTAGGAGATTCTTTCGAGTTGGAGCTTCTCTTTTTGGAAGGTCTTGAGGTTAATGGAGGAGAGGTACGAAGCGTTGAAGGAGCTGGGGGCCGGCAACTTCGGGGTGGCCAGGCTGGTCAGGGACAAGAGCAGCAAGGAGCTTGTCGCCGTCAAGTACATCGAGAGGGGCGAGAAGGTTCTGTGGCTTTCTTTTTCCTCCCCTTCGTGCTTAATCTTGGGGTTCGATGCTTTCAGAATTCATATTAATCGCTACTTTGCTAGTGTTGGAATTACTGTTGATGATGAAATGGTTCCAAGCATGGTGGCTCTGACTACAGGTCTTTGTTTGTTGGATGGATAATTTCAAGGTTTGTGTACATGCAGATTGATGAGAATGTGCAGAGGGAGATCATCAATCACCGGTCACTCCGGCATCCTAACATCATACGGTTTAAGGAGGTAATTCTGAAATCTTGATTCAGCAGTCGTTTCATAAATTTACTGATTTTCAATTAAATTATACTGACGCAATTTGACCGCTCTGAAGTCTGAAATACTAATGTGTCTAGATAGAGTACTTTCTTTTCGATAATAAATCATGAGCTTTTTGACTGTTTGCATCATGACTGCACCTGCCTTTTAGTAGTAATGCTGGGCAGCACTGAATTCACCACATTCGAGGGTCATTATGGATTGATAGTTGACTGAGTAGTTTCGGAAGCATACAAGTTTATCCTAGACTATGCCTCTGCTGATTTCCAGCTACTCAGCTAGTATATATATCAATTTATCATCATACGATCAAATTGGATTCACTTACTATAGCATGGTGTTGTTTCGTGCATTGACCGAGAACAGGTTTGTTTAACACCCACACACCTCGCCATTGTCATGGAGTATGCCGCTGGTGGAGAACTCTTCGAAAAAATCTGCACTGCAGGGCGATTCAGTGAAGATGAGGTTGCTTTTGCCTTTCGACCAAACTTAGCTTTTGTTCTCATCAGGCTTATCTTCCTTATCCTGAAATCTGAACCATATATGCTTAATAATGTATGAAATCCCTTTACAATTCATGTCAACAGGCAAGGTACTTCTTTCAGCAGCTAATATCGGGGGTCAGCTACTGCCATTCCATGGTATGCTTTGCTCGTCAAAAACTTTGAAGTCCACAAATAGCGGAACTGAAGTGTTCGTGAACTGCTACTGCAAATGCAGGAAATTTGTCACCGTGATCTTAAACTGGAAAACACCCTCCTGGATGGGAGTCCAACACCTCGCGTGAAAATTTGTGACTTCGGTTACTCGAAGGTGCAAATATGGATATTGGTTCTTCTGTTCCAACTTTACTAGAAATTGAGCCTTATTTTCTTTTATGATAAAATCACTGATCAACTAGCTTGTGTGGTTCAGTCTGCTTTGCTGCATTCAAAACCAAAATCAACAGTTGGCACTCCAGCATACATAGCACCAGAAGTTCTTTCGAGAAAAGAATATGACGGCAAGGTAAATTATTTCTGCTTTCTACATTTGGCATTCTTCAGTTCTGCACTGTATTTTGTGTACCCACCCCTTTTTTCAAGCCAACAGATACCAGTATGGCAGTATATATTAGTACTGCATAGATGAAAACCAACTAAAATTTGTGATGACAACTGAGCTAAAGGAGATTGGTAGTTTACCCGCCTTCAATTCATATATAGCTTGGTTATCATTGTAGGCTATTTTAGAGAAATTTTGTCGTTGAATGACAGTAACAGTCCTTGAAGGATATACAGCTGCCCAAAAGTGAAATTACTGACTACTGAGAGGTTGATTTTTGGCACTCATGTTGCATCCAAGATTGTTATCAGGCTTTCGTTTCTAACGTCGTGGAACCACAGTAATTGAGCATTTCGGCATTAGCTACCAATGATCCATTGTCATTGAAAATTCCATTGAGCAAAAATAAACATCATCATGTGGCTCTGCGTCTTCAGCAATGTGCGGTGATGTTATTGAAGTTTGTGAGACATTACATCGTTGGCTTCCAACTCTGCATGTTGTGACAAAAATGGTTCTCCTTGTCCAGGTAGCAGATGTTTGGTCCTGTGGCGTGACATTGTATGTGATGCTCGTCGGGTCATACCCATTTGAGGACCCTGAGGACTCAAGGAACTTCCGCAACACTATCAGCGTTAGTATTCCATCCCCTTCCACTTATCATCTTTCCCTTGTTCTACACCTTGCTTGTTTGGTGAGTCTGAAACTCTGAACGCAATGCAAAAATGCACGTCTTGTGCAACCGACAGAGAATTCTTGGCGTGCAATACTCCATCCCGGACTATGTGAGAGTGTCTTCCGACTGCAGACGCCTTCTGTCTCAAATATTCGTTGCCGATCCTTCAAAGGTACTCTCTCTCTATATATAGTAAATTCCAAGTAGCCAACCTAGACTAAAACTTTAGATTGCTCCAAAAGGCAAACCTTTGATATTCAAGAAGATTCTACCTGCTTTTTTGCATCTGTAATCTTACAATGTAATGCTCAAAGCTGGGACTGAGAGAATGATTCTTGTGAAACTCTCTGTCTGAACTCTGATGAAGAGGATCACGATCCCTGAGATAAAGAAGCACCCGTGGTTCCTGAAGAACCTGCCGCAGGAGATATCGGAGAGGGACAAGGCCAGCTACAAGGACACGGAGACGGGCACGTCGGCGCAGGCCGTGGAGGAGATCATGCGGATCATCCATGAGGCCAAGGTCCCCGGAGACGCGTCCAAGGCGGCCGACCCGGCGCTGCTCGCCGAGCTGGCCGAGCTGGAGAGCGACGAGGACGAACTGGAAGCCGAGGATACCTACTGATGAACCCTGCATGCAGCCGTGTAGCTCCTCTGCTGCTCACTGATGGTGCCGAATTCTCTGAACATAATATGATCTGGAACAGGACAATAAGGAAACGAAGTGTATGATATGATATCCTGTTGTATTGGCGTATTGTAGATCACTGTACGTTGCAGGGAATTAGTGCGCAAGAATAAACGAAAATCTTCGGAAAGTTTCTCCATGCGGTGTACAACTTTTCTGAACCTAGGTTCATTTGCGCCACCTTGCTCTGACGTAAGATTGATTTTAGCGTTCTCCAGACCTGTGCATTGTCAAAACAAACACTGATGTGATTAGGTGACGAATTGGTCCTTATATACAGTAATAACTCCGATGGTGTAGTTACTATTTTATTGGGAAGTACTAGTGTCCCTATGTCCGATGGGAACGTTCTTATCGGACGGTCCAGTGCAACAATTTCGAATAGCACAAGCAACATATTTATTGAATTTGTGCAACAAAAAGTAAAACATTTGCAACATTGTTTTCTAGGGAACATGTGCAGCGGATTGGACACGAAACTTTTGAAAAGTGTTATTGCAACATCCAAGGATAATAGGAGCTGCGTTTCTAACTAGGAAACATAAGCAATGTCATGGGTATCAACTGCACGATTTTAAAGGATTGTTGTGGCAACATTTGAAAAACAAAGGTGCAACATCCGAAAATACCTGGTGCAACATCTGTAACAATCTAAAAATCCAACTCATTCTTCACTACTTCCCCAATTCTTTCCTTTTTCTACTCTCTTGATCTCTTCCTCTGTCCTCCATTGGTGGGGTTAGAGATCTCTAAACCACCTTCATGACGGCAGCCTCTAGCACTAACGGTGATTTGGATCTCGCTGGAGCAAAGGACAGCGTGGGGGAGGAACCGAAGCAGTAGTAGTAGTGAAGGCCCGTGCGACGTCCCAGCCACTGTACTTCTGTCTCTCTCTCCTAATTCAAAACTCCTCAGGTGCTCATACATGTCTAAATTGAGTGGATGTTTAGATATATTCAGGATGGGGAATTGAAAAAACATACATGCAAGACTTAATTTTGATTTTGATTGGTGTGTTTGGGGAAGAAATGGGGTGGAACTGTGGAAGTGAAGAGCGTAGGGGAGAGGAGAAGAAGGCAGGGGCGGACTTAGGACTAAAATTGAGTGGGGGCATGCATATGTATTATAGAAATTATGCTTACATGATAACTTCCAAACTCATATACTAAGTGAACTGACCTTTGATGTTTCCGCACAAAATGAGTTTGAGATAGTACAATATCATAAAATAGAGATATATGTCTTCCAAATAATAATATTACCTGTAGAGAAAAAATATAGGTTAGTACAAATGCATATAAATATTGACGAAGATAGATAAACATTTAAAAGAAAAGAATAAGATTTCAGTACATACTGTACATTCTTCCCACGGCGAAATTTCATATTATGGAATCGATCAACAATAACTTCATTAGTGATTGTATCCAACAAATCCTTTTCTACAAAGCAAATGAGACTATTGCTCAAAAACTTGTCACCGATCTTGTTGCGTAAAGCATTCTTCACAATTTTCATAGCCGAGAAACATCTCTCAACACTTGCAGTGGCAACAGGAAGAGTAAGTGCTAGATTCAAAAGGCGATACACCAAAGGATATGAGAGATTCTTCCTTGTATCTACCATCAATTTAGATAGATCACCTATATTTTGTAAGCTAGCAAACTGTGTATCATGCAGCACATTATCTATGTAGAGGCCAAGTTCACGCTCAAGAGTTACCATATCCTTGTGATTGAAGTCATCAGGATAAAATTTAGCTAATTTCATCAACTTCTCCTTGTCAAAATGACGAAACAAGTCACTAGGATCCAAAGCAGACATGCATACAAGCAATTCAGAATTCACCTCATTGAATCTATCATTGAACTCTTCCCCTAACAAATCCAAAACAGCAAAGAAATAATCAATCCGATAATGGTGCTCATTGTCAATGTTGGTCCGTTGTCTTGGCTTTTTTGGATTTACATAATCTGTAAGCATGTCAACAATTGAAATGTCATGTTCCGCACAGAAGCAATATACGTCATTTAAAAGAGAATCCCAACCTTCATCAGTTCTAAGCTTTTCCAATTCCCGCTTAGTAGATTCCACTGCTGAAATTGCATTCAAAATGTCTTTATCCTTTCTCTGTAAGATCTTTGATAGCCCATTTGTTAAAGCTAAAATCAGCATCATCATATGTAAAAAGAATGCAAAATTGAAGGATTGGAAATATTTTAGAAGACCATTAGCTTGACGCCTCTTGTAGGCATCTGTGCCATCTTCTTCAACATATTCTAGTACCTTAACAATGGAAGGAAACATCTTTGACAAGCTCACGGTGTTCTATAATGAGAGTTCCATCGAGTGTCACTGGTCTTTGCAGAGAAAGTTCTTGATTTAGTCCAGTTCTGTAGCAATTTCTCCACTTCCAATTGCTTTCCTCACTTGTTCTTGGTGATGCTCTCAAGTTTATCCTTTCTTTTGCAAGATGAACCAACTACATTCAATACTACTGATATCATATCAAAAAAATCACCAACGTCAAATATCTTCTTAGCAATAGCCACAACAACCAAGTTAAGCTTATGAGCAAAACAATGTACATAGTATGCTGAACTATTTTCTCTCATAATTTTAGCTTGCAAACCATTAAATTCACCTGACATGTTACTTGCTCCATCATAACCCTGGCCTCTAACTTGTTTGAGACTCAAACCAAGTTACGCAAGTAAGAAATCAATGCATGACTTAAGAAAAGAAGTCATTGTCTCTTCCACATGAACAATACCAACAAAGTTTTCTTTCAACACCCGCATTTGTTGACATAGCGAAGAACCACGCCATTTGTTCCTTGTCGAAATATCTCGGCACTCATCAACCAACAAGTTGAACACACCATTGCCAATCTCTCCCATCAAAATACCCAATATTTCATTTGCAAAACACTCAGTAACATCTTTTTGAATTTTTGGAGATAGCATTTGATTATTAATTGGAGCATTTTTGAATGCCTTGGCAATAACATCATTTTGTTTAATAGTATAGTCCAAAGAATGTCGATAATTTCCTTTATTTTCGATTTTGATTCATCATGGCCACGAAAAGGTTGTCCTTGGTGCAACAAGTATCGACATACATCAATTGCAGCATTTAACCGGATAAGATGCTCATTTTTCTCAGTTTGGCTTTGTTTATACAAGGCTGCAGGGATTGATTGATCTTGTTTCAATAAATCCTCACAATTTTTGAGTGCCTTGTTGTGAAAACTATTACGGTCACCAACGTGCGTCACCAATCTCTCTGTCTTGTTCCAAGAGTTGAAGCCTTCTATTACAAATGCATCATGGCCATGGTGAGTATCTTTAATGCTATCCCTAAACAAATAGCAGCACAGACAATAAGCTTTATCATCCTTGTCACTATACTCTAGCCAATTGCCATATTTATCGAACCAATCCGGATTGAACCGTCTCTTCTTATTCTTATTCCCAATCAACCTATATGGAAACTCGAAATCGCGAGGTTGATATGGTCCCCATAGTAAGTACTTTCTCCTAATTTCATCATGTTGATTGGGGTGATAATCTGACATCCTCTTCCTTTTACCTGGATCTCGTGGAAGCTTATCTAGATCAATTAATTGAAGCACTGCAGAATTTTCTCTTAGTGTAGGTCTTGATGCATTTGCACTGGAACCCCCTACATTGGTGTTTATAGCTGTTGATTTTTTTATCAAAAATTTGTCCATTATATTTACCTACCAAATCAATGAAACGTAACTAGAGTATTAGTAGATTATTAGTACATGAACAAACTTTTGGGCACAATATTCTAATCTATTTGCTTTGCATCTGAACGGATAAGGCCCCAAGAATTTACCTTCCAAATAGCAGAAATATTTCTCTTGCGGGCTCAAGCGCTCAGATTCAACTTGACAGACGACCACCGCCGATAACGTCATTTATAATCTTTGGGCTCCAATGAGTACACCTTGATGGGAGTCCTCTAAGAAGCACTGATTCGATGAAATAGCCAAATAGGCAACTTCATTTCGCAAAGATGTAAAACATGATTAACAAAGAAAGAATGCTAAGTTAAGCACATTTTTCAAAATGCTGACCGACTCCACTAAAAGTGATGGGAACAGCATGGCGATAGCATTTCAAATTACTACAAGAATACAAGATTAGATAACAGCAAGGTGAACTTCGTTAGGTAAGAATGATTCCCCTGAATCAAAACCTAGGCAAAGATTGATCATCCCAGAATCAAAACCAAGGCAAAAGGGTGTGCATTTTTCCGCCGCCGAGATGGATGTGGTCTTTGGAGTGAAGCATCCGATGTGGAGCTATCGCTCCGGACGTCAGATGCTTAGCATTTTTCTATTTTATTTGTATATGGCACAAGCTGCCATTAAATAATTTAGGAATCTCATGGGGCCCTCAATGCACTGTTTTGTGCATTTTTACGAGACAACGTATTATTGCATTGCATTAAATAATTTAGGAATCTCACTCCTCATGCAATCGTTTGAATCTTTCGCGTCATTTATCTAATGCTAAATTAAGCTACAACAAGAATATTCTTTTTACCAGAGATGCACTGATGATGAACAATAAGCATTGAGTTCTAAGAATGTAGAGCAAAAAACTTCCATAATTCCAATCAAAAGATAATGATAGAACAATCCACAAAGCATACATGAGTCATGAATAGCCAATTGGATAATGCCTCTTTTCTGTGAATTGCAAGCTCTCTCTCCATTTTCTCTCCTCCACAAGTCTTCATGGATTCCTTATAGCTGCATTGAGTCAAATGCCATTATTAAACTTAATACATATATTATATAGCGTACATACATTTCTTAAAATATTAACGGTAGGATCATTGAAACATCAGAGCATTTTTTAATTGCTCTAAAATTCAAGCCGTGTTAAGAACAGTTTTTTCTCGTCATTATTCTAGAAAAAAAATCATGACTAACATAAAAAAAGTGAGTACATACACTCGTATTACATATTGGAAATTGATATATTGGAATTGTAATAACTCTAGTGGTGCAGCTACTATTCTATTGTATATTGCATAAGTTGCTATTACATTGGAATTGTTATAACTCTAGTGCTGTAGCTACTATTCTATTTGTATATGGCATAAGTTGCTATTAAATAATTTAGGGAATCTCACTCCTCCCCAGGCACTGTTTGAACGTGACAACATTCTCTTGCTTTATCCTGAACTAGTAAGGTATCCGTGAGTTATAATGAAGATCTAAAAAAATAAATAATATCAAACGTCATCTAAATCATACAATGAACATTAAAACTCTCTTACACACATATCAAGCCAAACATATATGTGTATATTTAGTTGTTGATCTTATTTCTTGTCCAACATGAATACAAAGATAACATCTTAGTTAGTGCATAAGACACATAGAAGTCAACAATTATCCTTTTAGCTGATTCCAATTGGCTGTGCGTTGTGACTTGCTCAAAAAGGATATCCAATGCTAATAATATATATAATAGTTTTATATGTTTCCTCTGCATATAAAATGTATAATTAGTCTAATTATGCGTATGCAACGCATTTCATAATTTTTGCAAGCTGAGAGAAATTTGATCAACGGAGTAAAGTGTCTAGCGGTGATACACACAGTAAGGCTGCATAATTTCTTTCTTTTACTAAAATATGAGAAGGATCATTTAAATTTGGTTGCAATGAAGTTTCTAGGTTGAAACAATTCATCTAGGAAAATGAACAAGTAACCTACTTACACCACGTTTAATACGAGGAATCTTCTAAGAAAATCTGCAACACAAAGTAAAAAAACAGTTGTATCCAGATAAGTAGCTTGTTGCAGAACACATATGTAGAAATAGAAAAAATTCAGGAGCTTTCAGAAAGTGCACATGCAACCTTGTTAAGCATCCAATTTGAACATGAAGTGAACAAAATACAGATGAATTTTTGATAGTTAATGTAGGCTGGCATGAGACTCACATGGCTGCAATCTGCAATTCAACAGTATGTAGCTCGGCCATCACATGAAGATCACTGTGCCGGGTGCCACGTGTGCCCTACCCCGAGCTTCTGCTTTTGGACCTCCTCCTCCTCCATGGCGGGCCGCCACGCCGCAATGCTCTCTGGCTGAGATGGCGCTGCTGGTGTCGGTGCATAATCGCTGGCACGGTCACGTGAGAGGAGCTCCTTGGAGAGTAGTGTGGTGAGGCAGTCGGCTGCTCGGTGTAGATGGCAACGTCAAGGCACGCCTCGGTGCCAGAGATCACGACCCTAAGGTGGAGTCCCTTGGCTTGGGATTGTATCATCCTCCACTGGTGGATGCATCCGCATCCTAATGCTGAAATAGAACTTACATGCTTGCTGAAATTATACAAATTAACCAACATCACATCAGTCTAACAATGTTGATAAACTATGGTATGGATTGTTGAGAAATTCATATTATACACAAATTTGGTTGACACGTTCCATGCAAGCTAGTTTGTCCTTGCCAACTTTGAGAAATTCGTTTATATGCTCTTTCATTGGCAACTAAACCCGAAATTGATCACTTCTCACTGGTATCTCTCAATGATTAGTCTACTGATTGAAAGACCATATAATTAAGATGAAGACCAACTGTACTCAAAGTAAACAATGTTTATTCCTACAAGACTTGTAGTGTAACTGTCCATGTACACAAAATAAACATTTAGCCGCAGATGAATGGTTATCACCACCTTTTTTTGTGTGTGTAGTTTCAGTTCTTTGAACTCACTTAATCCCTAATGTCCATTTTCTTTCTCAAACATATGAAACCAACATTGATATATCCAACTGGTAGGACATAGAAGGGAGCACATGAAGCTTGAGCCTCTGAGGTTTCAATATCTTCACAAGTTTATTACTTACATTGGAATTATGTGAACTGTAACACAACAAGGGAGTTAGCTTTGAACTGCAGCCTGTAGCTACTCTAGTCCAGGCTAACATGGAACATTTCTATCTAAACAATAAATAGCAATGAAAAATTCATGAGCGAATGGAACAACACATGAAACAAAGTTTTGTTGATACCTACATTGAGACAATATAACATAAAGACATGCTCCGTATAATAGGAAACCATTTCCCATGGCATCCCATGTAGAGAATCAACGGCCATTCTTTGATGAAGATCACGACTGATGCATGACAAGATTTTTAGCAATCATCGTAGAGGAACATAATGCTAAAAAAAATCAAGTTCAAAAACCTATAATGGTTCAGATCTATGGGGATTCTTTGAGTAATAAAGTTAATTCTGATCATTAGGGCTTTCCATAGTAGCCGGTAAAACTATAACAAGCACAGTAAAAATTTGAGCCTAAATCAACGATTGGGTTTCCGTATCTTCGATGCTTACTTGCAGAACTGATCGAGTCCTCTTCGTCATCACCCAGATCTACACGCCTCTGCACCAATCTCTGTGAGCAGATGTCGCAGCTCTTTACTCAACTACAACATGATTTAGTTTAAAAAACTACAACAAGATCTATTTAACCTTTGTTGTTGAAGGTGATTGTGATATAAACATTAGTAGCTAAGAAGTGTGTTATCTTTTACATTGTCACTATTTTTTTTTCACAAACTTAGATTGTGATATATGTGCTTTGAAGCACATGCTTAACAAATAATACCAAATTGTTTAAGATCCACGATAGCTACCAATGGGAAATCGAGACCGCAAAAATTAACCCCATGGAAGTCAATATGACACCCACAACAAAAATCTGTTGATTATTAGTTCTTGCTCCAAAAGAAAAGCTGCATGATCCAGTGCGACACAGACTTGAGCTAAAATATCCTAACACTAACATAAATACGAGAACTGTTCTAAGACTAATTGTAAGTGCACATTCATATTTTTTTCAAACACAATATCGGGTGTATATTAATTTCCTGAAAATGTAAACAAAAATTACAGAAGATGAAATGTGTTCCGCATAGAGGGATACAGGGAATTACCTCCATGTGCAGCAAGAAATTAACCAATAACTCCTTAATCCTTGGGTAGCATGTGGATATGGAAAGCTAAGAAACATGAAAGTGTAAATTTTGTTTTTCTTAAGTCAGCATGTTATCACTTATGAGGTGACTTTGGATTCATGAAATGTTGAGGTTGTTAGAGGAGGAATTCCTGAGAATTCACTTTGACATCAGGTTTAAACACATGGCAACCAATTTTCTAGGCACCCTTCCTAGATAATGATCTTTTCAGTTGAATTGTAATTAGATCTTTTTTTGAGTTCGGTGGATTGGCCTGATTCACTTGGAAATTTAGCCTAAGCCTAGTATCGAAATCCAAATCAACCCAGTCAGTTTGTTAGAATAGAGCAGGATTTTGATTGTAAATCATACTAGGTTAAATCAAAGGATTGGAAGAATATGGCTTGAGGATGCCATTCTCCTAATGCCTCTGGATTAGTTGTGCACCAAGTATTCAGGTGAACTTAGATTCTGTGGCGTGGCGCTAGAGAGTACTAAAGCAAATGGGTTCCTGGACGATCTTTCTAATGTTCTATTCTCTCTGCAGGAAGGTACGAAGGTTTAGGAGGCCCCCAGGTTCAGTCCCTACTGCTAATTCTACTGGGTTGATGTGATTCTTCAGTTTTCTAGTACGAGCAAATCTCATACATGTAATGATACAGAAGATGACTATCCATGGTTACAATGTAGTGCCCCCAGTATAGGCAGTACCCTGAAAGACTCGGGCCCTTACATAGTCTCATTCTCGCCGTACTTCCCTTAAAGATCAAACTATGATGACGTCCTTCTACCTTAGAAATGACTCTTGTTGGTTCAATCAGATCGGCAGATTTTGTACCATTGCTCTGGTTGTTGATGATTTGTAAGACAGAATTATTGGCGAACTGTACAAGTTATTTGGAGCATTCGTTCGATCAAAAACTTGCAGTGCGGTAACTGTGGTTATGGCCAATATACTTGACGTCTGTATATTTGTGTTTTTGTTATCCTTCGTGGTTGCTTTCATCAGAATGTTCTGTATGCACGGCCTGGTTTGTGTCTGCTGCAAACTGAGATGCACCTTTTTTGCAGGTTTCTCTAAATCGTGCCGAGATTTCAGATTTGATGTGGACTTATATCCACTGTAGGATAGTTACAGCAGAGAGCCTGGTTTCTTCTCATGAAGCTGATCTTCTCGTCATGGTGCGGTAGCTCCGTATTGACATAGGCGGTGGGTTTCGTATTCACATACAAATGCTTGGAAGTTGAAACGATAGCCATTGTATCCCGGGATGGCACAGTATCTTCTGTTATTCAACCATCCCTCGTCTATACTATTTTGTGCCTAAGTGTGTATCTATCATGTCTGCTAGGTCCATTTTGGTGCCATGAAACCCATCTTGAATATATATCAGGATGGCACGAAGTGTTTCCTGCAAAATTCCTATGCAATTCACGCGTTCCAGACGGGCCTTGGACATTGTTCCCTTGCAAGGGGCAGCTTGACTGATTGATTCACACACGCATGGTTAAGCAAGAACCCATCTCGAAGAACAAAGCCATGGCTACTGACTGATAGAAGACGACCTTCCTTGTGACTCAGCTTAGGACTCTCACGACTGACAGTATTATGTACTCTGTTGTAGTTAATGACAGACTTTGGCAGAGTGAACCTGTAAGTCCATCAAATTTGAGCAAGAGGAAGCAACAGCAGGAAGACAGACGGCATTTGAACAAGCGAGCCGCATTGTTTCCACCATTAACAGCAGCTCAAAACACAACAAGATCACTGGTTACAACTGACAACTTGTAATCCTCCTCCTCCTCCTCCTCCCATATCCTACACCTACATTCCTTGCCCCAAACCCCCCTTGTTTAACTAATCATCCAAACACAAGCGTAAAAACGTCGACAAACAGGAGCAACAGTTAACACAGAGCAGTAGACATCAACACATCGGCCACAGCGACAGAGTCGAGCTGAGCACCTCCGCTCCATGCATTAATCCTCATCCATGGCGGCGGCCGAAGAGACCCCCTTGGCCTTCTTGTGCTGCTGCTTGCCGAGGAAGGCCTCGACGAACAGCTGTTGCGCGTCGAGCAGCGTCTGGGTGCGCTTCATCTCGGACTCCATCCGCTCCTTCTCCATCTGGAGCGCCATCTGCAGCCTGCGCTCCTCCACCCTCAGGAACCCCTCCCCGACGGCCCGCAGCGCCGAGGCCACCTCTGCCATGGCCTCCGCCTCCGCGCCCTCCTCGCTCCTCTCCGCCCTCACCTCCCGCGCCACCGGCTTCGTGCGCGCCACCTTGGGGATGGTGAAGCGCAGCCCGCTCCCGCCCCCGCCGTTGGAGATGAGGCCGTGCAGGCTCCTGCTCCGCACCGCCTCCTAGGACGAGGGGGAGGACACGGGGGAAGGAGACGCGGGGGCGGGGGTGCCCTTGGGCTTGATCTTGACGATGGGGTTGGGGCTGGGGTCGGGGGCCCCGCCGCCGGCGAGGTCGTGGAGGAGCTGGAAGAAGGGCCACTTGGGCCCCTTGGAGCGACCGGCGGAGCGCGCCCGCTCGGCGCGGTACCTCTTCCGGAGCTTCTCGACCTTGTGGCGGCACTGCACGCCGGACTTGTGGGTGGCCGTGGGGAACCTCCCGCAGCGGGCGGTCACGGCGCCGGCGACGTCGTCCCAGTCCGCCGCCCTGAGGTTGCCCTTGCGCAGCGCCTCCCACCTGTCGCGGTACGCCTCGATGAGGGCCAGCGTCTCCTCGTGCGTCCAGCACGGCGGGGGCAGCCTCCTCCCGGAGCCCCCTCCACCGCCGGAGGATGCGGCGGCCGCGGCGGCCGCCGCAGCCGCGGCGACGGGCGCGGCGAGCGGGGGCAGGTCGGGGGAGGAGACGGCCTCGGGATCGGGCGGCGGGGAGGACGAGGACGACATGGCCGGTGGATCGTCGCGGCGGCGGCTAGGGTTTGGTGGAGGAGGAGATGGGGAGTGGAGGAGGAGGTGGGGAATCGGTCATATAAGGAGGGAGGCGCGGAGGAGGAGGGGCCGCGTCGCTGGCGCGGGTGGCCCGCGCGGTGAAATGACCGGCTGGGGAGGGCAGCCGCATGGAGCGGTGCGGTGGTTTCCGCGGGGTTTGTCGCGCGTGGGACGGTGGTCGGTGGCTAATGGCACGGCGCCGCATCGTGCCGTCGCGCCGCGCCGCGCTGGGGGCCAGCACCGAGCGAGCGCTTGCTTTCGCAGCCGCGCGGCCTCTCCCCCCTCCTTTCCCTCGGCCGCGCCGCGCCCGTTCGATTTCATCTGATCCGATTTTGATCCGGCCCGTCTGATGATGGTGCCCTCATTTTATTCGCGCGGCGACGCCACGCGTGGTTGGCCTGGCTGCCTTTAGTGGGGGTCGTTGGCCCGCGCCGTGATAGCGAGAGCGGCGCACCTTTCCTCTCTTCTTCCTTCGCTTGCTGCGGTTGTTGCCCTAGGATGCAATCGGAACGTATTCATGGTGTGTTTGGTTGTCTATATCCCTCTTGGATCTGGATCCGTATAATTCGCTTGCTATATGTGCGGTTGTTGCCTCATCGCGGATGGGTGGATACGCTCAAAATGAGTTCACTAGCCATCTGGATGAGTGATATATCTTATGCGGTCTATATCTCGAGTTTTAGATCTAAGTTGCAACCAAACAACATCTCGCTTTTTTGTATCCGCTCATCACCAAACATCTTCTTTTTCTGAAATACGTTTCCACTCAGCCTGCATCCACTCATTCAGGATATACGATGCAACCTCCATCCACGAACCAAACACACCTATAGTTTATCATGTATTCTATTCTATATTTTTTCTTTGAGTTAAAATCGGATACAGACAATATCGGATATCTATTTCTTCATTCCGTATCCGTTCCATAATCTTTTGAACGGTCGGTCAGACCGAAATCATCCGTTTCTTTGCACAGGACATTGGACAGTATGGTATAATCAGAGTAAATATGAAGAGATTAATTACTAAGATTTTGAAGGAAGAACACTCAGTACTCCTGCCTGTTTAAATCCGCCACTGTGCAACTTATCTCCAAAATCCGAATATTTATCCTAAAAATTTTAGATCCGTCACTGTGCGTGTACATATCCGTTATCTCCAAGCTCTACAAGGAGGACCACTTCTCTGTGGTGCACGTTTTGGAGGTGTTCTGCCTGGCGCCGCACGAGGCCCTCACGGTACTGTTGCCTGCGCTATGGGACAAGCTCTTTCGCTTGGACCTCTCACACCTGAGGACGTGTTGTGATCGAGAGACGGCGGCGGCGAGCTCGAATCAAAGGGTGAAGGACGTAGAGAAGATGTTCATAGATGTATTGGACGATGGCACTGAAGCAAGAAGCTACACTCCCATACTGCAAGTAGAAGAAAACGAGCTCATGCCTCATAAAGCTAGCCAAAGAGATATCTGAACCACAAGTAAGTAATTTTCTCTGAATTTTTCGTCCATGCTCATGCACGGGAAAACATACCAAAGTTTCTGATAGTTTACACTTCAAAATCTTATATCGAAGATGATCGGAGCAAGGAATCGGATGAGTCAACAAGTTACCAGCTGATTTCTGACATCTCAGCCATTGACACGCTCGCTTGAGTTCTGGTACGAACCACTCTCTACATGTTCCAATCTTTCATGCACACCATACTAATCTGCGTGTGATTTTTTCATGTTTCTCAGTGAAGGACCTCGCTGGAGTGACACAGATGACAAGCAAGTCTTCATATTCCAAACTCATAAAACTATTACTAAAACTTTCCATTTTTACAGCAAAGATGTCCCATTGTATCTAAAAAACCGTGCGCAAGATCTTCCCAAGTTCCAACCCTTGGGCCAGGCAGGGGTGGAAACCGGAAAACATCCTTGTTAAAATTTTTGTGTGGTTCAAAACTACTTACAAATACTGCTCGAGCCCCCCTGTGATTACTGATTAGCATGTATCTTTGGCGCACAACCATCGACGCCGATTTGCACTTTCTAGTAAGATCTTTGTTTTATATTTATAGTTTCTTGTAGTATTACTCCATATCTATCCAACTTGTTAAAGTAAACGAAATCGAGAAAGGAGAATCTATGAAAAAAATTAGGCTGGAAATCCTAGAATAATGTGCTCCAATTTATTTAAAAAATAAAAATAGAGTAACACTTTTTAAAGGGAGAAAATTAAAAAAAACTCACGGTGCCGTTTGAGGGTTAATAGACCATGAGCCCCATGCAAAATCAAACATCACAGTCAGCCCAACTAAGAACCTCCATTGGACCACGAACGGATAACCACCAAAGGCCCAAGCAGAGCCAAGGCCCAAGGAAAGCCCATCTACATGAATAAATTTGGCCCAGAAGGCCGCCCTTGTTCAACGACGACGCTGCTCTCGAGCCTACCATCCATCTCGCCGGTGCCGGCACCTGCGGTTCCACCTGTTCCTGCGCCACCGTCATCTTTGCCACCTATGGCAGCTGGTGGTGCATCTGCAATGCCCCCCATGCAGTTTGTAGGAACTCCTGGCACCAATATCCTGAAGAATGACATGAGAAATGTTATGGGTGGTAGAAAGAGAAAGTATGCACCTCCCTTCCTTGCAAGTTGCAATCATTCAATAATATCTCTTATTAAGTTCTTACTCGTCCATGCAGTGATTCGTTTTCTTGCAAGTTTGTCTGTGCCATGAAAACATTAGTATATTCAGGTGTATATTCAATACAACTATCTTATCATGACTGATTATATTGTGCACATCTTGACTGCAGGATGGGCTAGTGGAACATATTGGTCAACTTAAGAGCGGACAACATTTTATTCAAGCGCACAGTTGCTGTTTCTGGAGCCTTGCATTTCGTTTCCTTGAAGTCACGGGCAGCTTAGGAGCAAATACTGCTTTGCAGTAGTTCAGAACTTTAGATGTAATTTTGTCAATATATCCTGTACACTTGGCCCCTGAGTGACTGAGTCATTTATCTTGGCCTTTTGTAGTTAAATGAAATCTTTGTTTGCTGAAACTTTTGTAAAACACCGGCTGCTGGAAAATCCACAATGAGCGCTTCTCCTCCTCCTTTTTGAGATTACAAGCGTCTCTTCTTAATTATTAAATGGAGCCACAATATCACTGTATGATGAGGTAGCTGTGCTTGGCGGCATTTTCCTCATTACAGCCCAAACAGATACCAAAACGTGTACTTGAATACATTATGAAGGTTGAGTCGACATAATTTTGTTTATCTTTAGAGTGCATAATATATTTATACATCAAGAGAGATGAACCTTTAATTTTTCTATGACTAAGGGTTTGTGCTAATTTTAATTTTTGTTTTCTCTCGTTTCATCTGGCAATAAGAACCGTGTTACAGAAAATCAGACAGGTTACACAGTTTTGCACTTCTCTTTGGATGAGAGTAGCATACCAAAATGCGTGCGAACAATGCTAGACTTACAAAAGAATGATTGCTCTCTAAAGGCCAGTCAAATACTATCAAAAGGATGGCACGCTCTTTTGCTAAGAATGCGCAGCTTGGAGCCAGTGTAAAAGCCTAAGCTTGCCAGAAATTACAGCCATTAAATTGGAGCTTAGCATATAAAGATACGATTCTCAAATCCAACAGCAAGATGATCAATTGCTATACAAAAGCAATGGTGTAGTAATTGTTAAATTGAAGCACCTTGCTTCCCAGCCTCCTCTGCCTGCACCAACACCAGCAGCGGGCCTTACTAGATCATTACATGGAGCAACAACATCACGATCTGATTAGGCAGTTATGTCTCACGGTATTTTCCTCATTCAATGACTATTACAGCATGGAAATATTGAACACACTGAATCGGATCACTTTCAACATAAACGGATCATCATCAAATCACAGTTATCACAAAATGGCTGCCAAACCACGGGAAAACTAGTACAGATTTCCTTGAAAGAAGAAAATCTATAAACCATTCATTTGTCACGCTAACACAAGAACCCAGGCACCCAGCATAACAACTCTTGCTGACTTGTACAGGGATCACCCAGGAAAGGATACAGCGTTGCATCAAGGCTAACGATAAACTGCTACTAGTACCGGTAAGTTGACCCATACCCGCCGAGACTGGAAGACGAATATCCACTCCCGTCCATGCTAGAATAAGATGGCAGCGATGACGAAGGATAGGTGGAGCTGCCATACTGTGAGTAGCTCGACCTATACACCGGATCTAATCCTGCATAGCTGCTCCTGACAGGTTCTCTGCGTGCAGCCAAGGAGTCCTGAAGAAAGAGGGCAGGATATCAGAGATTTTATAGTCAAAGGTCCAAAACTTAAGGAATATATGATGTGGTATTTACCTGGATGAGCTGTTGGGCAGCTTGTACCTGCGAGGATGTTCCCTTTATTTCAACAGTTATATCATCAGGGCTCCCAAGACTCTCTTGAATTGTGACAACAGCGCCACTATTAGCCCGTATATATGCAATGTTTGCTCCTTTGACTCCTATGATATCTTCTGCATAGGTAAGTGGGATTTGCATGGTTTGAGTTATCTGCATATCATATGTTCTTGTCAGTAACGGTTCGAGGTAAAAAAAAAGGCCTGCTTGCAAAGAAGAACTGTTATGTTATTTGTAAAGACATTAATGAATGGAATGCATAATCAACAGGCATGAAAGAGATCTATATTACAAAAATTTGGAAAACAGCCCCATGAATTGTGCTTATCCCACCAAAACATCTTATGGAAAGAAATAAAGAGGAATGCAAAACCCAGGATATGTCAGACCTGTGTAAGTAGAGGGCCACCACCATGTATTCCAGAGGGTCTTAATGTTGACAAGGCAGGATCCCGCCCATAGAGTGATACACCTGAGCGGTGAATGCTGTGATCTACCAAAGGTTCTCGTTCGAGAAACAAATGGTCCCTCTTCACTGGAAGAATATATTCATCACCCACTGCAGGTGGTTGATTTACTTGTGTAGAAACATTTGAAGGATATGACATATCACTCCAAGCATCAGCACTGCGATCTTGACTTACTGTAGCATTCTGAAAAAGGATAGGAAAAGAGTGCATTAGAAATGATATGAAGGGCAAACCTTAGCATGAGATAGGATATGCGCTTACAGTCTTTTCAAACAATGGAAGTACACTATGGTCAACCAAAAACTTCCGGAGATGATTAGAAACCGCTTGAAGTGCTTTTAGAACTTTCTCTGTTTCACCCTGTATCTCAACTATCCTTTCATCTTCAGTTACATAGAAAGGTCGCTCTCGCTCATCTACACAAGTTCATAACGATTGTAAGTTTATAATATATACACTGCTGTCACTTTTCCAAAGCAATTGAGGATTAAAGAGTATTAAGCTATTAAAAATACCAGAAATAAGAATTATTCTTTTTTATTAAGATTTGCACCAACGCATCCTTGTTGACCTTTTAATAACTTTGTGCCTCTAGAAAGACAAAACTTTAAATTTTCTTTGCCATAACATTCGGTGTTAATTTTAAATTTTGTTCAATGCTATTTTGATATTTTCTCTGAGACCAAGAGTAGAATATAGTTCATTCTGAATATAGTTCATTCTTTCATGCAAGAAGAGACATGTAATATAAACCAGAGTGGAGCTCTTAAACATTTTTCACACTTTCTTTGAATGAGAAAAAAGTATCAAAATGTGTGCTAACAATGCAAGACTTCAAAAGAATGATTGCTTTTTTAAAGCCATACACTTTTGTGCTAAGAATGTGCAACTTGGAACTAGTATTAAAGCTAAATCTTGCCAGAAACTACAGCCATGAAGTTGGAATATGGAAGATAAATATAAGTTTCTGAAATCCAACAGCAAAATGATCAACTGCTGTACCAAAGCAATGGTGTATTAACATACTAGGCATCAGGCAAGAGTATATTACCTACTGATATAACTCGTATTGTAGCACCCGTGCCCTCTTGGATTGCCTTAATGGAAGCACCTTGTTTCCCAATTAGGTTGATTGCTTGAGCTCCAGGAACCAACAATCGGGCGGCACATACACCTGGTGCACCAGCTGCCTGGATGCCCTCAGCAGCTCCATCTGTTATTCCATTGACACGTTTAAAAACTCTCATCAGAGCGTCTATGGCTGGAGGCAGCTCCAAGGCTGGGTCTTCTTTTCCAGACACCAAAACCTAGAATATCCAAGAGCCATGATCCAGTGAGCAAATCCAAAGGAGAGCATAATGCATGCAATTTTATCAAAAAGGTGGCTAAATGAGAATAATAATAACAATAATAAACTGCATGTCCCAATATCGAATTTGAAATCATTCAGCAAACCAATAGCATGCAGAGATTGTTGCCTGCCTAACCCTACGAAAATTAAAAGACAATTGCCTTCCAACATTATCAAACAAATTAGCCATATGAATAAAACTATTCTATGTGAACCACACTAAACAAACCGGCAACATATCCTAGGCATTGAGCTTGCACCCCAACTAAAAAAAGTCACAAAAAATTTCAAGAAAATTTCTACATGTACTTCTAAACTTACTTTAACTATGCATAAAATTTCAAGTTCAGATTCATTATATGTTAGCGGTAACAAAAAAAAGAGAAAAATCTGACAAATGCTAAGAGTTCAAATTTGTCAAATTTTTCTCTTTTTGCTGCTCTTAACATAAAATGAATTTGAACTTGAAATTTTATACATACGTGGAGTAAACCATGAAATACATATAGAAATTTTCTTGGAATTTTTCGTGACATTTTTAGTTAAGGTGCACCTACCTCAAGCTTGAGTGCATAGGATATGTTGCAAACAAACCAAACTACATATGCAGGAAAATATCTTTAATGCCAGCTGTTCACAAATCCATCGCCTTAGTTGTTCACAACTGCCTCCTATCCTAAGAGAGAACGTTCTGACACCTTAAAACATACACCTCCATAGCATGAACAATTTACCACAACAATCGCATCGCACATCAGATATTCCATGAAAGCACATCGATTCTAAAAATGATCTGAGTTTAAAATCATCTTAGGAAAATGGCTCTCACCTCTGTCCTATATCTATTTAGGGTAACAACCAAATCAATTAAAACCTGCAATATAATAATAGACCAAGACCCTTCCATCGGTGCGGAAGAAAAGAATCCCATAGCGAACTCATGTCAAAGGCTCAAAGCACAGCAAGCAGCCAACCTATTTACCACGATGCCTGCAATCGTCCCTCATATGCAACTCGTAAACCATAAAATTCCTAATTTGCAGCATTAAACAACCTACCATAAATCCTACCAGGCATTCCAACTAGTCAAACGTCGGACTCGTGTCAGAAAAAAAACCTAAGCTGTTCAAACGCTCGCTATGCTAAACTCGTGGGTACTCACAATGCGCTCGGTGGCGCCGACGGGGCCCTCGAGGACGCGGACCCTGGCCTTGGTCTCCTCGACGAGGCGTTTGATGAGCTCGCCCTTCCGCCCGATGATGCTCCCGACCTTGAGCACCGGCACCACCAGCCGGAACACGCTGTCCCCCGGCCACCCCGGCCACCTGTTCGCCGCCGCAGCCTCCTCCGCCGGAACGGCCTCCGTCTCCTCGGCGGCCAGCGGAGGCGGAGTTGCGGGCGCCCTGACCTCGGAGGCGGCGGCTTGGTCGGCCATGGCGGTGGCTGCCGACGGCTAGGGTTTGGGCGTGGACGGCAGAGGCGTGGAGAGCCTCGAGACCTGTCAGGTCGGGAGGACGGGGACGGGCAGGAGCAGCACGAGACCTGGGTGTGGTGTGTGCGCTTACCATTTGATTTCCACGGCTCCGGTGTCCCTGCATGGGCCGAAAGTTTACCAATGGTTTGGGCCTGGCTTTTGCTTGGGCCCAGTTAGTTCTTTTATTTTTGCGAGTAAATTTGGGGTCTTGTTTACGGAAAAAATATGGCAGAAAAAAATATTCACGTGCAATTTTAGCCGATATAGATGAAGTCGTATTCTCATGCAAACAACATTGATTGGGGTTGACTTAGCTAAAGCAAGCATCTGGGTTAGGACAAACTAAACATAATTCACTGTTGATTTAGGGGTCTGTTAGTTGTCACATTTGACATTTCTATTGCTAAGTGTTGGCAGATTAAGAGAACATGCCACCCCGAAGCACAAATGATCGGGCTTTTTTGTCACCGTGTAGTACTGAGCTGGTCACCCCGCATGAGCTGGGTACACTCGTGCGAGTGTTTCTAGCTTCCATGTTATGCGATGGTGATCTATTGGATAGTAGTATAGTGATATCCTAGACTACTCCAATGATATAATGATGTAACTGTTTGATGGTTAGCTTATCTGTGCACAAAACAGTGTCGAAGGATTAGCTTAGCAGCAAATTTACGACCTTCATTTGTCTTGGAAAACTTACAAAACTTACAGCATTTTTTAGGTTCCCGCGAATTTACTGATATGGAATTAGGTGTTAAGTTTTATACACGGACCAATTCATACAATGCAATGACTTGGAATGTTAAGGAAAAGACTGAACTTATTGTACACTCGGTAAATTCCCTGTGGTCCTCATGAGCTCTTCTAGTTTGTCTCCTTGTACTTCCACTGTGGAGCCTGCAGCTTACTGCACCTGATTAATTGGTTGCAAGTCACTGTTCTAGCAGTAGCAGATGAGAAGGATAAAAGCCAGGGAATTCTGAAGACATGTACCAGCAACTCAACAAGAATGATTAAAGGCACACACATGCATGGGTATCAGAGTACATGGAAAAGGTAGCTCCCAACCAAAATCCATCGGTCGGCATTTCACAAGGAAACAACCAAAGCAAATGGAAGTCTTTATGAAAAGAAAGAAAGAAAGAGAAAGCAATGCCCAAAGAATCATCCCTGCCCCCAAATGGTTTACTTCTTGTGATTCTTTAGGCCACAGATTCCCCTGCATGGGGTAGGATTCACAGGGTTCAAATGCCCTGGCTTTGACATCACATGGTCGAGCACCCATGAGTACCCACACACCAATTCTCAAACACATATGTAAAAAAATAATTACTTCTAGGCATTGAAATTTTGCTGATAGTCCTCTACAGGCAAACCCTTCATCAGCTTAAACATTTACTCACCGACACATCTGGCCCAAATATACTGTACCCTACCCACCAGATGCAATTTTCTTCCAGGGAGGTAGGTCAAATTACCTACCTAGCAAGTTCACAGATTACAGGACCTTCAGTTGTTTAAGTCCTAGCTAGAATATGCATGCTAGTTAGAATGCATACAAGTAATTTTCATCTGGAAATGATGTCAGATGTGTAGTGAGGATCATTTACTAGTAGTTCTCATCTGACTCGGTTGCAGGTCTATTCTCTCTCTTGCTCTCATCTTATCCTGCCTCACCGGTCACCATTCGCAAGTGCCGAATTTCTTGTGACCATCCATGTTCATGTCCAGCTCACCGCATTAAGGCCAAAGACATTATATATTACACCAGCGCAAAAGGTGGCTCTCGGTGTTTGCCCTCCTCAACCACCAGCCCTACATATACATGCACACCACGTTCTCATCCTCATCATTCACCGGCAAATATCGCATATTTGCATATAGCCATATATCAAGCCTTTCATATTGGTTGCGACTGATAGTTTTTAGCTGAAAATAAATAGTAATGATTGAATAAATAGCTTTTAGAAGTAGGGGATGAGTGGTGGAGAAAATGTGAAAGAGATACGTGCGTGAGACGGGAATGAGAGGAGTGAGGCTCGTGATGCACGATTGACCCTCTACCTTATCCACGAAGAGAGACAGGAGCGAGAGAAGTGGATAAACCACTTTGGAAAATCAGATGTTCATATTGGCAGAAGCCAAAAATAAAAATCAATATGAATAGGCTCTATGCATCTGCAGTTTATGATCACATCTCCTCCTTACCTGTTTACCACTCAAGAATCAAGATGCTTGCCACCACTTTGTAGAATCTCATGATTTGGCCACCAAAATCTCATTTGCTTCTGTTCCTGGAGTGACTTCAGTAACTTGGTTGTTGCTATTTTCAGTAACTGTATATAACTACCACTGCCTTGTTCTGATCAGAAGAGTACTGAAGCCTGCAAAAAGCATTGATGCTTTTATTTTTGGGAGAACAAACAAACAAACAATGATGCTGTTGCTTGTTCTACCATTCTTTCCATAATGGTCTTGTACTCTACGGACATTTCTGACTGAAACTATCACTGACAATTTCAGACTGAAGACTGCTCTGTGCATTAATTCAGAGTTTTCAGGTTCTCTACCACCAGTTAACTGACGGTTTGTTTTGTTCCAACCGTGCAATCATGCATACATAATTTCAGAAGGGCAATCAAGAAACATGCCATGTTCTGACCAATAACCCAATCGTCTCCACCATGGCATCCCACGATGTCCAATCCATCCAATCCAAGTTACTACTTTCTTGAGGCGAATAATGTCCAGAAAGGAGAAAATAAAAGGGAAAGGGAAAGAAACAAACAAGGACATGCATGCAGTGTGATGTGAATGACATGCGCACAAGTTAGCATCGCTTAAACAATGGAAAAATACCAAAGCCGATCCATCTATCCATGATCCATCGAACAATGGCAAAATCCCAATAATCTGCTGACCCATCCATGCATGATCCCACCTAACTAATGCTCATTGTTTCACTGGGAACAATTAACACCTATGTACCAAGAACAGTAAAAAGAAAAGAAAAGAAAAGAAAAGAAGCCAAAGTAATTGACACCACCACAAGGACAAAAATAAAGAGCTCGATCATGAGTTCTGATCAGGCATTGATGCAGTGATGAGCTGCTACCGATCAGTCCTGGTCAGACTGTGAGCTGCTGCTGCTGCTGCTGCTTGTGGTGGCAGCCGGCGGCGGCGTCCTCCTGATCGGACGGGCCGCCGCAGCAGTGCAGCCTGGGGGTGTCCATGGGTGCCGGCTGCTCCAGGTAGGCCATCTCGCTCTGCAGCACGGCGCAGTAGGAGGCGAAGGCGGCAGGCGTGACGTTGAGGTCGAAGGCGATGCCGAAGAGGAAGTCCACCTCCAGGTAGTTCATCTCCATCAGGCTGATGCCTCCCACCCTCGCGAAGTAGGCGTTGTTGTAGCATCTGCACACATCGATCACCTCGATATATAAGAAGCAAATTCAGACTACTAATTCTGAAGCTACAGGTGTTGTCAACGGTGATTACGACGGATTGACAAACTTGGCAATGTTAGACGTAAACAGCTTGAACAAATCAGGTGGCTTTGGTACGAATGCTGAATTGACACTGGCTTAGTGCCATGCCGATTGGAAATAATAATAGGAAAGGAAAAAAGGATAACCAGATCCAGGGGCCATATGCCTGGCACACAGTGGAGTAGTGTGCTCGTGTGCCAATCACGTCACGCCAAAGCGGATCGATCACAAAGTCAGATCAAAGGCTACTGCAAACCACCTCAATTATGTGATCATGCTGCACTTTAACTACTGCTTTATCTTAGCAGATCGATTTAATTCGCCTGACTAAAACAAGAATGTGCGTAATGTAAGTGTTTATATATTTGTTTGAAAAGACTTTTTCTTTGTTGTTGTTCTCGTAGATTAAATTTGTAATTCAGCAACCCAACATGCCTGCCACCCTTGACATAAGCGGAATTCAACTTGATGAACTAGCCCACTATGAGCTGTTTTCCCTTGAATCAAGAACTTGTTAATCAATCCATGTATATGGGCAATTTATTCAGTCATTGGTGACGATTGATCATTAGCAATTCGATTAGTGTCTGTCTGTTGGTGGCGGTGCGTGTGTAAATGTGCAATGAATGAATGTATATATACGTACATGTCGTCGACGAACTTGACGGCGGTGAGGACGGAGGTGATGAGGAGACGGTGGACGTTGAAGGAGTCGACGGCGAGCGCGGGGCGGCGGCGCAGGAAGCGGTCGAGGTAGATGTACGCGACGACGTAGCAGGACGGGCTGCAGTTGGCGAAGCGGAAGATGCGCTCCAGGTACCCGCCGATGGATATCGCCGGCTTGGTCAGCCCCTGGAACGCCGACACCGCCAGCCTCCCCCCTCCCCCTCCGTCCACGGCCGCCGCCGAGTCGTTCCGCTCCGCCACGCGCTGCAGCAGCGGCGACAGGATCGACACCACGCGGGGCACCGCCTCCTCCGCCGTCGTCATCTGCCACTTCGATCGTTTCTTGATGTCTAGGACGTGCTACGTAGAAGAAGAAGAAGAAGAAGAAGAAGACTACTAAGCGGGAGCTTGTGGAGGAGGCGAGATGGTGGCGGTTATAAAGCGAGGGAAAACACAAGGAAAGGACGTCGTTAAAAAACAAAGATTGGGCTTGCTAGTTGGCATGATTAGTTTCCTCTCTCTCTCTCTTTTTTTTCCTTCTCACCTTTAAAGATGATGAATGAATGGAAGGAAGGTCACTTTAATTTTCTCACCTGTACAGATGGATCTGTCGGCTGCAACACTCGCTATACATCAACGTAGTGGTACTTGCGGTGAAACCATCTGAATTCATCTGAAGAGAGAAACCATCTGAATCTTGCAGCAGAATTCATGTGTGCTAAGCACGAGCTATGTATGTATGCTAGCTACAAGCCGTACTTGTCTCTCGTGTATAGAGGACGAGCTATGTATGTATGTATGTATGTATGTATGTATGTATGTATGTATGTATGTATGTATGTATGTATGTATGTATGTATGTATGTATGTATGTATGTATGTATGTATGTATGTATGTATGTATGTATGTATGTATGTATGTATGTATGTATGTATGTATGTATGTATGTATGTATGTATGTATGTATGTATGCATTGGCATTGGTTGAAAGATTGATTAACCGCAGAGGCAGAGAGGGGGGGAGCAGACCACTTTGAGAGCTAACCTGAAATTCTCACGATGTTCGTGTCATTTTCGAGCTGTTAGGCAGAGGACCAATCGATCACCGTAATCCAATTCGGCGAAAATTAGGTGTTTCGCAGTTTCATCGGCTACGACTTTGGGCGTTTCGCACGCAGATTTCATTCGTATTAGTACAACCGGCTGAGTTCTCAACTTGGGGGAAAGTATTCTGCTCGCTAATGATGAGGCGTTTGAAACGGTAATTAATTCAGGTATACGTTTCCTACTTTTACGTTCTCATGGATTCGGTGTTGATCAGTCAGTCAATTTGTCAGTGTCAACTTCGGCCTACATAGCACTAGCACTCTAGCAGGCCTTATACATCCTGAACAATACTACCTATATTAAACCTGGTATTCCCGGCCTTCCTCCGCGCCATATTATCCGCTTTGCAAACCAGTCCTCCGAGTTAACCGAAATCATTCCAACGCCCTTCGTTCGCTACTGTCCATATATAGGGCCTGTTTGGGACTGCTCTGCTCCCACTTTTGCAGCTCCACTCCTAAACTACCCAGCCAAACAGGTCCAGCTCCAGAAACTCCACTCCAAGAAAAAGGTGGAGTTGAGGGCCAACTCCACGTTTTTCCTGGAGCTCCTCAAGAGGTACTCCAGAAACCTGCGTTTTGTATCTTCTCGTGGAGTTGAAGGGTAATTACCTACCACTGCCATTACACAATCTTCCCTTCGTACCGATTCATCAATTTCTTTTCTTCTCCTCCCCACCCACCCGCACGACGCCTCTCCTCCCCACCCACCCGCGCCGCTCCTCTCGTCCGCCCCCGACCCGCGCCGCTCCTCTCCTCCGCCGCCCCCACCCGCGCCGCTCCTCTCATCCGCCCCCTCCCGCGCCGCTCCTCTCCTCCGCTCCTAATTCCCCTTGCCTTCTCTCCTCCGATGGGTGCGCCGCCGAGCAGAGAGGAAACCTATTCCTCCTACCCCAAATCCGACGCCGACCAGCCGGAGACCTCCCGATCGGAACAAGGAGGAGAGGATGCTCGTCGGCCGCCGGTGCCTCTGCGCCAGCAGCTGATGGGGGGCCTGTCGCGCCGACGATCTCCTCAGGCCGCTCCTCACCCTTCTCATGCGCCGCCGACGACGACCGCTTCATCTCCCACCTCTCCCAGGTAAGGTTCCTTCTTCTTCGATTGTTTCTTTTATACAAGAGGAAAGAAGAAGAAAAGTAGTGATGTATCGATCCATCTATCGATTGATTCTTTTGCCTCGTCGGTGCAGCACTTCCAGGTGTCGGAGGTCGGCATGCTGGCCAGGTGCCTCTGTGCTCCCCTCGTCTCTGCGCGTTGGCAAGGTCGACCGCCATGACCCCCTCCTCTGCCCAACAACCATCAGGTAGGCACGCTCAAACATGCTTTCCTTTCTTTTGCCAACTTCATCTACTGGATTCGATTTGATTCAATTGGATGCTTTCGATTTATCTATCCAGCGATCAAAGGAAAAAAATCACATGAACTAATTTCTTGTAGATTGTATATTTTGTAGACCTTCACATAATTGTTATGCACAATCACATGAAATGATTAATTAAAATCAAGTTTACAAACTATTCATGCTGCATCTTCCTTCACATCACTACTTCTTAACTTGTATACTCTCCTCAGGTGCAGCTAGCCTTTACTTGTTATACAGGTTGGCTAGTCAATCTAATGTTGCTTCACATTGATTATGCAATTAAAATCTCATTGCAACATCGCTGTTTGCTATACTAGCCTTCTGCATTCAATGTCATGTGGCTTATCTGCCCTTGGTCTATTTCATAGGTGAACAAGCATGTTGGTGTCCATCTGAACGACAAATTTTTTAGTTCGTCTTATGGTGTCAATGTGATTGGAAGTGGGATTGCAACCATGGAGATAGGCTCGGAGGATGAGGTTTCTAGCGGAGATGATGCTCATAAGACGTTTGTGGAATATGATTATACCTGCGACAATTGTGATTAGCAGCATTTTCAGAGAATGTAGTTTGCAACAGTCTGGCACAAGAAAAGGAGCATTATCAACTAGCTACGAAATGCCATAATATTTTGAACGGCAGTTGTAATAGGCTATATGCTTTAGGCAATGTGATCCTCTGTATGCAGCCTGTTTGCTATGATTTCTCTGCCCTGCCGAAAGGTTTATTTGGTTGGCAAATGTAATTAGTTGTCTGTACTGTATTTTACTTTGACAAACTAGAGGCCGGTTTTTGGTCATTTGCTCTATGTGGCTTAATCACTCTTTGTTCATAATATATAGTATTATTTCTTTTAGAAGATTAAAGCTGGTATTCCAAAGCTGCTGCGCAAGAAAATAGTGGCCAGTTTATTGGCCTTTTTTGTGTTGTGTGTTCATGCTAGGTGTCCTCTAAGCTTTACAACTTTCTGTAGCTTCTGAAGGTGGTGTGTTGTACAGAGTAAAATATACCTCTTCTAATCTGGTTGGATGGCATAGTTGTACAAATGCTTGTCGGGTGATAAGAGTTTTGAGTGTGTTTTCTTATATTGTATAAATTCTTAGTCGGATCTTTATTTATGTTCAAGCAGTCCCAAATTAATTGCGATTATAATATTTTACATCATATTTCAATTGACAACAAAAAAAATTCAATTACATATGCTCCGCATATATCAAAACATACACCAAACATCATTCAGGGGCACATTGGACCTTTCTCAGGGAAACCTCACATTCCTGAAGCTGGAGCTAGCTGAGTGCCAAACAGGACCATATAATCACCCCACCAGCAAGATACATCGCCTCAACGCCCAGCTCCATGTGTTATTGTGAAAAGACCCTCGATTTCTCATGCAAAGCCCCCACCAATTGTTAGCTCTTTTACTTTAGTCCACCTAGCAGGTAGCGCGATGGTATTTTTTTGTGAAAACCCCCTAGGTTTTCCAAAATGGCGTACAGATCCTCAATTTTTTCCGTGGGTTTCTCGTTATTATGTATGGGTCTTTTTTGCGGAAAGACCCCCCACTTTTTGCGGAAATACGTGTGGGTTGTTGATTTCTCATGAGAGGCCCTTCTTTACGTGATAAAACCCTGCGATTTTCTTGAAATTACATACAGGTCCTTGGTTTTTACCTCAGGTTTTTGAAATTACGCATGAGCCCTCGGTTTTCGCAGCGAGGCCCTCCTTTTACGTGATAAAGCCTCGTGTGTGTTTTTTCCAGAATTACGTACGGGCCCTTGGTTCTTCTAGAAAAAACCTTCGTTTTTTCCTGAATTATATACATGCTTTTGATTTTTTTAAGTCTCTCACAAACTATCGGCTCTTTTACTTCTATCTGCACGGTGCGTGCATCGGGCGCAGATTCTCTGACGTAACGTCAGGTGACGTTGGGTCACTGACGTGTGGGTCCATGGCTCGTGGGGCCCACGCGTCAGTAATCCAACGTCACCTGATTTACGTCAGAGAATCCGGGCGGGCGTGCATCGTGCTACCGCTCCTGGTATTTATAGAGACAAGGAATCCGGCAACATGAGTATATGTGTCAGGCAAGTCTAGCGTAGCGTCTCTTAAAAAGAAGGGTCTAGTGTAATGCATGGAGGGTATAAACCGCATCAGATGAGCAGTATATTTCTTTTTTCTTTTCGACAATGTGAGCAGTATATTTCAGAAAGGAAGATATGACATGTTTGTGTGGAACAGACATCTGATTCGGCCACGGAGAGACAGCTAGGCTGGTGATGCTGCATGGTATCACAGAACATGTTGCTCATCACGTCGACAAGCACGCATACATGTGACTCCAGCATCCATCAGCTGTTTTTCTCTCTCTTCTTAATTTTATCTTGCCACAAGAAAATTAAAAAAAGAGAGATAGACCTACGTACGTACTGTACTATTTTTATTGTTCATCCAGAATAAAGGAGCTAGCATATGGATGGATAGATGGATGAGTTAATTGCTAGTTGTAGAGGAAGGAATATGCCCACAAGACGGCACATGAGCGACAGACACCTTGGCACGTTACAGTGTTCATGTGTCTCCTCTCCTGGGCCTCGTCCAGCGTGATCAGGTCTTCCTCGCAATTGCTTGCCCCTTTCCAGATTTAAGAACCGATTTTATGGGATCCGTGGTCCAGCTCCCTAGTGCCTCATCCATGTGAGAGGGCCGGGTTTAATTTAATTATATATCCTACTTAATTAAGCTAGAAAAGCTAGCTAGCTTCTTCGTTCACTGATAATAAACTAGCGATCTTATGCAAAAGCCTGATCATGCATGCTGCATTACATCCTCAGAGGCTAATCATCAGGTTCAAGCAAAGGATTTAAATTTCTCCTTTTCTAAAGACGGTGAGAAAGTTAGAGAGAGAAACTAACGAATTAGAGGCTGTCTTGCATATATGTATGACAGACTGATCCCATGATTCCATCTACGCTATGCACTTAGTGTATGTATATATGTATGTGCGTACGTATATATGTATGCACCAACCCATCTTATGATCTTATCCGAGATATCGTATGATGACAGAGGCACGCCTGCATCTACCTGTATGACACTACCTGCAAGTCACTCCAAGTAGCCAAGCATTACTTGCTTGCCGTCCTCGCTGCGCTGTCTTTGTTTGTTCCTACTGTCCAGGCTCAAAAATGGAGCGCGGGTGGTAACGATAAATTCATCTGGTTTACACACTAGATAGAGGAAATTAAACCTTCACGCAGTCAATCCCCAGACGGAGACGCACCTCATAGCCGTCCGATCATGATGGCATGCCGTCCAACAATCCGGAGAGAATGGTGAGGTTGCTACGAACGAAAGGGCAAATGGAGCAGGTAATTTTTGTCCAACCGACCGAAATCTTACAAAGTGAATACGGAAGATGTAAATAGATATTCGACACTATCCGTGTCCGACTTCGAGAAAAAAATATGAAATAGGGATATAGAGTGAGTGATATCCGTCCGTATATAAACGGATTGCCACATCTAAATATGCGGGGAATAATAATTGTTCTTCCTTCGACATCTCGGTGATTAGTCTCTTTGTGTTCGCTTTGATTGCACCTCATTACCCAAAGTTCTGTGCAAAAAAGCATATAATTTCCGTCCTACCAACCGTCCGAAGCCTTATGGAATAAATGCGGAATAGAGAAATGAGTATCCGGTATTATTCATGTCAAACTCTGACTCTAAGAAAAATATGAAATAAAATACATACTAAGCAATATCCAACCGTATCCATTTGGATTGCTACCCTATGACCTCATCCATGGCCTCTGGAAAGTCAACCCATGATCCACAAACAACCCATTAGTGCTCCAATCCACTGAAGGCCCATCTACCGAACCGGCCACCCGTTTGCAGCCCACAGGAGCCCACAAGTTTTAGGGTTAGGATGACACGAGAGAGAGAGACCGACCCAGTGTCGGTGGGCGGGCCTCACGTGCCGTGCTGTCTAGCCGGGCCGGGCCCTTATATATGAGAGAGAAACCCTGCCTAGAGTTTCTCCCTTCCCCCACGCCGCCGACCAAAGCAAACCAGGAAAAAAAAGCTAGAAGCGAGCAGCCTCTCCTCAAGCTAGCAATGGCAACGGAGCAGACCTTCATCATGATCAAGCCCGACGGCGTCCAGAGGGGCCTCGTAAGCACCACCATCTCTTCTCCCCTCCTCTTCTCTTCCATCGATTCAGTGTTCTGTGCTGCTTGGCTTTGCTAGGTACTAGCTAGGGTTAACATCTGTGTCTCCATCTCTTGTTTGCTCAGATTGGTGAGGTCATCAGCCGCTTCGAGAAGAAGGGCTTCTACCTCAAAGGTAACCTGCCGTTCCGCTCGTGCTTGCATTAGGCTGCGAAATAGCTTCTTTCTGAAATAAAAGGTCGAAACTTTGTAACTGAAAGATGGGTGCTTTGATGGAAAACGGAATTGCTTGTGTCAAGTTTCCTGATCTGTTACTAAAAATTAGATTTTTTTTTTGCTGTACAAAAACAAAGTTTCTTTAATCTGCGGATTCAAATTGTTGCTTATTTGACGATTTGTGCACAAGCTGTTGTGTGGGTGATGATTTATTGCTGATTTGCGGACTGGCCATGCAGCCATGAAGCTTCTGAATGTGGAGAAGTCTTTCGCTGAGAAGCACTACGCCGATCTGTCGTCCAAGCCCTTCTTCGCGGGGCTCGTGGAGTACATCGTCTCTGGCCCCGTGGTCGCCATGGTCTGGGAGGGCAAGAGCGTTGTCTCCACTGGCCGCAAGCTCGTCGGCGCCACCAACCCCCTGGCTGCCGAGCCCGGCACTATCCGTGGTGACTTCGCCGTCGACATTGGCAGGTCAGATTTCACCCCGTAATAAGTTACAACTAGCCATTTGGTTCGGTTCGTCTGTCGGTGGTCAATGTTATTGAGTTGCATCGTCCAATGCTTATGCTTAATCTTTATCTGGGCATATGTCACTGTGGCTGTGAAATCTAATTGGAAATTCCACACTGTATAGTCACTATCATGTAAGGAAATCCTTTACAGTAATATATGCTAAAATGCTTTATTTTCAAAGTTTATGCTAGAATGCTTGCAGCGAAATGACTAACTAACTTAGCTAATGAATTTCAGAAGGATAAGACCTGCAGCACAAACTATTTGTTTTGTTGTGTAGTCAAATTAAATCTTGTTTCATCATGTGATCTGTCCATTGGCCTTTTGGGGCCTGTCGAGAGAGCTTGGTGGGCTCCCAGTTCATTAGTTCCTTCTCTAGCTTAGCACAATGAAAGCATCTGATAGGGGCATATTATTTGCTTCTCTGCCCTTTAAGCAGTACGTGAATATCCAATTCATATCTCATAATTGCAACCTTGCTGTGCTCTTCTAGCAACTAGTATCTTATTGTCCGCATTGTGCCATCCATTGTTCACACTATAGGGGTCCATCGTGGGACAGCACATGTGGCACATGGTCACTAAATATGCACCTTGTACTCATTCTGAATCTGATCCTGGGTCCAGAAAAACTTGCTTTCTTTTTTGAACGTAAGTGCGCTCTACCCTACCCATGTTTTGATGGCCCATTTAACGCGTCATGACTTAGCCTGATGAAAAATAATCCAGGGGGCTGGTATCTGACTCCTGTTGTTTATGGGTAGATTCTTTTAGGCTGTGGCTTATGGTTGAACTTTTTGAATCCGTGCTATTCGTGAGAGGCAGGACGCAGAGGAAAATAGCAGCATATGATTTTGGCTAGTACAGTTGAACTCAATACAGTTTGTACTATAATTTATCTGTAGACCCTGCCTTGGAAAAACGTACTGTTTTAAAGTGTGTTACTGTAGCAAATGGCATGAGCCAAAAGCTGAAGTGCAAACGAACCCGCCCTATTTAAGGATATGAGTATGACTAGAGCAATCAAATGATGTTTTATAGTCATTCCCATTTAACTATTGTATGATGTAGTACGCATTTGAGTGCACATTTGTTCATGGCCCAAGATCTCTTATGCAGTATTAGCCTTTTGCTCTCTCTCTCTCTCTCTCTTTTGGTATTCATATAGTTTTTCTATCTAGACAAATCCTGAAAGATTTTATTGTACCATCCAGGAATGTCATTCATGGAAGCGACTCAATTGAGAATGCTAGGAAGGAGATTGCCCTGTGGTTCCCTGAGGGCATCGCCGAATGGAGGAGCAACCAACACCCATGGATCTATGAGGCCTAAATATGCCTGTCACTATGAGCCTCGAGGGCTTCAGAATGGATGTCATTTGCTGTGCTATTACCTGGTATTTATAGTTTTTGAGTATTGAGATCAAGTATCTCAGAACCTTGTGTGTGAACTGAAATTTTCTTATAGCATGCATTACCTGTTGCTCGTGATATTTAATATGGTATTGCTATTATAGTATTATCTGAGCCGCATTGCATGGTTTAATTTAGCTTTATCGTTTTATTTCTGGCTAAAGGTTTTGAGTTAAATCTCTCCATAACATTCTCATGTAACCGGTTGCCAATGACGAAGGATCAGCTCTTGAACTGTTCATGAATATATGAATTAAAAATACTTTAGGAATGAAATCGTAGCTACCTCGCTTTATTTTGTTAGATGTTCTTAGGTTAAAGTTCAGAATATATTGGAAAGGTAAATAATTTCCATCATGAATCGAAGAGCTCACTGCATTTCCTGCTGTGTTACCATCGTTTGGATGAATTCACTCAGAAATATCAAAAGTCTTTATACCACAATCGAATGGTTTATATTACGTTCCAAGCCTGCCAAGGTGCTTTGTACACGATCATCGCCAAGTGTCATGGTATGGTAAGGTGGTTTGTACACACAATCATCGGCAAGAGCCATGGTATAGCTCTCCTTACAGAGTTACGGTCGTTGGATTGAGACGAAACAAAGCTAGGAAAAATAGTAGTAAAATTTGGCTGTGATTCATACTTATTCAGGCACCGCTCTCATGTAGCGGGCTGGTCCAAACTCGCCTTTCATCCGTAGCAACGGATTGGGTCGTTGCAACCCTTGGATGCAGACTGCCTGAAGCCGAAGCGACCGCCCTTCTCGAGGTACTGCTGGTGGTACTCCTCTGCCCTGTAGAACCTCTTTGCAGGGAGGATTTCAGTAACAATCTTCCGATTCAGAAGCTTCTGCTGCTTCTCTAGGGATTCTCTTGCCGCCTTCTCCTGCTCCGGGGTGTAGTAGTAGATCCCTGACCTGTACTGGGTCCCAACATCATTGCCCTGCATGCAAAGAGTTAAGAATGTATGTGATTAGAAACTTCAGTCCTGTTAAACAACTGCTGAAAGCAAACAAATATCTTGACAGTCTATTCAGCTGTGTTGAAATAACTTTCACTAAATAACTTGTTCAGTCCAGTCCTCTACTAAGCTAGTTTGCACTGTTTTCTGGGACTAACATCCTTCCATAAATCAGAAGTAGGATGGAATTTGTGTCAACACAAGCGCATCAACCAATATAGCCAATCAAGACGCAAGGTACATACAGTAATATGTATACTACAGCGATGTTTCTCCTGGACAGTTTTATCACACCCTTCAGAGGAGTGCTACTGCTAAGGTACAGACACTGATACAGGAGTACTTGTTAACGCAACTGTAATACTGAGTGCTAAAGCTCAAGCTCTTGGCTGCTCCTCCCAAAACTAGTTTGGAAATTGGTACAGATTCATGGTGTGGTGGGGTTTGCTCAAACTGTAGCTGGGAGGGACGGTGCAATTTTGTGGTTCAACATAACTGAGTCTGACCTGGACTGGACTGGCTCATCCCACCTACAACCACAAGAGAAGCAATGCCCACGGACCTGCCTGCATCCACTCCCACCACCACCAGCCACGACCTTTTTTTTTTGTGTCACACTCTACAAGCATGCTTGGCTCATTGCCGGCCAGGAGTCAAGAGTAGGGCTACGGTACACCGTACACTCGGTACTGTTATCCAAAATTGCCTAAAACAACATACGGCCATGGGGCTCCTTAGGTTGCCAAGGAACTCAACGATGCATTACATTTTTTTTTTGATGCGCGGGTTGAAAAGCTGGACGCTGCAGGACTGCTGAGCCTATGCCGCAGTATTCCCAGTTCTTGCTGTCCGCGACAGAAGGCACGAAGAGCACAAACGTCGCTTTGGCCGAGTGGTTAAGGCGTGTGCATGGGGTTTCCCCGAGAGAGTTGGGATCTCTCAGGCGACGAAATTTCCCGTTTCTTTTCCGATTTTATGGGATCCCTGGTCCAGCTCCCTAGTGCCTCATCCATGTGAGAGCGGTTTAATTTAATTATCCTACTTAATTAAGCTAGAAAAGCTAGCTAGCTTCTTCGTTCCCCGAGAGTAAACTAGTGATCTTACGCACAAAGCCTGATCATGCATGCTGCATTACATCCTCAGAGGCTAATCATCAGGTCCAAGCAAAGGATTTAAATTTCTCCTTTTGTAAAGACGGTGAGAAAGTTAGAGGGAGAAATTAACGAATTAGAGGCTGTCTTGCATATATGTATGACAGACTGATCCCATGATTCCATCTATGCTATGCACTTAGTGTATGTATGTATGTGCGTACGTATATATGTATGCACCAACCCATCTTATGATCTTATCCGAGATTCATATGATGACAGAGGCACGCCTGCATCTACCTGTATGACACTACCTACAAGTCACTCCAAGTAGCAAGCATTACTTGCTTGCCGTCCTCGCTGCGCTGTCTTTGTTTGTTCCTACTGTCCATGTCCGATTTCGAGAAAAAAATATGAAATAGGATATAGAGTGAGTGATATCCGTCCGTATATGTTTATATGTCAAGTGATATGAAGTAGTCTGTTGTGATTTCACTTAGAAACAAAATAACATATAAACGGATTGCCACATCTAAATATGCGGGGAATACTAATTGTTTTTCCTTCGACATCTCGGTGATTAGCTCTTTATGTTCGCTTTGATTGCACCTCATTGCCCAAAGTTTTATGCAAAAAAGCAAATAATTTCCATCCTACCAACTGTCAGAGGGCTTATGGAATGAATACGGAATAGAGTAATGAATACGGAATAGAGAAATAAGTATCCGATATTATCCGTGTCAGATTCCGACTCTAAAAACATACATAATAAATGATACACATCCGTATCCGTTTTGATTGCAACCCTACGACATCATCCATGGCCTCTGGAAAGTCAACCCATGATCCACGAACAACCCATTAGTGCTCCAATAGAGGCCGACTAAAGGCCCATCAACCGAACCGGCCTCCCGTTTGCAGCCCACAGGAGCCCACAAGTTTTAGGGTTAGGATGACACGAGAGAGAGAGAGACCCGGTGTCGGTGGGCGGGCCTCACGTGCCGTGCTGTCTAGCCGGGCCGGGCCGGGCCGTTATATATGAGAGAGAAACCCTACTAAAGTTTCTCCCTTCTCCCAACGCCGCCGACCAAAGCAAAGCAGGAAAAAAAAACTAGAAGCGAGCAGCCTCTCCTCAAGCTAGCAATGGCGACGGAGCAGACCTTCATCATGATCAAGCCCGACGGCGTCCAGAGGGGCCTCGTAAGCACCACCATCTCTTCTCCCCTCCTCTTCTCTTCCATCGATTCAGTGTTCTGTGCTGCTTTGCTTTGCTAGGTCCTAGCTAGGGTTAACATCTGTGTCTCCATCTCTTGTTTGCTCAGATTGGTGAGGTCATCAGCCGCTTCGAGAAGAAGGGCTTCTACCTCAAAGGTAACCCGCCGTTCCGCTCGTGCTTGCATTAGGCTGTGAAATAGCTTCTTTCTGAAATAAAAGGTCGAAACTTTGTAACTGAAAGATGGGTGCTTTGATGGAAAACGGAATTGCTTGTGTCAAGTTTCCTGATCTGTTACTAAAAATTAGATTTTTTTTGCTGTACAACAACCAAGTTTCTTTAATCTGCGGATTCAAATTGTTGCTTATTTGACGATTTGTGCACAAGCTGTTGTGTGGGTGATGATTTATTGCTGATTTGCGGACTGGACATGCAGCCATGAAGCTTGTGAACGTGGAGAAGTCTTTCGCTGAGAAGCACTACGCCGATCTGTCGTCCAAGCCCTTCTTCGCGGGGCTCGTGGAGTACATCATCTCTGGCCCCGTGGTCGCCATGGTCTGGGAGGGCAAGAGCGTTGTCTCCACTGGCCGCAAGCTCGTCGGCGCCACCAACCCCCTGGCTGCCGAGCCCGGCACCATCCGTGGTGACTTCGCCGTCGACATTGGCAGGTCAGATTTCACTCCGTAATAAGTTACAACTAGCCTTTTGGTTCGGTTCGTCTGTCGGTGGTCAATGTTATTGAGTTGCATCGTCCAATGCTTATGCTTAATCTTTATCTGGGCATATGCCACTGTGGCTGTGAAATCCAATTGGAAATTCCACACTGTATAGTCACTATCATGTAAGGAAATCCTTTACAGTAATATATGCTAAAATGCTTTATTTTCAAAGTTTATGCTAGAATGCTTGCAGCGAAATGACTAACTAATTTAACTAATGAATTTCAGAAGGATAAGACCTGCAGCACAAACTATTTGTTTTGTTGTGTAGTCAAATTAAATCTTGTTTCATCATGTGATCTGTCCATTGGCCTTTTAGGGCCTGTCGAGAGAGCTTGGTGGGCTCCCAGTTCATTAGTTCCTTCTCTAGCTTAGCACAATGAAAGCATCTGAAAGGGGCATATTATTTGCTTCTCTGCCCTTTAAGCAGTACGTGAATATCCAATTCATATCTCATAATTGCAACCTTGCTGTGTGCTCCTAGCAACTAGTATCTTATTGTCTGCATTGTGCCATCCATTATTCACACTATAGGGGTCCATCGTGGGACAGCACATGTGGCACATGGTCACTAGATATGCACCTTGTACTCATTCTGAATCTGATCCGGGGTCCAGAAAAATTTGCTTTCTTTTTTGAACGTAAGTGCGCTCTACCCTACCCATGTTTTGATGGCCCATTTAACGCGTCATGACTTAGCCTGATGAAAATAATCAGGGGGACTGGTATCTGATTCCTGTTGTTTATGGATAGATTCTTTTAGACTGTGGCTTATGGTTGAACTTTTTGAATCCGTGCTATTCGTGAGAGGCAGGACGCAGAGGAAAATAGCCGTATATGATTTTGGCTAGTACAGTTTGTACTATAATTTATCTGTAGACATCGCCTTGAAAAAACACACCGTTTTAAAGCATGTTACTGTAGCAAATGGCATGAGCCAAAAGCTGAAGTGCAAACGAACCCACCCTATTTAAGGATATGAGTATGACTAAAGCAATCAAATGATGTTTTATAGTCATTCCCATTTAACTATTGTATGATGTAGTACGCATTTGAGTGCACATTTGTTCATGGCCCAAGATCTCTTATGCAGTATTAGCCTTTTGCTCTCTCTCTCTCTCTTGGTATTCATATAGTTTTTCTATCTAGACAAATTCTGAAAGATTTTATTGTACCATCCAGGAATGTCATTCATGGAAGCGACTCAATTGAGAATTCTAGGAAGGAGATTGCCCTGTGGTTCCCTGAGGGCATTGCCGAATGGAGGAGCAACCAACACCCCTGGATCTATGAGGCCTAAATATGCCTGTCACTATGAGCCTCGAGGGCTTCAGAATGAATGGCATTTGCTGTGCTATTACCTGGTATTTATAGTTTTTGAGTATTGAGATCAGTATCTCAGAACCTTGTGTGTGAACTGAAATTTTCTTCTAAGCTTGCATGCTATGCATGCATCACCTGTTGCTCTTGATATTTAATGTGGTATTGCTATTATCTGAGCCGCACTGCATGGTTTAATTTAGCATTATCGTTTTATTTCTGGCTAAAGGTTTTGAGTTAAATCTCTCCATTACATTCTCATGTAACCGGTTGCCAATGACGAAGGTTCAGCTCTTGAACTGTTCATGAATATATGAATAGAAAATACTTTAGGAATGAAATCGAAGCTACATCGCTTTATTTTGTTAGGATGTTCTTAGGTGAAAGTTCAGAATATATTGGAAAGGTAAATAATTTCCATCATGAATCGAAGAGCTCACTGCATCTCCTGCTGTGTTACCATCGTTTGGATGAATTCACTCAGAAATATCAAAAGTTTTTTGATACCACAATCGAATGGTTTATATTACGTTCCAAGCCTGCCAAGGTGCTTTGTACACGATCATCGCCAAGTGTCATGGTATGCTAAGGTGGTTTATACACACAATCATCGGCAAGAGCCATGGTATAGCTCTCCTTACAGAGTTACGGTCGTTGGATTGAGACGAAACAAAGCTAGGAAAAATAGTAGTAAAATTTGGCTGTGATTCATCCTTATTCAGGCACCGCTCTCATGTAGCGGGCTGGTCCAAACTCGCCTTTCATCCGTAGCAACGGATTGGGTCGTTGCAACCCTTGGTTGCAGACTGCCTGAAGCCGAAGCGACCGCCCTTCTCGAGGTACTGCTGGTGGTACTCCTCTGCCCTGTAGAACCTCTTTGCAGGGAGGATTTCGGTAACAATCTTCCGATTCAGAAGCTTCTGCTGCTTCTCTAGGGATTCTCTTGCCGCCTTCTCCTGCTCCGGGGTGTAGTAGTAGATCCCTGACCTGTACTGGGTCCCAACATCATTGCCCTGGATGTAAAGAGTTAAGAATGTATGTGATTAGAAACTTCAGTCCTGTTAAACAACTGCTTGAAGCAAACAAGTATCTTGACAGTTTATTCAGCTGTGTAGAAATAACTTTCACTAAAGAACTTGTTCAGTCCAGTCCTCTACTAAGCTAGTTTGCATTGTTTGCTGGGACTAACATCCTTTCATAAATCAGAAGTAGAATGGAATTTGTGTCAACACACGGGCATCAACCAATATAGCCAATCAAGACGCAAGGTACATACAGTAATATGTATACCACAGCGATGTTTCTCCTGGACAGTTTTATCACACCCTTCAGAGGAGTGCTACTGCTAAGGTACAGACACTGATACAGGAGTATTTGTTAACGCAACTGTAATACTCAGTGCTAAAGCTCAAGCTCTTGGCTGCTCCTCCCAAAACTAGTTTGGAAATTGGTACAGATTCATGGTGTGGTGGGGTTTGCTCAAACTGTATTCCTGGGAGGGATGGTGCAATTTTGTGAGTCTGACCTGAACTGGACTGGCTCATCCCACCTACAACCACAAGAGAAGCAATGCCCACGGATCTGCCTGCATCCACTCCCACCACCACCAGCCACAACCTTTTGTTAGTGTCACACTCTACAAGCATGCTTGGCTCATTGCCGGCCAGGAGTCAAGAGTAGGGCTACGGTACACCGTACACTCGGTACTGTTATCCAAAATTGCCTACAAAAATATACGGCCAAGAGGCTCCTTAGGTTGCCAAGGAACTCAAGGATGCATTACATTTTTTTGATGCGCAGGTTGAAAAGCTGCATGCTGCAGGACTGCTGAGCTTATGCCGCAGTATTCCCAGTTCTTGCTGTCCGCGACAGAAGGCACGAAGAGCACAAACGTCGCTTTGGCCGAGTGGTTAAGGCGTGTACATGGGGTTTCCCCGAGAGAGTTGGGATCTCTCAGGCGACGAAATTTCCCGTTTCTTTTTCGATTTTTATCTGAATTTTGCAATAGAATCGATCTGTTCTAGTGCCTAGCTAGTGGGTACTCAAATTACAGCAAACTGTGTCTAATCCAGCAATTCCCCAAAGCTCCCCTCAAATCAAAGCGCGCTTCAACTTAAGTGGGTGAATTGGGCTGGCATCACTGACCTGGCGGTTGGGTGTGGTGGGGTCGTGGCGCGCCCAGAAGACGTCAAGGAGGTCGTCGTACTTGCCGGCGGCGGGGTCGTACTGGACGCGGACGACCTCGTTGTGGTTGGTGGCGCCGGTGCAGACGTCCTCGTAGGACGGGTCATGGAGGTTGCCCTGGCTGTACCCCACCTCGGTGCGCGTGACCCCGGGCACGCGCTGGAACGCCAGCTCCACGCCCCAGAAGCACCCGGCCCCGAACTGCGCGAACTCGTTCCCGGCGCTGGCCGGTCCTCGTCGGGCCCCTGCGCCAGCGCCGCCGACGCCTCCGACGCGCGCGGGCTGCCGCCCAGCCCCAGCTTCCCCAGCCAGCTCATCGCCGCGAAACCGCTGCTGCTCGGCGTTGGGGCTGTGGGGGAGAGGAAGTGCACGAGGCCGCGGCGGCGGTGGTGGGGCGTGGCTCTCTGTAGGAGGCCGCAGCCGCCGCCGAGACAAGAGGCGTGGAGGAGAGGGGAGGGGAGGAGGGGAGGCATCGAGCGAGCCGAGGCGAGGATGATTCCTTACCCTTTTCTGTGGCGGCGCGGCCCAGAAGCTTCCTCGCCCGCCCGCTTGCTGGCCTTTCCACGTCGCGTCGCTTCTGATCCCGTCCGGGATTATTCAGCGCCTGTTTGTGTTTGAGATTTTAAAATTGCCATTAATTTTGTGAATTTGAAATGGATAAAAAATCATTAGCTCCCTAAGTTACCATACATAATTTTAACATATTACCGGTCTAAGATAAAAAAAATCACACTAATTTTGTGAATTTGAAAAGGTTCTAAAATGTCACCCTTGGTTGCATTATAAATTACCATATGCAGTTCTAGCAAAATTACCAGCAGATTTATTTAAAAAGTTTTTAAAAACTACCATAAGTTGCACCCTAGGGCGCTACTATGAGCGTTATATCTCTAGGGTGTGACCCCTCCTTGTGGGTAATTCTCATAGTTGTAAAGGATTGCGCTTTCAATTTAAAAGGTCAGAATAACAAAATCATCACCAGAGGATGCACTTTGATCCGTTCAAAATTTCGCGTGCGTTGGACACTAAATTACATGTATAGTTGTACCAAACTACCATAGAAAGTTCAAAATTGTTTTTTAATCAGAAAGGTATTAGAGTTATCATCAGCTACACCTAAGTTATCATATGTATTTTTAACAAATTGCTAATTTAAGTTGAAGTTCACCATCAGTCTTATGAGATTGACAAAGTTCAAAAATACCATGAGTTGACTCCAAGTTAACTTCAACAATTTTAACAAATGTTCAACCAAAAATTCAAAATTACCCTCATTTTTTATGAGTTTGAAAGGATTCAAGAATTACCATTGGTTGCACCTAAACTATCCTTTGTTGTTTTTTTAAAAAAATTATCACACTAGATAAAAATTACCATCAGTTTTTCTAAGTTTTAACAAAAAAAGTTCAAATTTTACCATCGATTGCACTCCTAAGTTACCATGCACAGTTTCAAAAATCCTAAAGTACAAAATTATCATCACCTTTATGAGTTCAAAATGTTCAAGAACTGTCGTCCGTCACAACTAAGTTATCATATGCAATTTTAACAAATGACTAACCTAAGTTAAAATTTTCCATCTATTTGTAAGTTGGTCAAATTCAAAAACATACATCCAGTTGTATCCTAAGTTATCATTTGTTTTAAATAAAGAGCATGTTCTTTAAATCAAAAAGTTGACGCATCTTTTGACTTAGGGTGTTTTGGTTCGTGGATGGAGGTTGTATAGTATAGATTTGGATGCGAGGTTGAGTGGCGGAGTATTTTCTCAAGATGGGATCTACAAGTTAAACGATCTACACGTTAAAACCCAACATCTGTACCAGCTAAAATCGCAAGTGAGTATCTGTCTCTCTGTAATTTATACTATAAACAGCTAAAATTTAAAAATTTTAATCAAAAGCCATAAACCGCAGCCGAAAAGAACAGGCCCAACAATGTGTCCCAAAATGGCTCCTGTGCTCGCGTAGCCCGGTCCTGCCATAGGGTGACAAGGCCCAACATGCTGCAGCTATCACATTGCTCGACCGTAGCCCGGGCAACATTCTGATGCTTTTGACTAGGCGGGTCACATAGCATTGCTCGACCGCTCATGCCAATGCATCGGAGGACTGTAAAATCGACGCGGCGTAAGACTACAGCGCGCATAGGCGCGCCATAGAATTTCCCATCTATCAACATCGACAAGTACAGTTTCCAAAAAGTACAATGAAAAACATCAAGTACATGAAGCAACACGAGAACATCAGTACAATGCTACACTAGAACGCTGGCAGGAGAACATCTGTACATTACTACATCACATTTCTAGTATAGTACTTTACATGAGGGGGCAAACAAAACAGTTATGCTATTGGCACGTCTGTTATTAGCTAGTGACGACCAGATTACAGAGGTTAAAGCAAGTCAATATGGTGGAACGAGCGCTATGATTCTTTTGCTGTAAGCATTGTGTCTTGGGACGAACATGCAGCATCAGAAACTACCGACCTTCTTAGCATCCGTTGCTTCCTAAGGCTTTCACGGCATGGAGCAAAGAACTCGTGCATCAGAGCATCCTCTGATGTGATCCTGCACCTCGGGTTAACTGCCAAGCATTTGTCTACAAGATCAAACAGTGATTCAGGTATCAACTTGAGGAACTCCGGCGTGCGTGTATTGGCTGCACACCACTCTCTGAGATCCACCGTGGGCAACGATTTGACGTCAAATAGCTCCTAAAAAAAGAGGAATGTTTTAAGAACCACTGATTCAGCAAGCTGTTGAAAAGGTGTCAACACTTGAGTTAGCTCACCGAAGGGTAGGAAGATTCACAGTTGTGCAATTTCGCTACTTCCCATAATTCTTCACTGCCTCTCAGCTTCGCTATTTCCTTGATGTTCCTGTTGTCAAACAGATGCAACAACTTAGCAACATACTTTAGCTTGAGTGAGAAAACATAACTGTGCACATTAGTTAACTCACTGTTCAGGATCTCCACCAAAAGGCGTTTTGCCAATTATCAAGTACAGGAGCGTCACACCAGCCGACCAGACATCAACTTTACAACCTTGATGAAAAGACCTAAAAAGGACCTGCAGGAAAGACATCACTTCAATATACGGCACTTCGAAACTGAAATACTATCACGATTAGAAACAGAATCAAACCTCTGGAGCTCGGAATCCTTTAGTTCCAACACATGGACCTTCTCTTCGATGTTTTCCATGTCCTGCAAGTTCCATAGTAAATCCTTATAACATCTGAGGACGCTAGGTTCAATCAGAAGGCATAAGGTGTAACACATGTTACTGAAAAACACACCTTTGCTGTTAAACATGCCAGAACCAGCAACAGCACTACCACCAGAACGCAGAGGCATTGGAGTGAGTACAAAGAGCTTCCGATCCACGTTTCCAAAAGGGGCAGGGACCCTCTTCCTTTGGGAAACAGGAGCTGTCGAAGTATTTTGGTTGGGACTTTGCATTGCCTCATGCAAGAAGTTCATCAATTCCTTCCGTCCTTTGTAAGGCATTGGCTGCTTTAACATGTCTAATGATGTTTTCGTGCTTGTAGGATCCTTGGCGGAGGTTACACCAGATACATCGGCAGCTTGGCTACCATGCCTATTTTTATTGTCAATCTTAGGTACACCACCCACTGGGTCTCTGTTGGATGATCTTTTCCTCTTGGATACAGTAGGCTGCTTTGAATCAGCAACTGCTTCTTTGGCATGAACCACTGGAGCAGACTTCAATGCAGCTTGAGATATGGTATCCATTCCGCAAGATATTGTCTCAGATTTACCTAACCAATTAAACTGAAATCTCAGCAAGCAACAGTTATGCACAGCACAAAAGAATTGAAACACAGTAATTCCAACCTAAGCAGTAGAAACTTCCAATGAATCAAAGGCTGGCCATTACACACTACAACGCATATTCATTGTTGGCTCATTTCATTAGCTCTGGTTCGCAATCATTTCTGTTAAGGATTAGCAAACAGTAGCATGGAATGAATCTTTTCTTGACACCGTTCACTCAGATATTGTATGTCACGTAGTTGCTCAAGCTAATGATTCCCATAGCCTTTTCAGGAGCATTACCAGGAGAACGTTTTTTTGGGCAAAAATACGGTGATCTAACGGGTCCAAACCTAGGACTAACTATTGGAGATATTTGAATTCTATTCGATCCTTTTTTTTATGACAAACAAAGATATAATGCTCAAAAGTGATTTTTTCCCGGGACATCATAGCAGCATGGAAAATGTTTTGAACTATATTCAGTGTGGAGAAACCTAAACTGGGGCAAGCCAAAATGAAACTAACAGCAATCAATGAATTCAAGCTCACCATCAAATCATCAATTACTAATTCAAAATTAGAAAACTCACAGTTTCTCAAGAACTTCTGGTGGAGATCCTGCATGGAAATTCAGGAAAAATACATATGGAAAAATGTCAGTTAGCATCTAATAAGTAATAATACAGGAAAATCATCAAAGAAAACAAAAGACAAGCATCAAGTTGGGAGATAAGTGCACGCACTAACATTTGCCAAGTTGAAGTCAATAAGATATCCCTTTGTAAGTTTACGAGAGAAGAGGAAGTTTCCAGGTTTGACATCTCTATGCACGACACCCTGAAAGCAGAAATATACCCAGGATTAGCTGGGGAACTCAACAGTTGACTAAGGTAACGCGAAGTTAACCAGACCTGTTTGTGTAAGCTTGCAAGAGCTTTGAACAGACAATACCCATACCACCGCAACGCAAACACGTCTATTTCTTTTTTCAAATTCTGCACAGATAAAAGAAATACTTAACAAAAGATGAACAAATATGGATAGTTGATAGAAGGACAAATAACTTGAGAGTCAGCAGAAATGTTCAACCTCTGGTCTGTCATGCTCAACATGTTCTAGAACAAAGCACTGTAGGTCACCACTCCTAAAAGAGCATTCATATTTAATCACAAAATTCTTGCCTCTGCAGCAGAAAAACAAGGTATTTCTGTTAAAGTTACTGTAGAAAACAGAAACATATTATACACTTTATACAGGAATTTAAGGAGAGCTGTATCTATTAGTACCCGAATCGTTCCAACATCTTTAGTTCATTGTTAACATGATGTGAATGAGCTTTTTCATGAGGACCTGGTTGTAGAAACATACAGAGTTAATTGCCTTTCTCATTAAGACCTTCACAGAACATTTACAGAATGATGAACAGACTATCAAAAAAGGGCAGATACATTTATGGAAGTCATATAAAATTAATCTCTACATATGAAAAAATAAATAAATCAAGACGAATGGTTTGATGTTCACACATTTTATGGCAAATATTTTTCCATCTGATTTTCTCCGAGCCCTATAAACGATCCCATAACCTCCTGAGTAAATAATGAACATGACATATTAGTCAGCATTCAGCAAAACTAAGATCGTACTAAAAGACATATATACGGACTCTCACCTGACCCTTCCTCCTCTTCTATGACAAAAGGCTTGAAGCTAGGCAGTGGTTTTGGCACTGCATGACCCTGCAAACAATGGCAGCAGAACAACAAAACTTCTCTTAAAAATAAAAGATCGAAAAAAAATCTTAAAACAAGGCTAAGGACAAGTACAAGACATCAATAATACATGCAAAAGTACCTAAATAGTAAGAAGCTCAAATTAGCAACTGTGAGGTCACCATAATGTAAACGAAACTAACCTTTTGAGCCTTTGCTGCAAGTTGATCCTTATCTTCTTTGGGAAGTGCATCATTTTTCTTGCTCTTCTCCCTTTGCTTCACTATCTTTCTATATTGCTCCTTCTTAGACAAATTGACACCCAGTTCATTCCGTGACTGCTCTCCCTGATTTAAATACATGCTTTCTCTATTTTCAGCAATAGTGTTCAAGTTTCTCTTGTGTATACAATCGTTGCCTGTCACTTCTACTTGCAATGGTGCAGGTTCAACTTTTCTGCCCAAAGAAGGTTGACACAAACTTTCTATCATTTCATGAATCGCCTCATGTTCTACAGGTTCTACTTTGGTGTCCGTAGGAGACTGGAACAAAATTTCTGTCATCTTATTCTTGTGAGTTCCTGCACATGCATTAGCACCCAACGGATTCATTTCCTGACAAGTTGGGATCTTTTCACAGTATCCAGCATTTGGGCTGTCATATTGTAGAGATTCTGCTTGGTTAGAAATCGCATCAATTCTTTCTGTATTTGCTGCTGCCTTCGTATTGCAAATAATTGGACAACCAGGTCTTTTGCAAATAAGATTTAGGTCCTCCTCAATCCCATTTTTGTTTTCCCCAACCAAAGCAGCCTCAACTGTCGAAGGAAGGAGGGTGGACTCTTTTTCTATATCATCACTGTCCTCTACTCTACAGTTATAAAATGGAAGTGCTCCCTCAGGTTCACCAATCCTACTAATTTCATTATCAGTTGCACGGTTGTTTTCTGATCTTTCAGCACCAAGGGAAGAAATATTCATACAACAAGGGATATCTGACAACTCCTTTGGCAATAGTGCTGATGTCATGTTCCCAAGAACACTGCCATCATTGCCTCCAATAAACTGGTCAATTTGGGGTTGAAGACCAGGCATGCTAATTTTAGCAACGCTGGGAACTAGAGTGGCCCCAGTTGAAAATTTCAAGGAAGGTTCAACAGTAAGTGTGCCCAGAGTGGGAAGCCTATCTTGCAACTCTTGCATAACCCCCAGATGTACCTGAGCAAGATACAATGAAAAGAACAAAAGTTAAGACACGAGATACTGAAACTATTATATGGATGTGAAAATTTTAACTGCATGGAAAGTCAAAAATCACGTACAAAACTTGATTAGGACAAGTCAAGAGAATTTCCTATCATGGGGCCCCCGTTTTGAGAGGATGATGTGCCAATTGCTTATGTATCAAAGCATTGGACTGTACAGTATATTTCATATAATTGCAGAAAGCATGCAACATTGGATCAGCCATAAAAGCAAGATAATGATGCCTGAAAGATTGAGCGGTCAACAGTCAACTTGAGGAATTCTCTTTTTTATTTACAGAGAGAAAACGCCCATAGAAGGATCACATTGAGTCCCAAATTGAGACGAGCTACCGACTGAAAAGTAACAAGCACTATGGGACAGCTTATCCATGTTAGAGATAGCCTAATTTCGAGAGATTTTCTTCAATTGGCCTTCACTAGAAAAATGATAGAAATGGATTTCAAATGGCCAGTCACACAAACCACAAACAAATGCAAGCAAAGAGGACATGATTGGACATTCATTGAGGTATTGCACCTTCACATTTCCTTAACTTAGGTAATGCTGCAACAAAATAACAAGCATGAAGCGATCGGAAAGAGAAACCATACATCTCCAGGAGCAACCGGAGCGCAGCTTTGTGCAATCAGCTGCTGCCTGTGTTCCACCAAATCTGCACAAAATTGTCCCAAATGGAGCTCAATAACACTGATAGTCCTCCAGAACCCAGCACACAGCACAAAAGTACAAATAAAAGAAACCTGCGTCGGGCGACTCCAGGAGACGCCTCTTCGCACCGGAGCGCGCCGCATCCGACGCCTTCCGCTTGCGCTCACACCGAATCGGCAACTCCATCCACCACCTCCTTACCTCGGAAGCCCTCAAGCTCACCCTCGGCGCCGGGACATCCCATCCCAAGAACCTCAGAAACGCCACAACGGCCGTCTCGGAGGCCGTGACGACGCCGCCGGAGAGGCGCAGCGGCGATCCAGGCATGCGGCACAGCTGCTCGATGAGGTGCGGCGAGACGGCGGCAGCCGCGGCGGCGGCGAGGTCGGACGCGGTGGCGGGGCGGCCGAGGCGGAGGAGCACGGTGAGGAGGTGCCAGGCGAGCTCCATCTCCGCCGAGGCGGCGGCGTCGGAAGCCATCGGAGAGGGCGAGGCGCTCGGATCTGCGAGGTTAGGGCTCGGATAGCATGAAATTTTTGTGTAGGGTTCGGAGAGGGGAAGCGGGAGCCGTGGAGGTGGTGGGAATTCGCTTCGCTTCGAGCCGCGCTCTCTCTTGCTCGATTTGCTTCTGTTCTCCAAGAGGGGATGAAATTTTTCGATTTGGTACCTGCGGTTGTTGGTTATTGTGGGCTGGAGACAGGCGGCGGGCGGGAAAAATTGTTGGCTACTGGAGGTTTCGGGAGCGGTGGATCTGGCGGCACGTGCTGCTTCCCGCCCGTTTTTCCCACTTGGGCTTTGTAATTGCTACGTCCCCATCAGCTAGTGTACACGGGACAGCAGCAATCAATGACTGTTAATACGCTGACGCACTGGGCCCACACGTCACCCAATAGTCAATGGGTGGGTCGGTTCTTTTCAGCTGCGACTAATGACTTTTAGTACTAGAGTAAATGCTTGTGTGAATGAACTAAATACCGATAAGCCGCTTTGAAAAAACAGAGAAGCTGTCATGTCTTGTTTGTTTAAATTAAGGTATACACCATATTCTCTTTGGCTTTTAGCTTCCAAAAGTCAAAAAATGAGGCGTCTTCTTAAAGGGGTTCTCTAAATGGCTTTCTAAGCCAAAAACTATATACGCTGTCTACGTGGATGTCTTCGTCATCCACTGCCATGTCGAAAAATATATAGATCGAGGCGATATCTCGCAATGGTCGAGGCCCGGTGAGAAAGGCCATGTTTCTCAGCGAGGCAAAGTGGCGCAAAGTTACATCCAGTGGGATACCATTAGCCTCTGGATAGATACCATTAGCCTCAGCATAAATGAACAAGACCATAAACTAAAAAGAAGGAGCCATTAACATTGTTGCCTCAGTTGCCGCCCCTTGCAGATATTTGCGCATATAGCATACACCGTTGCAGAACACCTGACTAGAGTTTACAAGGAAGAATGTTACAGTTTTGCAAAATTACAGACAAAAGAAAAAAAATCACATGCTGCGTAAGTTTAGAACAAAAGTTTTCTGCATCAGTTAGAAGAGCGAGCGTTCACAGATGTACAGCAGATATATAACATAACTGTACCTGAACAGTAAGGGTTGATTTGCCGGTTTTTGTTGAGAATACTATGTAGAAAGGTAGTACTGCTGTCCTAATGAAATCTTTAGCTACATAAGATATAGCAAAATTTTGCTACAAAATTAAGAGTCGATGCCACTACTATCTGGTCGTTTTTCGACTTCTCCGCCGGCATTCAAAGCAGTCCGATCATGGGTAGTAGGCATTCACACCATTTTTACGATCTAATTGTAATTTGGTTGGTGAAACTTTAAATTCCTCTATGAGTATTTGACGCAGCTTTTCATTCTCCTCCCGCAGTTCTTCAATAACTCTTTGGTGCTTCAGTACCTAGATGAGCAAGAACTGCAGAACTTATTAGCAGTCAGCTATGAAGGCATACGCATATATAGGAAAGACAACCAATTGTAAACCACTCTGTACAGAAATATGATTTGCAACAATAACCACCCTAGCAATTCTACTATTGCCTGCTGAGATGTAAAGAGAATTTAGTTGTTGAAAGGACTAGAGGCACATCACATCATTGTGGGTTCACATTGGGTGGAAATGAGTAAAACACATCTAACACAAAGAACAAGGACGGAACTACTATGGCCATCTTTAGTGTATTAAACCGATGTCGATTCAAAGTCATACCATATAAGCATAAGTTTGTTTTTCTCTAATATATTGAACCAATTCTTATTAATAACTAAGACCTATGTTACATTAAAAACCACAAAATAATAATATCATCTCTCAACCGCACTCTCTTCTATGTAATTGTTTAATACTCATATAAATTGTGTTAATACTTTGAATTGACTTCTAAGTAGAGTCTGATTTCATACATTTTTTTAATCGATTCCTCAAATGTATTGAATCGATTCAATGCCTTCATTCTCCTCATTTGAACCGGCTAAAACACAATATTGGAGATGGTCTAAACAAGAGTAGAACTATGAAGTATAGCATAAGGAGCATTAAATGTGTCTGAACTCACCAACTGAAGTACATTATCCATTCCATACAAATTTCCAGCCTGTAAAATAAATAAAGAAAATAAGAGTGTTCAGAATATCCACTACATAACATTGCCTGAACAAGCAAATTTGAGCAGGTTGAGAGAGTTAAGGTAAGGTTTTAGTGCGTACTGCATCTCTCATCTTTGTATCATTCTGGAACAGGGGACTCTGTAGAAAGTTGGAAATGACCTTTTCAGTTCGACTTCCAGTTATTGTCTCTGGCTGCATCCCATGCTGGCCATGCAATACGTGGGTAGGTTGTACTTGTGACATTTCATGGCTTGTAGTATGGTGGAAATTACTTTTCGCAGTCTTAGCCTCTAGATCCATGGACATACCATTGGGAGTTTTTCCATTGCTTGGCAAAGAACCAGCCATAAGATTTGATGTAGATGACACCCCAGGGGTATCCTTCAGCTTCGAAGTAAACTTAGACGTAGCTTCCTAGAAAAACTACTTTTCTTAATGTTCATAAACAAAGAAGGGAAATGGAGAAAAGTTCAGGTAAAATTAAGGTTTAGATTTGTACTCCAACAGATGACTGAATTCCATGAATTACTTGTGGTTTCAAGGCAATTCCTGCAAATTGAAGAGATACTTATTGCTTTAGCTTCAGATCACAGAAAGCAACTTCACATGCTTGTCCAAGAAAAGTAGTTCACATAAGTAACACTAATGGTTCCCAACCATATGTGTGTGGTGTATATGATGTATAAAAAGGTATAAGTTAACAGAAAGTTTCGGTAGCCTGATATTTTGTGGACGGTGGCAAAAACCATTGAGCTGGAAGCATTGCAGGAATTGAAGAAACTGCCCGTGCACGCTACTTAGGGAGAACACTAGTCTCCATTATCACTTCTTGTTTCGTATCAAAGTAAGATCTTCGGGGGAGGAAAGTACAGATGAGTGAACAAAAATTACATTAAAGAATAAATCGACGTATCAGGGTATCACCATATCATCATAATCTTAATCCGATTGCTATGTAAGCGACTACACATACAGTACAACGTAGCCACCAAGAAAAGAAAAAGGAGTAATATAGCAAATTGGCATAAGCACTGCATAACTTGTGAGCATGTTAAAATAAGTAGTGAGCACACATACTGACATGCATAAGGCACTAAAACTCTAAAAGATGCACTTACTTCAGAGGGAAAAGAAGGAAAATAAACATAAATGGAGACGAACCACCATGATTGAACACAATGGAGACTAATTTCTATTAGGCCAACAACAACCAGAAATTTATAGGAACTAAATGGGATAGCTGCAATGAGTACAGTACCTGTTCCAAATCCATGGCCTATACCAACTCCACAGCCAATACCCGCTTCGATGTTCTTTAGCCCTGCCTTCCGTAACTAGAGCACAAACACAGGGAAGAAAATAACAGAATCACATCAAGAGCAGAACGAAATACAAAACTCCGATCAATGAACCGGGTGTTTGTATATTTCATTGGAACAGAACAGTGTTAAATCTTGACTTACAGCAGAATTAACATGCCTTGTGGCACCGGAGAAAGCATTGGCTGCGCCTCTTGTAGCACTCATGACTTGCTGAAGGCCCGGCATCGCACCTGACCATCAACACAAAAGCCAACTGCTTAAATAGCAAACAGTCCATGAAATTAATTGATTGCTACTACAATAGATCATACTCGGTACAGCATGGATGCGCACACTGCACAGTGCCACAGTCAACAAGAATGAACTAGCACTCCTGCTTATGCTTCCCAAACATCCAATTCTAAGCGCAATTAAGTGCCAATGTTATCTCTCCACTTCAAGTAATGAAACTCTGTGCGGCTGTGCCGGTTACATGGGACACAAACTATTCGACGAAATGCCACACCGAGCCCGTAGTCCCCAATTCATCGCACGCCTCAGCTGTTCCACGAAATGCCAAACCCACCGACTCATGACCGACTTGATTGGTGTCCATCCCAAATTTTCCTAAGAACGGCGGGAAGACCGATCTTTGGAAGGTTTATTGCCTAGGTAGATGGGCCGGCCGACGCCGAAGCCGGTAAAGACCTGGAGCGCCTTCATGCTGTAAGGGATTCTCCATTTGGAACGCGGGCGGCGGAAGCCTCTGCTCCCGCTGTCTCGCCATCGACTTCGGCCGCCGGCGACAGGAGGAGGAGGAGGATGTCGCGGAGCAAAACTGTCCCCCTCGGCCCAAAACGTAAAGGGAAGTGGCAATCAACTTTTCGGCCCGTTATAAACTTTTAGGCCCCAATTTCAAGTTTGGAGTCGCACCGCTGGTGGTCCTGCCGCCGTCCATCTGGGCCGTACAACGCGGACTTCGATCCAAATCTCGAAGGTGCAAACGGATGGGTAATACCGAGCGATGCAAGGGCCTCTCGTGAAAAAGCGCGCCGCAACAAACTAATCCTCCTCCATCTCAGCCGCACAATGTTGATCAACCGGTCCACGATTGCGGAATCTATTGGCGATCCAAATCAGAAGCATATGGGGTCTGTTCTTTTTGGCTTTTACTTTTAGTTGAGTTTTATGACTTTTAGATTATTCGTGAGATAGTACAGAGTAACAAAAACTCAATACGGTTTTGGCTAATATAAATAAAATCGCTACAGTTTATACTACAATTAACTTAATAGACCCCATCTTAAAACACACTCCGTTTGAAAACTAATTACTTTAAAAATCAAAAATAACTTTTAGAAACTGAAAAGAAAAGACCATGTACCAAATAAGGCAAAATCCTTTTGTACCTCGGTTAGGTCCAATTGTGAGCTAGGCCTAGCTGAGACGAGACAGGGCCATGGGATGCAAGAGATGTTGGTCGAGTTCTTTTTAGCTTATGACGTGTTCTTTTGGGCTGTGACTTGTGACTTTTAGCTATTATTTATTATCTAATAAATATTGATTGCTGAAAGAAATCAAAATTAAAAGCTAGCTAAAAAGCCAAAAAGAACATGCCATATGGCCAATGGCTTTCCCCAATAAATAAACAAGATGGCTTCTTTGCTATTGTTTTGAAATGGTTTATCGGGACAATCTTTTCAAAATGGTTTATCGGCATTCAGTTCATTCGCATAAGTGTTCACGTTAGAACAAAAAAATAATTAGCCATAGTCAAAAACCATCAGCTATATCAAAAAGAACTTTTGACGTGAGAAATCGCTCTTGGGATTTCCATAGCCTGCTTTGCATAGCAGATCTGACATAGGTGATGCGTTCTTCTAGTTCTTGGAGCCTCAGAAGGCTCCTGGTTAATTACATCCTTAGAGCAAATTCACATAATACCTTCGATTAAGCTACACTCGGTCATCATCTTCAATCTTCGCTTCACGTTCTCCATGCATGTGATGAATGATTGGTGTAAAGGTGGGCGTTGGCATTATCCATAGACTCGTCGGTCTATGGGACCATTGACAATGCAGCCTTTGCACTGACTGCGCTCGCCCGTGCCGCTCAATCTCGTCGGTATCAAACATTGCAAAGAGAATGAAGTGATCGAAATAGCGCATAGTTTACACCAAGCTTGACCGATTTGATGACAATAGTAGCAGAATAGGTGTCATGGACATAGTCCAGATAATGGGGTTAGCAAAGCAAGCCCCCAGGACCAAGTGTCGATGTGGTCGAAAAGACTCATCGAAGCCGAAGCCATTGGCACTCGAGAGTGGTTGGTAGTCAAAAGTCAAGAGCCATCTGCCTTTGGTCGTAGTCGCAATAGAAAGCCGAAGCCATTAGCAATCGGAAGTAGTTGGTGGTCAAAAGCTGGAAGCCATCAGCAATCGAAAACATCTAAGGATCGAAAGCTGAAAGCTATTGGCAATCATACCCAATCGGTGCTCAAAAGCCATCACAGTCGAAGTCCATCAGATGTCATCCATGGTCGAAAGCCATCGTAGTCGAAAGTCATCATTGTTGAATGCCAACATGGTCAAAAGCCAACGTGGTCAAACACCATCGTGGTCACAAGCCAGCCGTGGTCGAAAGTCAACATGATCGAATGCTAACGTGGTCAAAGTCATCATGATTGAATGCCAACGTGGTCGATAGCCATTATGGTCGAACGCCATCGTGGTCAAAAGGCATCCTGGTCAAATGCCAATGTGGTCAAAAACTAACGTGGTCGAAAGCCAACATGGTCGACAGCCATTATGGTCAAAACCCGATATGGTCGAAAGCTAACGTGGTTGAGAGCCAACATGGTCGACAACTATGATGGTTGAAACCCAACGTCATATGAACCCTACACATACACCTTTTTGCACCAAACCTACAACCAGAATGGAGTCACATAGATCTACACAGATCACAAGCACCAAATATGAACAAATATGTAACAAATCAAGAAGCTACAAGGCAAGAAATGGTTAGATCTCACACTGAAGGGCCTTATTGCAGATGACAATGGAGATAGAGGACACCACCGAGAGGCTCAGCGCCCCCACCGTCCCCAGTTGGAACTTCTCCCCTCCGACGCCCATCTCCGCCACCCTCCAACAACACCAACAAACAAACACCCGACCCTAAAGATCAAAACTTCTCGATCAAACCGCAGGAGTCACGCCACGCGCAACACCTGCAAGGCAAGAAAGATCCCATTTCGATCAACACAATCGCAATAATGAGTGGGCGCCAAGAAATGGGCGCTTCTCCGGATCAAAACCTATCGCTCTTGCCTCGGTTTGAGAAACCAGCGCGAGAAGGCGGTTTTGGGTGAGGAGGGAGCGAATCTGGGCAAGGTGTTGGCAATGGCAGGGAGATCTGCGCAGGGGCAGGCGGGATCGATGGGGGGATTCGCGATGGCGCTCGTCCCCTCTAGTCTTGTGAATCAGAGGCAAGACCGAACGGGGTGCAGCGGATGGGCGAGCGGGGTGCAACAGATGGACGAGTGAGAGGGTGCGGAGGGGGTAACGAGTGGCATTTGTGGGTAATATCTCTGAGCTTCTCATTGCTAGTTTATTTTTGACTCTTGCTTCTCGGCACATCTCGACAAGATCCAAAGAAGAAGCTGAGAGTAGAAGCTATACCAAACAGTCCTAAAGTTACCTATACACAAATCACAAATAGATGTAAAGCACGTGCAGATTGCTACTCACATGAAAGTTACCTGAAGAGAGCGAGCTTCACCAAGAAAGATATTTTATGAGGGCTGTAATGGACAAACAAATATACATGTATTTAGTGATATATATACTATTCTAAACAGTTTTTAGCTTCTAGCTTCAAAAGGTAAAAGTCATTTAGAACACGTTGTCTTCTTAACGTGTCCTTTTTCCCTCTCTTTTTCCTTTGCAAATATATTGATGTTTTCTATTTTTCCTATTTTATTTACTTTTCTTTAATTGAATATATTAGAAAAAAGCTTACCATTGTTCTAGTGTCATTTTGCCAAAAGTCACATCATTTTTAAACAAGACCATAGAAGATGTGAAAGGCTGCCAATTGCAAATTAAATAAGAAAACTTGGCCAAAACCAAAATTTTCATATCCAAGATTCCATTGTATGTTGATCATTTGATGGACATACAAAAGTCTTCGCCATGATAACTAAAGGCATTGTTCTTTTGGCATACAGCGAAGAATTTTTGTCTGTGTTTTTAAGACAATACTGAATAATGAAGACATTGATGTGATAGTGTGCATGGTTTTAGATTCAACAAACCATTAAAAGAAGTAGTTTTGAAAAGCCGCTAAATCAAAAGCTACGAAAAAGTAAATCAGAGAAGGCTCAAAGACCCACCACCTGCCTGTTGCCGTCTGTGGCCAGAAACATTGCCGTCCGTGGCCAGAAACATAAGCATCTAACACCAACTGACCTGTGGGACCATGGCCAGCCAAGACCATATAGCCAATATGGACCCACCAGGGGTCAACGGTCAACTGGCTCATTCATTGACAAGTCACAGTACAATGCCGGCGTGTTGCCCACTTGAAGAAGCTGTTTTTTTAGTTATAGTTGAGAAGTTTTGTTTATATTTTTTAAGATAATAATAGTCTATGAATAATACATATAATTTTATATTTAAAAAATCATTTAGATAAATAAATTTAAAAAGCCACTTAAAGAAACCGTTTGTTTTCGAGAAAATTGTATTTTTGCCATCCGAAACAGTGGGCTTCGCAACTTTACCCTCCCAATCGTTGGTTTCACAAAAATGTCATCCAAAACATTTGCTTCTTGTTTTCTTTGCCATTTTCTCTATTTCTCTCCTTTTCCTTTTTCTCTCCTATAATCAGCCACGCAAAAGGACAAATCTACCCATGGGCAAATTAGAACGCACGGGAACTCAATCTACAGTGAGCCAATAAATGACACGGTAGGGAGCATGGGGCAATTTCTTGAGGTTGAAACTCCTGTCAGTTCACTTATGGTGGTATGACGCCTACTGGTCTTATTGGGAACTACATTACTTAGAGCTATCCTTTGATCTCATTCTTAGCACAAGAATAGATTTTAGGTTGTTACAAGTGACGCTTTGTTATTATTATTTTGGTATATCCAGATGTTTTGCTTTTTATAGTTGCCACTTGTCAGTTTGTTTTTTGGTGTATCTTGAACACAAACTCAGAAGTCAGATGTAGCAAAATATTGAAAGAGATGCTACTAATCTCATCTCATCAATCTTGATGTCACCAAAGTAGATTGAGTTCATCGGCTCACTGTAGATTGAGTTCCCGTGCGTTCTAATTTGCCCATGAGTAGATTTGTGCTTTTGCGTGGCTGATTATAGGAGAGAAAAAGGAAAAGGAGAGAAATAGAGAAAATGGCAAAGAAAACAAGAAGCAAATGTTTTGGATGACATTTTTGCGAAACCAACGATTGGGAGGATAAAATTACGAAGCCCACTATTTCGGATCGCAAAAATACAATTTTCTCGTTTGTTTTCAGAGCCAAAAGCTAAAATAAAAAAGCAAAAAAAGAAACCTCTGTACTAACCTCCTGACCTTACATCTCCATCTTCAAATTCCAAACGCGAACCCTCCACCGGTAGAAAGATTTCAAACCCCACCTCGCCGGAACACGACGCCGGGCGAGAGGCCTCACCTCGCTCCCGCTCCGATCCCGAGGAGGCGTCCGGTGAGAAGGGGAGCAGATGGAGTTCACGGAGGCGTACAAGCAGACGGGCCCGTGCTGCTTCTCCCCCGACGGTCGCTTCCTTGCCGTAGCCGTGGACTACCGCCTCGTCGTCCGGGACGTCGTCTCCCTCAAGGTATCCATGCAATTCCCCACCTTTTTTCTCCCTCTCGCCCTTAGTTCTTGGGAATGGGAATGCGGGTTTAGGGTTTGGGCTTTTGGAGTAGTTGCCGAATCTGGGATTGGGGGTAATGTGATCTGACGTGGCTCAAATTTGGGCATTCTGATGCATGGAATGCGCCTAATTTTGCCCGATCCGGGACTAGGTTGTGATTAGAGCAATTCGCGGTACATGTTGGATTGAAGAAATCTTAGTACCAAATTGTATGGAAGAGTGGATAATACGTGATTTTGTTGTTTGCGTGGAGGTTTAGATGGGTGCGTTTGGTTTGTACCTATGAATTCTATCGGCTGTATGAACTGTGTAATTTCTGGAATACTCTTGGGTATCCGCATCTCTTGGATTCATGTTCGTTCATGCAAATTTAGCATCCTGTATTCCTGTGTTATCGTTTCAACTTTCAAGAACGGTTAGGTTATGTATAATGCCTTGCAACTTTCTTGTTTACTGTACGCATGAACTCATATGAGCTATATGAATTTTAAGTTTAACAGAACTCATGTCGTTATAAAAATTGTTAGTTACATCTCGACATTACAATTTACAACAACGCATGCTTTGACTTGCCTATGTAGGTGGTGCAATTGTTTTCATGTGTGGATAAAATAAACTTTGTGGACTGGGCACCGGATTCAGAGTACATTCTATGTGGACTTTACAAGCGGCCCATGGTTCAGGCTTGGTCGTTGAGCCAGCCTGACTGGACCTGCAAGATTGATGAAGGCCCTGCAGGGATTGCATATGCTCGCTGGAGCCCTGACAGTCGTCATATACTTACTACATCAGAGTTTCAGCTTCGTCTGACTGTGTGGTCTCTCGTAAATACGGCATGTGTACATGTCCAGTGGCCAAAGCATGCCTCCAGAGGTGTTTCTTTTACTAAGGATGGGAAGTTTGCTGCAGTCTGCACCAGGCGTGACTGCAAGGATTATGTAAATTTGCTCTCATGTCATTCCTGGGAGATAATGGGTATCTTTGCTGTTGACACGGTGGATTTAGCAGGTGTTGAGTGGTCACCGGATGATAGTGCTATCGTGGTCTGGGATTCACTTCTTGAATACAAGGTGCATGTGCTTTCTCTTCAGAAACATCCCGTAGTGGTTTTATGTGTTGTGGCATATGCATGCCTCAATGCAACAGCGTTTAGGTAGTCTCTTTTATGTATGTTGCTCTTGATAGTTATCTTCATTTACAGTATGTCACGATCTTATGTCATACCTTTCTAGCTTGCTAATATTCTTTGTGCTAAGGTCTCTTTGTAACTTCAAATTGAGATGAGCATTTGCTTGTGAGTTACTTCACATGCATGTCTGTATTTCATAACTTTTAGTTAGTCTCTGATATATGTTGATCTTGAAAATTATCTTCATTTACAGTATGGTATCTGACGATCTAGCTTGCTAATTTATTTCTTTTAAGGTCAATAATCTTGCACGGTTGGCAAGCCACAATATGCTCTTTTGTTTCTAAGGGCAGTACATCTTTTGCCTTTATTTTAGTTTAGTCTTGTGACACCTTTGGTACTTGACGGCATTATTGCATTAGGTTGATGTGTCTATATGTTTAATTTTGGATTTTGATGATCAATCGGTTGGAATATTGGGTTATAGCTTAACCAATCTCTTGTTCAACTCGTAACAGCTAATTTCAGTCTGTTGTTATACAGAACTGAGTTGTTTTTTTATGTTTTAAACAAAACATGAGATGGTTAAATGTGTAGGTACCAGTTCTGAACTGATCATTCAACAAACATGCCTATTACAGGTTTTGATATATTCGCCAGATGGGAGGTGCTTGTTCAAGTATTTAGCATATGAAAGTGGATTAGGTGTGAAAACTGTTGCTTGGTCACCATGTGGTCAGTTTTTAGCAGTGGGCAGCTATGATCAGGCAGTGCGGACTTTGAACCACCTGACATGGAAAACTTTTGCTGAGTTCACACATGCAGCCTCTATTCGAAGTCCCTGTAATGCTGCTATATTCAAGGTAAATATGTCTATTTCTATCATTAATCATCATCTTATGTACTGTTTTTCTATTTATGTTATCCGATTGTAACTACAAAAAAATTGCCACAGGAAGTGGATGACCCATGGCAGCTTGATATGTCAGAGTTATGTCTAAGCGAAGGCTTCTCTCATAACATGCAAGGCAATGGTTCTGGTAAGATTATGAGTGATAGTTTTATACTGCTTCTCATGTCTCGTTTTTCTATGTTCGACCCATCAACCAATACACCTTATTTTTGAACATTTCTTGCTTGGCAATTCCCCTTCTCAACTGACATAGGCTGCAGGGGTCTATGAAAATAGTAAAAGCAATCCTCAAAATGTTATCCTATCTAACAAAATTGAATTAAAACACTTTCTGGGACATTCTGTGGTTCTTTTGTGCTTAGATTGTCTGTAACAAACTTGTAAGCTTAACATTTCTGATTTGGTATGCACTTGGATACTTCTGATTTGGTATGCACTTGGATACTTCTGAAGATGTATATTTATTTACCTTGGTTGTTTTTTCACATTGGTACCATATAGTGTGAGATTACCACTGATATGTTTCTTCGTATTGTCAGGGCAACAAAATAAGTGCATTGTAGTTCTGTTTGTGTTGATAGAGAGAAGGCAGTACTTTTGCGATAGCATGCTTCAGTACAAACCATTGTAGCTTGTCACTATGCATGGTTTTTAGAGGCTAGCTAAAGTTGCCTCACTCATATTACACTAGTTCAACGATATATATCACCAAATTTACATGTTGTATAACGTCTCTGTAATTTTGTCAACTGTTTCCTTATATTGTTTAATTCTGCAATGATTTTCCTCGTTTTGTTGTCAGAAAATGGCGCGGAAGGAGGTTCTAGAGTAAAATATGCTGTGATGGATGTTCCAATCACCTTACCATCGCAGAAACCAGCTACTGACAAGCCCAACCCCAGACAAGGAATTGGTTAGTTGCTTTACTTGTCTTTTTCTACTTCAATTCATGATTCTTGCAAGGTCAGATTCATGCATATATATTACAGTATCAGTGGTTTCCTTAATGGCTAACGCACTGGAGAGTGGAGACTAGTGTCATGTACTCGTGATCTTTTCAGTTTCTTACACAATGCGTATCCAATTTCTTACTCTAGTTGTGGTTACACTTGATGGGTTTGATGTGCAGTAGCCCTCAAATTTATTTGTGAATTGTGATAACAGTTACTAATATTTCTATAGATGTAATGAGCAACACTTACTATCATCCCCTTGTATTAGTTGTGTTGCTGATTCTCGAATGTCTGGCAGAAAGTTCTTCAGGACGTCAGTGTGTTGTATTGCGGACAAACTGCATTGTTAAGATTGCATTCGTAGTTTCTTTCCCTGCAGATACTCGGAAACACCTCTCACTTTACAACACGTGGCAGGTATGCTATCATGGAGCAGCGACGGCCACTATTTCTTCACTCGGAACGACAACATGCCGACTGCCCTTTGGATATGGGATATCTGCCGCCTTGAGCTTGCAGCTGTTCTTGTGCAGAAAGATCCAATCCGTGCTGCCGCTTGGGACCCTACATGTCCACGCCTTGTTCTGTGCACGGAGAGCCCGCACCTGTACGTGTGGACACCATCTGGTGCATGCTGCGTAAACATTCCCTTGCCAAATTTCAGGATTGTCGACTTGAAATGGAACTCAGATGGAAGCTGCCTCCTCCTAAAGGACCGTGAATCTTTCTGCTGTGCTGCAATTGTGTCTGCTCTGCCAGAGGAAGAACCTGATCAATCTGATGATAGCTCTGAGGATGAATGATCTTGTTTGTCTTGCTTGATGAAATTACGTCAATACTTCCACATATTATGGGTAACGTACGAGACATCTCAATGGGAACTGTAGCCATTAATCGATGGAGTTACGTTGTGTTATAGAAGTAGATGAATTCGGGGGCAGAACTTGTTCTTTCTGCTACCACCATTGTAGGCTCCATTTCATACATTCTCTGCTAGATTCCTGGTCAATGGTTTTTTTTTTGTACAAAGTATGTAGCAAATGTAGAATTGTACTGCGTACATATGCAATTATGCATCCCTTTGTTTCTTGTACTGAAATGGCCAACTTGAGTTTGTGCAATCCTGCCCTTGTTTAAAGAAAGATAAGCTGTATCCTGTAACTTACAGGCTGTAAGTAAACAGCAAAATCCATTTATAACTAGAAGTCAATAACGTGCTTTCATTGCCCCGGCAACTCATCATGCAGCAATCTAACGAGTGCTGCTATTAAAACATTGGCCATTATTTTTTTAGCAATATGTATGTAAATACTGATAAATATACAATATTAGTAAAGTACTTTTCATAACAAATCTAACAATACCATTTTTTCTTAGCTAAGTATTTCAGAAGTTATTATTGGTCAAAGTTCGACCAGTAAAAATCAAAAGTGTAGGTTATTTAGAAACAGAGGTACTGCCTTTTTAGCTCGCAATTTTGATCAAATGAGCTCATTTCTTCTCCAAAATAGGGCAAAAAAAAATCTGGCAAAGTTTACAAAAGACCCTCTGAAAATTCAAAAGTAAAGTCATACAAGACTCTGGTTGCAATCATCTTAGACTATTACATGGTAATGGTGATATTAACATGCCATTTGTGTTACGGTCCGTTCAATTCGGCTTTAACTTCTGGATAAGTTGGAATAAACACATAATTTAATTTGACTTCTGGCCTCTCAGCAGAAGCAGAAACCAGAACATGCCCTGATCCATCGACCAAGGAGTTTGTCTCAAGCCCAATATCCATTAATTAATATGCTAGTCATGAACTGATTCATAATTTAATTTCATTGATAAATTGCAACTCGATCGAGCGCATCTTTAGTACAAACCACTCCATGTGGATGGGACGAAGTAGTAATAGGCATCATCTGAATACGGCTGAAACAAAAAGAACGAAAGAACAGTTGGTGAAGTCGTACCGGTAACAAATTAAAAAAAGAACACCTGTGTCTAATTCAGTTCAGACATTGGGCCACCCTTCGCCGCGCGCGCCGCCCATGCATGTGGCATCACAGACACTAGCACTGATCATGCTGATGCACGCGGCAGCCATGCGCGCGCGCATGCATGTGCTAGTGCAACCCGGCCGCCGGCCGCCTCAGCTCAGGCTAGCTGCAACGGATCAGTTGACGGAGAGCCGCGGGAAGGCGAAGTGCGGGTGCGGCGACAGCGGGGAGAGGGGCGGCAGGCCGTACACTCCCAGAAGTCCGGCCCTCCTCCGACCGCCGCCGCCGTCGACGCCATACCGTCCCAGCTCGCCGCCGCGAGGCCAGTACTGTTGGCTGCTTCCTCCTCCTCCGGTACCCTCTCCTTCTTCACCTCCGTCATGCTCAACTCCTCCTCCTGGGCGCGTTCCGGCGACCTTGCCCTCTTACCGCCGGTGGTCATGGTGGCGGCGGCGAGGGGAACAGGCGGCGCCCACTGGTCGGCGGTGGTGCCGACCTCGTTGGGGAAGTTGAGGATGGCCTTGGAGCCGCGGAGGCGGAAGGCGGCGCGGTCGTAGGCGCGCGCGGCCTCGACGGCGGTGTCGTAGGTGCCGAGCCACACGCGCGCCCCCTTCCGCGCCGGGTCCCGGATCTCCGCCGCGAAAGTGCCCCACGGCCGCTGCCGCACGCCGCGGTACCGCCGGACGTGCTCCGCCGCGTAGCGGTACTCCTGCGGCGGCGCCCACTGCTGCTGCTGCTGCTGCAGGGTCGACGACGGCTTCAGGGGCAGCGAGAGGGAGAGCGCCGGCCTCCGCCCCGTCGGCGCGCGCGAGTCGGAGCTGGCGGCGTGGCCGTGGTGGTGGTCGTCGAGGAGGTGGGAGCGTATGAGGTCGAGGTGCCGGTTCAGGAAAGCCATGGCGACGTGTACGACGCGACGAGGGAAGGGTCTTCTCGGGTCGAGCTGAGACCGGCGGACGAGGAGCTCGAGAAGCGAGTGAGGTCGTCGTGAGTGCACTGGCCATCTATGAAGGGGCGGGACAAGGCAAGACCGCACGGAGCAGGCACTGGCAGGGAGGGAGGGGATCGCGAGTAGGAGCATCACTGTATACGTCCTGGTCCGACTCGACTTCCAAGGCAGACCGAGCCCGCTCTCCCCCTAAACTGGATTTACAATACTTTTCTAACTTATCGATTTTCTTTTCATAAAAATTATTTAGTATGACTACGTTGGAGTAGGACTAGGTTATGTCCAGTAAGAGCAACTCCAACAGATTAGCCAAAAGGAGTATCTAAATTTAGTGATTTAGTTATTCTCTAAAATGAATCTCACCTAAAAAAATAGACTACTCCAACAGACTATCTAAATTGGGACTCTCCATATTCAAACCTGCAACGTCACCAGACCTTTTGTTTACGGATCCATCCCGTAGACCTCGCCGTCCACTCGTATTTTCGGATCATCGCGTAGACCTTTTCGTCGCCGCCTGGAACTCAAGTTCAGCAGCAGCGCAGGGGTATTGCCCGCTAGTTCCGGCTGCCCAGGCATCATCAACGCACTGCGCACGTGAGGGGACAGCGTAGGCACGTCCAGCAGGCCACACGGAAGGGGCACAGTCGCCCAGCCATCAGGGCACACAGGGGGCCCGCCGTTGCGACATCCATCCGGCCGCAGGCTTGAGGGGCATCGCGGCAGCCTGCTGGTGGCTGCCCCAGCCAGCTAGGAGGTTTGTTTAATTTGGCCATCTGGACAGATAATTTTGCAAATTGACAGATAATTATCTAGGTTGATTAGAGAATTTGTCCTTCTACCCTACAGCTCAAGGTGTGTCTACGATGGATTCTGAAGATGAATTCTATGATACATGTGTATTGAATGAAGTGTTTGAGTCATCATCTTCAGACGATGAGGATGATTTATATATTGCTGCCGCGCACATAGTAGCAGAGGACAATGACAACCAACCATTTCGCCGTGGTTCTATTGAGGGACATCGCGTATTGAATCGTGATAGGCAGTCCGGGCACTTCAGACTTTTTCAAGACTATTTCTCAGATGACCCTACGTACGGGCCAAACTATTTCAGGCGCAGGTTTGTACTTTCCCCCCATGGTTTGAAATTTGTTTTGTACATGCGTTGAAGTGTGGCTAATTAATCTGTGTTGTGGCATAGATTTCGAGTGAGGCGTCACGTGTTTGTTCGCATAATGAATGCTATTGAGGAGCGTGACGACTACTTTGTGCAAAAGAGGAATGCAGCCGGTATCATAGGACTATCTTGTTTGCAAAAAGTGGTGGCAGCTTTTCGGATGATAGCTTATGGTGTAGCGGCTGATGCTACGGATGACTATGCACGTATTGGCGAGAGTGCTGCTCTAGAAAGTTTAAGAAGGTTCGTCACAGCTGTTGTTCAGGTATTTGGACCCGAGTACATGAGATTACCTAATGAACAAGATACTGCTAGATTGCTCGCAATTGGTGAGAGCAGAGGTTTTCCAGGAATGCTTGGCTCCATAGATTGCATACATTGGACCTGGAAAAATTGCCCTATTGCATGGCAAGGTATGTATCGGGGACATAAAAAGGAGCCTACAATTATACTAGAAGCAGTTGCCTCTAAAGATCTTTGGATCTGGCATGCATTCTTTGGGATGCCAGGCTCGCACAATGATATCAATGTTCTTCAAAGATCTCCTATATTTGCAAGGCTTGCTGAAGGTGACGGTCCACAGGTTAATTATAGCATCAATGAGAACGATTATACAATGGGTTATTATCTCGCAGATGGCATATATCCATCTTGGGCCACGTTCGTGAAGACCATACCAGAGCCACAAGGCAACAAGAAGAAATATTTTGCCAAGGCACAAGAAGCTTGTAGGAAGGATGTTGAACGAGCATTTGGGGTTCTACAAGCTCGCTTTGCTATCGTTCGAGGGCCAGCTCGTTTGTGGGATAAGGAAACGCTTGAAGCAATCATGAATGCTTGTATCATTATGCACAACATGATTGTTGAGGATGAGGGTATTGACGTAGATAATTTCAGCTATGATGACATGGGAGAAAAGGTAAAAATATCCCATAATGGTACGCCTGAACTAGATGAATTCATCCAAAATTACAAGAACATTCAGGACAAGGAAACTCACACACAGCTTCAAGCCGACCTTGTTGAGCACCTGTGGCAAAATCATGCAGATTTATATAAGAATATTATTGTTGAATGATTTTATTTGCTGTTAGGATATAATTTGTTTGCACAAGGCTATCATTTGTTTGCTGTTTGAACGATTTGTATTTTCATTCAGTTATTGAACAAACTGTGCACAAGGCTATCATGATTTGTGAACAAACTGTGTAGTACATCATTCACACTTGTGGCAATCTGAGAACAAGTACCGCAAATATATTAACAGGGACTGCAAATATAATTCATTCACAGGGACTGCAAATGTGGCAATCTGAGAACAACTACTTAAAATATATTCCAAGGGTAGCTAAAAATAGAAACAATGACACATCTAATCATTTAGGCGTCTTGCAAGTATGTCATTCTTGAGCCCTTCATAGTATTGTTGCAATTTAGTGCACATGATACTTGTGTCGACATTCATAATTCTCTCTTCTTCCAGGTTCCTTTGGAACTCAAATTGGTCCCTTTGCAACTCAAATTTTTCTTTCTCAATTCTGATCCTTTCTTCCTATAATGCGAAAGCTTTCTTGCACCGCTCCTCTTTCTTCAACTCCTTCTCCGCATCGGCTTCTTTCTTTTTTGCCAAAAGATAATCCAATGCTTCGATGTTAGAATGTTGGCGTAATTTTTGCTTCTCCTTCTTCTGCCCTGGAGGTCTCTGAAGTGCACTATTCGAATGCTGACTGTCATCAACAGAAGCAGGGGCAGCAAAGGAGGAGCCGATGCAGGACTTGAATTGGCTAAAACCTTCTGCTTTTTATTGATTGTCTTCTGGGTTTCCATTTGCTTGCGCCTATGTGCCCACTTAGACTGGTCTTTTAATTTTTTCCAGCAATGCATGTATGGAAAATGCCTATGCTGCCTGTCTTCATTCTTGAACATTTTAAACGCATCTGCTTGCTACATAGTGGACAAAAATGAATGTATGAGATTAATCCAAATCATATACAATTGGAAAGGGAAAGGTATATCATCAAACCTTGTCATCGATAGACACTCCACTTTGATTTCTGGCCTCAATCTTGGAAAGACAACCAGCAAAGAGGTTAGCATCGTGTTGTATACCAGACCAACGGTTCATTAGAGAGCCTTGCGTGCGATCAGATATGAAATCCTTGTGGGCATGGAAATATGCATGTATCCTTTTCCAATATGTGGTACGTGATTGGTCAACACCTTTCACTGGATCCAAACTCACGTTTAGCCACGCTGACACAAGTAGTTCGCCCTCTTCAATTGTGAAATTTTTTGTTCTTTTCTGATTTCCTTTCCCTATTGCTTCAACCTCATCTTGTGCTACTACTTCTGAAAGGGAGGTGGATTTTTGATCGACCAAAGAAGACCAAAGCTTTTCGTAATCAGGTCAGTGAAATACCCCCCAGAATCCATGGCACCTGTGATATCAAATAACAAAGAATGTTAAATTCACAAATTATTACTGCCCATTGTTTGGCAATATGTATAACAAACATCATAATTTCAGAACTTGCTGTAACAATCAGACACTACAAGTAAGACTTCAGGAAATGCAGTGACAATCAAACTACAAGTAGGAATTCAGGAATTCACAGAAACTAGCACACTACAAGTACGACTTCATGATTTCACAACAACTAACACACTAATTGACTGATGCATATCCCTAGTCTCAAGTGACCTGAAGCATCTCCTACAGGGCAGGACAAAAATAGGTACATAGCTTTGCCTGGCATCAATGCTGCACAAACAATAATCTCAGTTTGCTTCATATATGTATCTATTATTGAACAAACAATAATATTAGTGACACTACAAGTAAGAGTTCAGCCTTGCTGTGACAATCAGACTTGATTGATGCATACCCATTCACTTCTCTTTCAAGCAAAGGTTAATCATTTGGTTTTTATAATTAAAACTATGCATTCACTGTGAAGCAAACACCACAGGTAGAGAGCAATGCATTGCTCTCTGGAAGATGCAACAACTGCAAAGCAGCAAGAATAATATTTTAAAAAAACTGACCTTGCCCATTGTATTGCATCAATGCTGCACAAACAAACAATAGTATTAATTTCCAATCTAAATTGTCACTCTCAAACTGGAGAAAATCTATCAGTTCAGTCTCAAACAAATTGCTATTTGTACTAGAGAAAATAAATCAATTCAGTCTCTAAATTGTCACTTTGATACTGGAGAAATTTAGTCAGTTCAGTCTCAAACAAATTTCGACCTCATACTCACATAGGACATGATGACATAACCAAACACAACCTTCTGAAATTGCTATTTGTACTGATGACACAACCAAACATCACCTTCTGAAATTGCTACATAAACTCTCCATTGGCATCACTTCTGTGCGCAATTATTCCCAAACAAGAGGACATGCATAATTCAGCCATCCACTACAATATATACCAAAATTCATCCGTTGAACAGAGGATCAAGATATGGGCAACAATCATGACAATTCATTGCTAGATTTTCTTTTCCGAATTAAATCATTTCTGCTCAGACCAACACACTGCTATGAACAAACTGAGAAACGAAATAAAATTAGCAAGGCGTCACCAGAAAAATCCTCCTCGCCGTCGACCCATAAGAGAGCTGCTCTAATATAGAAAGCTGCTGTGTCTTGATTATTGCCATACCATCCAGACACAAGTTAGGAGAGCCAACCTCCGCGATACAGTGTCTATAAACGTGGACCCATAAGAGCAGGTACAATAAGGCTTAGTCAGCAGGCTATAGCAAATATAATATCAACCAAATCTTACGTGGCAGAGAGAGAAAGGAAGAGAGAGAAGGAAGCTGGCTACTAAATTACAGCTAGCTATAGCACGTAAAAATATGCATTTCACTCTCTTACACGTGGGGTCAAATAGTTATTGTAATAGCTACCTTATTGTATGAACTATTGTTTTGAAGGCTATAGATGAAATGGACAAGTGTTATAGCCACTAGTTGGCTATACTATTGTACTTGCTCTAAGTTTCACAAAATAGTTTTTCTATCGCGAGCCTAGGCAAGCGAGGTAGGTTTCATAGTCAGCTGGTGCTATCTGCCGTCTCATGACGGGACGGCAGGCTGCACGCGTCAACTTTGTGGCCTGGCCGTCCGATGACGGCAAAAATATTATTTTTATCGACACGTTCCGCATACTATCTTTTCGTAAATATAAATGCAAATAATGCTATATATACCAAAAAATTCCTCAAAAAATGGTGATAAATTTTCTAAAAACTCAACAAATTTTTAGGGTGTAAACTGACGGTAAATTTTGAGTTTTTTCGATACCAAATAAAAATGATGATAAATTCGTAACTTAAATGGTAATTTATGGAATGGGTAGATGATAATTTAGATCATAACTAATGGTAAACTTAGAAGTCAACCGATGGTAATTTTTGAAGTTTTTAGATTCACAATAGTGATGGTTGGTACTTTTTTAATTTGAATTTGAAAATAGTAACTCAAGTGCTGCTAACGGTGAGTTTTGAATATTTTCATGTTCACAAAACTGGCAGTAGTTTTGAACTTAGGATGGTAGTTTTTTAAAACTATAATGATAACTTACGTTTTGAATGGTGGTAACTTTTGGTCTTTTTTGCAAACTGATACTAATTTTGAATTTATGATGGTAATTTGTTAAACTATGGATGGCAACTTAGAATATAATTGGTGGTAACTTAGGGAGTGTTTGTATTGGCTGTGGTTGATGGATTTTGGTTGGAAATGAATAATAGTGGTTGAAAAAGTGGTTTTTAGGAGTGGACGAGCAATGGGAAGTGAGGGAGAGATACGTACGCAAGATAGAGTGAAAGAAGTAGGGTTGTGTGATGCGTCCATGACTTTTTGCTTTATCCTTGGAGCAACACGGGAGTTAGAGGAGCGGAGAAGCCGCTTCGAGAAAACATATATTAATATTAGCTTCTGCCTTTTTCAAGTAAAAGGTAGAAGCAGAGGCCAATACAGACACACCTTTATCTATTTGGTTTGGTAATTTTTTTAATAAACGTAGATTTGAAAATTGAAGGTAGTTTTTGACTGATGGTGTAATTACTTTCTTTCTACAAATTGCAGCTACTTTGGTTCTGCATGGCTATCGTTTGCTCTCGGGGCGCAAATCCTTCTGTGGTTCTATTGGCACGGCGGTCGTCTGCGCGCGCGCTCCCTGCCTGACTGACAAGGAAGGAAGAAGCAAGCAAGCAAAGCAGGAAGCAGCAACCTCCTTCGCCTTGGGCTGAGCTGAGTAGGACAGGGCAGGGTAGGAGAGAGAATCATTAGCGGATCCATCCATCGATAGCAGCTGCAGAGAGCTGATGAGCTGACGAGGTGCAAGCGGCAGGAGCCAGCGCCGGGCGGCCTTCGTCGCCGTGCTTATCGACGGTAGGCGTGGCGTGGTCTGGTCCTGAGGGCAGAAAGCGGTCTACGTAACCAACGGCAAGCGAGAAATCAGTCACTTGGAATCACCAGCGGCGGCGATCTTTATCTTCGCAAGACAGTAATGAAGTCTAGACTCTTTTTTCTTTCTTCTTTTGGTTCTTTACATGACAGTAATAGGTCGAGTCATGTATGGCCTGGTGCTTCGTTGCCGGTCAGCTAAGGGCAGACGATCGAGTTAACAGTAGGACTACGAAGGTCCAAGTTTCTGCACTGTCGCCGATGAATATAGGCCGAGTCATGTTCTTTGCCGTCTATGGATGGTCATATTCTTTTTAGCTTCGTTTTTTAGATGGTAACAGACGACGAAGCCATTAACATCTGTGATATACACAATTTTATACTTAAAAAGTTGTTTGAAGAATCCATTTTAAGTAACTGTTTTATTTATCTTAACTGTCAAACAAACTTGACAGGGATATAATTATCCTCAAATTATTATATATTTCTAAATGATATTCTTACGTCATTATACTCCTTGAGCATACCCCTTATCTATGAGGAAGAGATTTTACATGGTAGTCGTAAGATCTTCTATGATCACTTCATAGTCGTAAACTCTCATACGATTATAATATAGTCGTAGGTTATTCTGCGATCACCTTGTAGTAATAGATTCTCCTACGATTAAGCCAATTTTTGACTGGTCTATCTATGACAACCCATTATATTGTGGGTTTGTCTAATGAGATGGTTAGCATGTGCATTTATTCTCTAGAATAAGTACGTATAATCTCTCTCTGACAATAACCGCCACACGAAGCATGATGATACCACGTCTCTGTGATAATAACTTCTGTCGGATGGTTATCATCCGAAACATGAATGCGTCTCTTGGCATGAAACAACTATCACCGCTTTATAAGTAATATAAAGGTGGACATTAGGAAAAAAGGTAGGTGGGGCAGGCCCGAGGGATAATAGGAGTAGAGCAAGATATTTCGTATTTCTCTCTCTCGATTGTAATCAATTTATTGAGTAATAGTCATACAGGAGTAGGGTTATTATTTTTTCGGGAGAAAACCCAAATCTATATAAAAAACCTGTGTCTTTTCTCTGTGTGATTGTAGCCAGATCGTAGTAAAAGATCCCTCAAATTTAAAAAAAATCATACGTAAGATCGACACTAAAATACCAACAAAACTGAAAGCTAAAAGTTAAAAGTGCACCAGTAGTCAGTAATATTGCCCGACTTGTTGAATTAATCTTCTACGTACTCCTACGGTTATTATTTTAGGTACCCATTACTTTAAGAGGTGATTTTTTTTTCTTCTTGGAAGCCAAACTGACCATACTAGCTAAGTAGCTTAGGCTAGTATTCTTATGATTAGGGTCATATTATTTTTAGTTATTAGTGGTTTTATGATTAAGGTCATATTCTGTTTAGTTATTAGTGGTTTTGGTTTTTGGTTTTTTTGTTTATTAAATTAATAAGTTGTAGCCATAGGTTACAGCTTATAAAAACAGGTCTTAAATGAAAGTGCAAATTGATTATTCATTTTTTGCGATTAGCAAATGAAATTAACTATTCTAGTCAAACCGTAGGTGCAACCTAATTTATCGTCTAATCACGAGCGCATTGCCGTCTTAGACTAAACGTGCGTGTCCACTGCAAACTGAAGGGTCGACACATATCGATCGATCAGGTGCAAGCTTCGTGGAAAGCTCGTGCCTGACGTGCTCAACGAGAAGGGTACTCGTCATCGCCATGCATCGTACGTCGTGTATCATGCGAAATATTTTGTCCTGCTCGTGTGGGGTGGGTTTGCTTCTTATTTTGTTTTATCCGGCAACTTCTTTTGAGCTATGGATTCATGTGCCATACGACACGATCCTCTGACGTCTCGAGTTGCAGTTATGAGTTCGTATACATTTCGATGCGTGAAATAAATAAGATTTGAATCTGTGTAGGGTTTTTACTGTAGCAACGGTTAGCTTCTTATGAATCTTAGAGCATCTCCAATAAATCTTCTAAAGTGCTCATATCTCCTATATTTTAAAAGAAAAGGTAAAAAAAGGGATCCAACAGATCCCCTAAGTGGTACCCAAAAATATAGAGAACTCTATCCCTGATTTTTCGTCCCCCATATATGGATGACGCACACCATCCCCTAAATCGGTCCCAACGCTCCTGCGCCGTCCGATTCCCTAAATTCTTTGGTTGGTAGTTTTTGTGGACCCAGATTTTAATTTAGGGGACCATATTTAGAGGACTTGTTGGAGGTTACATATTTTTAGTCTTCTATATTTTAGATTGTGTCCTCTAAAAAGTGATTTAGGGGATGAGATTTACAGGACATTGTTGGAGATGCTCTTAAAGTAAAAAATTCAGAAGACCTCTCTTCTTCCTCCTTTTAGATACCGGGCCCAAATAGAAAGGGCCGGTCCTACCAAATGAGCAGTTCTTCAGCCCAAAAGAGAAACAGATCACAGGAAGCTTCCCTTAAGGGCCCAAGATATTAGGCCTTTGCCTCTTCCTCGGCCCAGAGAATCTAGTGAAATTCCGCCTAGGAATTCTTTTTTTTTTCTGTTTCAAACTTTACCAGGCAGAATATCTCCAGCATACTGCACTCTTTTAGGTGGTACAGTACAGTACAGGGCAGCTATGCTGAAATCACCGGTGTAGCTTCCGTCTCATCTGCCCACTGCACAGCTCTCGTTTTCCTTCTTGGACTCGTACATAGCATTGTCAATACTCGGCTTTTAGCTTAAAAGTTAGTTTATGTTTATACTGTTTACAGTAATTAGCTTTTAAACAGTGTATTTTTAAGACAGATTTAATAAAAAGATTATAGTAAAAAATATACTGAGTTCAGCTATACTGATCAAAATCTCATATAACTATTTTTTATACGTACCACCTATTGTAAACAGACAGAATTAAAATATTTAAATCATCGGTTCAAGAAAACCGATCTCTCATCTCCCGCTTTATAACATGGCACAGGCAGTACGCGGAAGCAGAGAGCAGTAGATGCACGGAAGGATGGATGGGGCACAGGAAACAAAGAGAAAGTTGTGATAGCTTCATCTCCAAGAGAGGGAATGGTTGCGATAACCGGTAGGCAAGGCAGCACGTAGGCAGAGGAGGCGTGTGAGAGAGTGATGGAAGTTGCGAAAAAAGAAGGCGCGAGTATGCGGACGGAAACGCGGCGGACGGCGACGAGGAGCAAGGAAAGGCGCACCGCTCCTCTCCTCTCCTCTCCTCTCTTCTCATGGCCGCGTGATCGTGATTGGGGGCAAGCAATCGATGGCTAGTCCTTCCACTGCCGTTTTCGCGTGCGCATCTTGCTTTCCCATCTCGGATGGCTAGTCCTTCCACTGCCAGGAGTTCTCTCTACCTCTCTATGTTCAATCTATTATTCTGTGATTCTGTGATTGATTCGTTCTTGTTCTAAGCAGAGGAATCGCTCGAACTGGTCTCCAACGTCGGTTCCCCAACACTCTCCTCTCTTCTCATGGCCGCGTGATCGTGATTGGGGGCAAGCAATCGATGGCTAGTCCTTCCACTGCCGTTTTCGCGTGCGCATCTTGCTTTCCCGTCTCGGATTGCTGCCGTTTTGGGATTCCGAGGATACAGACACGGGTGTTAGTACGAGTTTGGGCTCTCCTCCAACGGACTTCAGTTCCTAATTCCTAGAAACTGGCTAACTAACGTCCCGTTCGTTTCACTTTGAGTTTCTGACTTAGACTTATTTTTTATTATTTATAAATTTTATTTTTTTTCTGAACTTTTAGCTTTTTGAGTTTTTTTGTCAGTTCTTTTTTTTCGTATCCGTTTATGTTGTCCGTGATGAGCTAAAATATTTTTTTTTCATTTTTTAAATTTAATTATGCCAAATAAGCCACCTTCAGCTACAATGTAATTTCAACCAGCTACAGTGCAATTTCAGCTATAAACCACTATTTTCAGCCCAACCGAGCGGGGCTTAAATTAGATACATTTAAAAGTGTTATGAGTTTTATCTTTTAACTGAAATAATACTATAATAATTGCTGATTTTTTCTAAGGCATTCAATTAAAGAAAAATAAAAATAAAAATACTAGTTATATCTTCATGGATAAAATAATTTTTTTCTTAAATCAGAAACTAGAAGTTGTTTAGAATGAAATCTTAGACTAAATCCAATCGACAAATATGAGCAGGAGCTAGCTTTTGTACTAGTCTCATTCTCTACTTCTCAAACTTGCTTTTGAGTTTATCTTCGACGAATTAGGGCAAATCATATCAAGGCTGCTTGTGCTCCGATGGCCAATCATGTTCTTGGCAAGGACGACCATCCCTTGTGGTCCATGGGCAATGGATGGATGACTTCAAATACACGGATCGCATGTGCTGTGTTCGTAACTAGCAAGGCTTATATTACATTTTTACATCGAGATGAATGAACAGCAAAACGCGCCGACACACGGGTTGAAAAAGGGAACCGACCAAGATCGTGCTTGCAACTGCTCTGTTCAGGTTCAGAGAAAGAAACCGCTCTGAATCAGACGTTACCACGACATTTCCCCAGAACAAAAGAATAGGGGGGGGGGGGGGGGGAAATACTAATCCAAGAGAGCCCCCAGGTTGTCACGTGCTTTTCTCTTGTTAATCTATGCTCCTACATAAGGGCATATTCTTTTCAGTTGCGGCTTATGACTTTTGGCTGAAATTTTTGAATTTTGGCTATTTACGGTACAGATTACGGAGAGACATATACTCACTTGCGATTTTGACTGGTACAGATGTTGGGCTTTTAATGTGCAGATCGTTTAACTTGTAGTTCCCGTCTTGAGAAAATACTTCGTTTCAAAGTTAGGTACTGTAGCAAAACACAAAAGTCGACAGCTTGTGAGGTAAAGAACATGCCCTAAGTATTATTGATGCTTTTGACATATTTAGTACTATTTACATCTGTATTTATAAAAATAGCCGTATATTTACTATATTCACAAAATAATGTTTTTACCACCTGATGGCCAGACGGTAACACTGGAGGGCAGATGCATGGCCCTATCATCCCATCACCAGATGACAGACAAACTGCCGTCCCACCACCAGACAACAACTGCTTGCCGCCTCATGGCCAGATGACAGGTGATTAAGCCGACTAATTAGCCGGCTTAATTATTTATCCTAATTTTTTTGTATACTGTTTGTTTAAACTTTTAAATATAGCAAATGAATTCAAAAAATTACAAAATTTTATGTGCAGTCTCTCAACATAACGTACTTGACTGTATAATTTTTTTTAATGATTTTATCCACTGTGAATATTGCTCAAAAATTTATACGATTTTGATATTTATAGGAATTGTTAAATATAGCAAACAAGCTCTAAAAATTACAAACTTTTATGTGAAGACTCCTGACATAGTTATAGTAATTGTGTAATTTTTTAAAAATTTAATTTGCTTTGAATTTACCATATTTATTCATATTAATTTATTCATGAAATTAGCGATACTCAGGCATATTTTGCAGTGCCTGACCTCTGTCCTTCGCACATATGTTGGTTCGTTGCTGCTATCCTTTTCATGTTATTTAGTCATAATTAATGTAGTTTGTATTATAAAATAAGTAGGTCGTAGTAATTTAGATATAGTTTTTACTATTTTTATGTACATACGGTACTCATAACTTGTTATTGTATGGTAGTATATAATTAAGCAGTCATAATTACTATAGTGGCAATTAGTTAGGGTTAAGTAATCAGCTAGTGCTAAGTAATTAAGTGCTAAGGATTACGGTAATGAATCAATCGTAATTTTTTTGGACGGGTAATGAAATTATCGGTAATTAATAAATTATTCATATATGGTTACACGCATGTAATCACTAACTTATAGTATTTTACTGTTATTATCAATCTTCGCACTATATTTTGTCTATCCCATTTATTGCAAGGTACTCTCAAAATTAAGTGTGCATAGTTGATTATTTTGAGAAGCCAGTGCATAGACATGTCACCTGTAGGCGGCGTGCCACCTAGGGACCGGACGGAAAAGGTACTATTTTTATCAATACCATGTGCATATGACTATTTTTATAAATACGAATGCAAAATGAGCTATATATGCCAAAATTTCGTATTATTGTATTAGTCGTGACCGATGGTTTTCGTTGGACATAAATAAAAGTGGCTGAAAGATTTTTCTAAAAAATCATGAACGATGGAGAAAGAGATAGAGAAATATATGTAAGACAGGAGCGAGATGTGCAAAGTGTGTGATGTGTATGTGATCTTCTGTCTTATCTCTAGAGCGAGAAGTATGGAGAAGTCGCTTCGAAAAATTAATTGCTTATATTGACTATTGGCTCTAGGAGTGAAAAGAGTAGAGAAATGACTTCAAAAAATTAATTGTGTATATTGACTTTTGGCTCTAAGCGGAAGTCTTAAACAGAGCCTAATGTAAACAAACCATAAGTCACGTTCCGGCTTTTGGTCTCATGCTGTCCAATGTGAACTTTTTCTACTAACATTTCCGACAATGGCGATGCTGGCATGTAGTCATTCGTTGTTATTATCCGAGCCGGGAGAGGGAGGGAGGCAGCTCACTCCCAGACCCAGAGGCTCATGTACGTACGGATGTACTGCTCTCTCATCACTAGTGTGGGGAAGAAGAGGGGAGAGTGAGAGAGAAGAATCCCAACGCTTGCTCAGATCGAGCCGAAGGAACAGAGCAGAGGCGAGCCGATCTGCTGCCTGGTGATGGGTTGCGCGGCGTCCAAGGTGGAACAGGAGGACACGGTGCGGCGCTGCAAGGAGCGGCGCCGCCACATGAAGGACGCCGTCGCGGCGCGGCAGCTGCTCGCCTCCGCCCACGCCGACTACCTCCGCTCCCTCCGCGTCACCGCCGCCGCGCTCTCCCGCTTCGCCCAGGGCCACCCCTCCCTCGCCGTCTCCCACCACACCGCCCCCGTCCTCCTCCCCACCGCCGCGCCGCCCTTGCTCGCGCCCTCCACCACCGCGTCCACCTCCCTCCCGCTTCCGACGCCGCTCCCTCAGCACCACCCGCCGCCGCCGCCACAGCAGCATCCTGCTTCGGTGAGGGCTCCGCGGGTGCGGCGGCTCAAGGTGCCGCACATCCTGTCCGACACTAGCGTGGCAAGCCCGGTGCAGTCGTCGTTCCGAAAGCCGGTGGTGGGGACGCCATCCTCGTCGTCCGCGTGGGACTGGGAGAACTTCTACCCGCCGTCGCCGCCGGACTCCGAATTCTTCGACCGACGTAAGAACGATCTCGAGGAGGCCAAGCGCCTCCGCGAGCTCGAGGCGGAGGAGAAGGCCCGGAGCTACCTCCACCACCACCGCCACCAGCTGAAAGAGGAGGACGAGGTCGACGGCGACGAGGCGGAGGTGCATTGCGGCGGATGGGAGGATGAGGAGGACTACTACGCGTCCACGACGACGTCGGAGACCAGATCGGAGGAGGGGGAGATGGGGAACAGATCGGAGTGCGGGTTCGCGGCCAGATCGGAGTACGGCGGGACGGCCCTGTCGGAGTATGCTGCCGTGCCGTTGCCGCTGAGGAGGGACGAGAGGTCAGAGGCCGGGGACTCCTCGTCCACGGTCACGGCGGCGGCCGAGATGCGGATGGTGGTGCGCCACCGCACGCTCGCGGAGATCGCGGCGGCCATCGAGGAGTACTTTGTCAAGGCAGCCGAAGCCGGCAACGGCGTGTCGGAGCTCCTGGAAGCCAGCCGCGCCCAGCTCGACCGCAACTTCCGGCAGCTCAAAAGTAATCGCTGTACACAAATTGTGCCTCAAAAATTAAAATGTGATTCGAATTGTCGCAGTGATTTACGATTGGGACGAAAATGCAATGCTTTGTGGTTCAAATGGTCACAATGCTTTAGCTGTTTTGCTTAATTTGATTTCTTCTGTCACAGAGACGGTGTATCACTCCAACAGCGTGCTATCAGCACTGTCGTCGACGTGGACATCCAAGCCGCCATTGGCTGTACGCTACAAGCTAGACACGAATGCGCTAGAGATGGGGTCAGTGGAAGGGAAGAGCCATGGGTCGACACTGGAGCGGCTTTTGGCTTGGGAGAAGAAGCTCTACGAGGAGGTCAAGGTAATTTCGCTCTTCTATTCATGATCACATGGCCATTGGTGACTGTTAGCTGTAGTTAACAGTTGAGTACAGCACTCGAATTGAGATCTTTGTTTGCTATGAATTTTTTCTATGTCTAAATCATTGGCTGTTGGTGAAGCATCTTGAAACTATTCAGCTTGGCTCCACTTGCTTATGATCCAACTGTATTACGTAGAGGATAGTAGCGGATAATTTAGGACAGTCTCCACAGGCTCTAGCAGCAATGCAAGCTTGGTGAGCTATCCATTCTAGTATCCACCCTTGTTGGGCAAGGAACCAATGAAATGCATGTATGGTGCTAGAATAAGATGTGTAGGGTTTGTATTGCTTTTCTTGGAAAAACCCCGGACCATGACATGTGGTCACACTCAGAATGGTACTATAGGGCTACCAAACAGTCAAAGACCAAGGGCGAACTGAAACTAGCTCTAAAACTTTTGCCAAGAAGAGAGCTCTATCCATTGATTATGGTTGTGATACAAATGTCTATACTGTTAAGGATATAAGGGTATTTATGGTATTTTCTAATTTCCAGGGTTTAGGGTTGTGTCCTTGGGTCTTGTACTATATATTGCTCCTTTAGACTGTGCAATACAATTAACAATCCATCTGTCTAACATATAATTTCTAGTGGATTAGGTGAAGCTTCTCCATATTTGAAGTTGGTATCTTGACACAATTTTAATGTTGAGCAGTTCCCCTTTTGTTCAGCTAATGTGGAAGAAGAATCTGATTCTGTTCCATAAAAGCGTTTTTAGAGAGGTCCTGCACTTTCCTACTTTGGAACAGCTGGAGCATTTGATTGATAATTTTCACTACTTTCAGTAAAGGCAGCAAACACGATACATGGCAATTGACCTCGTAACCACACCTTCATATTCTCCTCACTTCCTTTATGCTCTATTTTTGTCTAAACTACTCTTGCCATTTGAGATTCTTTATTGTATAAAGGTTTGATCCTCAGGAAATTGTCTTTAGTGTGCTTAATATATCTCATAATGCTAAAGCTAGATCTAGCATATCTATGTTCATTACCCTTTGCTTTGCAGGTATAAAACTTATAGCATTTGTATTAGATGATGTGAGTGAAGCAAATCAGTGTTCATTTGGTTTCTTTAATTTGGGATGGAATTGATTCTTGCCGTCAAGTTGTGGCACTGTACTTGAAATTCTTTTTATCCACTAAGCAGTTTCTTGACCCCTACTATTTGGAACTTCTAACATATCGATTAATTTTTAACTGCTGCAGGCTAGAGAGAGCGTGAAGATCGAGCATGAAAAGAAGCTTTCTACTCTGCAAAGCCTGGAATACAGAGGGAGGGATGGTGTCAAGCTGGACAAGACCAAGGCCTCCATAAACAAGCTGCAATCATTGATCATCGTTACTTCACAGGCTGCTACTACCACATCCTCAGCCATTGTCAGAGTCCGCGATAATGAGCTTGCACCACAGCTTGTCGAGCTTTGTTTTGCGTAAGTCTTGCTCCCTGTTCCCATGTCCCAAATTCCAGATGTTGTGACGCTGCACGGAAGTACCTAATTGATTCCGAATATGAACATGCAGGCTGTTGAGCATGTGGAGATCAATGAACCATTTCCATGAGATCCAGAATGAAATTGTTCAGCAAGTCCGTGGTCTGGTGGACAATTCCATGGCTGAGTCAACATCTGACCTTCACCGGCTTGCAACCTGCGACCTTGAGGCTGCTGTCTCAGCATGGCACTCAAACTTCGACCGCCTCATCAAGTATCAACGTGACTACATCCGTGCTCTCTATGGCTGGCTGAAGCTCACGCTCGTTCAAGTGGACAATAATGCCCCACAAGAGGCTCACACCTCGCTGATCTCGCGTGAACTCACCACCTTCTGTGACGAGTGGAAGCAAGCACTGGATCGGCTTCCAGATGCCGTGGCATCAGAGGCTATCAAGAGCTTCGTGAATGTCATCCATGTCATCTACACTAAGCAGGCAGAAGAGATGAAGATCAAGAAGCGGGCAGAGACATATTCGAAGGAGCTAGAAAAGAAAACCAACTCGCTCAGGGCCATTGAGAAAAAGTACTACCAATCGTATTCAATGGTTGGCCTTGGCCTTCCTGGCAGTGGGCGGGATGGCCTTGAAAGCCATTCGTTTGATGCCCGTGATCCTCTTGCAGAGAAGAAATCCGAGATTGCCCTGTGCCGTCGGAAGGTGGAAGATGAGATGACAAGGCACGCTAAGGCCGTCGAGGTAACTAGATCAATGACATTGAACAATATCCAGACAGGCCTGCCAGGAATGTTCCAAGCCATAGCTGGTTTCTCAGGAACAGTTGTTGAAGCTCTCGACGTTGTCTGCCGGCGAGCTGGATCGGTGCGGTAGAAGCTCGCCCCATCAGAACTACCAAGAAATTATTTGTTATGTCCCTTTGGGCAGTTCAGTAATTTATTATTTGTTATGTCCCTTTGGGCAGTTAAGTAATTTACATAGGGAAAATGCAATATATATAGTTAAAGTTAGTGATGAAATATGGGGAGAAGCCTCCCTTGATGTTTTGCCTTGTTGGGAATTGATCATTTTGATTGTAGATAATGATTTTGCCCAGGATTGTTGGTGTTTTTTTAGCAAGTGGAAGGAGAGATATATGTACAGACACCGTGGTCACGACGAAATATGGTTGTGCTTCTCTACTGGCAACTGAAGCCTGCGCTCTGTAGTTCTACCGTTTGAAGTGAGTCAGGGTTCTAGGGGAAAATTCTCGAGTCCGAAGTCTGAACTGAAGCAGCGCAGTTTTCCAGTGGTGGGCGCTGTCCCTGCATCTTCTGCTGTCTGCCTGTCTTGAAGGACACTCGTGTTGATTTTTCTTGCCCCATGTTGTTCCAATAATTGTAGTTATTGTAGCTCTGCATTGTGCAAAGCAAAAAATGTCCTGTCACTAAAACATGTTTTCAGTAATGCTTTGTACAAGGATATGGCCAGTTGCTCATCTCACAATAATCATTTCTGCTCTGTACCTCTGTTCATACTTGCAACATTTGTAAGTAACAGCCCTTTGAGTGTCTTTGCTAGCTCCAATACAGCCAGCTTGTTAATGACTTAACCAAGGGGCTGGTCAAATGCTGTGTCACTACCTCTTGACGCCATATCCCCTCGTCTGCCATAACATGGCTTTTTGTATCACTACTTGCCATGTTTAACAACATGGTGACCATCAAGGCTGGCATTTCGACCTATCCAGGTTGTCGGGCACAGCATGACAACGCTGTTTGCAAAGCCAGCCTTCCTTTTGAAAGGGCATGACAAAAGTAGCGGGCATTCGTCTTCAGGGCATTATATCACATTGTTGGATTTGATGGCAGGATGGAGAAAAATTAGGGCATGGCACCAACATGTGCCCTTCCTCCTTGGGGCCCCTTGCTGTCCAAGTTGGAGATGATCTGTGGGCTAAGCAAGGGTCCAAAACCATTCATGCTGAATAGAGAATAAAGACTGTTACTTTCGGTTTTTCAGCCGGCTTTTGGCTTCAACTTCTTTCAGCGATAACTATTTATTAGACTAATCAGCCATAACAAAAAAATAAACCGTAATAAAAAAGAACAAGCCCAAAGAACTCTAGTATTTAGATCACCTTTTTCAAGTAGGCAGCGGTGGCCACAAAATGGTAAGGCACTTAAGTGGGAGCTTCTATCTTAATTAGTGTTTGTTTACAGTTAATTATTGCTAATTACTTTGTTTAGAGTTAATTAGTGTTAGGGTTCTTTCAACGGGTTCCTCGATGAAGTGGTCAGTAGTTGGCAGTGCTCGAATGTCTCACGGATTAGTATCAACAACGCCGATCTGCCTCGATCCCATGCAAAGGAAAGAAAGAAAGGGGTCGAAGTGTGTGTTTTTTCCTAAGGAAAATTAGGTCAAAGACACCCCAAATATGTGTTTTTAGAGGAATAAGATCGTAAACACACTCAAATTCAAAATGACATGACGAAGATAAAAAATTCTGGAAAAATCCTAAGAAATATTTCATTACTACATTTTCAAAATGACACAAATACCTCTCTCTTCCCTAGCTCCACCTGCCTCCTCCCTCTCATGGCACAAAACGCGGACCTCCGCCGGGCACCACCAAACCATTGTATCCCCTCCTCGCTATATCTTGCTCATCAGCATCCCCGTAGTCCATAGCAAAAAGATCTAGAGCAACAAGGGCCACAGGCGGACCGCAGCAGATCAAGGGTGCGTATAACTACGGCAGCGGCAGCCATGGGGCGTGTGGTTGTCTAGTCAGGCCTCACAAGGTCGCACATTTTGGTGTCGCGGCCTTGTGGGAAGACAGTGTCGCACGGCAGGACAAGAGTGTGATGGCAGCCAGGGAGGCGGAGAACAAGGACTCCGAGGATGGAGGATGGAGTAGACTGGTGAATTGAGTTTTTCTTTGTGGGTGTTGATAAACACCACTCGGATATTTTCTTCCTAACTATCATTAAGATTTGTAACCGTTGGATTTAATTCAACGGCCACGAATTCCTCCCCCCAAAACAAAAGGGGTCGTTGGATCTCTAATTCAACAATCTCAAATTTGAGTAATTATTAGGAAGAAAATATACGGGTGATGCCTAGATACACCCTTTTTGTGTCGAACCAATGTTGCCAGAGTCTGTTAATTCTGTGTTTATCCGTTGAATTGATTAAATAATGTCTATTTTCATGTTAAACTCAGCAAATCGATGGGCCGTCTGTTAATTCTGTGTTTATCCGTTGAATTGATTAAATAATGTCCATTTTCATGTTAAACTCAGCAAGCATAATTGTGCTAGTAAGAATCGATGGGCCGGTGCTTGTCTGTTCAGTGTCTGAGTTACCTTTCCATGTCCTCCAGAAATATCACCTCCTAATAATTCTCAAAACATTCCAAGGGCAAAAGTGTCTTTTCGCCAACGTGAGTGCTATTTTCCATAATCCCGGCTCTCTGTGACGTTATTTCCAAGTCGAGTGCGCTTGCGACGTTATTTCTCCGATATGCATCTTTGGAATGTTAGCGACCTCGGACTTAAGCATGTTTGGGTTTAGACTTTTGGTTTTCGATTTATTTTTTATTATTTTTAAATTTTATTTTTTCTAACTTTTTAGATTTTTTAAGTTTTTTGCTGGTTCTTTTTTCCACATTCATTTGTATTATACATGCTGAACTAACTTTTTTCTATTTTTATTTTTTTAAATTTAATTATAACAAATAAATCACTATTAGCTACAGTATAATTTTAAATGACTACAGTAAAAATTTCAATCATAAGTCATAAAAAATCAGCCCAATCATGCACCACCCTAATTTGCCCTTTTCCCAATGGTTTTCCTATTGAATCGGTGGTACAGGAAAATTTCCTTTGTTTTTCCCGTGATGCATTCATGTGTTCCGAAAGGGATGAACATTCCTATGAAACCCTACACTTTTCCTTGCAAAAATCCTTCAATCCAAATAGGCCTAGTGTACATGCATGCCTCAACATTAGAATTCCTCCTTTTGTGGTGAGAAAAGCAACAAGCAAATATCCTTGCCTTAGATCGGAAGGAGTGGAAGAGTGACTTGTTACCTTTTGCCCTTCAAGGACTCGCAGTCGAACGCCGCGACCTCTCTCGACGGCGAAGGCCAGTCCTCCTTCTCTCTCGTTACCGGTGACGGTCTTCTTCTTCTTCTTCTTCCCCTCAGTGGTCTCGTCCCTCTTCTTGGAGAGACCGGGTTAGGGAGGAAGGTTGCTCTTGTCCGCCATCCTCTTCCATTGAACTACCTCATCTGCCGTGGTGTAGCCATCTGTTATCTCGAAGAGCTCTCTGACGTTGTTGGGCGGATTGAGGTTGAGGTCTTCAGTGAACCTGGTCAGGTGTTTCCAAAGCTACCTTGATGTGGCGGTGAAAAAGGCACAGCTTCATGGCTCTTTTTTTTTTCCTTCCACTTTTTTCACTGGTGCCTCGGTGAAAAATGTTGAGGTGTACAGTGAACCTGGTGTTTGGTTATCATTTTTTTTCACTTCTCTAATTTTCTTTTTGTTAGGAGGTAGAAGATATGGTATAGCAATTTTCTTGGTAAGACACCTACTCAAACCATACACGCGTGCAAGAAAACTCAAAACCGCGTCTTGTGGGCCGAAAGCGGCCCAGACCAAACTGAACTCGAGTAAACTTGGCACTGCCACATACGGCCCATATTTCGAGGCTAGCCTAAATGCCACAGCATTTCTGGCCTGGTTCAGCCTGTGAAATGTGTCAGCCGAAAGACCTCACCAATGCACACAAAAAACTGAAACTCGCTCTGCACTCAATCGCTATGTTTTTTCGGGAAATGAACAGTAATCTGAAGAACGTAATGAACTTCAGAGATGACACAGATCTGTATGGAACTCGTGAATGCGATGATATTTCTGGGAATGAGACAAAATTATTCAGGGTCCTCTTCCCCTTATATAATACAAAATAACCAATTACAAGAATGCATCTACACTGATGCTTATGATCCTAAAATCACGGTTTGAACAACTGAAAGCAAAAGACTGAAGTTCAGTCTACAGAAAGACTCGGCTTACATGCAGCGCAAAACTATCCTGAAGAAAAGGACTCCCTAGACTTAGTAAAAACAAGAATTAGTCAACATTTCACCCCCCTAATTCTTGATGCGCTTGATCTCCCTGATCCCGATTCTTTCTCGAAGCTCCTGAAACCGAACCCTTCCTAGCGGCTTCGTGAAAATATCTGCAAGCTGATTCTCAGTCCTGACAAACTCGAGATCAATCTTGCCTTTTTCAACACAGTCCCGGATGAAATGAAAACGCACATCTATGTGCTTACTCCTGTCATGAAATACAGGGTTTTTGCAGAGTGCGATGGCTGATCGATTGTCCAGATTCAGTACTGCAGTTTCAGCCTCTTCATGCTTCAGATCTCCGATCAATTGATTGAACCAAATTCCCAGACATGCAGCTGATGTTGCAGCGATATACTCCGCTTCACAAGAGGAGAGTGCAACTATTTTCTGCTTCTGCGATTGCCATCCGATTGGGCTTTCTCCAAGGAAAAAGATTACACCAGTTGTACTTTTCCTGTCATCAGTGTCTCCTCCTAGATCACTGTCGCTAAACCCAACCAAACGCAGGTCCTTGCCTTCCTGTTTGCAGTAAACACACCCAAAATTCAGAGTACCTGCTAAATACCTGAGTATATGTTTGACTGCCACAAGATGATCTTGCCTGGGATCCTCCATGAACCTGCTGACATAACCAACTGCAAAGGAGATATCCGGGCGTGTATGTACAAGATACCTCAAGCTACCGACAATACTTCGGTAGACAGTAGCATCTACTGCAGGTTCTTCACTTCTCTTTGACAATTTCAGCCGAGGTTCCATGGGTACTGCACACGGATTGCAGTTTGCCAATCCTGCCTTCTCAAGCAACCTCTTGGCATATGCATACTGATTTAAAGTGATGCAACCAGCTGTTTGCTGAACTTCTATGCCCAGGTAGTAGCTCAGCAGTCCCAGATCAGTCATTTTGAACTTTTCTTCATCTCTGCCTTGAAACTGCTGACAGCTACTGGATCTGCACCTGTTATCACCAAATCATCAACATACACTCCAACTAGCAACATGTTACCTTTTGATCCATGCGTGTAAATGCCATGTTTAGACACACTCCTGATGAACCCGAGTGATGACAGAGTGTGATCTAACTTGGCATTCCAAGCCCTCGATGCTTGTTTCAGCCCGTACAGAGCTTTGTGCAGTCGCAATACCTTGTGCTGCTGCTCATCTTTGACAAAACCCGGTGGCTGCACAACATACACCTCCTCTTGCAGTTCTACGTTTAGAAATGCTGATTTCACGTCCATGTGATGGACCATCCAACTCTCTTGTGCTGCCATTGCAAACAATAGTCTAACAGACTCCATTCGGGCAACAGGAGAGAATACCTCATCAAAATCAACACCATGTTGTTGGATGTAGCCCTTTGCGACGAGACGTGCTTTGTGCTTGACCACAGCCCCGGTCTCATCACGCTTTAGTTTGAACACCCATTTCAAACCAATTGGTCGATGCCCTGGTGGCAGATCCACCAGACTCCAGGTCCTATTGTCTTCGATGGCTTGCATCTCTTCTGCCATTGCTTGTCTCCAGGGCTGATGTTGCTGGGCTTCAACAAACGAAGTTGGTTCCTCAGCGACTGACAAGTGCAGTTCTTCCACTGGGTGTGAAGTAGCCATCACATTTTCTACCATGCGAAAGCGTGGTAGCATCTCCTCATCATCAACCGTGGTCATTGCTTCAGTGGTGGGAGAAACAAATTCTACAGCGGCCGCCGTTGCCGCCGGAGTGTGACTGGTCATTGCTATCGGGCTGTCTTGACCAGGGACTCCTTCAGCCTGATCCGTGAAAGCTGCATTCTCCACAGACTCTTCCTGGTGCTCGATGACAAAGTCTCCGGTGGTGAAGGGCATCTGCTCCGTGGACGTTCCTGCCCAATCCCAGCTCCTGTCTTCATCAAAAAACACATCACGCGTCACATGAACTCGGTTTGTGGCAGGATCATAAACCCTGTATCCCTTGGTGCCGGCTGAATAACCGATGAAGACCATTGGAGTGCTGCGGTCATCAAGCTTCCCTTGCGCCGGCTTCGTGTTCTTCACATGTGCAACACATCCAAACGTCCGGAGGTAGTGTACTGCTGGTTTGCGCCCATGCCAAGCCTCAAACGGAGTTTGACCATTGAGACTCTTGGTAGGTGACCGGTTGAGAAGATAGGTTGCAGTAACAACCGCCTCTCCCCAAAATTCTGCCGGTACCTTCATTGCCTTGAGAAGACACCTTGCCATGCCGACAATGGTCTGATTGCGCCTTTCGACAACACCGTTCTGCTGGGGCGTGTAGGCTGCAGAAAGATGTCGCTCAATGCCGAGAGTCATGCAGTACTCGTCAAATTGAGCTGAGGTGAACTCTCCCCCGTTATCTGTACGAAGGACTCGCAGCTTCCTCCCGGTCTGATTTTCAGCTGCAGCTTGTACACGCTTGATCGCCACCGATGCTTCACTCTTTGACGTCAACAACTCCAACCACATGTAGCGGCTGAAGTCATCAACTAGCAAGAGAAAATACCGTCGGCCTCCATTGGTAGATGGGGTGATAGGGCCGCATAAATCCCCGTGCACCAGGTCCAGCCGATCTTCCGCTCGAAAATGGGCCTTCTGTGGAAATGGACATCTTCTTTGCTTCCCGGCAAGACAGGCTTCACAGAGTTGATTAACATGCTTTAGTATTGGCATGCCGCGCACCATGCCCGGCGTGCCAGCATGTTCAGGCTGTCGAAGTTGAGATGACCATACCGAGCGTGCCATCGCCACGCCATGTCGCCCTTCTGCGCCAGTAGACATACTGGCCGTGCCACTTCGAGTTGCATCACATAGAGGCGATTTGGCCCCCTTTTCACCTTGGCAAGTAACTGATGCTGGCTGTCCCAGATCTTCAGAACTCCGTGCTCAATCTCCACTCTTGCGCCATTCTCATCGAGTTGTCCCACACTGAGAATATTGGCACGGAGGTCTGGGATGAAGTAGACTCCTGTAAGTGCCCGCTGTGCACCCCCATGGCCGGTGAGCAGTACTGTGCCGATGCCTCGGATGTCGACGTGCGAGCCATCTCCGAATTTGACGAAGCCATTCACGCTGCTCTCGAGTTCTGCGAACAGCTCTTTCCGTCCTGTCATGTGATTCGTGGCACCCGTGTCTACGAACCAGGTGCGGTCGTCGCCGGCTCCATCCATGCCGAGCAGCATCTCCTCATGTACTCGAGTCGATGCCTCCACCCGAGCTGTGACGGATGACCCACCGAGTCCGCTGGCCGGCGTGCACGCTGCTGAGGGCATCTTCTCACAGCTTGCCACGATCCCAGTCGTCACAGCACATGCGTGTGCCATGAGAAGCTTCGGCTCGTCGTCTTCATTCTGCGTGAGCAGCGCCTTCCCATCGCGTCTTGGTTGCCGGCATTCCCTGGCCCAATGACCGAGTTTGCCGCAGTTCCGACACTTGTCGTCGCGGCGCGGCCGACGTGCACTGGAGTCACCTCGTCCAGAGTTGTTGTTTCGATCGCCTGTGCTGCTGCGCCCATCGTCTTCAGAGCGCCTGTGGTCGCCACGTCCGTCGTCATCGACGCGTTTGTGATCACCGCGCCCATGACGTCGATTCCCGCCGCCATTGCGGTAATTCTTCGAGGATCCACTCCCTGATAGCCGATCCTTGTACCGGGCAACCCATTCCTCCTCAGTGAGGTAGAGTTTTCCTCCGGCATTTGGACGTGCGCCTTCGTCCAGCCGATCTTCGGCCGCCTTGAGGCGTCCCGCCACCTCTTCAACCGTCAGCGTCTCAACATCGAGCAAGGTCTCAATGGAGAGGGCGATCTGGTTGAATCGGGGAGGAACAACGCGCAGCATCTTCCGCACCACCCTGGGCTCCTCGATGTCGACGTCGAGTACCTTCAGCGCACTGACAAGACCTGTGAGACGCATCGTGAAATCGTCCACAGTCTCGCCGTCACGAACTGAGAAGTCCTCGAACTCTCGCCGGAGTTGCTGCTCCTTGGCTCGCCGAACTCTGTCAACGCCAACACGCAGCGTCTTGATGGAATCCCACGCGTCCTTCGCGCTGGATTTGTTGGCGATCACAGAGATCATCTCCGGTGGCACCGCACGGCAGATGGCCTCCAGCGCCATCATATCTTCCTGCGGTTCAGCCTCACCGGTCTCCACAATGCTCCACAGTCCCCTCGCCCGAAGCATCACCTTCATGAGTGCAGACCAGTCGCCGTAATTGGTCCGAGTTAGCATCGGATACGCCGTGCTTCCACCAACCTCTCTCACCACCTTGTGAACCACCATCGCCTGACTGCCGCTACCGCTCCCGCCGGTGCCGTCCTGACGCGCTCCAGAGTGGAATGGTGTGAGGGAGCGTCGTGGTGAAAGGGAGCGACTTCCGGCCATCTAGGATCGAGCACAACTCAAGCTCTGATACCAAATGTCAGCCGAAAGACCTCACCAATGCACACAAAAAACTGAAACTCGCTCTGCACTCAATCGCTATGTTTTTTCGGGAAATGAACAGTAATCTGAAGAACGTAATGAACTTCAGAGATGACACAGATCTGTATGGAACTCGTGAATGCGATGATATTTCTGGGAATGAGACAAAATTATTCAGGGTCCTCTTCCCCTTATATAATACAAAATAACCAATTACAAGAATGCATCTACACTGATGCTTATGATCCTAAAATCACGGTTTGAACAACTGAAAGCAAAAGACTGAAGTTCAGTCTACAGAAAGACTCGGCTTACATGCAGCGCAAAACTATCCTGAAGAAAAGGACTCCCTAGACTTAGTAAAAACAAGAATTAGTCAACAAAATGAAGGACCGGCCCATTCTAATTTCGATGCCCGCCTATCCCGCTCTCTCTTCTTCTTCGTGTGTTTTATCTTCTTCGAGAACACGATTCGTGTGTTTATCTGGGACTGCGAAAATGCAGTAAGGCTCGCTAAGTTCATGCCGATCCGGTGCCTGTTGCAGCCACACATTTAACTTACACAGATGAAGTTATTTGTACGTACTACGCCGTCCTCGTCCTGTGAAGCTCTTGTATCCGGAGACTACTGCTCATTACTGAATGGCAAGGCAGATCTGGTTGCAAAGAAGTGCGATGCAGCCATGTCTAAGCAGTAGAAATCATTTCCAAACAGTGCTTTTGATGCAGTGCAGCACTTCACTTGAGTGTGCGTGTGTGTGAATGCCTTATGCCATCTTCTTTTGGGCTACGGTTGATAGCTTTTGGCTGTGGCCGATGACTTTTGTCTACTTTTTTTGAGATGACAGTGAATGGCGGAGATGTTGACATAGATAACACACACATTTTTAGACTTAAAAAACTATGGGAAAATTTGTTCAGTAGCACTGAAAGCTCACCTCTTTCGGAAAATACCACTCAAAAAACGGGGTACCGGATATTACCACCGAAAAATACATTTTTCTTGGGATTTACCATTCGGACAAAAATACCCCTCTCCCTCCCCTCCCTCACCTTCTCTCCTCTGCGCGCCCCATCTCCTCCTCCGCCGCCGGCCGCCTCCTCCTCTCCTCGCGCCCCCCCCGCCGCCGAGGCCTCCTCCTCCGACCGCCGCCTCCTCCGCCGCCGCTCGCCTCCCGCCTCCTCTCTCTCGCGCAGCAAAACCGCCGCCGCCGCTCGCCTCCCGCCTCCTCCTCCGCCGCCGCTCGCCTCCTCCTCTCGCGCGCCCCTCCCGCCGCCGTTGGCCTCCTCTCGCCCCTCCTCCAACCGCCGCCTCGCCTCCTCCTCCGCCGCGCTCGCCTCCCGCCTCCTCCCCTCTCGCGCAGCAACCGCCGCCCGCCGGCGCCACCTCTTGGCCGGACGGGAGGCGGGAAAGGAGGAGGAGGAGCGAGGAGGCGGAGGATGGCGGGAGGCGCGGCGGAGGAGGCGAGAGAGGCCAACCAGCGGCGTGAGAAGCGCGCGGAGAGGGGAGGAGGCGGCGGCAGAGGAGGCGGCGGAGGAGGAGGCCTGGCGGCGGGGAGAGGCGCGAGAGGAGGAGAGGCGGCGGCAAGCGGAGGAGGAGATGGGGGCGAGAGGAGAGAAGGTGAGGAGGGGAGGAGAGGGGTATTTTGTCGAGAATGGTAAATCCGAAGAAAATGCATTTTTCGGTGGTAATATCCGGTACCCCGTTTTTTGAGTGGTATTTTCCGAAAGAGGTGAGCTTTCAGTGCTACTGAACAAATTTTCCCAAAAACTATTTAGAGAATCCATTACAAAAAAACCACCCTCATTTGTTGATTTTCGGAGAATACAAAAGCCAAATGCCCAAAAGAACAGGAACTTAGCTCGACGTATGAAGCCAAGAAAAAAGGGAGCAGGGATAGGCGTGAAACTGCATAGGTCTTGCTTCAACTGGCTTAAGCTTCTAGCTATAGCTATTGGCTGAAATTGTATTGTAGCGGCTGTTAGTTTTTCTAAATTATTTAATTAAAAACCTAAAACAAAAATAAGAGAAAAGAAAAACGACATTATATCTACACGGACAATGCAAAGGAATTAAGATAAAAAAAGCAAAAAGCAAAAATAAGTTGAAAAAGTTGCAAAGTTGAAATAAGAAACCGACGTATTTGAAGTGGTTTCTCGTTTCTAGAAGGCATAAGCCAAAGCCACTTTGAGTTGCCCATAATCTTCAGAAGCAGCGTATCCTTTCATTTGTGTTCAAACGTAACTGAACACTGCAAAGATATATGGTACTTACGTGGTACTGTAGCAGAGAACCGGATGCTAATTTATGCCGCTGGGCATGTGCAGCAGTGAGTGAGTGCTAGTTTTGCAAGGGAGATGCTTTGCATTTCCTTGTGCGTGCGTGTGTGTGTTTTGAAGGGTGCATTTCCTTGTGTTGAGTGGACCAACTGACCATGAAGTGAGCTTGCACGATGTAAATCGAGCGCATGCACATGATCCCTATATACTCCAGCAGCAATGGCAGCATCAGCATGCCGATCGAGGAGGAGAAGGATTGGTAAAGAGAACACGAGGAAAAGCTGTTATAGTCTAAAACAGGATCACTAGTAGTAGATCTGGTAGGGTAGATTTACTGTTCGGTATAAACAAAGTGGGATGTGGGTAGATCTAAAAGAACAGAGAGTAAACAGAGGGAGCGGGAGGTGTTACCGACCATCCGTGGTCTTGGTTGCGGGTGCAGAGGAGTCCGCCATGGAGTCGGTGGAGTCGGGAGACGTCGGTGGTGAAGTCCGGTGGTGGCGCCGTCCAGGGGCGGCGTGGCAGTGGTGCTTCCCGTCACTGGCTGCGCTCCCCCTCGAGATCGGGTTAGGGTTTTGTCGGTGGGGCAGTACGGCTCCGTTCAACCTCGTGAAACGAGCCACCGCCCCACTGTATATATAGCGCGGTGTGTGTGAGGGCCCACCAACCATTAGGGTTGGCGTCCCGATCGGTAGCGAGCTCAAGGCCAGTCACCGTTGGGCCAACCACGAGTGGAGATCATCCTAACATTCTCCCCTTGATCTCAACTTATACTTAAACTCTATACTTGTCACTCATTATTTTCTCATTCCATCACGGATCGATTGCATAGAGCGTGCCTCATCGTCACGGTCTTATGCCATTAGATTGAATGACCACAATGCACTTCTGTTTTGAAATGTACTCTCAAGCTGGGCCCTTATTGTCCAGAATCATAGGCTTTCAGTAAACCCATGCGGCTAAGTGTTCTCTGAACACATTGGGCGATAAGCCTTTGTGAGCGGATCCGAGCATCTTTTCGTCATATATGCTCAAGATTGATTATATGATCCGGACTTTATCTTTCACAACATAGTACTTTATGTCAATGTGTTTGGCAGCACCACTTGACTTATTGTTGTGGGCATACATTCTGCGGGTTCATTATCGCGATACAACTTAAGTGGTCTATTGATGTCGTCAACCACTTTTAAACCGGGTATGAACTTCTTTGCCGATTCACCGCCACGTAGCCTCATAACATGCTACAAACTCGGCATACATTGTGGGCGATGTAGTGACGGTTTGCTTTGAGCTTTTCCACGATATAGCTCCTCCAGTGAGAGTGAACACATATCCGGATGTCGACTTTCTATCATCTCCCGCATAATCAGAATCTGTATACCCCACTATATGGAGTGAATCTGATCTTCTGTATGTCATCATGAGGTCTTTTGTTCCTTGCAAATAACACAAGACTTTCTTTACTAATTTCAATGTTCTATTCGGGATTGCTCTGGAATCGCCAAGTAACCCGTAACAAACGCTAAGTCGGGCGTGTGCACACTTGAGCATCTTGCAAGCTTCCGACAATTTGAAGCATATGGAACCGCTTTCATTTGATCGATCTCATATTGGTTCTGGGGCATTGAAATTCCCCATACACGTCGCCCTTGACTATAGGAGCGGATGAAGGCTTACAATTTTGCATACTATATTTCTTTAGAACCTTTTCTAAGTATGCCTTTTGAGATAAACCTAAAAACCCTTAGTTCTATCTTGGTGAATCTCTATTCCCGATCTGACGAAGCTTCACCAAGATCCTTCATATCAAAATTGAGGACAAGAACTTCTTTGTCTCAGTAATAGGCTAACATCACTACTAGCAAGTAAGATGTCATCCACATACAGGATTAGGAAAATGTATTTCCCATTCTTAAACTTTGCATAAACACAATTGTCCTCTACATTATCCTTGAACCCAAAACTTCTTATTGTACTATCAAACTTCAAGTACCACTTGCCTTGATGCTTGTTTCAATCAGTAAATGGATTTCTTCATAGGCATCCCATCGTTCTTTTCCTTCCACAACAAAACCTTTCGGTTGTGCCATGTAAACATTTTCCTCCAAATCCTCATTTAGGAGCGCCGTCTTTACATCCATCGATGCAATTCTAAATCATAATGAGCTACAAGCGCCATTATTATTCTAAAGAATCTTTACACGAGGTGGAGAAAATGTCTCATTGTAATCTATGCCTTCTCTTTGCGTAAAGCCCTTTGCCACAAGTCGCGCTTTAAATCTTTCTATATTCCCTCTAGAGTCATGTTTGGTTTGTAGACCCATTTACTGACCCTCTGTCTTGGCTCCTTTAGGAATAGTTTCTAAGTCCCAAACACCGTTGGTGCTCATTGACTTCATTTCATCCTGCATAGCTTCAAGCCACTTGGATGAATGAGCGCTTCTCATGGCTTCTTCAAAGAGGTGGGATCACCCTCCATTTGAAATTCCTCGGTTTCATAGACTTCGTAATCATTAGGGATAGCTGATCTTCGGCTCTTTGAGACCTTCGAGTCCTCGCTATTTGATGCTTGTTACGTGTGAGGTTGTTGTTGCTCTTCCTCTTGGGTGACAATGGGTTCTATGGGATCTGAAGGACGATTCCTCATGTTCACTCATCGTTTCCACAGGAGAACTAACAACAGTCTTTGTCACTACGATTGTGCAGCGCTGTTGATGTAGCAACAACAGTAGCGTGAAAAATGGTTCTGAACCATTGGAGTGGGCACATGTACCCACTTTTCCTCTAGGTTAATTTCTCGCTACTCTGCTCCCGATCATCTCTTCCTCCAAGAAGACAGCGTGTCTTGTTTCTACAAACTTCGTATGTCTGTCGGGACAATAGAAGCGATAACCCTTCGATTTTTACGGATAGCCAATAAAATGGCAGTGATTGTCTTGGGGTCTAGCTTCCCTATGTTTGGGTTAAAAACTTTAGCTTCAATGAGACAACCCCACACACGTAAATAGTTGAGTGAGGTTCTCTTCCGTCCACAACTCATACGGTGTTTTGGGTGCCGACTTGCTTGGTACTCGATTAAGAATATGAATGGCGGTTTTTAACGCCTCCATCCATAAACTTATCGGTAGCGTGGAGTAACTTATCATACTTCTCACCATATCCATTAAGGTGCAGTTGCGTCTTTCACCACTCCATTCTGTGAGGTTCGCCTTGGTGTAAATCTTGGGCAACTATGCCATTTTCTGTAAGAACCTTGCAAAGGTCCGGGAACTTGGCCATACGAGTGTCTTGACCGTAGTACTCCCCCCAGTCGGATCTTACTATCTTAATCTTTAAATTGTGCTGATTTTCTACTTTAGCCTTAAATATCTTAAATTTATCCAATGATTCTATTCTTTCTTTAATTGGATAAATATAGCCATAATGAATAGTCATCTGTGAATGTTATAAATGAATCATAACCATCCACACTTTTCACGGAAATGGACTACAGGATATCTGTGTGAATAATTTCTAAATTTCCTGCGCTTCGTTTGGCGTCTTTCTTTATTTTCTTAACATATTTTCCTTTTATGCAATCAATACATTGTTCTAAATCTGAAAATTCTAATGGCGGAAGAAGTGTTTTCTTAATCAATCGTTCTATTCTCCCCCTCGAAATATGGCCTAAACGACAATGCCATAATTTCGACGATACATCATGATTTATCTTCCGCTTTTTACTTACATTCATAGATGAAGAGGTATTCTCATTCTCAATAGTCACATGATTCACATTCTCAGAAAGTGATAATAAATAAAGCTTGGCTCCGTTCAACCTCGTGAAATGAGCCACCGGCCCCCACCTGTATATATAGCGCAGTGTGACAGGGGCCCACCAACTATTAGGGTTGGGCGTCCCCGATCAGGGCGCGAGCTCAAGGCCCAGGTCGCCGTTGGGCCAACCCTGGGGTGGAGATCATCCTAACAAAAGCAACAATGGGGAAGGAAGCATGAACCGCCATGATGGCAGCATCGAAATCTTGATTATGCATGCGAGGCGTGACCATCTCCTCCCCCCTCCCTCTTGGGGCCATGCGCTTTTCCCTCCTCCATGAGCAGTAAAATATCGGACCTCGAGCTCGGAAATATGGCGTAGGTGGGCGCAAGTGGAGGCCACGGCGCTCGCGGAAACAAGCCTCATGAATCTTCGGCTCGGGCCCAATCATGGCGCGGCCTTTCCTCCTTGGTGGAAGCTTTATCACAACCCTCACTACTCGTTGCACGGCGACCATTCTTGCAACACCTCCTCCTCCTCGCGCTCTTCTCAACCTCGAGGCAAGAACCGATCTCCTATGATCGTTGCAAACGACGGCGACGGCATGGAGCAGGAAGAAGGGTACCATGGTGCTGCCATGTCGGTGCCGTCCGAGCTCGAGCTCTGCGTGGCGCGTATCAGGGAGCTCAGGGCGGAGCTCGAGTTCGAGAGGCGCATGCGGCGCAAGGCAGAGTCGCTGAACGAGGTGCTCGCCGTGGAGCTCGCCGAGGAGAGGCGGCGGAGCGGGACAGCGGAGGCGGAGTACAGAGGATGCGGGAGGAGGTCGACGCCATGCGCGCGGAGATGGAGCACGCGCTGGAGGAGATCGACGAGGAGCGCCGGACGCTGCACGTCGCCGAGCTCTGGCGGGAGGAGCGAGTGCAGATGAAGCTCGCCGACGCCAAGGCCGCGGTGGAGGAGAGGCTGCAGGAGATCGCCGACACCGAGCTCAATGCTGCCATTGCCGGTGGCAACAAGGGCAGCAGCAGCAGCAGTCCGATTGACAAGTCAAGCCCAACGAGTCAACAAAGTCCGATGACTGGCCAGCACGCTCAGTTGCACCGGCGAGAGGCCGCCGGTGGCAACAAGGGGTTCGTGGAGTCCCGAGGGTGGTCCGGGTGCGGCCGCGCGAGGAGAGGGTGGATCTTGTTTGGAGGGGAGAGATTTTTTTTTAAGGACGGAGAGATTTTTTTGGAGGGGGTGGGGGAATTCATAGCTATTGGATCTTTAATCCAATAGTCACAAATCTAGATGATAGTTAGGAAAAAAACATCTCCCTTTCTTTCTTCTCATGTTCTTGACTTTCTTGGATCTGTTTGCCTTCTGCTCTGGGCATTCACATTTTGGTATAGAATACTAGTTTGCCCTACTTAACGATGCTTATGTAATCTACTATATACAACTTTGTAAAAGATCATTGCAACAAGTAACGTGTGATGTATGTTAACATGTTGTAGATGGAAATGGGTATTCGACAGGTTAAACTTCAGATTAGCAGGAAATTGTATAGTTAAGTGACATAATTCCAAACAACAGAGTGAGCAAAAGTACGGGTTCAAACCGGCCAGATATGTCACTGCCCAAATGCTAACAGTATGGGACTACAGCCACAGCCACAGCTCAAATCACAGCAGCTATGGTTAAAACACAAGCAGCTGCTGCAAATTAAGCAGGCTACAAACTTCCTAAAAGAACTCGAAGTCTAGGAACTTCCCTCCAGACTCTACATCTGCCCCAGCCATCCTCTTGCTGCTGCTGTTCGTCTCCACCCTGTCCACCGGTGCCGGCTTCGCCGGCATTGCGGCGGCGACGGATTCCATAACCCTCGGCACGCCGGGGGGAGTGCTGCACCGTATGAGCGCCCAGTTCACACCCTCAAAGAACGGGTGCTGCTTGATCTCCGCTGCCCCTCTCCTCACACCGAGCCGGCTCTGGGGCTCCTTGGCTAGCAAACCTTTGATCAGGTCCTTACTTGTGTTGCTCGTCGGAGGGTAATCCGGGAACTTGAGCTGCTGGCCGACGACGTTGAACAGCGTCGCGCGGTTCGTCTGCCCCTTGAACGGGGTCTTGCCGTACATCAGCTCATGCAGGAATATGCCAAACGTCCACCAGTCCACCGCGCTGCCATGGCCTTCGCCCTTGATGATCTCCGGGGCGAGGTATTCATGCGTCCCGACGAACGACATTGAGCGAGCACCGGTGGGCTCGACCACGAGTTCAGGCAGGGCTGAAGCTTGTTGCTGCTTCTGTCTATACTCGCTCTTCTTTGATTTGTTGGTGGTGCTCTTCTTGCTCTTCTGATTGAAGAGCTTGGGCATGAAGCATGTGGGCTGGATGCAAGCAGCAGGCTGAGCACAGGACTGCGCATTAGCCCTTTTGGGATCAGAGTACAGGGAAGATTTCACCAGTGTCGGCGAGACTGCGCAGCGAAGGGAGAGATCAAAGTCCGAGAGCATGATGTGGCCGTCGTCCCGGACTAAGACGTTCTCCGGCTTCAGGTCTCTGTAGACCACTCCAAACATGTGCAGGTACTCTAGCGCAAGAAGCACTTCCGCAGCGTAAAACCTGCAAACGCGAAAGGATTATACTTCAAGCTGCAGAGAACACACCAATAAATCCTTGGTGGATCAATCAAATGTCATTAAGCAGAATACATAGGCACTCCATAGCTTAGTAAACCAACTAGGATAATCATGTGATACATGCAAATTGTTCTATACATTAACAGCAAGTGTGTGGTAAAAAGGTGTAAAGGAAAAGAGAGTTTTCTTGAGAGTAGCAAACAATAATTTGGAGACAAATTGGACAAAGCTGTCTACGTTTGTTAATTTATATATCAAGTTCTATTACATGAATGGGACATCGGGGCAAAGATATCCAACTCAGCTAGGACAACAAAACTGCCAATTGGACATGCTGTCTACGTTTGTTAATTTGAACTAGCAGGGTGACCTGCGCATTTGTACAGATAGATTTATTTTAAAATTTTTAGTATCAAATAATATAACTTAAAAGTTTAAGAATATATTTACATATCTTGTAGGCTATTTAGAATTCTAATACATCATAATCATTAAAAATGATAATAAAAATTTGAAGGAAAATATAACTTGAGAAATGTAATTGAAATATGAGCTCGATGGATTGAGGTTCTTAAAAACGTAAACACTCTCCATCATGCATGGATCATATAGCTGCATTTCCCTATCCTTCGTCCATTAGTTACTTTTTCTAAAATATATGCATGTGTATGTACCTCTATTTAATCTCAAAGCAATGCGCTGATTATATGTGCCGTAATTTTATTATTTTATATGGTATTAGAGTATATTGCTCATGATATACCAATGCACCTAGGCGACTTATCTTCAACTTATAATCCTTCACACAACGGCTGCCCTACTGAATCATGTGTCTTCTATCTCTACTTACAATTACAATTTTTCTGCTTGAACCCCCAATAGTACATCCAATTCTTGATCGATCCCTCTTAACTATATTACCTATTCTAGTACAATCTCTTAATTGCTACCCATTCCAATATAATACTATACTATATAGTTATCTTCTGCTTTTCTCAATTATTGCTTAATACTGACCGTTGCAACATCAAACATTGAAACCAAATTGCTAATTTTATTTAATTTATGAATTTTAGTTATTTAATGATTTTACTTTGGAATTGTATGGAAATCAAATTGCAAATATTATTTCTTTTTTCTTTTTCGAATTTCAATTTTATTTGTTCGAATTCGTACACAAATCTAATTTACTAATTTTTGTTTGATTTTTATTGCTATTTATAATTATTTAGAAATTTTATTTGGAATTCGTATTGTAATCAAATTGCTTATTATATTTTATTATTATTCCGAATTTTTAGGCCTGACCATTGCAACCTTGGTGTTGCTGGTTTTAATGGCAATGCTGAAAAAATGCCTGCCGAACTCTGAAACGCTGTACAGCATTGCAATGGATAGATCTCGTTGCATGATGATTAAAGCCCTACACAAACATGAGCTAGTTGCTTGCAATTCCTATAAACTTCAGCACCTTGAAGCAAGGAATCAATTCAAATGGGACATGGAAAGGAGTAGGTACCTCGCCGCGTGCTCCGGGAAGTGCTTGCCGGGCTGCCGCTGCCGGAGGGCGTGGAGGTCGCCGCCGGGGCAGAACTCCATGACGAGGCAGGCGAACCTGTCCGTCTCGAAGTGCGCGTACAGGGTCGGCAGGAAGGGGTGGTCCAGCAGCTGCAGGATCTCCCGCTCCGTCTGCGCCCGGCTCAGCTTCCGCCGGCTCTCCAGCGACGCCTTATCCATCACCTTCATCGCGAACCACGCCCTGGCCGCGCCCGCCGCGCCGCCGGCGTTGCTCAGCTCGGACAGGTACACCGTCCCGATGTCACCGCACCCGAGCCGCCGCAGCAGCCGGAAGTTCCCCATCCCGAGCGGCCCGTCCAGCGCGCGCGCCCCAAGGATCGCCTTCCACCTCGGTTCGCCCCCCTTGTGCGGCTTCCGTCCGTTCCCGCCGGTGCCGCCGGCCGTGCTGTTGCTCCAGCCACTGCCGTCGCTGGCCGCGCTGCTGCTGACGCTGGTCTTGGCGCTGTGGCTGGTGACGGTGCAGCTGGGCGCGATGCTGGTGACCGTGGCCGCCGCGCCGGAGCTGTCAATGCTGCTGTGCGGGCTCGCGGCGCCGCTGGGCGGCGGGGACGCGTCCCACACGATCACCGGCTTGTCCCGGCCGTCCACGGCAACGAAGACGGTGTCCATCTCGTCGACCGGCTCCGGTGGGTGGCTCGCGCCCGAGAAGGAGCACCTGGGCGGCGCCTCCTCGTCGTCGACGCTGGACGCAATGCTGATCCTGACCTTGTCGAACCCAAGAAGAACCTTATCTGACGACTTGGCGTCGGGAAGGTTCCTGACTCCTCCTCCTCCGCCGCCGCCGCCACCGTCCATTTGAAACTGGAACACCTTGGGGAGGAGCTGGAGCTGGAAATCTTGGCGCGGGGAAATGGCGCTAGGATTTGGGCAAACCTTCACCTGGGTGCGCAAGGGCTCGTGGTTTCTTGGATGCTTGGCGTGCTGGGAGCGTGACTGCATCTTCGCTTGGATTAATGGAGATGCAACGGACAAAAGGTGTTGGGGAAGGGACAGAACCGGCAGAGCTAGAGAGAGAGAGAGGAGGCGTAGGCGTTGCAGAGGAGAGAGGCAATCGCTGCCGATGGCAGAGGAAGACAGCAGCAGGCGGCAGAGCAGGTTGGTACCGCTGCTCCCTCGCTTCTCCGCTTCTGCTGCTTAGAGTTCGCTGCTTGATTTGCTTAGAGCAGGTTGGTACAGTAAAAATCCTGTCTAGGATTAGCAGCGTCGACTCCTGTTTGTGTTAACACGGGGAGGCGTGGTAATTACTAGTGTGATTTTTCCGATTTTCCGTTTATGATTTCTTTTTTTAAAAATGAGACAGCTCTTTAGTCGCTGTTTCAAAATGGTTTTTATCAAAATTTAGTTTATTTATATAAATACGTTGGGTTTGACTTTTTATGACAAACGTTTGGTTCTATGCTAGAGATGTGATATGCCATACTTTCTTAGCCCTTACCCCATCTGTCATAGATTCATTTGCTAGCTAAAATTTGCTACAAGTGTGATGTCCATTTTGACAGTCACAAAAACTATGACCTGCCATACTCGCAACACAAAAAAATGGCAAAGTTTGAAAAACAACCAAACACGCCCCAAAATCCACGTTGGTTGAGTCGGAATCGCACCGGTTTCAGGTCTACACGAACAAAGCTTCGCAACAGCACAGCAAGGGACACCTTCAAATGCTATGAATCGTTAGTACCAGTACTCGCTTCCTAAGATGGGGTAGTACTAGTAAAGCCCATCCGTTGCATACTTCTCTGCTTGCAATTGCGTAGGATGGTCTACTTCGGGACGTCCTTGCTTTACATTCCTTGTTGGTTTCTTCAGAGTAGAGTATCCTGGTCGATGTCCTGGGGATCCTCTCCTTGAAAACCAACAACATTCCCTTTCTTTTATCCTAGAGAAGGGAGAAAAAGGGTAAGGGGGACCCGATTCCGTCTCCCTTTCGTTCTTGAAAGAAGCGAGCATGCCTTTTGATGATCTGATTTGATCCGAGATCGATGATAAATCCTGTCAAGTCTTTTTTGCGACTACCAACCAAGTGATGAAGTAAGATCGGTCAAAGAGAGAGGTGAGGCGTGTCTCGTTCTTTCATGCGCCGATTTCGCTTTGTCAGTGCGCATGTTTAGTTTAATGGAATACTGCTACCGTTATACAAGACTGTTTGCCTTGTAGGTAGGGTTGTAAAAAAAACTCGAAACTCTGTGAGCTACTCGAGTTTAGCTCGTTTTAGGTTTGGTTTGAGCTTAGTTCGAATATTAAACGAGCCGAACTCGAGCTTGATCTCGAGCTCGCGAGCTTCACCGAGCCGAGCTCGAATAATTCACGAGCCCCAATTCGAGCTCAAATAGTAAAACATATTAATTATTACTGAGCTTACTTGAGCCGAACTCGAGCTCGAACTTTTCTTATTGTTGAAAACTAGTGTATATTTGAATTATTTTGACTGTTATCGAGTTTACTAGAGCCGAGCTCGAGTTTAAAATTTTCTTATTATTGGAAAATAGTGCATAATAAATTATTTTAATTGTTACCGAGTTTCAACGAGCCGAGCTCGAGCCTACTCGAGCTTAGGCTGAGCCGAGCTCGAGTCCCGGTTCAAGTTCGAACCCCAACTCGAGCTCGATTTGAGTTTCTACCGAGCTCAAATCTGAAAAGCCAAACTCGCTCGAGCTCGATTTATTTACGGTCCTACTTACTTGTAGGGATCGGTCTGATCTCATCACACAATACGATGCATCATTGTCTTCTTTTCCGTAGTTTTGTTTGTTTCTACTGAGCAGAAGTAGTATACTTCACGGAACAGTGGCCAGCCTGACAGATGACGAAGGGCTTTTGACCTGTAACATCACATGCTGAGAAAAGCGACATCAGCTACGTTCGTATAGGCAAGGAACCACATCGTTCGATCTTCTCTGGAAAGTACGCTTTGGGGCGCAAGACGTACAAAAGACCGCATAGGCATAGGCCTCGGCCGAAGTATCGTCACCAATCCACAAGCCTTTCCAGAAGGCAGGCCGTATTCCCGCCGTCTCCAACGATGACGCGGCTGCTGCGACGAAAGAAAAGCCTGCAGGCCACCGACGAATTTTGGGTAGCCGAGGCTTGGTCTCAAACCTGAACTTGTGGAACAATTTTAAATGCTCAAACCTGAACTTATTGAAGTGGCCAGTTCTTGAAAACCGATATGTTGCCCTAAAAGTTTTCAATATACGTTGCCTTGTTTCGTTGCAATTCTGCTTGTTTACTGCCGGTAAAATTTGAATGCACAAACGAGTGCAAAATAGTAAATATTGGTTTTATCTACTCAATAGATAATTCATGTAATATCCTACAAGTTTCCTAGCATTTTTAGGCCACACATATACTTGTGACCGTGTGGTCAAGAGCACTCAGGACCTCGTGCCCAAGAACGATTGGAATCATACGTTCGAGAGCAATAACTATGAATTTTAGCAATTTTTTAAATTACTAAAAACACCATAATTAACTGTCTACCACACAATATGCTAGGAAAGTAAAACCATAAAATATGAAGCTTTTGAAAAATGCCAAGTTTTAAGGTTTCACAAATTTATGAAAACTCATATACCTAAAAACCATGTTTCTAGAATTAATTATGGTTATAACAGAAAATTACCTGATTAATTAATTAATCGTAATTTGCTTAAACCGTCAGAACTAAGTGTAAGAAATCTTAAAATATCAAATCTGGTACAAAACCATAAGCCGAAATTGTTATTCTGTAAGGATAGATTGAAATCCAGATTTTTTTTCCAAATTGCCCAGCCAGGGTTTTGCCTCAATTTCCCTTATACCGCAAATGTTTCCGTAATTACGCAGACTTAGAGGGTTTATTTTGAAAATTGCCGTCTGGCCATATTGGACCTGGCTCGTTTACCACTATTGGGCTGGATCGAATCCGACTCGTTATTCCGTGCGGCCTTAACGAGCCGATTTGGCCCGCACGGCCCATCCAACCTGCTGACCGGTTGAGTCTGGCGCAAGGGTGACAGCCGGCAACGGCGGCGGCGGTGGTGTCGCGCTGCGCAGAGCGAGAGCGACTGGTGGCGCGTAGGCGGTGCAGACGGAGGTGGCTGACGGCAGAGCTCACGCTTCGGGTGCGGGCGGTGGAAACGGTGACGGTGGCCGCATGGTCGCATCGAGCAGGGACGGCATGGCGCTCACAGTGCCGACGGTGATGGCGTGGTGCAGCTAGCCGACGACTGCTCGTGAGCGCGCCACACTTCAGGGCGGCGAGCGGCGAAGGTGGGCGTACGGCGCCGCGCGAGGGCGGCCGCTGCCTGGCGAAGCCGACCGACAGCGGAGACTGAAGGCGCGAGGGCGCGGCGGCGTCCCAGCGACAGCGCACGCGCACCGTACTTTGGGGCACCGAGCCAGCGGGGCTGCTCGAGTTGGACAGATGATGGGACTTGATCAACAAAATCATTCCAAAGCTGCAGCGCTCAATAGATCGTTGTCAATTTTGCTCGATCAAAGAAATCGATTTTTTTCGGCTCAGAGTGACGTGGTTGACCCAAGAAAGTTGGTATTGGTTCCGAATTACTTTAACTAGTAGTGTGCTCGTGCTAACGCTACAATAAAATACAAAACAAGATAAAAATTCGGATAAAAATCAGCAAAGCAATCAAAACATTGGTTAGATTTTGATTTTAGAAAAATTTAGAAATTTGTTTCATTCAATTCGGAGTTAAAATGAATTAGTTATGGTCGGTTGAAATCCTCTGTTGGAATAAATTCGGAAAAAGATGAAAGTCTAACAGGCGGGACCCTCTGCCGAAGGCAAGACGACAGCGTGGTCGTGGAGATTACGTGGTCGAAAATCGACCGCATGGCTGTGAGTTCAACCGCCGGCCGTAAACGATTACGTGGTCGGAGGACTTACGACCACGGCAAATATCGGCGGCGTGGTCGAAAGGCGTTCGACCACGGCAAAATCGGCGGGTGGGATCGAGCGCCCACGACCACGGCGGAGAGCGGTGATTTTACGACCACGTGGTAAAATCAGCGGCGCGGTCGAAAGGCGATCGATTGCGGCAAATCGATTGATCATGAGGTCGAAGCAATACGACCAGTTGGTGAGAAGTCGAAGGTGATCTGCGGTGAACGTGGTCGGCGGTCGGAGAGTGCCGACCACGTTGTGCGGGGTGAGCGTGGTCATAAGGCGCCACGACCACGTTGGGAATGGTCAATGAGGCTTCAACCGCGAGGCGGCGGTCGCAAGGGTTACGACCACTTGTAAGCGATATAAGAGTGGTCAAAAGTGCTTCGGCCGTGGCATAAGTGGGCGGTGGGTGTTTCGAGTGGTTGTAAGGGTTACGACCACGCTGTAAGAGTGTGAGTGTAGTCGATAGACTTTACGTGTGGTCGTAGGGAGCTTCGACCACAAGAAATGAACTCACCGCAGAACGGACCACATGGTCATAAATGGCACGAGCGATCGTAAAGGGTTACGGCGGTCGTAAATGGCACGAGTGGTCGTAGATGGTTCTAGGTGGTCGTAAATGCTTTTGGCGGTCGTAGCGACTATGAGTACGACCACGTGCTCGCGAGCGTAGTCGTGAGGGTTACGACCATGTTGTGAGTAACTGAATGTGGTCGAAAGATGCTACGACCACGTGTGAGTGGTCGGTAGGGGCTTCGACCACGGTATAAGTGGTCGGAGGGTGTTTCTGAGTGGTCGTACAAGGTCACGACTACGTTGTGAGAGAGTGAGCATGGTCGATAGACTTCTGGTGTGGTCACCACGTGATCGTGAAGGGTGACGTGGTCGTAAGGAGGCTGCGACCACGTTGTAAGAGGTCGTAATACGTGAATATGGACAGCACCTTCAGCATATATTGATCTATTTGATAATAAGAGAAACCACACTAACCTTGTGGATATTCATGTATTGGCAATACAATATATGCAAGCAAATATATAAATCGTACATAATAATCTCACGCGTCGGTTTATCGGAGACAAAGAGTACCAATTGCCTAGGATACATACATCTCAAATCCATGATACCAACCTCATGGCATGTCACATCACAGTTTGACCAAATAACAACAGTATATTCTACAAAAGGCCTATAGTGTTTGGTACTGAATACACCAATCATGAATTAATCAAGAAACTTTACAGCTGAGTCAGCCAAAAATGCATAACATTTGCGCAATATACCAACTTCTAAATAATGGAGGAAATTACTCAAATTCATAGTTTGTAATACTCTGTACTACCCAAACACTTACCAGGCAAACAATGACCCATAAGTCCAAAAGCACGATAATCTACATCACAAGATTGGTCAATCAAAGCACACGCTAAGCATTAAAACAAAAAAATAGTGAATGGCCTCGTCTCTTCCCTTAATGATGCTGCGATTTTGGACTCTAAAATTTGCGATTCTACAGTATCAGAAAGAAGCTGTGCCCATAACTTCAATCGCAAACTTATGAGGCATGAATTGCTACAATGATATAAACTATTGGGCAAGCGGTAAATTTCTAAAGACGTCTTATTTATATGGATTACCGCGCCACAAATTCGGATGAACTCAATTCTCGCATGTTGAGCTAACAAGTCGGCGGCATCACTTCCATAATAAATCAATCATGTGATCTACTCGACGAGCAATTTTGCACAGAAACTCTCATCTTATCCATGGACTAACTACGATCGTAAAATCTACCAACCGCATAACTGTGCGATAATAATGGTCGTGAATTCCAGCACAAGATCGCAAAAACACACATCACACGTCAATCAATGCAGGTGGCGATCCTCCAACCAACACGGAATCGGCCATACCTTGAGGCTCGGCGACCGGGCACGACCTGCGTGCTCGAGCCCCAGTACTCGCCCTCGAATTCTCCACGATGACGGCGATGTCGACGCGTCCGGTGCTTGGTGGGCAGCCGGGAGGTTGGAGCGATTGACCACGGACATTGCATTGCATTGGCGGTTTAGGGGCACATGACAAGAATTAGAACAGTCCCGAAAGCTGGTCCCGGTACATAAATCCTTGGTATGTGTTACGTTACGATAAGAGGTTGACCCAAGTTTAGATGCAACACTAAACTTGGGGATGTTGTAAGTTGCAACACAACTACCATTTCATAGCTAATCCTAATGAGGGCCCTTGCCACGGGATCTATGAACCCACGAAATATTCATAGATATTGTACAATAAAATTATTTCATTTATACGCACAAAGAGAGAATGCATTACCATCATGCATTTTTCAGCGATTCAGATGAGTCTACTACAAATGGAAAACTTTTCCTAAGAAACTAATTATCGATAAAGGGAGCTCACCGAAGCCTTTTCCACTCTCGGGTGCATCAACACCAACATATGTCTCAAGGTCTGCAGAATTACAAGTCGAATGTAATCACTCCGCGAGCATCTGACAAACAAAAGGTTAACATTAAACATCGAATAAATGTGATAAGAGCACTACTAAGTTCCATAAGCAACCATGACATGTTTGAGAAAGACATAACATCTCTTGTAAGTTGTAATTATGCACACTGGTTACTCCGACAAATGTTAACCAATTACAAGTCATATTATTAGCAATTTTCCATCAAATCGTACCCAGCAATCGAGAGCGATCATAGGAATGAGTATCAAAACAACTCACGCAAATTAAGAAGCGATGCGTGCTAAAAGTGCGATGAATGGTACATCAAATCAAATAGTCCGAGAGTTACCTTGTAGAAATCGGTTGGCCCAATCTACGAGAGGAATTGGTCTCCGGTACATAAACCATCGAAGAGTAGTCATCTGAAGCACATCGCACATGGAACCGATTTGCCTAGCGCATTGAGGACTGGGGCGTTGAATAATCACATCGATTTCAAGTTCTCACCACCAATAAACATTGGTAATATCTCGTTTGTAATTGCCAAAATTTAAGCTTATCTACTTATGCGTTACGCGAATTAATCAGGACCGCCTGAGCTCACCGAGGCGAGGATTACACAGGGCCTCTGGATTGGAAGCGGAGAACAAGGGCGGCCCGAGTCGAAGTTGAAGCCTTTGATGTCGAGCGAGTGCGCTCGCCTCCCGGACGGTCATGGCTCGAGCACCAAAGACGCGTCACGGCTGTACCTAGCCGGAGGCGGCGCAAGAACACGCCCGCCGATCCGCTGCGATAGCGACGACGTCGCCTCGCCTTTCGGCCACCCCGACCGACCGAAACAAAAGGCAACGACGGTGAACCGAACCGCGCCTCGGTTTGAATGGTGAAGAGCTGGTGCGGGTGGGCGCGGTGCGGCACGTCACGCACCGAGAGCGCGCGTCCTCACCCTCGGGGAAGGAGGGGTCGATGGAGAGCTCGTCGCCGCCACCGCCAAGCGCGCATTGACGCGGCGGCGCGGCGCACCTCGGCGCGGCCTTGGAGCGATGGTGGTGGCTGGATGCGCGCGTGGCGGGGGCGGGAGGGTAGTGGCGCGCGGAGGCCCACAGCGCTGGAGGCTAATGCGGCGAAAGCCATCGCGGTCTCGGGCCGGAGAAGTGGAGGGAAGAGGTGGCGGCACGAGGTGGGAGGAGTAGGCGAGGTGGAGCGGCGGATGAGGAGGGGAGAAGGCGAGGGCGAGGAGGAGGAGGAGGCGGCGCGGAGAACGGGGAGGCGGAGGCGCGGATGGAGGAGGGAGGGGAGGAGGCGGCGTAGAGAGCGGGGAGGAGCGGAGATCGTGGGAGATGTGGTAGAAGGTAGGAGGAGGAGGCTCACACGTGGCGCGGGTGGGTTCAATGATGCATGATCCAAATGATTTTGGCCTTAGGATCTTCAATGAGTAAGAGAAGAAGGTTTGAGAAGAGATTTGGCCATTCATTTGTATGAAGTTGGATTACTTGGTACACAAATCTGTGTGGACTTAGATTAGGCATGACTGTGGGGGTGGTTGAGGGGATGGATTTAGCAAAGAAAATTTTGGTGTATTATAGAGTTGGGTAGATTAGTATATATAGCGATTCAAACGAGCATGGATGCGTTTATGTTGCTTCGCTTTCTTTTTCTTCTGCCGTTGACTTCATGACACGTGAGTGTATGTACGTACGTACGTACGTATGTATACACACGAATGAGTAATTAAACTGAATATGATCTGAATTTGTATATTGCAACTTGGAAGAGCTGCAGTCCTGCCTGCCTGCCTGCAAACCATACGAGTCGTCGTCTAGTGAACCATGCATGCATGTCACACCGTGCATGATCCACTACGAAGACCCGATCGTTTTATCGTGGCACGCGTGCTTGCCTTTTGCATGACTCATGCGATTGCTGTGGCATCCTCTTGGGATAAATAGCTCAGACAGCTTACTCATAAACTGGCTAGGCTGCCTGTAGCACAGCACTTAATTCGACAGGCGAGGTTACATTTTCACTGGTAGTGCCCGCCGCAAATTAAGTCCTAGTGGCGATAATGATATCTGTCAACTATATATATGCTGCTAATTAATCTTAAATTTTCCTGGTGGATCATGCATACACAGATACACTGTCATGATACACACCGATCAAGTTGAGTTAGTAACCGTGGACGATTTAGACCTCGATCTTATGAAATAAATGGGGAAAAACTACGATCTAGACTACACAGGGGAGACTATCTTTATTGCTCCAAGTACGTTACAGAGGGGGTACTTAATGATGATCACGAAGAATAGTAAACTTGAATGAATTACAGATTAGATGGGAGATGTTCTGTAGTGCTGCTCGACTTAGCTTAAACAGCCGAATTGACAGCAGTTATATCCGATGAAGAGATGTCTTATCACTTCCAGGAACTGACGCATATGGAGATGGTTATTGCCAACGATTCACCCTACAGATACAATCGCAAGGTGGCTCCCTAGACGGTTCTTATCAGTGTGATGTGAGAGGAGCTGAGTGGTTATGTTAGAGACATAACAACACACGTTTCCTCCATCTACTGCACATGGTAGTATATAATATACCTATCTACCAATTGGTTGAGTAATTTCACATGTCAGTTTTTGAAGCCCCTGATTGGTAGGTAATTAACATCTAATATGAGGTAGACATATATTCATTATACATCTAGGGGTGTACTCAAAGGCTACCGAAGACTTTGTTTCGATAACTACCGTAGATAGCATGCTATTTATTATAGATTATTTAATCATCATAAATCATAATTAACTGCTAGTAATGCAAGTCCCAACAAGATTTGTTGGTGTACTCAAAGGCTACCGACAAGACTTTGTTTCGATAACTACCGTAGATAGCATGCTATTTATTATAGATTATTTAATCATCGTAAATCATAATTAACTGCTAGTAATGCAAGTCCCAACAAGATTTGTTGCGTTAGTTGCAAGTAGTTAAGTTTCCATTAAATCTATAAAATAAATAAATTGGAACCCGTTAGTTTAGCACGTCGTTAGCGCTTAGCACGTTGCGCGATTATGGTTCGCTGCTCTACTCCACTAGCTGCTGAGCGCGACGCGATCGAGCATCCGAGCTGCTGCTAGTGTGCGACAATCACAAGAGACTGAAGAAAGAATCCGTCCACTACGTACACTGACACCATCGATATCACACCACCACTGCGCCCACTCACTACTCACCACTAGTAGTAGTTCACTAGTAGAGTCTTGTCCCCGGTTGTCCTTCCCGCACGGCATGAACAAAATGAGGAAATAACTACTGGTCCATTCTCTCTCTCTCTCTCTCTCTCTCTCTCTCTCTCTCTCTCTCTCTTTTGGGAGCTTTTTGCCCTTTTAGTTATCTAGTTATGTCTTTTGATTTATAGGATCTGTCCTTTTCGGTTAAAATTTATGGCTTTTGGCTGTAGTTTGTGGCTTTTGGGCTGTTCGTACGAGCGATTACAGAGTAACAGAAACTCACGTGCGGTTTTTGCCGATATAAATGCAGTCGGTACAGTATATACTACAATTAACTAGTAGACTTTATCTTCAAAAGATGCTCCGTTTAAAAGCTAGTTACTGTAAAAAAGTCGAAAAACAACTCCTAGAAGCCGAAAAGAACAAGCCAAAAACTGTTTATAAAAGATAGTATAGAGTACGAGAAACTCATATATAATTTTGGTCGATATAAATAAAATCGCTACAATATATACTACAATTAATTTGTAGACTTCATATTAAAAAATGCTCCCTTTGAAAGTTAGTTACGTTAGAAAAACAAAAAAAATTAGCTTTTAGAAAATAAAAGGAAGCGGCCATACACACACACACATATATACATATATATACATATATATGCATGTACATACATATACATACACATATATAGAAAATGGAAAATAGTTCCATGCTCCTAGTAGTATGTACTCCCACTTCTAATATACCCCTTTAATAATATTGTTATACCTCTTTGTCTATTTGAATATACTCTAATAATGATTATAATATGCTCTAAAGTGAGTTCCATGAAAAATTTTATCAAAATTTTCTTTTTATATAAAATTCTCTTTACTATATAAAAAAGTGTATATAGTAAAAATAAAGGGATCTAAAAAAATTTCCAACAAATCGCATTGAAATATCTTCAAATTAGTAATTAAGTATATCGAAAGTGATAAAGAGGTATAAAATATTCTTTTAATTAGTGTGTGTATGTGTGTATAGGAAAAATACTTTTTTACTCCCGGGTATAATTACACGCACCTCTAATATACCACCTAAACAATATATATATATATATATATATATATATATATATATAGAGGAAAATTACATAAGGCACCATGGTGCCTAGGCACCAACATCCGATACACGTGTATGATTGATAATTTTTTTGAGTTTGGGTATGAAAATGTTTTATACCTTTGATATATTTATGGTAAGTAAGTTTTGAACTCAGTTCAAATTAGTTTGAACTACTTTTGAGTTCAATGCAACTACAGTGAGTATATACCATAAAAATAGTTCAAACTAATTAAACTGAAGTTGAATTTAAATTTTTTCGGAGTTTGACATCTCAAATATACTTTTTATGGGTATATGAAGATACCCACATCAAACGTTGCGAATCTCGAAGCAAATCAACAGTTATTGATATTGGTGCCTAGGCACCATGGTGCATGAAACACTCGTCCTATTCAGTGAAATAGTTTTGAAAAGGAAAACTATACCCATTGTAGCTGCATCCAAATATGCTCATGACCATGAGTACAACTATTTAAATAGTTTTTAACACTCTCAAGAGGTTGTATAGTTTTATCCACATAAGATAATCAATTATACTGTCGGCAATTTATATATATATATATATATATATATATATATATATATATGAAGCCTCTTTTCTACTCCCGGGTGTAATTACACCCTATGTCGTATCTCACAATGTAGAGAGTATCTTGCGTAACGGAGAGTATGCACATGTAGTATACGAGTATTTAAGGCCATTTGGGTGGTATGAACAATATTTCAGAGGTGGTATGTACATTTTTTTCGACATACTCCTTTTTATATGCGTATACGAAGGTATTTACAAAATACGCTAAAAATTATGGACTTCCTTGCAATTTTTTCGTGTGGTTCACATTGGAGTATCTTATAATTAGTATATGAATATACTTAAAGTGATAAAGGAGTATTTCAAATTTGTTTAGGTGGTATATTAGAGGTGGGTGTAATTACACCAGGAGTAAAAGTATTTTTCATATATATATATATATATATATATATATATATATATATATATATATATATATATATATATGACACTGAAATGGAGCACCATGGTGTGTAGACACTAAGCTTCATTGCTTTTAGATACATGCAAGTGCAATAATATGTAATATATCATAGATAGAAAGTCTCAAACATGGAGTCTGAGCACCATGATGCCCCTGTTATACACACACCCGTTTCTTACCATCCTGTCCTCTTCCTGCTTCCCATTAGCTTAGATTCAAAGTTATGTATATATAGTTGTTAGGAGTGCGAACCCCTTATCTCATCAAAGTTAGTCTTTCACCAAAAATAAAAAAAAGGAAAGTTATAGTCTAGTATAAATGGTTGAGTCCTAGCCTAATCAATTATGTTTCCTTTTAGGATTACTATTTACTAGTCCTCGTGCCAGGAGGAGAAATCATCTATACGGCCCTATGCGATATTGGTGCTGCTTGAAACGGCTTTGGCTTCCGATTTTTGGAAGTGTGCTGTTTGAAATGATTTCACCTCTCGGCTTTCAAAAGCTGGAAGCCGAATCAAAAAGCTTGGCTGCGAGAAATAGCTTCTACTAAATCGAATAATACCATGCGTCTACCCTCGGTCATGCTCGTCCCGGCCACCCCTCACGACGAGGCAGCCAGAGGCGAGGAAGTAGCCGAGGCGGTCGAAGGTGAGAAAGATGCCCGATCCAGGCGTCCCCTACCGTCGACTATAGCATCCCTCGGCCGCACAATCATCAGATTTGGCCTACCCCCGTTGTTGGCTATCGCACCATCACCTCGCCATTAGCCAAATCTAGGCCTACGGGCCCACCAGAAGTAGAGAAAGTGGTGGTACTGGAGGGGCAGCGGTCGAAGGGTCTTCTTCTCCGTTGCCAATGTGCCGCTACTTGTCGCCGATTGTTGAGGAGACAGAGGAGGAGAGAGAAAGGCACAGGGCATTTCAGATATTTATCAACTCAATCCAGTCAAAAGCTTTAGCTAATTAAACATCAAACTTCTACTGCCAGCCGCTTCTACTCTACCTACTCGGCCCATCCAAAAGACAAGGACTCGGTCGCTTCAAACGCCCGCGTTGTGTTGTGTGCTTTGCCCCCTTCTATGTCGTAATTATTAACAAATGGTACCAGAGCTACTTCAACATCGTAACTTTAGTACACATTGTACACGATGATGTATGTTCCGGAAAGGGTTTTGTTAAACGCCATTCGGATGTTTTCTTTCTAATTATCATCCAGATTTAGAACCATTGGATTAGAAATCTAATGACCATGAATTCTCCCCCTCCCCTTAAAAAAATCTCCTCCTTTTAAAAACAAGGGCCTCCTTGATCTCTAATCTAAATATCATAAATTTAAATAATAATTAAGAAAAAAAATATTTAGGTGATACCTATACACTCCCTTCCGGAAATGATGCAGCCACTCGCAATGTACGTCCAACGATATTTTTTTTTATGCTCGATCGATCGTGACTGGTTGGCTAATCCGATCCATTTCGTAAGATCCAGAACCAGCCATTAATTAACTTGATTTTTTTGTCTCCTCCGTTAAGAGAGAGCCTGTGGATTGTGACGTGCACCAAAGCAAATACTACATGAAAAGAACCCTAACGTTGACTCCACCATGATTCATGCATGGTCGAATTAACAAGACAAAACGAGGATCATGCGAGAGATCATTCATCTCGATCGTGCATGCAGCTGCATGATGGCCAAACAGAATTACAGAAACAGATATGCAGTGTGCATGATTCATCAGGACACAAGTTTGCACATCAAGAAACACGTGCAGAGATACATGCTAGTTAACACTTCTGTTAACTCCGCAATTAAGAAAAAGTACACGAGAACGCATGCAGATGCATCCTACAGTACGTGCGATCGAGGTCGGCCATGTCTCATGTGGGGCTGGCCAAGTAGCCGTACTGGCCGTCGGCGATGGCGACGGCGCCGTTGGCCGTGGTGGTTCTCGGCGTGGCCGGTTCGAACCCGAGCACCCTCGCGCGCTCCACGTAGGCGCGCTTCACGTTGGGGCGCTGGTACGTTAGCAGCCGCGCCACGCCACGGCTCGCGTCGGGCGAGCGGCCGGCGAGCCGATGAACCCGCCCAGCAGTGCGAGTACGCCTCCGGTCGTGGCAGCACGCCGCCCGCGATCCGACGCGAGCACGGCGAAGTCGCGGCTGTCCGCCTCAGCTCGCGCCACGTGCACGAACCTCGCGCGGCGATCGGCGCGCGCGCCGCGCGCGTGCGCAGCGTCACCACGTCGCGGCGTTGACCACGCGTAGCCGCGTTCACGCTGCGCTCCTGCTGCAGCCGGTCCGCGAACGCGCGGTTGCCGGTCTTCGGACCGCCGAAGGACACCACGGCGATGGGCGGCGGCTGATGATCGGTGGTAGTACTGTTAGCGTCAACGGCCAGGCACGCGCTGAGCTCGTCGGCGGCGAGGAGGGCCAGCGAGGCGCCGAGGCTGTGGCCCACCACCGTGATGCTGAGCTCCTCCCCCTTGTACACCTCCGTCAGACGCTTCACCTCCTCCACTATGGCGTCCGAGAGGCTGGGCACGTGGTCGCCGGTCGTCTTGTACAGGCTCAAGAACCCCTTGGCCACCTTCGGCGCGTGCTGCGCCGACGCATCGTCGCCCGATACCGGCACGAGGCCGGCGCGGAGGTTCTCGGCCCACTCGGGGCACGTGGCGGTGCCGCGCAGGACGATGACGATGTCGCGGCGGCCCATGCGCCGGACGTCGCGCTCGTTGTCGCAGACGGCAACATACCCGACGAAGCTGGAGCGCTGCGTCAGCCACTTGGGAGCCGACCGCCGCTGCGCCCACGGCGGGATGGACAGGGACGACGTGGCGAACAGGCTGCGCGTCGGCCGGTACGACCTGTCCGGGAGCACGAGCGTGCGGTGTTGGCTGTGCGAGGCTGACGACGGCATCGAGTGGAACGCCGTGTACGCGGCCTGCACGAAGTCGCCGTAGCGGAGCAGCTCGCGGCGGAGGTTCTCGTCGAGTGGGTCGATGAGGCCGTTCCAACAGCCCTCGCCGTGGTACCTCCGCCACTCGGCGGCGATGGATCCCTTGGGCGACGGCCGCGGCGAGAGCGTGAGGAGGCGCTGCAGGTGCGCCAGGCTGCGCGGGGACATCTCGTCCACGGCAGGCTTACGGGTGAAGGGAAGGAACGTGGACAGGTTCAGCGCGTTGAGGAGGCCGCCGCGGCCGCTACGATCGTCGGGGGTGGCCTCCCCATCGTTGGGCTCATCGGTCGGCGATTTCTTGGGCTGGAGCGGGAGAGGGAGCGGCGGCGGCCGGACGAGCAGGCGGTCGAGGTTGGCGAGGTGCGTCCTCGTGGAGACTGCACTGGGCTTGGCCGTGCTCGGCGTTGCCCACTTATTGGGGTTGAGAGGGGACGGTCGGCTGTGGCGCGGCGGCGCGGTGACGGCGGCGGACATGGCCGGACAAGCAAGCGACTGTCTCTGTACGTGGAGGACGGAGAGGAGTTTTCGTTGTGTATGTTTAAGTGCTAAACCAGGAGAGACTAGCTAGCTAGTGTAGTCGTTGGGGAGTGTGTGTGTGTATAGAGCATGCCAAGTGTGGTGTCTTATAGCAAGCAGCAATGCAGAGAACATGTGCATCATGTGTCCGTGAGTGCTTTGAAAATTTGTGTCGTCCGGATTTATTTATCTCATTACTTGGCGCCCTTTTCAAAAGTTCATTAAAAAAAGGCTTAAAGCAAAAGCTAATGGAGATGGATCACGCATACCTCTCTCTGTGGTCCTTTCATCTTTCTTTAGTTTTGAGCAGGATTAAATAATTCATAAAAAATCGCTTTTAAGAGTAATGAAACCTTTATATTAGTGTTATAATGGCTTGTGTTACAACACATTCTGGTAACCCCTGGTCAGAGAATTATTGTTCGTTTATCCAACCAACCACTAGAAACCTCTATAAGAGCAACTCCAAGAGATGGGCTAAAACATCCCCTAAAACAAATTTTGGTGATTAGTGAAAAAAAAAACCCCCCTCCAAAAGATCCCCAAAACCACCACTAAAAATTTTAACACTCCCAATATCTCACCCCACCGGAGCCAAATTTGGCCTCACCCCACGCGTCCCCAATCACCGTTGCCGCGCGCGAGTAGGCGATTCTGCGCCCATTTTTTTTTCCTTCGCGTTGCGTGAGACCTACCTGAGGGCGTCGGCAGCTTCCTCCCTGCCGGCGCGGCTCCCCACCGGCGCCCCCGCTGTTTGAGCACGCTGGCCGCCTGCACCTCTCCGCCGGCCGCCTCCAGGCACATTCCTCTAAGTCGGGTTAAATTTCAGAACTATATTGTATGGTCTTCATTTGTTTTCAGATCAGAACAATAGTGTTTTAATTTAATTTCAGAACTATGTTATGGTGTCTTTATTTCAGATCAGAACAATAGTGTTTTAATTTAATTTCAGATCAGAACAATGGTGTAGCAGATGTAGCAGATTTAAAATATTTAGGGGACCAATTTTGGGGATGACTGTTGGAGCAAAGGAGTTATATTCATCCCCAACTTTTTGGCATGTCCCCTAAAATGAGATTATAGGGGATCAAATTTAGCCCATCTTTTGGAGCTGCTCATGTTTGGCCTCCCATTGAGCAATGCTCCGTACGGTCGAGGGACATAACGTACACGCTTTTAATCCATTTAACCATTTCATGTTTGGCCCTATATCTCTGATAATAACCCCCTGCGGGTATCTCCTGAGACTCTCCTTCACTTACAATACCCGGTTGACGGTTATTGATCAAATTTGTGTCACTGACAACAACGGCTGTCGGTGTTTTAATACCAATTTTAAGTATGATTTGTTTGAATTTGGGAAAACTCTAGAACACTCGAACTATGAACATGCAGAGTAGAGACATAGGAATTTTTATACAGATTCGGACTTTCTCCTAGGAGAATAATAATCCTATGCCCCGTGTGGTTATTGCTCAGAGAAATTGATTACAACTAAGAGTAATACGAAATGCCTAGCACTATCTCCTGATCCAATGTGGTCCATCCATCTTCCTTTAACGTTAACCTTTATATAGTTGACGAAGCGGCAGCCGTTGTCCTGCGCCAAAAGACGTCTCAATGTTTCAGGAGATAACCGTTTGGCGAAAGTTATTGTCAGAGAGACGTAGTGGCTGTTCATCGTGTAGCGGTTGTTGTCAGAGAGAGGTAATGTGTGGTTATTAAGAATAAGCGCATATTCGAAGAACTTCGTTGTGTCTTCTTCTAAACAGTCGAACGCTACTTCGACTGAAGAAGGTTGAGAGAAGGATCCGCTGCCATGAGTTTCACCAAGGCAAAGCTGACTCCATCCATGATGGCATTCCTCATTGTCTACTCATGGTTGCTCCTAGAAGTAGTTAGCAAGCCTTGCCATGTCTCAACTAGCTATCTAATGCAGCGCACTTGCTCGACTAGGTCCTTCGAGGAGGAGGTCAAGGTTTTAGCACTCATCTCAGCGAGTATATTGTTGGGAAGAAGGATTTTGCTTTGCAAACTCTCTTGCACTGCCTTCCTCTTCTCCTCGACCCCAAGAGCTTTCTTAAGTTCTTGAAGTTTCATTGCTTGCTCTGTATGAGTAAACGAAATTAGCCAAGAATAGTTGGAAATACGATTGGTTACCTTGGTTGTACTTCTCGTGTACTTCAATGTCCTCTCTGTGCTTAAGGGTGCTGTCCCTGAGTTTGCCTCTCTAGTCCTTGATTGACTGGTTTTTCATTTTGCACGTCTCCTTCAACTCTCAGATGATAACACCCTTAACTTTTGCCTCGACCTCTCCAACCAGTAGCTCTATCTCCACTCCCATGGCCTCGCCGCCAACACTAGGTTCAGCCACGAGAGTCTTCACTAAAGAAATATATTCATATCAATGTAATTTATCCATTCATCGTACAAGAGTTGGAGTATGCTTATGAGAAAAACTTTTAGAGTCGTAATAGTAGGCTACCTCCAAGGGGACCTTCTCCTTCTCCTTGAGCACTTGAGCGATGGAAGGGGCACGAGAAGACCCCGCCGCCCAATACAACTTCTTCACAAGTTGGCGCTTCTTCGGAGTTGGTACAATCTCTTCTTCCGAGCCCTCCTTCGGCTGAAAACCATCTACCCTAATCATCTGCATGTGCAAAAGCATAAGAATGCAGTGATCAGAATGTGATCATTGAGTAAAGGTATCGTTGATTACCTTGAGTCTCTCGATCCTTTCCTCTGGATAGTTAGCTGCCAAGATCAAAGGCACTTCTTTCTGCTCAGTTTCCATTTCACAGATTGCCTTGACTATTTCCTTTTTATCTCAGAAGGGGACATGGGTACAAAATCAAAAGGACCATGAGTCAGAAAAGACATGACCAGACAAAAATTCATCCAGCCTGAATCTTCGGTGTTTAGCTTTTGAGTCCTTGGTTAAATCTTTTATGCCTTGCATGGTATGATTGTGCAACTTCGGGAGACTACTCAGCGCATGACGAAGTCCCTCACCACATGCCACAATGTCAACCCCTTGTTCTTTAGGTACACTATGGCGTCGACTAATACTTGTACCCTTCCCTCCTTTTAAAAAGGCCTTCCACTCTGGGCTTTCTATGGCGATCCTCCCCTCAAATGTCATACTGTCATCCCTAGTGACCGACATATAGAACCAAAGCTTCTTCCATGATGACCAGGAGGGCTTCAAATACATGGGGATGTACTCTTTAGCCCTCCCATTATGGATACGTAGCTAGCAGCCCTAGGTGTCACTCTCGCTCTTTCGGATTTTTCGGTCATCCGATAGTAGTATCTAAAGAGATCCAGGTTTGTCGGGATTCCCAAGTAGACCTTGCACAGTTACACAAAGATACTGAGTGAGTCGATCGAGTTGGGTGCCAAATTCGCTAGCTCGATCCTATAATATCTTAGCACCTTCATCAAGAAGAAATATGTCAGAAGCCTAAACTCGCACTCTAAGTATGTCCAGAATATAGAGACTTGGGAAACCTTTGCCTTCTACTTATCCCCAAGGGATCATTACATGGTTGGGGGTCAATCTCGCATCCTTCAAAGCTTTGAGCCTCTTCGATCCCAACTCGGATATGGGCCACTCGGGGATGAACACATGCATTTTTGTGAAATTAGGTTTAGATCTAGTGGAGATCAAGAAAATTTGGGAAAAAACTAGAGTTGTCGTCATCTAGGCGGAGGATACAAAAGGTCTCTGAAAAGCGTGGGATGATACAGACACCGATTTGATTTATAAGGGCTCTTCCATGACCAACTTAAGTAGTTTCGAGAACCATGTTCAATAGTTATAAACCTTTTGGTTCAACCCCTTTTTCGATTGGCTCTTCACCTTCAAGTGAAAAGACATTTTTACTTTTCTTGACTACTGTCAAATGACCTCCCAACTAGAACATATATTTTGACTAGTATTTCTATTGAAGAATCCAAGGTCATAATTTCACATGAAGTTCGGGAGCTAGCTGACGTGGCTTAAATAATCCATTAAGAGCCGCTTTTAAGCGTAATAAAACCCTTAGATCAGTGTTATAATAGCTTATGTTATAACACGTCCCAAGTACCCTCTAGTCGGAGAATTACTGTTTGCCTACTTGACCAGCCATTACTTATAAGCTCTATAACCCGACATATAGGCCTCCCATTGGGTGATGCCCCATACGGTTAAGGAACAAAACACATGCGCTTCTATTCCTTCAATTATTCCATGTTTAGCCCTATGACTCTAACAATAACCTCCCTATGGTTATCCCCTGAGATTCTTCTTCACTGACAATAACCGGTTAACGGTTATTGATCAATCTTCTATTGATAACAATGACTCGCTTGGGCGGATGGATGGAATCGATAAGGCACCAGTTCGTGCAAGTAACTGACAACTCTTCGGCGATATTTGAGCCTTGCTTGAAGGAGACATAAAAAAAAACAAGATGTCGGGAGAAAGGAAGAGGGGGATTGAAGATCATATACCGTATCAGTGAAAGTAATATACACCTATATAATCGCTCATTAAAACAAGTTGTAATTCTAATATAGTATAAAAAAAATTGTATCGTTTTGCTTCTTTATTTTTCTATAAAACTCGGAGTACCCTATTATTCCTTTGATGGTCGACAAGCTCATTTATCAAAAGTCTGAGCAAAGGTCGTACACCACTGAACTCCAAGGTTAGTTACTTGCACAGTTGTACAAATGCGTGCCTATGCGGAGTGCAGTAATATTATATGGACTTAATTATCACTTATTGAGGATGGTATAGTATTCGTATTGATGTAGTAATCTCCAGTAAAAAAACTGTTTGCTCCAAGTAGGAAAAGATCAATTAAACTAGACGTGCCTGTCCTAATTAATGGAAGAAGGAAGATGGAGCAACAGAATGTGGATATTCTTTTTGTGTGTTTTTGAGAGAACTGAGAACGCACGCACTCACTCAACACTCATCTCATAAGCATATTCCAACTTATATACATATGGATACATTCATTAACACACGTTTAACTAGAGCGAAGAAATTGAGCATTAGCTTAGTTGTGGTGGGTTCGGCTTATATACATATCTAGATCGAACAAAGTATTTTCTACGTATCCTCTCTCGGGCTAGATACTAGAAAGAGAGAATACAATGTATACATTCAATAATTAAACCGTGTGTTTATACTCTGTGTAGTATTGGTTAAAAGGGAGTGACTTGTGAGTTGTGACTAGTGAGGGAGCTTTTTAAAACGTGCGGACACGGCACCATTAGCGGCTAAAGATGGCAAAAAAGTGGCAACCAACTACAACGTTTCCAAAATACACGTCAGAAAATTACTATCGTTTATAAGTTAAATTACTGTCAAATATATACAGAGTTATTGTTCGGATTGTACTTTAAAAAAAGTTGTTTTCCTTTTCGCATGACTTCTTAATTTCGACTTTGCATTAGCATGCTCGATCGATCTATTTGCTGAAAAGGACGAAGGATGTTTAGCCGGCAGTAGGTTTTTCTCCTGGTCGTATGTTCCCGACTATATCGCAAGCCAAGTAAAGCCGGAAGAATTCCGGGGCAGCCAGCGTGTCCACGTCGCCCCCCACGCCGCGGGTTCCCCGGCCAGAGAGCCTCCCACGTCACCGTTTCCCCGCCCGTACGCACGCTCCGTTCGCCCCGTGTCTGAGGAATCTGCATACGGTCGGGAGACCCATTTTCTCTCTATTTTCTCAAAATTACGTAAAGGTCTTTGATTCTTGCGAAAAGGTCCCTACTAATTTTTTAAAACACTTTTTTTTCGCAAAAACACCCCTCCACTTCACCGAAATTTTGTATACTTTGCAGGATAGCACCCCGTGGTTTTCTAAATTACGTACGGGTCCTCGTTTAGTTACGTACAGGTTCTCACTTTTTTACGAAAAAGACCTTTGACTTTTTCAAAAATACACATGTGTCCTCAATTTTTTTTAAAAGTCCTCACGAATTATCGCCTCTTTTACTTCGGTACACATGGTGGCTGGCGCGGCGTGACACCGCGCCTATGAGGCTAGTTATTATTGTTGTCGGTTGCCAGCCGCAACCGCACAACGTCTTGTACACACTGCTGTTTACGTGATGTGCTCGCAGAGAGGTGAGCAGTACAATATGCTTGCCACATACTCTGCGTACTACTCGTGCTGCCTGTATTACATAGCAGGCCTGGCCATGGGTGCATGGCCCATGAAAGCTAATGTCGAGCTGAATGACACATAACAACGGCCCATGGAAAGACGGGCCGTTTCTCTCTGGATGTTTGTTAGACAATCCAGCATATGGGCCGTGGATTATTAATTCCAATGAGTCCATCGCATTCGCTTCGCGCTCTCTTGTCTACGTGCAGGCCAACAGGATGCCGTATCCGTACGGCAGTGCGCACCCTGGAATGCTGACGCAGACAGTGACGTCACCCTTCAATTACACTTCCCTGTCTAGCAAAAACGGGTTTTGGCTTCTTTCTTTTAGCTTCTACAAAACAAAAGTCATTTTAAACACATTAATTTATTAATATGGCCTTTTTCTTTTGCCTTGTACCTGGGATATTACAGGTTTTTGTATTTTCTCTCATTTTTTTATTTTTCTTTAATTGAATGCCTTAGCAAAAAGCTAACAGCTACTGCAGTGTTTATTTTAGTTAAAAGCCAACGACCATAGCTAAAAATCATCTGTAAAAACCATTTTGAATGGGGCTAGATCTGCGCTAACAAGGCCCACAATTGCATATGTTGGTTCCTAGTTTTTACACAAACTAGAAGCTACATGTAGATGAATAACTAGGTCATGTACAATAATTTATCTTTTAATATTATCTTTAATACTTTTATCTTATCTAAAGATAGCACTCGAGATAATATCTCTAACAGTAAATCTTTTCTCTAATTATTTTAACTATTTTTATCATAACTTTTTACCTCACATATCTAATTATATGTATTGGTTTACGGGGTTAAATTGTCTGTTATATAAAAAATAACATATTATATTTTATCATCATTTTTTTAATAAAATTTTATTTATTTAATATAGGTAAGAGAAATCTCAATCTAGCTACTAGATCTGTGCAGTAAAAAGGACGTACGTGTGGAATGGATCAGTACATGCACGCAGCCCCATGAATTACTATGGATCGGTAAGTAGGAGTAATTAGGCCCGTAAGGGCATCTCTAATGGTTATAGCTAACAACTAACTATAAGATTTCCACATCATTTATATAGTACACACTAAAGTTAGCATTCTAAAGAACTATCTATAAGGATAGCTATTTGATGCTTACATGCACACACAGAATTTATAGAGGCTGCCTCGTTTGGCGTTATAGACTAGTGCTTAAGGAAGAGCTAGCTCGATTTTTTTTTCATACTCTCCTTCCTCCACATAGGATATATGCTGATGTGTACATGCATATAGCTAGCTGACTCAGAGCATTGAAGATGCCCTAAGAGGATCGGCGACAAAATGGAGGCAAAACAGTACGGTCCCTTTCTCGCTTCCTAATGATTGCGAGGACGGACCGTCTTTTTCGGTTTTTCTTTCGAATTTTAGCTTCAATTTTTAATAATTATTATTTATTAGATTTACAAGCTACAAATAAAAGTCATAAATTATTAAAAAAATGGTACAGACGCGGTTGAGAATGTACTCGGTCGATCGTTAGTGCCGAGAGACAATGGCCCTATTCTTTTCAGCTTCTAAAAGCTGCTTTTGGCTTTTCTACAATAACTAGCTTTTAAATGGATTATCTTTTCAAGATAGGGTCTATTAGTTAATTGTCTGTACCGACTTCATTTATATTAGTAAAAACCACACGTGAGTTTCTATTACTCTGTAATCTCTTGTACAAACAATCTAAAAGTCACAAACCACAACCAAAAGTCATAAGCTCCAGCAAAAAAGAACAGGCCTATTTAACTGCAGGTAATTGAACCTCGTAGTGTACAGTATTAATTAATCAGCAGTCAACTCAGCCAGGGTGCAGGGGAGTAAGTAATTAGGTATGTATCTATCAACCGATCGATCGATGATTGCAATTGGGTGTTACTCCAATTTTGATGCAGCTGGCGGCGCTAGCATCGACAAATTGGTGAGACCTATGCGCCTGCTATATGCTAGCTATTGTACGTTCTTCGATCATATCATATAAATAGCAGTAATGCTACAGTACTACGCGATACTTTCCAGTTGCCAGTAGATACTTCCAACGCTATCGGACAACGATTGACCTGCATGCAGATCGACGCTAAGATATTTATGATACGGATCTGCTAAAAGATTGTTAGAATGTTTTTTTTCTTGGAAAACAATTGAATTTCCGTATATTTTGCTTAGAGATTTATGCTCTGGCCGACGGATTCTTCTCTTTAACCGTGATGACGACGGTGAATTAGGACGGTGATTTGCCTTATTATGATTAGGGTTCACCATATTAAGGATTTATATTTATCGAATCTAGATTTAGAGGAAGTGCTAGGACGGCGGAGGCAAGAAGAAGTGGGAAGAGGGTAATGAGCGGGGAAAGCTAATTGTGGGGCTATACATACACAGTAAAATGAATGAAGCCTCCGATATAGAGCGCTCTTTTTAGAGCGTATGACACGTATCATTAGCCAATTTGTATTGACCGGAGAGGCAATTAATCAGGACTGAGGACCAGTTTTTAATAGTCAAGGAATATATACGGGTTTGTTCTTTTCTTCCGAAGCTAGCGACTTTTGGATTTTGCTACAGTATCTAACTTTAAACGAGGTATTTTTTTCAAGACGGGTTCTACAAGTTAATTATAGTACACGTTAAAAGTCTAATATCTGTATTAACCAAAATCACAAGCGAGTATCTACCTCTCCGTAATCTCTATTGTAAACAGCTAAAATGCAAAAATTTCAACAAAAATCATAAGCCGCAGCAGCGCCAAACAGGCCCGTATTGGCCGCAGAGGAACGTATCCTCCTTCCATGCAATTAGCGGAAAACCTACGAGCAGTTGCGGCCCGGCTCGCAGACATGCACCTCTGGCATAGGTTCAGTGCTGTGATATTTTGCCCTAGGTACCTAGCAATGTGTGCGCGTGTGATGGTCGTTGCCCTACAAGACTTGTCGCGCAACAATTTCGTACGCACATGCTGATGCATGCCGTGGTGCATGCACGCATGGCTCTGGCTTCTCATCGACCGAGAAACTATAAATTCAGCAGAGCGAAGGGAGGCAGTAACCGGCGGCGGACGTAGAGCAGTAGCTTCCAAAACATCCAACGTCCAATCCTCTTCCAAGAAGATACCACCACCGTACCCTGTACTTTTACCAGCGACAATCGACTGCTCAGGAGGAAATTGATGGAGCAGCAGGAGAAGGGGAAGAAGGTGCTCTTCAGGTTGTTCGGCGTGGAGGTACGCGGCGTCAGCGAGCAGGTGACGGCGGCGGCGGAGGAGGATGGGTTCATGGAGCTCAAGAAGAGCTCCATTATGCCCAACGAGGAGGTAACGGCGGAGGAGGATGGGTTCATGGAGCTAAGGAAGAGCTCCAGTATGCCCAACCTCGCCTCCATCGACCCGCTGCCGCAGGCCGGGGAGGCCGGCAAGGGCAAGGTCTACGCCTCCGACGACGGCGAGCTCGCCTCGCGGCAGCAGAAGCGCCGCCGCCGCAAGGCGCAGGAGAGGAAGAAAGGTAACTTGTCTTTCATGGATCGAGTTCCGGTCTACTAGACCACGCACGGTTTCTTTTCTTTCCTTCTCAACACTACTGTTTCATTTACGTGGTATTAGATGATTAGATTGATGCTGGTAGCAATGGGGTTTAATCCTTCGCCTCTTAAACTTCAGCTTGAGCTCTGTACTTGTTGGTGTTCTTGGACATATTGGCCCTGATCAACCCGGCTTCGGCTTCTGGCTTATTTTTCACTATTCATAAGTTTCGTCTTTTTCTGAACTTTTAGCTTTTTGTTGAGCTTTTTTGCCGGATCTTTTTTTCCCGTATTTGTTTGTATTATACGTAATGGGCTAACATATTTTTTTTATTTTTAAATTTTTTTAAATTTAATTATGCTAAATAAGCCTATGTCAGCTACAATGCTTTTTTCAGCCAGCTACAGTGTTTTTAGCCATAAGCCATGAGCTTTTCAGCCGAACCGATCACCACCAATATGATGATTTTACTTGTGATTGAAAAAAAATCTGCCCTGGGTTCAGCAATCAAGAAAATGAGTTAAATTTAACCCCGTTATGTCTCAGTCAACAATAGCTCTGACAATCCACAAGGCTCTCACACCTGAAGAAGTAACATTAAATTAGTCCTTGGTTTTGTGATGAATCCTGTGGCGATTGGTTGATTGGATTAGGCAATCAAGAAAACGAGTTAAATTTAGCCCGTTTATGCGCTAGTCGAGTAGTCAAAAAATCTTACAATCCACATGGCTGAAGAAAAACATTTACCAATTAGTCATTGCTTTCTATGTATTGTGAAAAAAACATTTACTAATTAGTCCGTGCAGGGATCCCATGGACTGGGGAGGAGCACAGGAAGTTCCTTGATGGTTTGAGGCAGCTGGGCAAAGGGGACTGGAGAGGCATCTCCAAGAACTTTGTGAACACCAGGACGGCGACTCAGGTGGCCAGCCACGCCCAGAAATACTTCCTCCGGCAGACCAACCCCGGCATGAAGCGCCGGGCCAGCCTCTTCGATGTCGGCATAGCTGACTTCAACGCAGAGTTTACATTATCGGAAGCAAAATTTTACGGGGTCTGGTAAGACCCAAAAAGCCAATTATCGAAAATTTTCGAAACATTTCGGACCAAAATTTTCAAACAAAATTTGAATTTCAAACTAGTTTCGGTCAAAAATCACCGATAATCGGTTGGAAATATCGGCAAAAAATTCTTCTAAATTTAACAAAATTCATGGAAAACAATTGTTTGGAGCCAGTTTGTATTTTTACGCGATATTTTCAATAATCAGCCGATTAATAGAACCGTGCTTCAACGACGATCAAGTGCATACTTTGATCCGGTCCACATCAATTCCAAACATCGACCAGATCTTGCAACTAATCCTCCCTTTGGTTTCAGGTGCCAAGTCTTCAGACTGTTGCAACTAAGCCTGCTCCTACTCAGGAGATAATTCACACCGACCGCGGCGACATCCCGGTAAATTCCACAGATTTTGCTTGGTTTATGTTTTTCTTTCCTGTTAAAAATTCAGCTAGAATATACCTATAGCTAGCTAGTTGAAACAAACAACCATATCTGAAGTTCTGAACACTGAAATTTGAAGCTCCTCTCAGATACCAAGTTATTCAGATGCTGGAGGACTTAGAGGCAATAACATGCTAGTTAAATCAGCACCTTTACATTTGAGAAGATCTTTGTGTAACAGTCAGTGCTGGGGGTGCGAAACTGCGAATTTGAAAGTTCAAGGACTTCAAATTGGATGTCTTCTTCTCCATTTTCTAATTTGTCTACCCAATTCTACAATCTACATTACACAATCAAGCACTAATTAGTGGATGTATGATTGGATTTTACAAAATACAAATCATGGTCAAAATTTTAAAAAGAAGAAAAGCTCACCTTTATCCTTGCTTCTAGCTAACAAAATCCACTGAAAATGTTTCACAAATCACAATTCATTGAGCCTAAAGCTATGGAGTAGCAGTGGAGCCCTACCGCCCTGGCCTACTGACCCCTGGAGTGGACATTCATGATTCATTGATTCAATCATTCAGGCATTCATGATTCATCAAATTTAATTATTTAACTCAAGGGCTCAAGGCTGGCTCAAGGATTCAATCATTCAGACAATGACTCACAGGTCCTTTCTTTCAGATATTCAGACATTTATGATTCATCATTTTATCCTTTCTCTTTTATGTTGGTTGAGTATTTTGTGAATCCTACAACCATCTAAGACATCAGTTAAGATCATGGCAATGGCATCACAGCAGGTGCGTCCCAAATAAAGAAATACTACACATACATCAAATTCCACAACACAAATCATAACATTCCAAGAAGAGGAAACCAAGAACCTGGAATTGGGAGTGCTGAGCCAGCCTAAGGTTATTACCGTCAGAAGAGTCAGTGAAGTTTGGATTGGACCCATGCTGTGTTGGCCACTCCGCCGCCGTGCCTACCTACCTAGTGCCTCGCTGCGACTGCGCCGCCGCGGTGCCGGTCACCGTGCGTCTGCAGCTGTGCGACCGACATGCGCTGTGCGCCTGGCCGCTTGCGCCGGCGGATGGACACGCGGTGCGCCGCCGACCGCTGTCGCGGTGTGCCTAGGCCCTGGGGGCTAGGGCGCTAGGGCATGAGGTGAGGAGAGGAGGGCGTGACCTGACTTGGTGTGTTTGGCTTGTACAACAGCTCTAGATCCACGAAATTGAGGTTTTGGTGGGAATGGCCACTTTTGGTGGGATGGAATGTGTAACCAGTGGCATTGGTGGGTAATTACCACCCAACTCCACGGTGGAGCACCCCTTGAGGAGCTCCATGAAATCCATAGATCGGCCTCGATCCGTGATTTTGGTGGATCCAGATTTCGCGGAGCTGGAGCGTTTGGGTAAAATTTCGTGGAGTGGAGCTGTTTTTTGTAGATCTTAAGCTGGTGGAGCTCTTCCAAACAGACCCTTAACAAACTAATTCTTCTGGCAGGTGGATCAACTAACTGACTACATGAAGGTATCAAAGGTTCCCGCCGAGATGTCGCTCGCGCCACGGCATATGGACTGGAAATGGCATCATCTGTCAGCAATCTGGAGCTCAGCATCGCGCCTCCTCGCGGCGCAGTCGAGGCCATCAAAGTGTTGTGATCCAGTTGCCGAACTTGATCACCGAAGGAATCTGTATCAGCTTCAGTTCTTGTTATTGTTGCTTTTAGGGTTGCCACCAGGTATCATTATCTTTGTTCAAACCTATACCCACATTATTGGGTAGGGTATAGATAAGAAATAAAATATCCACTTACCCATCTTTATCCACTTACTCATCTTTATCCATGCCCATTCAAACATAGAGTTAAGAGTGTACTTGGACTATACATAGGTTTGAACTATCCATACTCAGTTATACCTTTCTACAAAAACATGTGAGAGTCACCTGTGCACTATGCCTGTCAATTTGCACAGAGTAGCTCTATACATATAGAATTATTTCCAATAAATTTCTGTCAATTTTGTAAAACTTTTATGATGTGAACGCGATGTTAAAATTTTAAATACCGAGGTTTTACGAAAGCTTCTTATGAAAGCATGTGGGGTTACGTGTGCCTCTAGCCCACCAATTTGCATAGAGTAGCTTTCATACACGCAAAATCATTTCCAATAAATTTTAATTGATTTCGGAAAACTTTTGTAGTGTGAACGCGAAGTTGAAATTCTAAATATTGAAGTTTTACAAAAAAAAACTTTCTTGATAAGCCTTATTGACTTAACCCCCTCATTTTCCTTCTTCTTTACCCACTAGGTTATCCAAACTCATTAGGTATACCCTTTGTCATTTGGGTATATGTAATAACACTTTAAATAAGTATGGTAAAATTAGATATAGATTTAAAGTTATCCATGCTCTTCTCGGTGGTAGCCCTAATTGCCATGCTAACTTTGTGTTTATCCATCCGAACATATTTAAGCCTCGGTTGGTTGGTATAAGTTGGTGAACAGAACAGAAATCAGATAAGTAGGTAGATTAATTGTCTGTATTGTACTGGTTGCAAAACGCAGTGTTTGCATGGAGAAATTATCACGGCATGGGGGACGTGGAATTGGAAGGGGAAGAGGGTCTGTTTCTTGTTCCTGTCTCAGGAGGCAGCGAGGACAGCTGCTCTGTGTGGCGCCTGTTTGGCTGAATTTTTTGAATTTTGGCTGTTTACGGTATAGATTACGGAGAGACAGATACTCACTTATGATTTTAGCTGGTATAGATATTGGACTTTTAACGTGTAGATCGTTTAACTTATAGACCCCGTCTTGAGAAAATATTCCGTTTGAAAGTTAGGTACTGTAGCAAAAACCAAAAACCACCAACTTATGAGATAAAGAACAGGCCTCAGCTTCCAATGCTTCAATAATTGGACCCTTCCCCTTCAAGTCCATTCACTCCATATGACCGTTTTATTTGTACGGGGCATTTCCTTCATGCCCTTCTCGCCCAAAACACATCAGTCTATCGTGATATCAACATGTTATCCTTCTAATTCTACTACTATTACTACTACTTCTAATACTAGCAGATCAGACAAGTGAAGAGGAGCAACTAGAGAACTACGCAGAATTCACATTTATTGTCAGAACATGCCGGTTACAAGTACGTTGCAGGTTGCAGGACTCACACTAAAATACCACGGCTACAACCATCCCCGTGTGCTCTGTACCGTTGAGGAACAAAAGGAAGCACACAAGAAGCACCGGTTTTCTGGTATCAACAAGGATCCAACTGTTGAGAACTGGGGTGGGATGCTCCATTGAAAGCATAATAAGTCTATCTACAGCAGCTACAAAGGAAAGGAAAAGAGAGGAAAGAGGCGTGGTCGAATCTAGGATGGGAAATGTGTCGATCTTGATAGGAGGAGTGGTCCACGAGCGTGTCTCAATATATGGCTAACTTGTACTTGTATTGTCTATAGTAACTAGCTTTTAAATGATATATTTTTTAAGATATGGTCAATAGGAAGATTGTAGTAAAAAGTATAATGACTAAACCTTTCATTCATCTTAACAAACAAATTAGTTTCTTAAATAGAGTATGACTTTAAATTACCAAAACTAATTTTTAGAAGCCTAGATGCTTCGTTAAGAGAAGAAGATTCATGCACAATTGCTCCAGAGCAGATCAAACATAAGGCCTATTTATTGAGGCGTTGCAGGTCTCTCTTTATTCCTTCTCCACCCAAATCAAACATCAGATCGCAAACAGGAGATTCACCGGCTGCAACTCAACGTTAAGCACGCATTGGTCACTGACAAAAATGACATTGTGAAAGCACACGCTACTGCCATAATCCTCAAGATATTGAAACATGATATTCAAAGATGCATGCTTATGTCCAAAAGAACGCTTGCAATGGCACACATTGACCACCGACTACTAGGAAAGCATGCGGTGGAACTACAGCTGAACTCGTTCCACCTGAACTCAGGATCAAATAAGATTTAGCACGTTGATTTCATCAACAAGTTGGCCTTATAATCTTTTCAATGAGAGCTGAGAAATGCATGAGAAGCGAAAGTGCGAAACAAGAGAACTGGACGATGGATTGCTACAACGTAGCACGTACTACCATAGGATAAGAAAATAGTATAGTGCTAACACATTTTGTCAGCAATTTGAGATAACTTTGATTTACCTCCGTACATGTAGCAGTCAACTTATTACATGAAATATATACAGACACTAGCAACTGCACTCTTTGGTTGCTGCAGACTGGAGTTAAGGCTTCACCTTGCACATTCTTCTCTTTAATATATACACAGATACAAGACAAAAAAAAGACAGGAGAGAAACGATCATGGGTTAACCACAACACCTTGAAGTAAACAAGGGTGACCGTTCGCAAGCTGCTCTGCCTCAAGAGAGCAGCTCTCGCTTCCCACATTCTCAGGGGACTCTTTGTTCTTACGGGCACGGCAACGAAACCACAAGTATGAAAACCCGGCAAAAGCTGCCTGGCTAGCAATCTGCACACGGTATACTAAGCTTATTTCCCACAATCCACTGCCCACATTAACCGCCAAGGTATCCGCGTTATACCCGTCGAGGTCTGATTCTGAGACCATCACAAATGTCTTGTCATCGAAAGCAATGAGGTTGCGAGCCGCAAGGAACACCGGTGGCTTAATGATTGGATTGTCCAGGCAACTGGACCTCGCAGTTTTCTTCACTCTAAGCTGGTAGAATTCCTGGACAGCCTGTAAAAATGATATGAGATACAACAGCATTAAGTACGGTTGATGGTAAGAAGTCACCAGCAAAGCACAAACTAACAACATCTTCAACTTCCCACACTAATAACTTATTTATATGATTAATCAAATTCAACTAAGAACTCCAGCATCAATTTGTGGTGCACAATAAGAAATCTGAAGTGTAAACTGGGAATATATTTGATGGGATCACTGCAACATCTGCTAGTAAAAGAATTTTCACAGAACATTTTCCCCGGGTATCCACCAGGCAAAAGATGAAGACGTCTATTTGATATTGCCAGTGTAGGGTACGTGCATTCCCCATTATAAATATTATTTTTCTTATCTATATAATATACACAGTGGGACCTTCCCTGCCATTTTCCATTCAAAAATCCATGGTGCACGGCAAAAGTAGATCCCCAAAGTAATCCTAGGTCCATGAGTTCATATTGCAGCTAGAGTAGATTTCTGTTGGTCAAATTATAAGGCTTCAAAGTCCATTGAAATATATTTTTACCGTGTGTTTACAGATCGTATATTGAACCAACAAAAGGAGAAAAGTGATAAAAAAAACCATAAGAAAGTGCTGCAACAACTTACTTGCCGCTGCGCAGAAGCTAATAACACCCTTGGCCTGCGCAACCGGACATGTTCATAAGCTTCTGCAGGTGTCATTTGTTTGTATTGCACCTAAGAAACAGTCAATAACCATTACTTTATTGGCTTATACAGATTATGTAAGTCAGTAAATGACATTATGACAATATTTAGTATGACCAAATAGTCCGACATACCAAGTAGCAAAGAACAACTGTGGTGCTACGTCCACGCCCAGCTTTGCAGTGAACATAAGTCAATTTCCCACATGAAGCATTTCCTTCAAGAATTGAAACAACATAAATAAATCCATGCACCAAATCACCATTATTAAAGGAAAGGTAACAGCAAAAGAAAGACAGGAGATTGTATGAAAGGAATGAACTTATATTTATGTTCTGAAAGGAATGAGCTTATATTTATGTTCCTTTTTCCAATTACACAAAACTCCTGAACACAATAAATTCAATAGGCAAATTGCAGGAGGATAAGGAGAGGAGAGAGGCACTAAAATAGAAGTCATTGAAATGTTGCAAGCAAAGTGTACCAACTACCAAGTAGCATCATATTTAGCCATGCTTCAAGAAGAAACCGCACTAGCATGCTTCAGCAGTAAGCAAATTGATGCAACAATAGCTATGTTATGAGTAAAACATAGCACATGAACAACATATTATAAGTGTCAAAACTAATAAAATATTGAGATTATTTTAAACAATAAAACAACAATCAAGGCAAGGCATCACATCACAAAATATGGAGTCTCAATCGAATAATAAACTGGAACCTTCGTAATGATTCCTTCAGGTTACAGGATATGTTTTGAGTAGGTGCTTACTGTGGATGAAGTCAGCAGCCTTGCAAAGGTTCTCAAATGACGGTGCATAAAGGTAATCTCTAGTTGGTAGCACCAGGTTTTCAATCCCATGAGCCTAAAATCAAATAGAACATTCAATTACGCAGCACTGGATGCTTCATACAACAAAAGGTAATGATTACGATTTGCGAAGAGGACCATGCCTAATTAATTGAACATTCTAACAAGACAAGAAAAGAGACAAGCAACATGAATACATCTTAGAATGGCGCAGCATTTGTAAATTCAGTAAAAACAGTATGTTTATATCATATAAAGCATGCACCTAATATAAAGTTACATGTAAAGTAAGTCAGAATGGTGGAAAGGAGAACAGCACATTAGCTCTTCAAAACCAAATTAGCAACTTTGTTGCACAAACGCTTTTGCTGCCATAACCACGGCATTTGTTTGACCATGTATGATGACCACACCACTGATATCAGCTCTTCAGTCCACCACAACTACCAGCGTAGCACAATACCAATCTACCAAACAAACCCCATTCACCGATCCATCAGCCAAAGAAAAAGGCCACCTGAAGCATTGCTTAAACCCTGGATCTGATGGCTGGACACACCAATGTGGCAAACAATGATGCACTCAATAGTCGTTCCACAGAAATCGCACTGTTGTCCTAGACACCACTGATCGTTCTAATAAGAACCAGATTAATAGCTGATGCTTGGTTTCAGTATGTACACAATTTGGTTTACATCTAGAACGTGCCATCAGGCATCAGACTACCCAACAACTAATATGCTGGTGTCGTACATGCAAGAAGGAATTCACAAACAAAAGCTGCAAGAACAACATATAATTCGGTGCACTTGAGTAGCTGAGCAGTCAAATAGTGAATGATTTGCCCATGCGATTACCTCATACAGTGACTTGGGAACAAGCCTCTCATATGATTCGTTCAGTGTCACCACACCGCAAACTCCGAGCTCCTTGAGCCGCAGAACATCGCTGGGGAACGGAACAGCGCCCAGCAGAACATGCTGATCCAACCAAAAAAAAAAGCAAACAATTAGTACATAACAAACTTCCACGCCACTATGCACCAGAGACCTAACCCTAAACAGTACGAGCGCAAACTGCCGTGCCTAGCAACTACTAGAAGCTACATTACAGAACAAACGCCGTGGCCGACACAAGGTGAATGCAAAAGGCACAGCAATCAACAGCTAGAAGAGAAGAAAGCCACCAAAACAACCAAAATCGAAAAGGGGGAGAAAATTCCCGACCTCATCGACCTGATCCCACCAGTGGAAGTGCGCCTCGAAGCGGTTCCTCACGACGTTGTACACCAGCGTCGGGTAGAACAGCATGCGGGCGCCGACGCCCACCGCCGCGAGCTTCGCGTCGAAAGCCACCCGCATCACCACCCCACCCCCAACCTCCACCGCCGCGCCGCCATCCCCGCCGTGCAGCTGCAGCTCCCCTCCGTCTCCTCCTCCCCCTGAATCTCCCGGAAGCTCCTCAAGTCGCATCTCCTCCCAACTCGATCCGATCGGCACGACCCCGAAAAAATCAACAAAAATTCCCCAAAAGGAATCGATCTGGGGGAAAGCGAGCAACACGAATCGCAGGACCTGGAAGGCTTGGAATCGAACTGGGTTCGCGATTCGGCAACCGGAAGAAATCGAAATCGCTGAAGCCTCTCCCCCTTTCCTCGCGCTCACGCCGCCTCCCCTCCCCTCCCACCTCTCCCCTCCGAAAGTCGAAACTGCCCAAGTCCAAGCGGCAACCCGCACATCCTCTTATCAAACCCTACCACTGACAGGTGGGGCCACTTACATCCCTCGGCGTAATGACAGGTGGGGTGGCGTGGCAGTCGGGGGCGGTGGCGGGTGGGCGTATCGTTTTTGTGGAGTTAACGGAGTCCGCAGCGGCGTGGGATTGGGGAACGGGACGGGCGAGAGTATGACGTGGCGCGTGGATTGGGGAACGGGACGGGCAAGAGTATGACGTGGCGGTCAGCCATTTGCGGGATTGTTGGGGCCCAGGCACGGGGAGCCACGTGGACCGTAGAGGTGGAGCGGCTTCGCGTGCTCGGAGTATGGAGGTGGGGGATCGTCGAGATCGTGGTGGCTGAACCGCTAATCAGGTAAAGCGGTTAGTTCCATGCTTGCACAAGCGTCAAACGATTGCTTCCGTGTTATTGTGTTGTTCTTACTTTTACTAGTAGGGTGATCCTACGTTACATCCATATCGCAAAAATAATAAATATAATTAAATATAAGGTTATAGGCTTATATTTAGCCTCATACTATGTGAAAATATTTTCTCAATATGATGTTTTGTAAAATTCATGATAATTTATCTTGTGCTAAGTGATTTAATTAAACAAATTAAAACTATTTGGAATGGGGGATTACGAAGGAATATCATAGTGTTTAGACTCTTCATGTGAGAATCCTATGTTTCAAACGAAGCTTTATAATTCAAAAGATTAAAAACCGCATTCCGTTCAATGTTTTAATGGTCCTCAACATCAACTCGCTAGGTGACACACCACAATATTTTAGAAAGGAGCATGACATGATGGTCATGCGGATGACTCGACTTGGGCGTCGAGCGGAAGTGGTAAAACTCTTACTCCCTAGGCAATTGAACACTTGTTAGGGCGCATCTCATGCCTCGGCATCGTCCATAGCTCCATAACTTCCTTGTTCGCGGCATCTACGTACGCTGCTGCTACCGAGATCGCACACATCGAGCTTGGTCGTTTTCAATGGTTTGTGCACATGATTTAGACCATGTCTCACGACCTCCTCACACTCTTTTCGCCGTTGTCATTCCCACGCTAACTGGCGAGGAGGGCGCGGCCAATGTTTCCACGCACCTCAACGCCAGCGCCGCTAGCCTTCACCAAATTCATCGTCGCTGTCTCGCACGGCACTTGCCTTTGCCCTAACTTCCAGTGGGGTTGCCCGGATGGTGTCTGTGATTGCTATGCCGCACTCGCCCGAGGAGTCGCCACGATCACCTGTGGCCGAGAGAGGCAAATACGTGGAAGGAGGTGACGTCGACTGCTAGCATGACGAGTTATGCAGTGGCAGCCCTCGGTTGGAAAGTATTGCGGAGTGTAAGGAGAGAAGTAGAGAACGAGAGAGATTGGGGGAGGAAAGGTCACACGATTCGAGAAGGAGAGAATAGCGGGAGGAAGGATAAGGAGGGCCGTGGAGAGGGCAGTTGCCATCGGTTGCAGTCTACATTGGGGAGTGGTTTACAAAGAGTTTTCCTGCATTTCATTTGGGTTTTTGAGCCAATTTTTTGAGTGAAAGGACAGTAGGGGAGAACAATGGTGATAGGGTTAAATGGTTAGATAGAGGTGTGGAGGCGAGGGGTGAATGGACAAACTCACTTTTCAAATTAATAGAGCTTAGTTTAAAAAACTCATTTTCTATGTATATTTTGAAGATTTTGCACTGTCTTTGCCTCTGTTTTTCAAAAGCTTGTTTGGAACAGACCGAGTTTTTTCCCCTATGTCATGTCATCCAAATCCCTCTCAAAAAAATGTCATCCAAATCGCCTCAGATAAGATAAACCTGCATTTTGTTTTTCTTTGGACAAATTACAAGCAAATTGTGGTAGGTTGTGGGCGTGATTCACAGCATAGTTAGTTGCTTGGTATGTAACTCAAACATTATATTCTTTTGTTTTTGGAGTACTTATCAACTGCTATAGCTGTTGCCTTCTCTCTTTACTTAGTGGTAAGCAGAATACTAACAAAATATGTCCAAAACTTCGATAATTTCCCTCCATTTGCCATTTGGACGGTTGGGAAAAGTTGGTGGACGGTGTACCTCATGGGGATTATGCTTTACTTACCTAGAATTGCATTAGTACTTCTTGATTCCTTAAATTAATGAGGTTCCTTAAATTAATGAGGCTCTTAAGTCACGTAAAGCCTTTGCTTTGATAGGTACTTTGAAGTAGCCCCCTCTCTCTCTTCCGGAAACGAGACTTCAGTCTACTGGTTGTTGATCAACAATTCAACATTCAGGCTGATCACTACAATTCAACAGTTGAGATATGGCACTTTTAATTTGAAAATGGCAAGCTCATGACGATGACATTCACATAACTTTTCTGCCTACAAATTGTTCAGAGGCCAGCACGTCACCACCTTTACATCATTAGAAGTACAATAACCTATGACATTCTTTATGTGTTTTTTAGGGATTCTTTTACTGTATATTATACTGGTAGTAGAAAGGTAGTAAGTAGAAATAAAATCTGATTGTTGATTTATGAGAGTATTTTAAACTTTTGTTGTTAAATATATTTTTTCTCGGAGAGTATTTTGGGCTATTGACATTAACATGTGTTTGTAAACCAACGTTGCATCTCCAATCAACCGGCATTGCGTCTCTAATCGATGCACTGCCGCAGCGTCTCCTATCCGTGCGTCGTCGTCATGTCTCCAATCCCTGTGCTGCCGCTGCCGCCTCTGATCTCGTCGACGAGCGCGGCAACCTCAAGGTCTCCGACTTCGGCCTATCCGTCGTCGCCGACCAGTTCCACCCCGACGGCCTCCTCCACACCTTCTGCGGCACGCCCTCATATGTCGCGCCCAAGTCACCCTGGGCACGAAAAACCGAAAACCGAGTATCGAACCGAATTTACCGAGAACCGAACCGAAAGTACCGAAACCGAAAATTTCGGTTCCATGTTCGTTCCAGTTCTCAGAACCGAATTTACCGAGGAAATTCGATTCGTGCTCTCGGTTTATCAAATACCGAACTACCAAATATTATGTATTTGTGGCTTTTCTCTGTATGATTTGGCACTTATTCTATATGAAATCATGTTACATTTATGTCAAAATTGGCTATTGAACTTGATGTTACATGTCTGCTGTACTCTGTTCGTAATTTCGTAAATATCGAACCGAACCGAAGAACCGATACCGAATTTCTTGGTGCGAAGTTTTTCAGAACCGAACGGTACCGAGATTCGTAGGAACCGAATTTGTATGGGTACCGAGAAACCGAACCGATCGGTTCGGTAGTACCGAACGCCCAGGGCTACGCCCAAGGTGCTCGCGCACCACGGCTACAACGGCGCCAAGGCGGACATATGGTCCTGCGGTGTCATCCTGTTTGTGCTCATGGCCGGGCATCAATCTGAAACATTGGATTGTAAGATTGGGCGGATCATATTCATTTTAAGATACCGTAAAAGCTCTTTTTTTTATATTAGTAGCTCTATCTTCATGGCTGGCAGTTTACCACTGGCACTTGAGAATGCAAGATTACGCTTGCGAAGAACACCAAGAAAATGTTCACAACTCATGGCAAGCGTTCGATAATCAGTTGCTATTTCTCTTCGGATCAAAGCCTTATCTACAGGCAGTTTCTGGATAATGCCAGGATGACAAAGCATGCAGGCCAAAACAGACCTCGACAATGATGCGTCAACAACGCACTAAACATAGCGTGCTTCCAACAACCGAATCCGAGCTGTTCTAATTCTACTAAGCTATCCAAGTACACACAAGATGCCAGAACTTCCAGTACAAAAAAGCAGCTTGATCACAACAAAAAAGATCAAGTTAATTACAGCTCGCAATTAGCCTAACTGGGTTAATTTGGACCACTCATCAAGTATTCGAATCATTCGGCAAGATGAAAAGAGCAGTGCCAGGATCGGATTCCACACTAGCTGAAGCTGAGGCTGAGCTGAATGCCGCTGTAAAGGGGACTGAACTGCATATGCAGACTGAATAGAACACTGCAGTAATTCAGTTGCAGAAGATTACAGTAGTAGCAGTCACTCGAGGCAAACCAAATGCCCATAATTACTAACAAACTAGAGATAATTGGCAGGACGGATCAATCGATCTCTTGGCCCAAAAACCAGCATGACGTGACATGACAAGAACATACATTCCCATTCATCACCTACATGAATGTTTACAGATGGTTCGACCTTGATAACCAGTATCACAAATATCATATCTATCTCCGATCATCAGCTACTTACTCAAAAGGAGAACCAAGCAACGCCGGAGATAACCGGCGGGCGGCGGCGAGCGAGTTACTTGCCGTGCTTGACGCCGCGCGGCCCCGCGGATTTCTTTATCGACTCGATTCTCTGCAGCCTGATCTGCTCCCTGAACCTGGCGATGAACTCCTCCGCCTTCTTGTCCACCTCGTTCTCGTCCACCTCCGGCGTCGACTCCCTTGGCGAGTTTGTTCTCGTCGAGTACCCGCCGACGTCGTCGTCGTCGTCGCTGCTCTCGGTCTCGTCTGAGGAGACTGCCACTATGCCCAAGATAGGATCGCTAGTCCCTCTCTCGTACTGGAACCTGGGAATGGATTGGTAAGCTCCGTAACCATACATCAAAACCTGTGCATCACCGGCATCATCATCAGGTAGTTCTTGGCTTTGGCTTTGGACTGCTTCCCTTGCCCTGATTGTTCTCACTGACTTCGCAACCGATGAAGAGGAGGAGGAGCCATCAAAGGAGCTTCTTGGCTTCGCCGATGAGGAGTTGCTGCTTCTGTAAGCGGAGTTGTTGAAGCTGTTGGAGCTCTGCAAGAAGTGGTCTCCTCGGCCTCTCATGCTGTGATCCTGCAGCTCCTCCTTGAAGCTCTTCGCCGCCGTGCGGCGCTCAGCCGCCGGGTGGTAACCGTGGACAAGGAACGGAGGCGGCGGCGGAGGCGGCGCCGGCGGTTCGGAGGAAATGGAAGACCTGTACGGGCTCCTCCGCTTGGCGTACTCCTCGCTGGCCTTGGCCAGTGTTTCCTTGGACAAGGACGACGCCGGAGAGAGCCTTCTCGGCGATGGCGAGGGGCTCGGCGACGGCGGCCGGCTGGTGTCGAGCCTGCCGGATCGTGACCGCCACGGGATCGGCGAAGGGAGCACGGTGTCATGGGCGCCGGCCGAGTCCTGAGAGCTTCTACGCGGCCGCGCGCGCGGTTCGCCATTGTTGTATCCCGCGTTGGAGTCGACCTGCGCGGGCTGCGGCTTCAGGGTCCGGAGGGGCAGTGACAGCGGCGCCTGCTGAGCGTCCGCCGTGTGGTTCCGTCCGTCTCCGCCAGTAGCCACCACGACCTCAGGCTCGTCGGGGTGGTGCAGCGCGCTCCAAGACCGCACCTTGCCGTCCTCGGCGCCGAGGCCGGGGCTGTCCGGCATCCCGTCCTCGCCGCCATCGTCGAACTCAAGCGACTCCTGGAGCATCTGCGAGACGTACCTCGCGTCGGGCTTCGCCGCCGGGGCGGCATCCTTGTCGTCGACCCGTCGGCCACCGTCGTTCCTACGGCTGAAGAGGCCGTACGAGACGGCGATCCCAACGAAGAGCAGGTGGAGCAGCTCCCACGCCTTGGCGAGGAGCGCCTGCCCCCCGGCTAGCCCCTCCGGCGCCTGCGGCGAGGGTAAGAGCGGGAGCAGCAGGACGCAGAGCGCGAACACGGCGGCCCTGAACGGGAAGCTCTGCAGCACCGAGGCCTGCACCACTGCCATTGGAGACCAAGAAAAAGGAAGAGGAGAGGCAATGCGGCGACGCTCTTTTTAAGCTTTTTCTCTCTGCCTCTCGCGCGCCATATAAAGTTGAGCTCGTGGCCGATGGATCAATTCCTTTCGCTCGCTTTATCGCCACTGGCCTGGCTTGCCAAGGCTCGGAGGTCGATCCATCGAGATGGTATCTTCTCCTCTCCTTTTTTTTCTTGGCAGCTCGGAGAGAAGACGGTGAGAGCTTGGCGAGAATTTGGTATTACTTAGCGAGGAAGGGAGGAATTTGGATTTTGGAGCGGGAAAAGCAAGATAATATATGAGTAGGATGAGATGGACAAAGTGCATGCATCCATCCATCATCCATGTCGTGTAGTGGTCACAGATGCAAGTAACCCAGCATAGAACTGAGATCTGTCCTTTTTTTTAATGGACTTACTAGAATATATTGACTTATTAGAATATATATCATCAAATTTTGTGTAGTTTGAATATTAATAAGTTTAAAACTATCTAGATTAGCTATACGAAAATCATACTACTAGATTGTCGTTAAAAACACTTTTATAATATTACAATTTTGGCTTCTTTCTAGCTTTTTTCGGTTTTTTTTCTGTTGTTTTTTTATTTTCCTTTGTATTGTTTGTGAAGGTATAACTATGTTTTTATTTTTTTATTGAATAACTCATAAGAAAATAATAACCATGATAGTATAGTTTCAGTCAAAAACCGCGAACGAATGTCAAATTGATTTTGTAGCTATAGCCGATGTCTTCCTACTGACGAGTCTTTTAACGGTGTGCTTACCTATAGCTGATCAAAAGCTAGCTTAGGCCTGATAGGATGAGAACCGAATATTTAGCGAAGGGAACAAAGTTTAATGAAGTTCTTTCTAAAAAAAAATCAGGTTAAATTGCACAGAAATACACGTCCTAGCTGATGAGGCAGAGGTGCAAATCACATAACACATCATGTGAGCTGCTGAAACTGTTACTAATAAAGCAGTAAAATTCAGTGTCTAGAACTTATCCATTAGTTGGACAGCCTTTGTTCCTGTATGAGATCAACTTTACACTTGGTAAAGTTGCTCTTGTACAATCCAAACTATGGAACACGAGCATTTTGAGACAGCGATCGAGCAATGTGACTCAATATAAGTCCGTACAAATGAGCAATCAACAGTGCTATACACACAAGCTTTCTTTTGTTGCACATGTGTGCTACATTCGTTGGATGGTACAGATTAAGGGTAGTTGGTGTAGATCAAGGATAAGATTGTATGCAGGGAGCAATCAAAGGTTAAGATCATCTTATGGTACGCATGTACAACAAAAAAATGTTATTGTGTGAAGCATTTTCCACGAGAGGAGATCACTGCTCGTCCATGCATGCACAAAGTGAGATCAGGAAAAATTTTAGAGGGGTGAAGTATTTCACTGACCTCACTCTTCTACATTATACATCCATGACTAAAAATTTAGAGGGCTCCAAGGTCCGTAGCGATAGGGGCTCGAGTCCCCGCCCATTGGATCCGCCGCTGTGCATGCGTATTATAGTGCTACACAGCAACACAAAAGCAAAAGCCAACTAGTACAGCATAAACATCGGTGATCAGATCAGTTTGATTAATTTCATTGGAAGTTTGGAAAAGTTTGGAACAGTGGATGGACGAGAGGTCAGCAGCTCTGCCTAGAGAGGGATATTTGGGAGAGGAGAAGGAACGCGCGTGGTTAAAAACGAAAGATTCCTTCCTCCTCTTTTGGGTGGCGTACGCTATAGCTAGCTAGCTTTTTTCTCGAGTTTAGGTGGGATCGACCGTGTCGTCGTGTTGCATGCGATGGTATTGCGCGAGTGCTCAGGCCATTTAGGGCATATTATTTTTTTGCTGCGGCTTATTATTTTGAGAATTTGGTGTTTCTGCCCCTGTTATCGACTGTAAATGTGATTTTACCCCTACTTTTTTAACTTTGTGATTTTGCCCTCGCGATTTTGAAATGAAGACTCCGTTTACCCCTGTTTTGTGACACCGTTAAGACGGGAGAATTAAATGGTAAAAAATAGAAACACCACGCGAAAAGACAAAAATACCCCTGCCTCACCATATCCGTTCGGCTCCCACCCACGCCCAGATCGATCGCTCGGTCGGTTTGGCCTCCCCCGCTAGGGTTTGCAGAGGCGAGCGGCGAGCTCGCGGCGGGCGGCACCCAGGCGGGCTTCTCAGGCGGCACCCAGGCGGGCTCGCGGCCGTTCCCCTAAGCGCGGCGCTACACCCGAGCGCGGCGGCGAGAGCAGAGCAGAGCCGGGCGCGCGCGGCACGGCAGCGGGCTCGCGGCGGCCTCGAGCGCGGCCACGGCGCGGCCTCCAGGCGCGGCGCGCGGTGGCCTCCAGGAGCGGCGCGGCCCGTAGGTGATCTCCCTCTGCTCACTCCCTTCTCTCCTCGGAGAATCTCATCCACAATTCCATGACCAATGGGGAAAAGCAATGGGACAAATGGAGAGGGCGACAACGGCACACTAGGAGAACTGAGCGGCTGCAGTGTGCTCAAAGAACAGAGGAGCAAGAGGAGAAAGAAGCTGCATTGGGTCTGGAGAGCAGAGAGATGCTTGGAGTCGGGTTCCAGATAGCGTCACCCTTCTTGTTTTGGAGAGAAACGAAGCCCCTGTTAACTGGGTGTGATGGAGTGGTATTTTAGGATGATTTGAGAACTTTGAGTGGTATTGAAGTGAAGCAAATTCTTTCGGTAGTATATACCAAAACCTGCAATCTTTGGGAGGCATATATCCAATCTTCTCTTTGTGTAATGCTGGGCCTTTCTAAATAAGCTTGATTACTTAAATTTGTGAAATGTACCACTGGTAACTTGTATCTTTGGCAGTAAATATGTTAATTTTTCGGATGGTTGAATGTAGGCAATTACTCACTTGTTATGCTACACATATATTCCTGGTCTAATTGGTGTCTACTTTATGATGACAAATTGGTTATGGATTCATTGAGCGACAATACGGTTGTGTTATAACATTCAACCTCATTATATCATTTCCTTTCCGAATTAGATAATTGCCTCGGATCGGTGTGCATTTTAAGGTAATAGAAGACCAGTATATTTAGTTTTTGTAAGCTTCTAGTCTTGTTTGCATTCAAAGTTGTTGGAGGTCTCCTCAGTGCATTCTAGTCCATTCTTATTTTTTTCAGATTAAATCATTTCTAACTTTACTAACATGTTTTCTTCTCTCCATGTGTAGGGGAAGTGGTTCTGGTACAGCAAGGGGAAGAGGAAGAGGGTCAGAGACGACAACAATGAGACAATGTAATTCATGAACGACATTCGTCCACTACAGTTTTTTGGAAATTATAGCATTTCTAATCAGTACTAACTTGTTTTCACTCTCTCCATATGATGTGCAAGTGTCTGCTGCTACTGAGGAAGGGAAGGGAAGAGGTTCGTGAAGGGACAGAGAGGAGGAACTGCTGGGAGACTTGCTAGTTTGTTAGGTCTTAATGGTTGAATGTGATGTTTGCCAATAGAGATCTAAAACCCAATGCTAGTTGCTATTTTTGTTTGACATGTCATGCGGACTTGTATGTTGCCATGTCATATGGATATGGTATGTCACCTAGACATTAATGTGACATGTACATGTATGGCATGATATCTCATGGTTATCCGTAATCTCTTGATGTTTACATGCAAGTTGTGTGATAAAAAATTGTGTTTCTTTGAATTTTGGCATAAATGCTGTCCAAATTTTGCAAAATTTGCCAAATTTTGTTCAGATTTATATTAATAAAACGAATGCATAATTTTGTGTCTAATTCTGTTGACAACATCCCTACCAAATATGTCAAAACTTCAATTTCGAAATAGGGGTAAAATCACAAAGTCCTCAAACAAAATAGGGGTAAAATCACATGGGCAAACTTGTCTCTTCGTGCAAAAGTTAACACCGTTAACTGGCTTTAACGGAATAGGGGCAGACTCTCCCAGTCTCCCTTCAGTTCAAAAACACAGGGGTAAAATCACAAAGTTTAAAAAATGAGGGTAAAATCACCATTTCACTTGAAAATGAGGGCATGAACGCTTAAGCCCCTATTATTTTTTGCTGAAATTTTTAAATTTTAACTGTTTGCGACAAAGATTATAAAGAGATGTACTTGCTTGCGATTTTGATTGATATAGATATTAGGCTTTTAACGTGTACTACAATTAACTTGTAGACCCCGTCTTGAAAAAACATTCCGTTTGTAAGTTAGGCACTGTAGCAAAAACCAAAAGCCGCTTTTAGAAGCCGTAAAGAACAGGGCCTTAGCTTTTTTTCTCTCTCTTTTTGGCTTTCTAATTTCTATCTATCTGAAAACTATAACCTAATATAAACATTCAACTTCTTAAAGCAGTATCTCTATTTTTCTCATTATCATCTTGTTCCGGAGATAAAACAGGGTCACCTTACTCTTGTCATATGCGCGCATCTTTCTCCTATTTTTTTACATCGCTCGTTCTCTTCTTCTGAAAACTACTTCTTTCAGCAATCACTATTTACTTTCAGTCAAAAGCTATAAACCACAACAAAAAAACATCAGCAAAAGCTAATACACACTCACATGTAGAAACAGAAAAAGAACACTTTTTGCATGCCCAACGCTTGCTTTTCCCTTGATCTCGTTGAGGCGAGCTTGATAACGAGATGCTGATGCTCTTCTTCTTTTTGTTACTAGGCAGCTTTGGCTAGAGCATATCCGCCTTTCTAATTCAATTATGCTCGTTGCTCGATCCCAACCCCCCCAGCACGCCAATTTTGATCACTCCATTAGTCCAATTCTGTGTGAATATTGCTACGAGAGAATCAAAATTGCGGTGCTTGTTTCACAGTGTCATGTACCACTACACTTGTCACTAACAAGAACCGCTTTCCTAGTAACAAGACGGGTTTGGCTTTTGTCTACTGCAGAGTCACCCTAATGAAAAGCATTCAGCAACTAACCAATACGTACATGGCTGAAAGATTCTGGTAGCGGTATTCTTTAAGTAGGTGCTTTAAGTAGGTGCTTGTCATGTTGAGTGTTGTTTGTAAGGGTTATTATTCTTCTTCTTAATTCAATGATATGCAGCTCTTCTACGTGTTCGAGAAAAAAATATTCTTTAAGTAGGTGCTTTAAGTTTTGTTATCGCATGGGAATCAGATGTGCCACGTCGTGTATTAGTCAGCGAATCCTTGGCTAAAGTGTAAGCATGCAGTTTATCATATAGTACTGCAGTACTGCTCTCCCAGAGACAGCAGCAAGCTTGTAAAGGAGATGGGCAAAAATTAAAGCAGGCAAAGCTTATCCTAACTGCATACTACTACTACCATATAAACAAACAGCAGGTTAGCAATTACTTAAGCATAGCGGTAAGAATAAGTCTACATCTGAGTTGCGTACTCTTGAAAAGGCCGTAGGGCCCCACTCAGTTGAGCTAAAAAGCTATGACTTATGACTGAAATTGCACTGTAGCAGTTGAAATTTCACAGTAGCTGAAGGCAGCTTATTTAGCATAGTTAAACTTAAAAAATTTAAAAATAGAAAAAATATGCTAGTTCAACATGGACAACGCAAACAAATACGAGAAAAAAATAACGGCAAAAAGGTCAAAAGTTCAGAAAAAAACGAAATTTATGAATAGTAAAAAATAAGCCAGAATCCAGAGGGTGAAGTTGAAACAAGTAGACAGAATGCTTATCTTCATCTTGAACAGTAGCTAGATATTATTTTCAGCTATCCAGTGCGATATATTCCAGTTGAGTAGAGAGAGGGATTTCGACAAATGAGATCCTCTGACGTAACTTCCCGTCACTAACGCGTGGGGTCACGTGACGAGGGGGCCCACGCGCAGTGATCCACGTCAGAGGGAAGTTACGTCAGAGGAGTTGATTCCGGATTTCGATCCCTCGTGATTTCACTTGGCCGCAGGGTAACCAACTGTGCCAATGGCGTTTGACCAACGCGAACGATATGATTTTGTAAAGAAAATTAGGGTGGGGAATGAAAAGAGAGCCAGCCCTTGATCAAGTGACAGGTCTACGAGCTTTACACTTTTACCCACCCAAAATCTTGTGCTGGCCAATAGGCACACAAGGTTGTTCTCAAGAGGTATATATTATTCTCTGTGCCATTACACACCATACATGCAACGTGGCTATACGACTAGTAGAACACTTGTAATTTGCTTAGATATCTATTTATATTTGTTAGTTGTAATCCCTTTTAGAGGATCCCGGTATAGAATTTTTCGTTTCCTTTTACCAACTATGCAGTTGATGGGAATTGCACTATGGACCAGAGAGACATGGTGCTACAACACTAGGCTATGCTACGGTTGGACTTATCCGTCCGTCCATGGTTGATCGGACGGTAGCAAATTAGCCTATGGCTGCTTTGTCCGTGATGGGCCTACTAAAATGGGCCAGAGACCCTTACGCCTAAAGCGGGCCGACCAAGCGAGAGAGGACGAGCCCGAAACGAATTGCCAAAGGCTCCACGGCGGCGAGGGTACAAATCTGTGCGAGTACTGACATCATTATCGTGGGCCTGTTCTTTTCAAGTATGACCGATGATTTTTAGTTATGATTAGTTATTTTTATCTAAGTTTTCTAAAGTGATTGTAGACGACACCTATAATTTTAAACTCAGAAGCTGTTTGGAGAAAATGCACTATTCATTTTGGCTTCTGAAAAAGCTAACACCAAAACCGAAAAAAACAGGGACTGTAGCTTGGTTAGCTGATACTTGTACTTTTCCGTAAGCTCTTCCACCCACGCTTGTGGCTAAGAACATGTTACGCACGGTGGAGTTTCCAAGGTTAATACTATGGAAAGTATACGCACGAACATTATTTAGCTTGACTGATTTGTACATAAGGTGGTGCTACTTGTAGTACTAGCTTAATCTTACTAGCCATTAATGTGAAGATCCTTCCATTGCCGTCTACTACTACTGCACTCGAGCGGTGTTACACGCAAATGGCCGGCAGTGTCTGGGTTGTGGGGCCGGGACACAGAGAGTCAGAGACTGATCAACTCATCAGCTGCCAAGGATGGCGCGAACATATAGGCTGCAGCCCTGCACAGCTTGGGTTTCCCCTCTCATCCTTCATCGTCACTTCATCAGTCAGTTCACCGGTCAATACGAGCGCGCGCGCGCATCGACCGCTTTCTTGGTTCTTGGGGTTTCTTGCGCCGGCCTCTCCTGAATGCTCCATCTCTTGGATATCCTTCCTGTTGGATTTTCAGGCACGCTAGCTTCGCCTAATTTGTTCTAGGTAAAAGAAAACAATTTGGTATTGTTCGACAGGAAGCAATTGAAGCGGGAAAGCCCAGGGATCGCACCATCAAGCTACCTAGGCGACTATTTCCCCCTCCAAATCACACACTCGCCTGTGTGGATAAATGGTTTAATTAGAGGCTTCGTTTCTTGGGATTCTTGCTCGGGACTAGATGCGCAGGAGCAGCACAAACCCCAGGTATATTTTCCGATTATTTCTTGCTGACATCGCTATCTGAATAGGAACAGAAAATGGGGAGAGGTGGTTTCAGTAGGAAACATAAGCAAGAAAAAGTTGGGGGGGGGGGGGGGGTGCCATGAACGGGACGATAAGGTGACTGATGACACACAAAACCTTGTTTCAGTCAGCTGCATTTCCTCTTGCCACACGGAACCGCTGCCCATCAAAGGAAAGATCGGCACAGGCACCTGCAGAACCTTGCCCATCCTTGGGCATCAGCTCATGGGCACTTACGACCTCCACACCCAACTTGTATGGCGCCATTGCCTCTGATATTGTTGTGATTTGCTACTCCGTACTGCACAAAAGAAAAACATAGTTAGCACCATTGCCTACAGGTAATTCATGAACTGGCTGCTCCAGCCACAGATTGTTTTTGGTAACAGTAACAAAAAAAACCAACTTTAATAATAAGTGCAAATCAATCAAACTGAAATTACACTGGCACAACCATATCAAAATGCCTGACTGGAAGAAAGTCAGTATATTTTTCATTTCAAAACAAAGATACCACTTAAGATCAAAGTGTTCCTTTGGTTCTTGAAAAAAGGTGTTATTTTAATGAAGGATAATCTTGCAAACAGATAGTAGCAAGGAAGTATCAAATGCTGTTTTTGTCCCTCTAATGAGAGCATTCAGCATCTTTTTTTCGATTGCCATGTGGCTCGGGCTTTTTGGAATGTGATAGTCATTAGGTTTGGATTTCAATCACCTACCAGTGTTGGAATGTTGTTTAGTTCTTGGCTTAAAAGTTTTTCTTTGAAGTTTAGAAATCAGATTCTTGTTGGTTTAGTGGCTTTTTACTGGCCCTTGTGGTTGAATAGAAATAACGCTGTTTTCAAAAGTATCACTACTCACTCCTTTTTGCAGGTCATTTTCAGAGGGACTTACTGGATCAGGTGTTGATCGCAACTGTCTAAAGAGAAAGCGAGAAGTACACTCATAAACGGCTGCAAAAAACTGGAGAGAGTGGTGATGGAGATTTTCAACAAGTCTTGGGTGGAGCACTTGTTTTAGATTGAAGGATTAAGCCCTTTTGGCATGTGTTCGTTGTGTAGGAGGTTTTGTAACACCGTTTGGTGGAGTGTGGTATGAGTTTTTGTGTGGTTCTGGTCGGCTATAGTCATTCCTGTGAAATATTCAAGGCCGGAATATTGTTATCCGTTATCTAAAAAAAATTTCATTTCCCTAAAAGGTGCAAAACTTCTATTTCGTTGGAAATATTGAAACAGTAAACATCAAATGGAGATATCCACAAATTTAAATACCCAGGGAGCATAAGCTCGCGGCAATCGCTAACATTGCTCGCTGACCGTGATGTTTTGGAGATCACAGCTGAAGGCGACAGATATGGAATCTGTAGATTACTATATTTTAGCGGTGAAATGTTATGTGCTGGTATTGATAAGGGCATCTGTAGTGTATATAATTCAAGGGGTCTTAAGGTGGGTCCTATCTAAACCTTAAGGCTGACTCCATAGTGTATATAACCCAAAGGGCCTTAAGACGGTCCCACTTGGCAGATAAAGAAAAATTGTATTTTAATGCTTGTGGCCAGATCTTTAGTTTGAGGATCCGTCTTAAGCTTTTTTTGCTTATAGCCTGCTTAAGGTCACCCCTGTAATGTATAAGATTAATCTTAAGGTGATTTAAAACTCTCTATTTTCATACACTACAGATGTCCTAAGTCACCTCGCCGTCTGAGTTGTGGGGTCGGGGTCAGAGGGTCCGAGATTGATCAGCTGCCAAGGATGGCGCGAAAATCGAGGCTGCAGCACTGCACAGCTTGGGTTTGCCATGTGGCCATCGTCCCCTTCCCCTCTCTCATTCATCACTCGACCACTTCAGTCAGTTCAGCGCAAGCAAGCGCGCCAACCGCTTCCTGGGTCTTGGGGCTCTATGGCCATCAATCGATCTCTCCGATCTTTCTCTTGCGCCGTCATCTCCTGAATGCTCGATCCCTTGAAATACTTCCTGTTGGATTTCAGGTATGCTAGCCCCGCCTAATCTGTTCTAGGAAAACGAAAAATGCGCCCCTTTGCGATGTTTTTGTCGTAATGTGCTTAAATTTAGGGCAATCTTTTCGTTTCTCTGTGTTTACATCCAGATCCATCCAGGGCGATTTGGTTTTGTTCGGTAGGAAGCAAGCAACTGACGCGAGAAAGCCCAGGGATTCGCACCATCAAGCTAGGTGACTCTTTTTCCCCCTCCAAATAACACGCACGCCTCCATGGATAGGTGATTTATTAGAGGTCTTGTTCTTGGATTTCTTGTTCTAGGCTAGATCGGCAGGAGCAGGATATGCCCCAAGTAGATTTTTCGGATTACTTCTTGTTGCCTTCGCGATCCGAATAGGAAAAGGAAATGGGTAGAGGTGGTTTCAGTAGGAAATGCAAGCAAAGAAAATCGGGGGGCAGCCGCCATGCGCGGGAGGACAAGGTGACTGATGATACACAAAACCTTTTTTTTTTCAGTCAGCTGCATTTCTTCTTGTCACACAATGAAAGGGAAATTCCATGGCAATGAATTGCTGTGATTTAATTCCAGGAGGCAAGGTACCGTGCGTCACCCGCGAGAATTGTGAAGCTGTACCCGTATCTGAGCGCCGAGCAGCGTAAACTGATAGAGGATGCCGGCTTCGGGGGCCTTCTGAAAATCCGCTGCTCCACGCTGCCTTCAGGGCTGTGCAATTGGCTCCTCCAGCAATTTGACACGGAGTCTTGCGAGTTGGTAATCAGGGGCCGGGGAAGGATCCCGGTCACCGGTGACAGCGTGCATCGGATACTAGGCATCCCGAACAGCGGGGCTGATGTCGAATATGGCTTAGACACGGAGAGCATTGCCTTTGTGTTCGACAAGTACGGTGTCACAAACGGGTGCTCGCCTACCATCACAAGCATAGAGAAGTCCCTCAGACAGATGAAGTCTGCAGATGAGCATTTCCTCCGGACTTTCATGCTGCTTGTGGTTTCGACATTCCTTTGCCCGAATTCTAGCCTAAAGATCAGCCCCCGGTGCTTCCCATCATTAGTGGACACTGGGTCTATCAGGGAACTGAATTGGTGCAAGTTCGTTGTGGAGCAGCTCAAAAAGTGTATTAGTGCATATGGCAGAAAAAACACCGTAGGGGGCTGCCTTTTCTATCTCCTGGTCAGCATTCCGTGCAATAATTCTTTGAAGGAGAAAGAAACGCGAAAATGATTTACCTTTATCCTTTTCTGCATATTAAAGGTACTTTAACCTTTTTGCTACAGATTCTATATCTCGACTCACTTGATACTCGTAATACACAAATACCCGATGGGGCACCACGGATATCTGCATGGAACAGGAAGCTTATAGACACAGTCATTGAGATGGACATGAAGAATAATGGCTCTTTTGGGAAATGCTTTGTAAGCTTTTCTCTTATTGCTTTTCCTCTGAAATGGCAATGCCTTTTCTATCTGTTATGATCCTCCTCTGTAATGCAGTTGAAAAATAAAAAGAGCGCTGCCGGTAACACTAACTCTAGAGGCGCTTCAAGTGCCTCTGGCCTGCTTGGAGGTGTCTCAGAAATAGCAAATTTTGTGTCATCAAATGTCCTACCAGGGTACAATCCAAAGGTAATCACCAGTAGTTTTTTTATATAAAAATGTCTTTTTATATCTACCTTTTTGGCATCGACATTTTCCCCTCAACTGATTTTGTTTTAGCCACATGTTTTTGCCTGTAGAAGAAGGAGGTTTTATGCAATGCTGTAGGCAATCTTTGTTCAAGTATTACAGATGCCCTCTCAAAGTTCATGCGTGAGGTCTTTGGACTTGAAGGCTGCAGTGCAGAAGCCAGCAAAGACAGTGGAGCTGCCCTGAGAGAAGATAACAATGTGGAGAACAATGGTGACCAGACGGGTGAAGACTTGTTCCCAGAAGATAGTTCTGAGCTGGCAACTAAGGACATCGAAGACACATCAGTCGAAGAGTATGAAAATGAAAGTTCTGGGGAGGGAGAGGCAGGTGATTGGAGCAGCGCGGACTCTGAAGATGATCATGACTGGGAAGATGACTCCAACAGCATCACACAGAATAGTGACAATAATGAGCCTGGAGATGGAACAACCAAATCTGGAAAAGGGTCAAGCAAAAGTCCAGGACATGATTCAGATATTCCGGTTGGAGATCAAGATAGAGGGAATGGGTGCACCGAAGAACATGTAAATCTTGCAAAACGAACGTCAGTCATTGTTGATGGGGATGTGGTGGTACCAGCTCCTGCTGCACAGCATGAAATTGGTGAAAAGAGGTATATAATTGTGGGTAAGACAACGATTCAGGCTGCCAGCCCACTGCACAGCAGACCATCTAGCCTGAGGTTGTACAATAATGGGAGCCCTCAAAGGAGACTGGAACATGGACAAGACTCCCATTATTGATTTGAGCACGCCGACAAGTTCAGACAGTGATTGCACAGTCCTAAGGACCCTGGCAAATCCTTTTTCTTCTGTTAATGGCCCTAAAAAGTCCTCATGACATGCAGCTCAGTGGCTGAAATGCCTATGGACAGAAATGGAAAAAAAGAAGGCTGAAAAGAACCACCTCTCCATGCCATTTCCCCATCTAGACTTCTGTGCATAGCATTGGAATATTCGGTATAGTTATTCTTGCAAATTGTGTTGTTTCATGCTCTGCATTGCACAGTTTAGCTTCATTGAGTTTGCATTTCCTTTCGAGTTTAGGTGCCATGTGAAGTTTTTAGACGAGATAAATAGCTCCAGTTTTATTCAAACTGACAAGTGATAGTCGTACAGAAAAGCCAGCACCAGCCAGTATAGCAAAGAAACACGAACCAACTAGTCAGACACTAAACCTCTCCCTAAACAGAAACAGGAAGCTAGAAACATAAAAGACTGAACTGCAGCAATAATTAATACAGGTGGTCTGGGTAGAAAATCAGTTGGATCAGAAGCAACACAGCAAAACCAGCTATTTAGTAGCCCACCTCGTTACAAGTTTTTTATGACATTTTTCATTGGGTTGGAAACCGTTGAGGAGTTCCCCTATTAGACCTGAAGAAGTTTGATTTAGTTATGATAGTTATTGTAGGTCACAGCTATGGATACATTACTTGAACTTGATGTTATTTATCTTATCTATGAAAAGTTATTTAGGAGGAGTTTCATATTTGGTTCATGTCCTTGCCAAAATTGCCTCACTTTAGTTGCGTCTCATGAGAACTAAGGCATTGGCATTGTCAAACTCTGGTCTCACCTCAAAGCCTGTTTCATAAGGCACCAAAACAAAAGGCCTCATGTATAGATTTCTCACGAGCCTAATCAAAGCATTTGGCTAAATGGAGGAGATGTGACAGATATTATTACATAAATTTTTGTCTTGGTGAGGCAATTTCCAAATCAAGTAGACATTGAGGCATTACCTTGCAGTGGCGACACCACAAACCAATTAACTCCTCATGGCTTGCCGCGTTGTATAGATGATAAATGAAACTTTGATGATGTGTGAAATTTTGATGAGTGGACATTTGCACCATGAACACTTGAGCAGCTAAATGAACTATGTGTACTCGGTCTAAAAAAACATGTATGCCCACCTACAAACTACTTTTGGTTGACCTTGATAGCATAACTAGTAACAACTATAATGTGTCATGTTTCATCATGGTATCTGTGGATATTCCTAGTCTTGTCCAAGTTGCTGCTTCAACCTTTATTCTTATCTGAGTTAAGCTGGAAGTTTGACATTTTGTTCCACATGTTTGAATTACTACACACTTTTCTGAATTTCTTTGTCCAAGCACGAGTTTTGCGCCTTCTCTGTCCATTGATCCGTATGCATTGAAATATCTTGAGCATGTGAGCTATGTCCTAATCGCTCCACATGTTCCTTGATTTTTCGCAGAAAGTGACTTGCTGCAAGAGACCTAATCGCTCCCACATATGCTTCTCTACTGGAGAAAAATAAGGGAAAGCTGGCATCGTAAGCTTTGTATAACCTTCATCTCAGCAGAGTAGGCATACCATACGGGATCCCGTTGTATCTACTAGTGTTTTTTTTCTTTTGAGGATTTGTATCTACTAGTGTTTTTTTTCTTTTGAGGATTTGTATCTACTAGTATTTTTTTTCTTTTGAGGATTTGTATCTACTAGTGTTTTTTTTTCTTTTGAGGATTTGTATCTACTAGTGTTTGTGCTCAGGTTGCTGAACTTTGGTGGTATGAGCTCCAGGTGCTTTGCATGGTTTCCGACATCATGTCTCCCAAGACTCGAACCGAATTATGCTCTTTTTTGGTTTGTTATATCATGTCTCCCAGGACTCCGACTGTTTCTTGTTCTGTGCTTCGGATGTAGTTTCTTCCAGAGGCCGGAGTTGGTAAGGTTCAGACTTCAGACAGGTCATCTCATGTGCTGGAAAAAATCTAGAATATCCTGACCTAAATATTAGTATGAACTGGATCCTTCTTTTGTCGACGCATGCAAACTCGAACCTCCACGGGCACGTGCAGAAAGAAACCTTTAGACCATGTGAATGATTGTAAATAAAGTAATAATAAATAATTGATATTTGGACTGCTTTGGATTTTGTGTTTATGAAAGTTTTGGTTGATCGTAGTTGAAGATTTTAAGTTTAAGTGGTTTCAATCGGCTTCGAGTGGTTTCAGTTGCTACGAGTAGTTTAGGACCAATTCGATTGGGTCCGAGTGGCATCGGACGACATTCGACTAGGTTTGGATATTGGACAACTTCAAGTGGTTTTGGTTGTTTCGAGTAGTTTTGGACCAGTCCGATCGAATTCGAGTGGCACCGGACGGCATTCGAGTAGTTCTGGAGCATTGGACGGCTTCGAGTGGTTTTGGTTGCTCTGAATAGTTTTGGACCAGTCTGATCGAGTCCAAGTGGCATCGGACGACTTTCGAGTAGCAACGGAGTATCGGACGGCATTCGAGTAGCTCTAGAGCATCGGACGGCTTAGAAATGCATCGAAACATCGGACGGCACTCAAGTAGCGTTAGAGGATCACACGGCTGAATGACCACGATAGACTTCAACCATAGCGATTTTCGATCACGGCAAATTTCGACCACGTTGGTTACGACTCAGAGTCGTTTACGACCACATCCAGTTTTGACCACGGAAAATCGACTACGACAGAACAACCATACCTGATTGAAGGTGGTAAATTACAGTATCTTGTCAACGGTCATAGTTATAGTACCTTGTCTATGATCGTGACTACAATAACTGATCGATCGTGGCTGCTGCCGCTGCAGATCAAGGCTAGCATATATCGATCCTAGTAGTATGAAGTATGAACTCTTCACTGAATGAGACATCACGAAACGAGGATCAGATCAGATGTGCACGCGATGGATGACTGCTCCAGTCAGTTGATCGCTACGTCACGTTCACCTACTCCCAAGTCGTCTCCGCATTAGCTGTTTGTACAAGGGCACATGGCAAGGAGAATTCAGAAGCCCACTGCATCATCAGTTGATTTCCGGGTCCAAATGGGCACTTCGTCAGAACATTTGTTTTTCGACACCTCTAAATTATTGACCTATGATCTTCAGAAAGTATCAAGCGTCAATTAAGATTTTACAAAGTATTCTGAATGGGAAGCGCCTGTAATACTACTACTGTACTGTACTACAGACACGCAATAAAACTAGAAGCAACAGAGCTGTTGCAGTATAGTAGTAAGGTTACAACTATGTATAAACTTTGCAGTGCAGCTTCCTAGGAGCCGTGCACTCTGAACTCCGGAATCTGAACTCTCAACTGAATCCAATCCGAGGCCGTGCCGTAGACATCAATGTGTCAGCATGTTGAGTCTGTCCAACACAGAAACCAAACCACTGCATGCCTCGTCCGGATTAATGGCTGATCATGCTGCATCTGCACGTTCTGCAACTTGGGGCATGTTATTTGCAGCTTCTACAAGTTAATCATAATATATATATTAAAAGCCCAATATCTATATCAATTAAAATCATAAGCGAGTATTTTTTCCGTAATCTCTATCACGAATAACTTAAAATTTAAAAATTTTAATCAAAAATCATAAACCATAGGTATAAATAAATAAAACAGACCTTCAGCAAGGAAAGCAAGCTTCAGTGAAGAGGGAGCAAAAGCGGAGCAGGGAGGGGCAAGGTGTCCCAGGAGCAGCATTTTCTACTCAGAGAGACGGGCCATGCAACCAGCTTTGCATGCAGCTTTTGCTCCGCGTGGGCTCCCTCTTCAATCCAGTCAACGACACTGTGATCTCAGATGATTGCGTGGTTTGCTCAACTTGATTAATCTCTCTCTCTCTCTCTTTCTTGCGTGATGGCAAATGAATGAATGATTAGGGCTTGACAGGGAAGGGAGGTGTACAATACAGCCTTGCTTAGTTTAGTGGCCTTGGGCACATGGCATGTTGGGTGATTAGTGATTACCCATTCATTTCGATTAGTTTAGGCCAGGGCCTACCAAGGCGCACGACCAAATCTAACCAAGATTGCATTGCATCACACGCACGCTTAACCAAATCACGCATGCACACCTGCACCTATCAATAAAGCAGAGCTACTAGGATTATTATTAAACCAGTCCCAGTTTCCAACACACCCGTATTTTAGAAACAGTGTAGAAGAGTTTCATCCCCATGAAACTCTTTCTACTCCTATAAAACTTTTATCATCTCTCTCTTCATCAATACAATACCATGTCAACGTATTTAATGCCTATAAAACTCTATGAAACCTTACCACTGAAACTGGCCTTAGTGGTAGTACGCTACTGATTCAGGTTACGCTAATCAGGATAATTGACCTGACCTGAGTCGAAGAAAGCAGAGTAAGTTCCAGGTTTTCCCCTTGAAAGTAAGGCATCCAATGATCTCATCTTACGTTCGTTTTCACCCAGATTTGACGAGATATTTCTCGTGCGCTCACCGTACTACACGCCACTACGGAGATCGTGCGACTGACTTGACCAAAAGTTACTGGGAAATTGGAAGCGGTCAGTCTCGTTTATCCTGCCCATTTCAGACGGCACCATCCGACTGCCTGCCTGTTTAATCATCGACATAAACGAGGATTTGTCAAATAATTAAACCTACCAGTGAATTTGCAGAGCCTCTTTCATCCTTCCCTGTGGATGACATCAACCTTTTACCTCCATTTTTGTTGGTGCCTTCCCATTTGTAATGTCGTTCCTTGTGAAGAATGCTTCAAAGATAAGATCACAGCGAAGAAAAAGGTAGAGGAAGATGTCCTCTTTGGATTCAACGTCAATGTCTAATTTTCATACTATTAAAAACCCTAATCAACTAAGGTGATCAATCATATCTCTCTGCATTTGGAGATAATCATTCACTCCACAATCGACGATGCCCCCTCTTAAGCGATGTGCTTAGACAAGTAGGAAACGAACAAAGCAAACAAAACCATCAATATCCGGAGATCTCACATGCCATCAATACAGCGGCAAGAGTACCATTCTTTTGCCCATAAGACGCAGGTAGACAGGCAAATTGAACACACGCACGAACACGTATGCAAAGTACTAAAATCCATTGCATCTCTTAGGCTACAAAACTACTCCGTTTATAAGGAATATTTTCTTCTGACACATAAACCAAAAAATAGTGAAAATGGTTATATTACTTCTAATTATTATCTTTAAACACTATGCACTATACTCAATGCATGTATATAGAGAATAGCAAATAAAACATCATATTTATTAAGGTATAAAGATAACATCACACTAGTTTTGTATTGGAATATGAAACACGACCTATAAACTTCCTAAGTAATTAGACAAAAGCTACAGGTACAATTAAACAGAAAAACAACAGAAGCTCGACCCTAATTAGAAGGCACATCTCATGCCATACTAGTATTGTTCTATAGTAGTACTAGTCACTAACGAAACCACCAAGTAAGCCTGTTCTTAGGGACGTAACTATGACCTCTGGGCCGGGCTGTCCACGAACATGGGCCACCCCGGGACGGGCCCCACGGCCCGCTTGGCACGGGCCGGGCCAGGGCTGCCCGGGCCTCGTCGGTGGTGTCCGGCTTGCCGGGACGCGGCGCTGGCAGGAGGGGCACATGGTGAGGGTGGTGGGAGGCGGCATGCGCATGTAGAGGTGCGGCGGGGCGAGCTTGAGGGCGCGCAGCTCCTGCACCTCCTTCTGCAGGCGGCGGTTCTCCTCCGTCAGCGTCTCGCAGCAGCGCTTGAGGAACTCGCAGTCCACCTCCGTCTGCTTCAGCTTCGTCCTCGCCCTCCGGTTCTGGAACCACACCTCCACCTGCCGCGGCTTCAGCTTCAGCTGCTTCGCCAGCGCCGCCTTTTGCTTCTGATCGATCGAGCAACCAAAAAAATTAGGATCTCCTACTTAATTTTGACATGCATGATGCATGTTACGTACGCTTGATCTTGATTAGGTAAGTAAATAGATGCTTACGGGGCTGAGGGTGTTGTGCTCCTTGAAGCTCTCCTCGAGGACGGCGGACTGGTCCTTGGACAGCCGGAGCTTCTTGCGCGAGCCGCTGCCGGCGCCAGAGTCCTCGTCGTCGCTGCCGGCCCTGATCATCTCCTGCTCGCCGCCGCTCCTCGCCGGCGCGCCCCGCTTGCCGCTGAAGCTGGACAGCGTGCTGTTGGGTGATGACGCGCCTGGCTCCTCGTCCTCCTCGCTGCAGCTCCCCGGCCTCTCCCCCGCCGGCGCTCGGTTCACGTCTATCCCCCGCAGGAACGGCATCTCGTGGCACGCCGCCGCCGCCTGATCCGCATGCATGCACGCACCTGCACGTTGCTGATCACCGGAGGAGGATGAGAAGAGACCGGCGCCGCTCCAGTACTGCGGCTGCGGCGGCGCGGCGGGGAGGGAGGAGATGGGTGCGACGCTGAGAGCGCGCTGCGGCGCCTCGGCGGTACCGGCGATGCTGAGGCTGAGCCCGAGCCCGAGCCCGAGCCCGAGATGGTGGTGGTGGTGATACTGCTCATCTCTCCCATTCACCATCATCTCCATTTCGATCTTAGCTTACTCCTGTCCTGTGTGCTCGTTGATCTTGGTGTCGGCGATGAGGAGGAAAGGTGGAGAAGGAGAAGCTTTTAAAGAGTGAGAGGGAGGGACGGATAATTACGCATTTTTTTGGGGTGAAAGAAAGGTCAAAACACAGTTAATAAATAATAATACTCCAATTAATGGAGTAATAATAATACTAGGACTAGGAGTATGATCGCTGCGTGTTGTGAGCTGGGAGTCACCCTCGCAGCAGCGGAAACATCACTTATGGCTCTGATTTTTACACGTTTAGCTTATGACTTTTAGTTACGGTGATTTTATGACTCTAATAAACAGTTATTGCTCAAAAATTGATATAAAAAATAATTGAAAAACCGAAAAGAGTTGGAGACTTGCTATGGTCCAGCTCCTGCTCTTTTTGACTTGTTCCGTGGGTTGGGGATGATACGCTGGTATATTCTGGCAGCCCATTCATGGCTGCACTAATTTTCTGAGCTTTGACCATGGTTACTGTCGTAACCGTGGTTAAGGCGGCATGCGTGGGATCATCGATGGAGGAACTGCTGTCTCGTGGGGTGGGGCTGCCAGGAGCCAGGCCGGTGATGTGAGGCGAGGCAGACAGACTACTACGGCGAATGGCATGAGGCAACATGATTGGGCCGGTGCATCACGCTGTCCTGTCCCCTCACGCCCAACCAACACCGCACCAGCACCAACCCCCTCTCTCTCTCTCTCTCTCTCAAGAATTCTCTGCTCGCGCGCTCCTTTTCTTCTGCCACTGTACATACTAGTGCTGCAGTGCTTGCTATCGTCGTCGTCATCAGCGCAATTACGACCGTGATTATTGGGTCTGGGCTCGTACGGCCCGCGTCTACGGTTGCCTGCTTGCTCCTCATGCAAGCCAAGCCACCCAATTCTCTATCGAATTTTTCCTTGAGAGAGAGAGAGAGAGAGAGAGTCACGCATGGTAGCGCATAGCGGGCCGACCAGAGCCAATTGCTGGGTGCTAGGCTCAGTTACGCTCTAAACATGTTTAGCTTCTGACTTTTTAATTTTATTTTTTTTCTATTTTTTTTTAGATTTTTGTTTTTCTCTTATTTCTCTATATTATCTATGATGATATAATATGTTTGTGTTTATAAAAAATTAATTACTTACAAAAATCTAGTATATTTTTAGCAGCTACGAAATAAAAAAAACACTAAAAACCATTAACTTATAATAAGCTGGTTAGAGCGGGCCTCAAACCAGGCAGCCGGAGTAGAAGTGTGACTTTTACAGTAGCAAGAGACGGTGCCCAAAGATATGTGCGCGCAGCGAAAAGAGTAGCACTATTCCGTCAGAAAGTACAAGAGTAGCAAGCACTAGCAAGGTGGTTGGGCCAGGCAGGCGGCGTGGGGTGGGGCCGGGTTTCACGTGGAGCGCGGCGGGGTCACGTGGCTGCCGCCCGCCACGTCGGACTCGGCATCGCGTCCGCCCACGCGCGCCTGCCTGCCTCGCCAGGCCCCGACAGGCAGCGTCCACCTCCTCCAATCATTGACATTCTCGCCTCCTCCTCCGTCATCCTCCACCACAGCCAAAACCCAACCCAACCCACGGCAGCATCAGTCTTTTTTGCCCTCTTGCCTCTCGAGTATCTACAAAAGTGGGAGGAGGGGAGAACTTTCTAGGGTTTTTTTTCAACTCTAAAAACTAAAATAAGCGGAGCGTTTTTTAAAAAAAGTGTCTATAAGTTAATTATAGTGCATAATATAGCGATTTTATTTATATCGGCTAAAACCACACACAAACTTGCTACTCTGTATCCTTTCTCACGAACAACCCAAAATCTATAAGCCACAGCCATATACCATAAACCGAAGTAAAAAAGTACATCTCACACAAATGCTCTCAAGAATACTCCCATTGACACACACTCAAGCAAACTCCACAAACCCTGGCCAAGTTATGCTGCATGTGAGTACAATACAATGTTTCGCATCTTTCTGGGGGGAGGAAGATGATGCATATGCATGCACATGGATGGTTCAAGGCTTCAAGCAGGAATGGGATATGTTTCACTGCTGTTCGTTGGAGCTACTCCACTAGCCAGCCAGTACTACTGTATTCCGATCTTATCTGATTCAATGCTTAAATTTGCTAGCCAACTCGATCAGCTAGTCTTCCGGCCAATTATTGGATGGTTTCAGGAGTGGATGATGATTAACGGCCGGCCCGATCTGTACGTACGTACAGGGCGTGCATGCCTCTACTGCAAAATGCAATGCAACGCAATGATGCTCTTCCTCGCGCGTGCCGTGCAGTTAGTCCCGGCAAGTCGCTAGCTACTAGTAATACATCCTGTAAGCTCAATAAAAGTATTTTTCTCGATGTTTTCTTCTTAAATATAATCTAGATTTAGAACTGTTGGATTAGAGATCCAATAACTATAAATTTTCCCCCCTCCTACTTAAATTCTACCTCCTTCCTCTTGAAAAAATCTCTCCCTTAAAAAATATGGGCCCCTTTAATATCTAATTTAAGGATTATAAATTTAAATAATAGTTAGAAAGAAAACATCCGAATGATGCCTAAATACTCCTCGTACTGTAAGTTCAATAAAAGTATTTTTCTCTTGCGATGGAAGCTCAACAATAATTGTGGCGTGTTCGATATGATAGATCACGTACGTACGCATGTCGGGGACAAAGCATGCATAGTGAATTGATTCGAATTCTATTCTCAAGCTGTGTAGCAGCACCACCAGCATAGGCATAATTAAATTAATATATCCACAGATTATCGTCAGTCCCTGGAGTGGAATGATTCGATCCATTTTACCAACGGTGCGCTATTTTTGACTTTATGACTTATAACTATTGTTGTTTTTTTTTATCTTAGCGAGACACTTGTGTGGATAAATAGGATATCGATAAATTTATTTTAAAAATATTATTTTAATACATTATTTTAAGATAACAGTAAAGAAATCGGTCAATTTATTTATTAGAGAAAGTTATAAACTGAAATGAACAGAACGAATATTTAAGTCGCCGCAGGATCCATCTAACTCAGTGGATTGGACTGGTTCTGAGTCATGCACGTTATAGAACATAGACTTTATTATTTTCGTTCCAATATTGATGATTCCATGGATTACAGTACATTATTATTCGTGTCAAGAATTCAGATCCCATGCGCGTGGAAGACGTACATGTTTAGGCTTCAAGCTAAGCATAGTAGGAGACTATATATACCGCGACTAATGTCTTTTGATTAAAAATAAATAGAATTGGCTAAAAAAGTGGTTTTTAGAAGAAGAAACGAGTAGTGAGAAAAGTGAAAAAGATATGCATGCGAGAGGAGTAAAATGCGTGATATACCCGTGACCTCTTGACTTATACCAGGAGCGAGAGGAGTATGAAAATAGCTTCGAAAAAGATGATGTTCATATTGATTTTTTTTTGGCAAAAGACAATATGAATATACTCAAGTAGCATCAGAATTCAGAACGTAGCCACGTACGTACCCTCTGTCGCCATCAGATGCACGTTTGATGATTCGTCGATGCACATGTCCATGCCGTTATAGATGTTCTAACTAGGGGGAGTTAGGGAATTAGAGATGAGAGGAGCCAAACAAGCTATGTAGTGAAATCATACTTGTAAAAATACCGTTCCGAAGGTTATACCAGTTTGGTTTTTGAAATGGTACGTTTCAGTACTAGTCCATACCATTTCGGATTTAATATATTTATTCATAAGTATATATATGCAATTATATGCACATATAATTTCACTTAAAATCTCACTTTAAATATATAACCATAACATAAAAATGAGGGGCCACTTCAATTATGCTTGGTACCAGAATATATGGAATAACAAATCCTACAAATTCTCAAAATCAAATACTCAATTATGGCCGGTACCAGAATGATTGGAATAGAATGGAGAGGTATTGACCAATATTGACCAGAATTGACCGGTATCAAGGCCAGCACAGGATAGAGGATTCATTGTGTTATTTTGCTTGCCAGCACGGAATGTTCCAGCCATTCTGGGCGGAACTGGAGTGGAATTTACAACTTTGAGTGAAATTGCATTATATGAAGTGGCCAAACAGCAGAAATATAGATAAAATTCCATGCATCACAAAGGAGGGATATAGTGGCAAAATTTAGATCATAGGGGAAGCCCTGGCCCTTACCAATCCTCCTACCTCCTTCTCTGGTTCTAACCACACAATGGCTGGATCACACATTCAATAATACTATAGGTCGATCGATATCCATTAATACTTGTGCACATGAGGCCTGAGCCATAGCTCAGTGGGAGGAGGCAAGGGTGTTCGCCTTTGGCTTGGGTTCAATATTGGGACCGAACTGTGTTTCTCTTTCTCAAGGATATTGTTCAGTGAACAATATCCTCTACAGGGTATACACACACGTGTGCATTCAGTATGACAGCATGGTCCCATGCTTTGGAGGTTGTTGAGCCTACATTTATTTCCAAGCATGTGTAGGAAACGTGCATGCATGCATGTGTGGTGTGAGTGTATGTGCGTGTCTACCTTGTTCCCCTCAAAAAGTATAAAAATACTTGTGCACACGTGGCACGCTACCGCATTCATGCAAAGCATCATGGAATCCATGTGTTGTTCCATGCATGGTCGAGGAATTAGAACTGTTCACACATATAGCATTGTTGTAATATTTGTTTTCCAATTATGGCCCCCTAACACCTATTTTTGCAAAATAGCCCTCCTCGAGCTCGGAGGGCGTGATAGACAACACATGTCACCTGCAGCGCTATCGTAGCTCGGTAGGAAGGGTGGCGTGAGGCTAGGTGAGCTAGCACAATAGGGCGATGTGCAGGCGTTGTCGAGCCGGGGCTGCTTGGCAGCAGCCTACCGAGCCGCCTCTGCTTGGTTGGCTACTGCCAAGCTACCCTGGCTCGGCAACCGGCTGGGATTCACGGCAACAGCCATTCATGGGCATGGGCAACATGCACGTGGGTGTTTGCAGGCAGCAGCGCGTGGGTGTTTGGCTGCAAGCGCGCATGGGCATTCAGCAGCAAGGCCAGGGAATCATGGGGCAGCGTCCACGCACGATTTGTCTCCAGGAATCCCATAAATAATTACACGATGTGATGCGGTGACACTATGTTATATTCTCATTTTATTAACATGTTAATTACGTTGCATTCACACGCGCGTATAAAACATGACCTATGGTCACATTGCTACTGAGCGAGAGAGCGCAACCGACACTATACTCCCATCTTCATCGTGGAGCTAGGTAGCCTGAGCCCAGACTATCATCGTCGGGGGGACAGGGACAAGGGAGCACTCTAATTTAGCTAAACTTCAGGGGCTAAATTGAAAAATATGGCTAGAATGTATTTTTCTTCCCCCTATTTTTTCTCCCCCCAGCACTATTCGGCCCATATAGCCTTGTGGCCCATTAAGCCGGTGGCTAGGGTGTGTCTCCTCATGTGGTGGCGCCATGGGAGGTCGGCAACAGCGTGTAGGCGGCGGGTGGAGCCAAACACCGGCAGCGTCGGTGGTGGTTGGCAACCTCGGGCGCGGGCATGACAGCACAGGTGGGGAAAAGGCCAAGTGGTGGCGACTGCAGGCGGCTGGGCGTGGAGGCGGCCTCAGGAGCAGCGGCTGCTTCACGTGACCATTGAGCGGCAACTTCGGCGGAGGCAATCAGGCGCAACTTCGAGCAAAAGCTTCGGGTAGCGATGCCAAACTCGACTTCGGGTGGCGGTGGCCGAAAGGGGCTTTGAGCAACGGCGCCCAAGGCAGCTTCAGGCCAAACTCGACTTCGGGTGGCCGATGGTGCCATGCATGGGGCGGCTACGACGGGCCCTGACGGGGACTTCATGCCGAATCCGTGCGCACGATGCTGATCCATTGCAAGATTTTGTTGATTGAAATCATATAGAGTTTGATCTAATCCTAGCAAGTCAACTTCTAATTTATCTTTGAGACCGATCTAGATTCTAGCAGATTCATTTAACATATTGGCAGAAGTGCATAAAAATCATGCCAGCAAATTGCAGATTAATTTGAGATTATTGCAACTGGTCTATCGGACAAAGTACGATTGATCTAATCATTGTATTGCAAACAATCAAATTCCAATCTATATTAATCTACAAAATTGAAATGCATAATTAGATTGGTTTGTGGTTTGCATGTCTTACACCTTGTAGAGCGATTCGTGCTGATAACATGTTGAAAATAATGAACACTAATAAAATCTACGCAACCAATCAATAGGAAACACCAAAGAACAATTAAGAGAGAATATCAAGAAACTAGGTCTTTATTAATTTCAGATCTTATCTTCTTATAAATAGATTTGTCTAAGTTTGGTAAACTCAGCTTGCTCGTTGAGCTGCACGCTGCCGCCACGTGGACACGCTGGTGAATGGCTCCCAGCATCCCACGTGGATCGCTGTAACGTATCGATCGCGTGTGAACTGGACAGCTCTGCTCTCGATCTTGGCCCCATGCATCCATCCAACACTGATCTAGTTTCGCCGTGACATGACAGTTGAATCTCATATGTTTGTGGGTGCGTCGATCAGTACAGCGTCTGCGTCTATTCCTCCCTAGGAAACAATATTATTCTATTTCAATTTCTTCCTAAAACATTTTAAAGAAAAATCCTGAATTAAATATAAAATTAGTATGTTATTCCTTCCATATGAAACAATATTATTCTATTCATGTGGTTAGTCACTCTTCAGATAGAAATCTATTTTCTAATTGACTCTGATGCTTTAGTGAGTCGTTTGATATCTTTTTTAGAGAGTTGACGGGCCGGAGCAAATTATAAGAGCATCTCTAATAGTACTATTTAAACGAGTAAAATTTTATGTAGAAGAGAGAAGGTGATGAGAGATAATATTTTGTCTCTTATACAAGAGACGATTTGAGATTACAAACCAACGTAAATAGTGAAATAGTATGAGGCAGAAAGTTATGATAAAATGGTATAAAATAGTTAGGAAAATAAATTACTATTAAAGATGTTATCTTTAGTGCTGTTTTTAAGTGATACGAAAGCGTTAAAGACAAATAGACTATCTGCACATGTCCTTGCTACGTTGGGCACGAAGGCAGCAGTGGATGGTCCGGTGTTGTTGTCGCTGGTGAATTGATGGTGATTAGGGCCGCACACTTGTATGGGGCCCACGCCCAACTTGTATGCGTACATGTACGGCGACACTGGTTGATTGATTAATTAATCACCTACGCACATTGCTTAGTACTCCTATCAGGCATCGTCATTATGAAAATGGACGCTCCATTAGTAGTAGCTCATCATCATCATACCACACTCGCTTTTAGCTGGCTAGCTACTCATTTGGTCATGTGTCATTGCATCCGCAGCTAGGAGTGCATAATAAATTGCGCCCACCGCCCGGGATTAAATTTTTTTGAGTGGGAATAGAAATTCCATTAAATCGAGGCCTCACCAGAATCACCCGACATAAGAGATACTAGCTGTAAGCGCAGCATGACGCGACCGAAGTAAAAGATATGATAATTCGTAAGACGTTTCTTAAAAAAAAATCAAGAACGTATGCGTAATTTCAAAAAAAACTAAAGGACTTTTTCGCAAAAAATCAAAGACCTGCAAGGACCTGTACGTAACTAAACAAGGACCTATATATAATTTTGGAAACCGTAGGTTGCTATCGGTGAAGTGGAGGGTGCTTTTGGAAAAAACTCAGTAGGGACCGCTTTTGAGAAGCGAGGGACCTATTATGCAGAACGAAGGACCTCTATGCGATTTTGCAAAACACAGGGGCTTTCTCGCAAAAAAATGACGTGGCACAGCTTCCCGACCGGGAAGTCCCCCAACTTTAAGAGCAAGGCTAATATATACCTTCACCGGTGTGGTGTATGGACACTTACAAATTTCCACTTATCACCTATTCATATAGTAGTTTACAGTGCCATTGAAGTTGTATGACCCACCCCTTTCTCTCACAAAGTTTCTTGGTTCTTGTGCTTCACCAATTGTCAAACTTACAGTCCACTCTCTCTCTCTCCTCCACCTCAATATACTGACCTACTAACAGCCTCTTATTATACTTGCTCTAATATACGGTAGATTACACGACTAGAAACAAAAACAGACCATAATATAACGCCTGTCGGTCCTAGACTACTGTAAAACTTAGCCAATTCACGATCTACATGATTACAAGCTCGGGGATAGTGACAGACCCTGAATTCTTAAAAATTACAAAGGAGCATGTATTTGATATCTCTAAATAGGATACCAAGCCTTGAGAAATCCGAGTATGTACTTTCCAAAGCCACCTTCAGATTGATTCGTCTATTCAATCTCAATACACCACACACCAACATCGGCATTAAAAAGATAAGGCTTGGAGACATGCCTCAACTTCTGAACAAAAAGGATTTGATAGTCGGGATGTTTCCCACCCTTGCTCCCACAACATGGCCAAAGGACTCTCTAATCACAAACTCCATCCTCCTCCTGATCGTGTATTCTCTAAAACAGATCTATCTATGTTTAATTTCAAAAAAATCAGCTGACGTTGGTTTCCACTTATCTGCCTTATTCACCTTCTCTTTAGCAAGTTGCCTCAATAATCCAGAAAATCCCTAGGAATGGTACTAAACTAAGTTGCTGTTCGTATTGGTTTTTACTTAGAAAAGCCAAAAGTCAAAATGAACACATGGTTTCTTGAAACGGTTTCTCCACTCCTCTCGCTACCGTCTCACTCTAGAAAATAAGGTAGAGAGTCATGGATACATCACGCATCCCACTCCGCTTGCTCCCGTCACACGCACGTATCTCTCCCTCACTTTCTGCACCGCTTGCACCTTTCCTTCCTTATGTCACTTCTTTCAAATTCCACTATTTATTTTTAACTAAAAATTATAGTTAAGTAAAAGTTAATTTAAACAACCCTAGAGAGGAGGATTTTCGAGCAGAATCGAGGCTTATCTCCTGCGTCCACCTCATTAGTTCTGACCAAATAAGCCAAAGCAATCACCATTATCTGTAACAGTAACTCATTCGGGAGGGCTACCCCATCGACAACAGGACCGTCCGGTTGGAGTGCTCAGATAATTGGTCCTCGTGGGCCATGGATGAAGCAATGATAGTTATTTGGCGACTGAGAAACAGGACGGAATGATTCCAGGCAACAATCAAGTAATCATGTTCCCTAGATTGAAGAACAGCTCTCCATTCCCTTTGAGCTACTTGTATCGTAGAGGTAAGGGTGGGTGCTAGCAGAAGTTTATTGATCAGAATTAATGGGGGGTAGAGCGTGTAGTACGAGTAGGCGATCGAGTAGCACATACACAGTGCTACACTTAAGAGGTTCTTGATTCAAATCCTTACGAATTCGAACTAAGGCTATGTTTGGTTGAGTTGAAAAATAGTGACTTATGGCTAAAATTGTACTGTAGATGTCTGAAATTATACTATAGATGAAGGTGGCTTATTTAACGTAATTAAATTAAAAAAAAATAAAAATATATTAGCTCATTACAGACAACACAAATGAATATAGGAAAAAAACCGGTAAAAAAGCTCAAAAAACCAAAAATTCAGAAAAAGATAAAATTTATGAATAATAAAAAATAAGCAAGAAGTCATAAGTTCAAACCGAAATGAGCGGGACGTAAATCACAGGAATTTGCAGCAGCCAACTTAATCAGAAAGGTTTAACATACCATCTACCGTTGGCACACTTGAGGTGTGGCGAAGTGTAGTGCTCAGCTAAACAGATGCAATCGACGAGCTAGCGTACGACATGAAGATAACTTTTTTTAAGTACACACCATGAAGATAACTGTGAGTGTGAGGCACATATGCGCGCGATTGGATGGCAATGTTCCATCTTTTCGGGAAGCTGAATTTTGGTTTTATATTCTTTGAACGATTATTATTTATTAAACTAATAAATCATAATAAAAAAATTATAAACGGCAGTTCTAAACAATATGGCCAATCACTGGGTGCCGACGTGATGGTCCACACCGCACGTGTGCCACCGACCGGTCGGACTCCGATCCAGCCCTATTGATTCCCAACCACCATAGCCCTACACTGTCGGACTGAATACATACATTTTTAGGGGCCGAATGCATGCGTTAGAGCAGTGCTTTCGTGTTTTGTTCCCTCTTAAGGTTTATGCAAATCGTAAAACACTTCATGTAAATAAGTTGCACTCATTCACTTTTAACTCATATATAATTCACTAGCAGATAAAGCATAGAATCACCCCACTTCGTTACCGTACGTTGTTGACTTAGGCTCCATTCATTTCAGTTTAAACTTCTGACTTATTTTTCACTATTTTTAAATTTAATCTTTTTTGACTTTTTAGCAACCTTTTGAGCTTTTTTTTGTCGGTTCCTTTTTCCTGTGTTCGTTTGCATTATCTTTGATAGGTTAACCTACTTTTTTTTATTTTTTCAATTTTAATTATGTCAAATAAGTCACTATTAGCTACAGTGTAATTTCAGTCAGATACAGTAAAATTTCAGTTAAACATCACTTTTTTCAGCCCAAATAAATGGTACTTACTTTGTTCATTGTTCTCCATCGATCGGCTGCCCGGTGTGAATGAAGATGCGGCTCGATCTGGCACGTAACACAAACGCGATACTACTTCTACTTAAAACTTGATGTGTCCAATATAATTATTGGTCAGATCATCACTCGAGTCGATCTGGAGTGGAGTTGAGAGCCACATGAACGGAAGGAAGGGACGTGGCGCCATGCGTGCTGGATACGCGTGGAGCTTCTGCATATTTTGCTTTCATTTCCATGCAATGGTGGTACGTACACATGGCTAATATAACTGACAAGTACAAACTAATGGTATAGTATTTTATCTGATGATCTATTGCTATTCTTAGTACTATCTTACTCCGTGTTATTTTAGAGCATCTCCAACAATCCCCCTAAATCTCCCCCTAAATCAAATTATTGGGAAATTGTGTAAAAAGTCTTTCTCCAACAACTCCCCTAAACACCCCTATTTTTATTCCCCAAAACTCTCCCAAAACCCGGTAGAAACCGGAACTTTTGGGTCCCTATCCTCGCTCCCGCCAATCACGCACGCTGGGAAAAAATTCACGCCACACTTTTCCTTCACACCGCCGCCGCTTTTTCCCAGCCACATCTCCCCGCCGCGCCCAATCTCGCCAAACCGACGCCCCACCTGGCGCCGTATCCCGGCGTCCGCGGACGGCTGAACGCCGCCCCGACGCCCGGCGCGCGCCTCGTGACGCGCCTAACGTTGCTCGACGCCCGCGCCGCGGCCTCGAGCCGCGCTCGACGTCGCCGCGGCCTCGACGCGCGACGCTTGCGGCTAGACTCCCGACGCCGATGCCCGGCGCCTGCGGCTGACCCACCCCGACGCCTCCCGACACTTCGACGCCCCGCACCAAACTGAAGCAGCCTCGGCCCTCGGGAGATCGAAATCGGGCGCGGGCGCCGGCGACGTCCTTGCGATGGCTGATGTTGGATAATATAGCTTGGTTTATGTTTCGTTTTTCTGTACAATGCTTTCCGTTTTCAGTTAGCTATCCGTATCCGGTTTGATGATGAACACTCATGCCATATCTTTTGTGTCGTAGTGGACACAGACTTGGTTTTGTATTCCGTTTTGGACACAGACTCTCATGCCATATCTTTTGAGTTCAGAACACTCATGCCATATTTCGTTTGAGTTCAGAACACTCATGCATATCTTTTGTATCCGATTTGATTTCAGAACACTCATTCCGTTTTGGACACAGACTCAAAATTAGGTATCGAGCAAAGTAAATGGGCCGGTAGTTAATGTTGGGCCAGATTCAAAATACTATTAGGATATATTTAGGGGAGCTGTTGGAGGAGGGGACTAAAATATGTTAACAAATTTTTTAGGCTGCCCTTAAAAGGTGTCTTTTGGGGTGGATTTTTAGGGGGATTGTTGGAGATGCTTTTATGGATTTGGCCGATCTCTCTCTCTCTCTCTCTCTCTCGCTGCATGCATGTCTTCTTTCCTTCCCAGGCCCAGGGTATGTAACTGCACAGTAGCACATTCCAATCCAGTCCAAGTAGCAAACAACTTACACTAGTATTCGGCCCAAGCATCATTAGGCCATTTTTTTTCTTTTCAGCGGTTTTTATCATTTGTCTTCTTTCAGTAATCACTATTTATTATACTAATAAACCGTAAACCGCAGCTAAAAACCATAAGTTCAAAAGAAAGGGCATCTAAAGGTCCAAACCCAAACACAGGTTCCATCAAATGCCATCACACTTGCTAGCTATCATTTTCACCAACTATCTGTTTAATCAAATTCACAACAAAGGGGACAAAGAAACTACCTGTTCAATCATGCTACATCGATAATCCAGGTAAAAGTGTGCGCATCGTCCATCGGCCAGACACTGTTACACAGTCGCATAAGCTGGAAATTGGTATCAACTCTCAACCATTACCAATTTACCACTCCAACTTGAGAGACGGTAGCGAGGGAAAGTTTCACCGTGTTTTTCCAAGGAATATAAACCACTACTGGACACACTAGTTAGAAGTATCACGTTACCGTGATTCCTGCTAATTCAATCTGGATAAGGATCTGTTTGACACTTTCGGCAGATTCAGAACTAGCTATAATCTGAGGAAAGAGCAAGTCATCTTCAAAATTTATCTTAGAGATGATCTAAGAAATGCTGCAAAACTTCTATTTTTAGAGAGGAAAACATTGCCGCAGTATCTACAGTATAGGGATGGAGGCAATCAAGACAGACCTGTACATCATTAGCCTTCTAGTGCAGTACCCCTGTGCAGTTAGCTCAGTCAGCGAGCCCCATCAGCTCCTTGCTTCTGCTTTCCAACTCGTGATCGCGCATTGGAGAGCGTGATTGGGCACCAAGTTCTTGTTAGGAAGCCGCGATTTTGTCAGCGGTGATACGTCATTCTCGCACAGCCACATCTCAATCGCAACCCGGTCATACGAGTACCCATCAGATGCAATGCATGGATCCTGCATGACCTTCTGCAAGGCACAAGAACCAGACCAAGTTTCACCTCAGATCCTTCAAAAGCAGAACAATGGATACAGCAAAATACGAGAATAAAATTTGAATCACACACATTCTTACTAATATTGATGCAATTCACTTTGCTCAAACTTATGCACTGCAACAAGTACGTACCTTGAGTATAGGGCAGATAAAATGGCTTGGTGGTGCAGATGGGACTGGCTTTACTGGGTCACAGACAGCGCTGGCAATATTGTTCAACCGTTCCAACTCTACAAGAACCTTACACTTTAGGTCAGGCCGATCCTTGCTTCGCATTTCCAAACAGCTTAGGCCAAGTTGAGCTAGCACATGCGCTTCTTGCACCGGCCACTTCCCCGCACGCTTGTCCAAGATGTCAATAAGGCGGTCCTCTTCTACTGCTCGCTCCACAAGGTCGGCTAGCCCCACCGGTGGCTTTGCAGTGAGCAGCTGCAAGAACACCATGCCCAAGGCGTATGTGTCAGATTTTGCTGATACTTGACCTGTCCTTTGGTACTCTGGATCCATGTAAAACAGAGTACCAACTAGATCTGTGTCCTTGTAAATTGTATGTGTCGACGATACGTCCCTTAACGGAAGCAATGTTGAAAGGCCCACATCACCAATCTTGCTGGTGAAATTGCTGTCGAGGAGTATATTTGCGGGCTTGAGGTCACGGTGGATGATTGGCTTCGGATCCGAGCTGTGGAGGTAGACAAGGGCCCAGGCTATTTCCCATGCAATGCGGAGACGTTGGTACCATGGGAGTGGGGCTGTGCCTCCTTTGCATTGCAGCCGATCCTCAAGGCTGCCGTTCTCCATGTACTCGTACACCAAGCAGGCTCTGTCCAGACAGGCACCCAGGAGCAGCAGCAAATGTGGGTGACGAATCTTACCCAAAATCTCAAGCTGCAAAAGAGAGGTATCACATAAGAATTGCCTGAGATAACAATAAGCACCATGAGATTTCAAAGATGGCATCTCGCACTGCATATGCATGGACTTGGATTGTAGATTTGAACATAGCACAGTTATGTAACACGTTTAGTTCTTATCATAAGAGCATATATTTGCAGACCTTAGCTCCGTTTGTTTAATTTTAGTACACAAACTTAGTTGCTGGGGTTGTTATGATATCATGACTTAATTACCGACATTGTAATGATGCAGGGAATACCTCTTGTTTGAAATGTTTGGTCCTGCGGCTGTCGTCAGAATTGAGGACTTTTATTGCAACAGTTGTCTGGTGGAGATTGCCCTTGTATACTGTTCCGTTAGACCCTGATCCAATCTTTAGTGCCTCTGAAAATGATGATGTAGCAGATTCCATCTCTTCCCATGTAAATGTTGAGTATGACTTGCCGTCCAATTCAAGAAGTTTTTCCAGCCTTTGAGTATGATCAGCCTCCCTTGAAGCCCTAAACTGCAAAAGCTGCTTCTGCAAGGCTTCTTCTCTTGCAAGGTCCCTCACATGCCTAGCCTGCGCCTCTACAGCATACCGCTGATCCCTCTCTTGCCGTGCTACCTTGTTGACCCTGTTGATCCTGGAGTGGACCTCCCTGAGCCGAACTTCCTCTTCAGCACGTCTTGCAGCTAAGTCAGTCATCTAACATATGTCAAGATAACAAGTAAGCTGCTTTGAAGTGGAAATTAGGTGAATTACTAGCTATGTATTGAAAAACAGTATTTCTGAACTTACATGCTGAGAAGCACTGATGGACTCGTCCTGAACGAGTTTGCACACTCCTTTAATATGTCTGAGTTCAAGCCTCAGCTTTTCAAGCTCACTATTGACATCATCCTGTGTTGGTAACAAATAAGTTATCACAAGTTCAGAAAAATACTAGCAAAAAAGGCCCTAACTTGGTTAGTTAAGAAGTTTAAATAGATCAGATACGTGAGGTAATCCAAGTGTTATATGTGTTGAACTATAGAGAACTACAAAGGGTCACAATTTGGGAAGCCAAAAAAAAGGTAAACATTATATAAATGTTGGCAATATGTGGTTCCAGAACTGCTCTAGTACAGGCAACTGATTGCAGGAGATATAGAGGTCTGACTTGGATTCTCACGTTTGAAGGCTCGACCTCATAAGTCAAAATTCAGTAAAGATACAGCATCTGTAAAATTATAAATGGTGCAACCTGAAGGAATTGCATGACTAACCTTGTCCTCTGAAAGCATCAACCCCTGCAGTGGACTGCTTATAATTGGAGCTTTGCCTGAGATGAGCAAGTTACTTGATCCAGAGATTTGACCACTAGCACATGGAATGCTACTTCGATTATTATCATCAATAGATATTGAGGTGCTTTCAGTTTCAGTGAGATATTCATGTAAAGAGCGTGGCCGATCATGATCTGCAGATGAGAAACCCTCCAGATTCTCCCAGGACAAGTTTGATCTAGAACTTCTGGAAGGTGTAATATCTGCATTGGATTAAAAGGATAAATTTCTTGGACTGGTTTGTGGCTGAATTGGACAGCTGAATGACTTCAAGTCCAAGTTCTCGTTAAAATTCAAAGAGCCAAGTAGACAACATTTAGATCATGAAAAGGAAACTAGGTGCTCCAAACTTCTCAAAGATTAGAAAACAGCTTTCTAGTTTATATATCAGTTTGACAGAGTACAAGGAGGGTCCATATAACTACTTTGGTTGGTAGCATAAAGCCAAAAAATGTTCAAAGTTGTAACCATTCATAATGCCATCATGCTATCTTGGCAATATAATGGAAATTTTCCGTGTTAGTTTTACAGTGTAAGAAATTTACCTGATGTTGATGGCTTATCATCAGAATGATGTTCACTATTGGAACTCTCGATGGCCTGGAATAGCTCGGAACACTTGTCACCTTCCAACCCAGGAGAATAGACCACGGACAAGCCACCTTTTGAGACAGCATATACTGTACAAAAGCTTGGAACGCTTTTGCAAATTCGAGAGGATGTCCTTGTGCCCTTGGACTTCCTAAGACGTTTCCACCGAATCATCACCATTTTCATGTATGTAGTTCACATTGATTAGTACAGAGCAAGTTTTGTGTACCTAGCGAATTTGCCCTGAGAAGAGACTCCAACAACAAGCTTGTGGATTTGGTATGCTGAGACAACATTGGAAATGGTTTCTGCCACATCGTCACCCTTGACAGCCAATACTTCAGCTTCAACCTGAACAATAAGGCATCAGGAAATGTTTACACTTGTAAAGAAGGGAGTTCAAAATTAGGAGCATTATTGCCGAATAAAGCCCTTTCCTGTTCTGATAAATTTCTCTGTTCTATTTGAAAGTACTATTCTGAACAAAATTGATTTTGCAAAAGATGCGGCCTAAATATTCTTATGCATTCTTTTTAATCAAACTATTTCATTATATTTCTTAGGCTCCAGTGCGCACTTGAGAACGTGAAATTTTGGATAGAACAAGAGAAGGCTGTCTTGCATGGCAGCCTCATACCTTTTCATCGCACATGTTCTTGTAGACAAGGAGCATTGTTTGGGCCTGACATTCGACTTCCTTCTCGTATGCGCTGGCAATGTCACCCCGCACTTTATCAATTGGGATATAGTTGCCCACTACAAAGAACGAAACTAAATTACAGCGGCGAAAAGTTTTACAAAAGAAAGCATGCATTAATTTGCAAATGAGAAGAAACTCATCTAGAGTGCACACTCACTTGGGGTCGGAACCACCGCGACCTTTTGCAGGACATGGATAAGCATGAACCTAGCCCTCTCCTTGGGGCCGAAGTTTTTCAGAGCCCATCGCATGGCGTACTTGCTGGATTTAGAGCTGCTCACGGCCAAGCCAACAGTCAGAGATGGACCACAATACGATGAGTCGGTGACCTCGGCTTCATCTTGGATTGCCATGGCCTTGCAATTTGCATTACCTGTATCTCTTCTACAAGAGCCCTACACCAGGCAATATCGTATGATCAACAGCCTAAATAATTGTGCTATTGAGTCCAACAATTGTATTGATCAGTTAAGCTTTCCGCGGTATTAAATGCCATGACAAAATTACTAAATTGTATGAACTAGAGCTCAGCAATTACAAGGAAGGATGATCCTATCAATCGCAGTAACCATTGGTCATTACCATCTACAATGCGGAACGAATCATTGTACCCAACCGGAGGACAAACCCACAGAACACCACATCCGGAGGATCGAGCAAGAAACGAGACAAGGCACCACTTCTTGCAGCACACGCGCTCGCACCGACGTGGGCGCGGGCGGAGCTCACACGAAGATCACGGGGCAAACGAGCGATGTTGCGGATGAACGGGAATCAGAAAGGGATCGAGTCCCCTACCCGCATGCGTTTGCACTTGGTCTACTGCTGCCATGCCACTTGGGCGAAAAGCGAAAGGGATTTGATCGAGAAGCCCAACCTTCCCCGCCGTCGTCTCGAACTCCCGCGACGGCGACGGCTCCCGAGTCGTGTCGCCAAGGAGGAGGGAGGAAACAGGAGGGGAAAGGCGGCAGGTCTGTGAGACTGACATGTGTGGCCCACGGCGCATGGTATGGGCCACCCGTAGCCGTTGGATCAAAGGCGTGCGGCCCCACGTACTCCACCGAGCCGTCAACGCCGTCTCGCCCTCCCCGCAGGCGCAACCTCCTCCCTAGCTCGACCTTAAGTCCTCGTCGCCGCCGTCCGCTGGCGATCTGGCCTCCCGTGGCCATCACCCGCCTTCTCTCGACGTCAGGAACCTACTCACCGCCGCTCTGCGCCGCCCTTGGGCCCGCGCTCCAAGACCCCGAATGCATCCACCCCAAATGAAACCGCCGAGAAGAGAAGAGGCAATGGTTCAGTTTAGAAGAACATTAGTAATCTATGTGATGTTGCTCGGGTGCGAGTTGGGAGCCGGGGAACATTAGTAATCTGTCCACCAAATGTATTTGTTACTAAACTTTGTGTGATCTTAAGTGTATTTGTTACTAAGTGTATTTGTGATCTGAGCTCTCGGGTGATGCCAAGGCAAGGCCGTCTCGGCTGGAAGGCGAGCAGGGGGCTGGCTGGTCCAGGAATGCTCCCATGATTGATGTTTCGATGGAGGCGGCTGTAGCAGTAAAAGAGGTGATGATTTCTCCTTCAAGGTCAAGTCCTCGCCTGGCCGGTAAGGCTGAGGAGCATATCTTGGCGCGGGCGGAGAGGCGGGCGGTGGTGCGCAGCTTGGAGCAAATGGAAGGTAACATTGCAGTTAATACTTGGTGTTCTATTCCTTGTAATACTTTGTGTTCTGTTCCTTGTTCTTCTGATGTTACGAAGGTTAGGGAACTGGGGGTGGTAGCGAGTAGCGGTAGTGAAAACTTGTGTTCTGTTGTTAATCATTGGTTGGGTCTGGAGGGGTCCAAAGTGTTGGATAAGACAGTGAAGTGTAGTGCCGATTCTCGGAGTAGTGTTAGCGATGCGGAAGGTTTAGAGGGTTTAGATTCAGAGGCAGGAGGTTACTATCCGGTAAAGTTGATAGATGAAATTTTTGATAACGACAACTATTACCTAAGCTGTGATGCAAGGTCAGTTATCAGAAAGCACAAGTCAAACGCTAAGTCGTTTGGTAAAAGAGCTTGTGCAAAAAAACAAACTAGAGTTCGGAAATGGAGTTTAGCATGAAAGGAGTTTTTTGGAATAGCAGAGGTCTTAAGGACTTGGCTAAATTAAGATTTCTTAGTGAAACTTCCAATGAACAGAAATTAGATTTTATTGCACTTTTGGAAACTGGGAAGAAAGACTTCTCGCAGGCAAAGCTTAAGAAATTGTGTGGAGGGAGAAACTTCATTTGGCACTGGACGATGCCACATGGAAGGTCGGGAGGTATTCTGTTGGGAGTAAATCTGGATATCTTCGATATAGGTAGCATTGCGGAAGGGGACTTCTTTGTGAAATTCCTTCTCAGGAACAAAAAGGATGGCTTCAAGTGGATTTTGGTGGCTGTTTATGGGGCAGCCCAACCGGAATTCAAGGAGTACTTTCTTGCCGAGTTGGTCCAAGCTTGTAGTAGGGAAACACTACCTTTATTGATTGGCGGAGATTTCAATATCATCCGAAGTCCGAAGGAAAAAAATAATGATAAGTTTGATGGAAAATGGCCGTTTCTTTTCAACGCAGTCATAGACAGCTTGAACCTAAGGGAAGTCATTTTGTCGGGTAGAAATTTTACTTGGGCCAATTCCCGTAGAGTTCCAACCTATGAAAAACTGGACAGGATTTTAGTAAGTACATAGTGGGAACAAAAGTTCCTCTTGCCACGGTAAAGGCTTTGGGTAGAGAGCTATCGGATCATACTCCGCTCTTGCTTAGTACGGCCGAAGAGCATCAGAGTAAAGGTCGTTCAATGTTCAATTTTGAACTCAGATGGCTTTTGCGGGAGGGTTTCTTTGACTTAGTGTCCAAGGTTTGGAAAAAAGAAAACAAGGGTATTTCGGCTTTACAAAGGTGGCAGAATAAAATCAGGAGATTGAGGCAATTCTTAAGGGGTTGGGCGAAGAACGAGAATGGTGCTTGGAAGAAGGAAAAACAAGAGTTGGTTCGATTAGCGGATAAGCTTGATAAAAAAGCGGAAACGCAATTGCTGAGTCAACATGAGGTGGAATTGTTGCGGGGGATAAAAGAAAGGCTAGTCCTTTTACTTCGGGAGGAGGAGATAAAATGGTTTCAAAGGGCTAAGACCTCAGAGTTACTGCAAGGAGATAATAACACAAAATATTTTCACTTAGTTGCAAACGGTAAAAAGAAGGAAAACCAGAATCTATCGGCTTGAGCAGGAAGAAGGGGTGATTGAAGGAGATGCGAATTTGGAGAAATATATTACAAAGTACTATAAATATCTCTTTGGGTCGAAGGGGAGTAACAAGTTGATCTTGGACGAAGCTTTCAAAGAAGATATCCCTCAGGTTTCGGAAACAGAGAATAAAATTCTTACGAATCACTTCTCTGAAAAAGAAGTAAGGGAAGCCATTTTTCAGATGAAGCGCAATACAGCTCCGGGTCCTGATGGATTCCCGGTCGAGTTTTATCAAGTGTTTTGGAGTCTAATTAAAGAGGACTTACTAGCTATGTTTAAAGATTTCCACATGAATAAGCTATCTCTTTTTAGCTTGAATTTTGGAATAATAGCTCTCCTCCCAAAACAAAGAGAAGTCAAAAAAATTCAGCAATATAGACCAATTTGTATGTTGAATGTCAGCTTTAAGATTTTCACAAAAGTTTTGGCTAATAGGATCTCGGGGGTCGCCAGTAAGGTGATTAGACCTTCCCAAACGGCGTTTATTCCAGGAAGAAATATTTTGGAGGGTGCAGTTGTTTTGCATGAAACGCTCCATGAGCTAAACAAGAAGAAATTGAGCGGGGTAATCCTCAAACTAGATTTTGAGAAAGCCTACGACAAGGTGAATTGGCAGTTTTTGCAGCAAGTCCTGAGACTAAAAGGCTTCTCAGTGAATTGGTGCGATTGGATCGAGTCGGTAGTGAGTGGAGGTAGTGTGGGAGTTAAAGTGAATGATAATATAGGACAGTTCTTTCATCGAGAAAAGGTTTGAGACAAGGGACCCTCTCTCTTGATTTTATATAACTTGGTAGGCGATATGTTGGCGATCCTTTTAGATAGGGCCAAAGATAATGGGCGATTCAGGGGCCTGGTCCCCCATTTAGTGGATGGCGGTTTGTCGATTCTTCAATATGCAGATGATACAATTCTTTTTATGGAGAATGACTTCGAGGAGGCAAAGAACCTGAAGTTGGTATTAAGTACCTTTGAGGAACTGTCGGGTCTCAAAATAAATTTCCATAAGAGTGAGGTTTTTTGTTTTGGGGAGGCTAAGGGCAGAAGCGCTGAATTTGTTGACCTTTTTGGTTGCAAGGAGGGATCGTTACCATTTAGGTACTTAGGTCTTCCTATGCATCACCGTAAAATTTCGAACAAGGACTGGAGGGAAGTCGAGGAAAGGTTTTAAAAGGCTTGGTAGTTGGAAAGGCAAGTTATTATCGGTGGGTGGTAGACTTGTGTTAATCAATTCGGTTTTGTCGAGCCTTCCAATGTTTATGATGTCTTTCTTCAAGATCCCTAAGGGGGTTCTTAAGAAACTGGATCATTACAGATCCAGATTTTTTTGGCAAAACGATGGAAATAAGAAGAAATATAGATTGGCCAGATGGGGTATTCTTAGTCAACCAAAAGATGCGGGGGGTTTGGGGGTTGTAAACTTGGAAAAACAGAATTGTTGCCTGTTAAGTAAGTGGTTGTTTAAGTTGTTGAATGAGGAGGGCTTATGGCAGTCCTTGATTAAGAGAAAGTATGTGAAAGGTAAGACTTTGTCTCAGGTGGTTAAACAACCAGGGGACTCACACTTTTGGAGTGGTCTTATGGAGGTCAAAGATCTTTTTTTAGCAAGAAGCAGTTTTAAGGTTAATAATGGGCAACAAACGAGGTTTTGGGAGGACATTTGGATTGCGAAGGAAACTCTAATGTCAAAATTTCCGGATTTGTATAGAATTGTTAGGAAAAAGAATGCGACAGTAGCTCAGGTTTTGAGTACTACACCGCTAAAGATTTCTTTTAGGAGAGCTTTAGTAGGTGAGAAAAGGACTTCATGGTTTAATTTGGTGAGTATGTTACTAAACGTTTCCCTGAATGAACAAAAAGATGCTTTGATTTGGAGTTTGAGTAGGAGTGGATCTTTTCTCGGTCCTCTCTACAGGATCTCATGGAAAGAGAAAGTCTTCAGAAAACAATTTATTTTGGAAAGCAAAGATACCTCTAAAGATCAAAGTTTTCCTTTGGTTCTTAAAAAGGGGTTATTCTAACGAAGGATAATCTTGCAAAAAGACGTTGGCAAGGAAGTCTTAGGTGTTGTTTTTGTTCTTCTAATGAGAGCATTCAACATCTTTTTTTCGATTGCCATGTGGCGCGGGCCTTTTGGAACGTGATAGTCATCAGTTTTGGAATTCAACCACTTGCGAGTATTGGGATGTTGTTTGATTCTTGGCTTAGAAATTTTTCTTTAAAGCTTAGAAATCAGATCCTGGTTGGGATAGCAGCTTTTTGTTGGGTCTTATGGTTGAATAGAAATGACGCCGTTTTCAAAGGAACCAATTCTAATTCCATTGTGCAGGTCATTTTCAGGGGGACTTACTGGATTCGGTGTTGGTCGCAACTATCTAAAGAGGAAGAGAGAAGCGCGCTCTTAGAAGGCTGCACAAGGCTAGAGAAAGTGGTGTTAGAGATTTTCAGCAAGTTTGGATGGAACTCTTGTGCTAGATTGCAAGCTTAAGTCCCTTTGGCTTGAGTTCTTTTGGTTAGAGTGTTTGTGTTGATGGTGTTGTATCTCTGTTGGTCTTGGATTGGTTTGTGTTTTGGTTGGGTCCTTTGGCTGTAGTCATTCGCGCAGAATGATCAAGGCTGGAATATTGATATTCTATAATCTAAAAAAAAAACTAAAACTTTGTATTTAAGAACATGTTCGGTTTATAAGAACGCCTTAAGTCAAATTGTACTAGCAGATGCCAGCAAAGTCTGTGCAGATCTGTGCACTCTTTCTTATTAATACTTCAAAGTAATTATAGTAGGTGCTATATACTGGAGTATAGCCTATGATTTCGAAAAGAAAATCTCCTAAGCGACATGAATGTAAGGTATAAAATGAACTGTAATGGATGTAAGGTATATATGCTCCTTTAGTAGCTTTGTTTTGCGCACTGTTCCACTTACCGATTTTTATAACAGAGAGTGGGATATAAACAGAAAAAATCAGGGAGCATCTTTGAGTTCTTTCTAGCAATTATTTTTTGTGAATTGCTCATTAGTGTGGAGCCACTTGATCAACTTTGTATTGCATCTTTACTTCTTATTTCCTTGTTTTATCAATTCAATGTAGGGGAAGAAAATGAATCTGAATGTCTGATAGCGGAAATATGGTGCATCAGTCCATTCAGATTATGGAATCAACCCTTCTAGCGACAGAAGGCATCCCCTGGCCTGCAGGTATGCCATAACCTTTAATTCATTAACTTCAGTTCTGTCATTTAAGCAGATGGCATCTTCAGTTCAATTATTTAAGCAGTAAATTTCTCCTCAGCAAAAGAAGGAAAAAATCTTTAGCAGAGAAGTTGGCATCTTCAGTTCAATTATTTAAGCAGTAAATTTCTCCTCAGCAAAAGAAGGAAAAAAATCTTTAGCAGACAAGTTACTGCCCACTGATGTGCTCTGTTCAACTTATCCTAGCATCTTCAGTTCTGTCATTTTTGCCCTTAACTGTTCAGAGGTTGTTAGAGCTTAGGATTACCTTGCAACAAAGGTAAAGGTGCATGCCGACTTCGTGTTTAGCTTAGGACAAATTTGTCGAACTTTGTTTTTCAAGTTATCCAGTTGGTCGGTTCAACATCAGGAAAGCTATTTTAATAGTTCTGAGCAGATAACATTGTTAGCACAGATAATCTGTCCTTGTTTCCTGCTTGAAGTAATTTGATAATATGGCACACAGTGCTTAGACCGACAATAATGTCCCAGGTTTTAGAAGTGAACAAATTTGTTATCTTGTTGGGCTCTCGTGGGTGGATTCCTCTTGACTTGCAGGTTACTTCAGATCGATTGATCTTGTGTTCTTGAAAATATAATACTAAACACGCTGTCTGGTTCACATCCTTATTATACAGTGGTATGCTTTAACTTGCTTAACTTTTGCCTTGGTCAGGAACTGACCCTTTTTCGTTTAGGGTTGGATTAACCTTATGAAGTGCCTCAAAACGATACTGTTTGTAGTTCGGCACATCGAAGGGGAGGTAAAGTGTACGATGGTACAGAACATCCATGCTTTGTCTTCTTTTTACTTCACTTCTTTTGCACGAGGTACTGGTAGTTGTTGCATTCACCAAACATCTGGAGTACTCAAAAACAAAAAAACTATCATCAACTCCTAACAATGTCACCTCTCTTTAACCCCTATTGAAATCGGGAATTTTGTAGCATTTTTCTTGAAATTATACCGTTTTCTGTAAATTCCTAGGTTCTAAGTTCTGAAGCAAGAAATTATGTACTGAGATCCTCGTACGTCCGTGAGTTAGTTGTTGTAGGCTGTAGGATGGATGAGTGAGTAGCTTGTTGGATTTGTTGTAGCAGCCGGTGTGCCGTCCGTACGGGTCGCGCTCATCCGCACTTGATTCCCAACCTCCACGTGTGGTTTGGTGTGGTGTGGCCGCAGAAGAAACAATCGCACAAACTATATTCCATTCCACAACACATACATTCGAATCCCCTTTCTATTTCTCTTTTGGGAAAACCCTAAAAAATTTAAAAAAATTTGGATTTATTCGATTTTTTTGAATTTGAAGTTTTTGCCAAATCCGGAAACTTCAATCGATTTTCGTTCTTTTCACTTTAGCAAATCCGTCTCCTATATGCAAAGACATCTTCTTGCCACGGTGCCACCACCATGTTCTCTCTGCCACACACCAGAGCGCATTCGTGTCCTTGCCTACTCATTGCTGCAACCTCATCAACGGGAGCACAGTAGTCGCTCCACCTTGCCAACCAACCGTACCATGACATAATGCTGTGATAGGCCATGTGCCATCCCTACCATCGTAGGACCTTGCCCCTGGCACCCCTCCTCGCCAGCCGTTCAACACGTGAAACGCCACAACTCTCCTCGACAACTTGCACACTCGTGCCAGTGAGATGCCATGCACCCCTCATCGCTAATGCAACTGCCAGCACCACCTTTACACCATGAAGCGCCTTGGGCGTCCACGCCGTCACCTTGTCCCTAGCGCCACCACCTTCATTGGCTTTAAAGCCAATCCAAGAGACTTCATCACTACCTTTTTTTTTTTGCCGTATTTCATCACCGTATGTTTTTCCCTACACTCGCCAAGTCTTGCCATTACCATCAAACTCTCTCTGGTGAGGCCAGAAACTAAATTCTCTGGTAGCCTCAACTCCGATCAAATTAACCATACCTATAGCACCATCTTAGCTCTGCGAAGCTATCCCTGGCCTCCCATCCCACATCACCGTCCCTAGCTCGCCATCGCCATGTGCCATCACTCGGCCATTCAAGGTCGCCGTTGCCAGCACCGCTCGAGCCACCTCGAGCTAAACCCTCACCATCGCCAGACTCTAATCACACCGTAGATGCTTGAGATGCCCTTAGTTTGGTCGAAACCGTGCCATAGCACCACCATGCCATGGTCCTGTTTTGGCCAAGCACCGCCGCCGCTAGCCATCTCTCGACTATCTCCACATGTGAGCATGCCCAAAATGGGTTGCTTATGTCCAAAACTAGCTCACCACACCACCGCTCGCCATTACAGTCACCCAATTTTGCGTCACCACTATTAACTCTGTTTGGCCGTGAGAGAGCTACACTCAGAGCGCAATAGACCGCATAGATGGGTCGTCAAAGCCAGCCCAATCCATCTTTCAACTAATCAACCAATCATGGCAAGGCACATTGTGCAAGCCCAATACTATTTATAGTCCAGTCTAATACTGTTTACGACCAAACCCATTACTGTATGACACGTTAGGTTTAGCCCAACATGTTATTATTCACCAAACCCAACCCATTAGAAATAGTGTCAACCCTATTACTATTCGCCTAAAACCCCATTAAACCTATTTATACTCATTTTGACTGTTTCAAACCCATCTAACCCATTTTCAATCCCATCCAATATAACTAAGCTTAGTTTAAACCCTATCTACCCCAGACTCACCTTCTTTTATATCTTTTCCTTATATTTTATTACATTTTGTTCTCAGCTTGCATTCTGCAAAGCAATTTCACACTAGTATCCATATTCGACTAATTAACCAATGGAGAATCTATTTGAACGACTAAAGTAGATGATATTGAATCTAAAACCTACGAAGAAGAAATCGAAGACCCTGAATAACAAAGTAAGTCACATATCTTTAATCATATTGATCCTATATTATTAAATGATCGTTACTTTCATTATTATTATATGAGCACTCTTATTTGCATACAATAATAATTTGGAACGACACGATGAATAATTACATCCTACCACCGAAAAGTCATATCATATTTTACGAATATCATATTCACCTTGACAACTTTGATGATTAATCAATATATAGATAGCCATTAGTAGATAGTATAATTAAAATGGTTTACTTGAACTATTAAGAATAATTCGGTTTCGTGCCAGTAAACTTGCGGTAACTATAATTATATCGGGAAACACTAGGGGTTGTTTGGCGAGAACTTACCTAATGCTATCTGTATTTTGAATAGAACGTGGGATTCACGATGTCTCGTACAGATTTCGTAAGAAATCCAAAATGCCCCCAGCCATTAGCCGCCTCTAGAGAGAGAAAAAACGGAGCATTGACTAACTGTCGTTAATTGTTCACCACGCGAAATAGGCAGGGGGAAACTCCGACGTAAGGATGAAAAGCGAAACGAGACGACGACAGGGAGGAACCGCGTCCACCGATAGAAGGCGTAACCCACACGCGGAGGGCCGCTGCCCACGTGGGAGCATCCGCCACGTGGACGGCCCACGCTCGCCGCCCCTGACCACCTTGACCAATCACCACTCGACAGTAGTCTGCCTTCCCCTTCTCCACTCGTCTCCTCCTCCTCCTCCTCCTCTCCCCTCCCGACACGCACAGTCCACACGCTCTCCTCCTGCTCCTCTCCGCCTCGCCCGCAAACCCTAGCCGCCGCCAGACGCTGGCGGGATGACGCGGCGGTGCTCGCACTGCAGCCACAACGGGCACAACTCTCGGACGTGCCCCAACCGCGGCGTCAAGATCTTCGGGGTGCGCCTCACCGATGGCTCCATCCGCAAGAGCGCCAGCATGGGGAACCTCTCCCTCCTCTCCGCCGGATCCACCAGTGGCGGCGCATCCCCAGCCGATGGGCCCAACGCCGCTGCCGACGGCTACGCCTCCGACGACTTCGTACAGGGATCCTCCTCCGCCAGCCGCGAGCGCAAGAAGGGTGAGCCGCTCGATCTTCCTCCTGCGCCCCCGCCTTCTTCTTCCCCTTTGGTAATCACCCGTCCTGCCCCGAGCTGACGCAGAACGCTGGATAGCAGATCCTCCCAGCTTCTCCGAGTTTCTGTTCGTATTTGCTTCCTTTTGGTGCTTCGGCCGGCGTGTAGGTGTGGGAGATAGATGGTGGTACTAGTTCCTTACAAGAGCAAGACTAGTCCAGTTGCGAGAAACATTTATTGGTAGTTTGTACTAATGGGTGGATTTGGTACCTGAGTTGCTGCATACGCACTCGATTTCAAATCATTAATTGGTACTAGGACGATGTATGTGTGGAGGCCTCCTGCTGTTTGACTGGATCATAAGGGTGTTCTGAGAAGCTCAGCTCTAGATTTGTGTAGAATAAGGGGTATGTATCGTTCCAAGCAGTGGCGATAGCCGATTCTCGAGAAATTTGGCTTTGATCGGCGCCTTGAAAGCACGTATAGGGCCAAAGGATGCATGGGGCCACAGAGTGCTGAGCTAACGCCTAACGCATAGTCTTATGTCAGGCATAAATGCGCTATTGCACTGTGAGGATTATAGTGCGCTAAATTCGGATTGCCTGCACTTGATAAAGAAACTAGTTGATTTAGGGGTTCTCAGGAGAAGGAATGATCAATTAATGAATATGGATGGTACACAAAGCTTGACTTTCCTGATTGTTTATTACTGCTGCTGGTATCCGCTGTTATGTCGCAAGTAGGTGATAACCATTGCTTTGTCTTGTCATATGTTTAAACTTGGTGATTGGAGGATCAGGTTTTTATTGTTCAATTCAAGCGACAGTTGAAAATTCTTCAACACATATTACCTAGTGTGCTGGCAATTTATGGTATTGTAACCACAATACTAGGAGGTAATGACGTAATGTAGACTGGGTTGTCATTTGCTCTTTCATTGTTATCCGTCTAAACTGGAAGCTTTGAATACAATTTTGGATTCATGTACCAACTAACTTGAAAGCGGGGGAAAAGGCAGAAGCTATATGTTTGTCCTTTCTTGAGTTTTTAACTTCTGCTTTTTTATTCAAAACCACTAAATTGAACAAAACAAGAGTGTCCGAAATCATATTGATATAGTTGATGGTTCTACAAGCTATCTCCAGAACTTCTTACTGTGATTTTTTTCTATTGACATTTCTTCTGTTGGACGATTGTGTAGAGATTAATAGTGTCATCTTGTTGACCTGCTACATAACTTGTCCAGGGGGAGAAAAAACTTAAAATTTGTCGCTTTCCTATTGCTTATCTGGTGTAGACCCTCTTTAGTTTCCCTCATCTTGGAATCTCAAAGAAAATCTTCAGTTCGTAAGAGTGCGTTCGTCCCTCTGTGCTTGTTCTTTTGATGGGCAGTTTTTCTTGGGAGGTAATTTTCATTTGGTGCTGGGACAATCCTTGTATTGTTTCGTTTAATAGAACAGTAGTGTGCTAACCTTTTCCTGTACTTCTATTAATATGGTGGCAGTTTATCAGTTTTGTTCATCAGCTGCTTGTAGCTTCAGACATTATTCCCTACCAGCATGGCTGTGTGCCACTGTCACGTTGTATGTGCCATGTTGCTGATTAAGATGGCTTTTTTGACAGGGGTTCCTTGGACTGAAGAAGAACACCGGAGGTTTTTGCTTGGATTGCAAAAGCTTGGAAAAGGTGATTGGCGAGGAATTTCTCGTAATTTCGTGGTTTCAAGAACACCTACTCAAGTAGCAAGTCATGCTCAAAAATATTTTATACGTCAAGCCAATGTGAGCAGAAGGAAGAGAAGGTCTAGCCTTTTTGACATGGTGCCTGATGAGGTAGCTTGCTTGATCTTATCATTGGTTGTTACACCAATATGGCATAAGTTGGCCTGGTTCTATTTCTATATTGCGATAAGCAGATTGCTCATTTCTGTGGTAGTAGATACATATTGCTTCCTTATGCTAGAATTTTTTTTGAACAAATGATGTAGTTTATATGTTGCATGAACAGTTGTGGACACTATTTCATCTTGAATCTCATTATGAAGATTTTACTTTGCACTTTGTATATAATTCAGAATTGAACTGTATTTTGTTTGTTTTACAGTCCATGGACCTTCCACCCCTTCCTGGGAGTCAAGAACCAGAGGCTCAAGTATTAAATCAACCACCACTACCTCCACCCAGGGAGGAGGAGGTAGAATCTATGGAGTCAGATACTTCTGCCGTTGCAGAGAGTTCTTCAACTTCTGCTATCATGCCTGAGAATTTGCGGTCGAGCTATCCAGTGATTGTTCCAGCCTATTTCTCACCATTCTTGCAATTCTCAGTTCCTTTCTGGCAAAATCAGAAAGATGGAGATGATCTTGGACAAGAAACACATGAGATTGTCAAGCCTGTTCCGGTTCATTCAAAGAGTCCCATCAATGTTGATGATCTTGTGGGCATGTCGAAGCTAAGCATAGGAGATTCCACTCAAGAGACAGTATCTACTTCTCTTTCATTAAATCTGGTAGGAGGCCAAAATAGACAATCAGCTTTCCATGCAAATCCCCCAACAAGGGCTCAGGCGTGATCCCTTTCAGCACACAAACTGCATTTAGATGAATTCCTGGCAAAATAAGCTTTGCCTCCTTGTTTTCTTTTTCTTTTTTTATTTTAAGATTAACTGTGCTCTGTAGTCTGTACCATGTGCTGTAAGTTGTGCTATGTATGAATGTATCTGTTGTTTGTCAGGCACACATGATATGACACTACGTTAACAAAATCATTAATGCTAGTGCTGATCTTTGTGGTTGTATTGTTGTAAACTCTTTTATAAGAAAGGATATTAGTCAGTTATTTTGAAGGGAGCTCGGTTCATTCTGCTGTCTGATGTTCATTGCTGAATAGGATGCTGATGAATCTGTGTCTTGAATTCTGTAAGGATGTTGGATCTGTCCATTCAATTAGGGTGTGTTTGGTTCGTGAATGGAGGTTGCATCGTATATCCTGGCTGAGTGGATGCAGGCTGAGTGGAATCGTATTTCAGAAAAAGAAGATGTTTGGTGAGGCTGCATGAGCGGATACAAAAAAACTGAGATGCTGTTTGGTTGCCTGTATGAGCGGATGCAGTCTACCAAACCTGAGAGGCTGACACGTGGGACCGCATAAGATACACTGTATCCACTCATCCAGGATGGCTAGTGAAGCTCATTTTGAGCGTATCCACCCATCCAGGATGAGGGTGTATTTTTGCATCCGCTCATACAGACTGTATCTGCTCATACAGGTAACCAAACAGGCTCTTTCTCAGATTATACGGATCCACCCATCCAGGACGAAGGAGATACAGGCAACCAAACACACCCTTATATTCTGCCATACTGCTGGAGACAGTTATTCCAGCATATCCTGGAACTTCCAGCAACCTGTTCCAGTATATGCTAATTGTTATCAAACTGTTGTAGAATCCTCAAGAAAGAACACCCAGGGTTTATGGTTGCAACTTGCAAGAAGTCCCGCTATATTTCAGCCTTTATTGCATGTGTGCTTCATGGTTATTCTTATTTGGTTGCGCCTGAGGCTACTTTGGTTATGCATTTGTGCCCAGCACAAGCTGATTTATTCTCCTGCAACGTGCTATATCCTGAGGATTCTATCCGATTGTACATTTCAATCCTGATTCTGAAGATGCTCTCACTTTTATTATGCACCAAGTGTTACATATGTGGTTGGTGACAGTAGTGGCTAGTGGCCAGTCTCAGATCTCAGCTCCTCTGAGCCATTTGGTATGAATGCATTATTTGGTCTTTAGCAAAAGTCCACAGCTTTGTCCGTGGTGCTGGCCAAAGAAGTTCAGGATGTGCCAAGAATCCAGATTGTTCACCAACAAGATCTAATCCGTCAGTTACAGGTACTGTACCTCTCACGAAACATGTTCACACGCTTGGGACAGTAATTTTGCATATTATCCAGTGCCTGTGAAATACGATTTACTTCTCTTTTCAAATGAAATGAAGTGACTTTATCAGTAATATGTTTTGTCTTCGTGTTGATCAGTAATATCAGAATCAGCTGCTTGTGCATATTGCTTGTTGCTTGAAATGTTGAACGTGCTATTCTGCAGAATATAACTGAGAAATTGTTTTGCTTTTCAGCTGGAACCTGGAAGAAATGGCACGCCCGTTGCAACATTCAAGGTTATATTTCTTAGTGCTTACCCTTTGAAATGGCCAGTTATAAGAACTGACAACAGCAACAGACTTTTTAAGAACTGACAGCAACAGACTAGTCAAGCACTACAATTAGATACAATTACACACTTTTATCTGCTAATTAAAATCCTATACTATGTTTTCTTTTGCAGGTTTGATCAAATACATTCCAATTCAGAGAGCACTACGAGCTCGGCAAGGCTATATCGAGGCTATGGCAAGGCTATTGTCCCTGCTTGTTTCTTCTCCTCTTCCTCCCCTACAATCTTCTTCCAGAACCAATGCCTCCTCCAGACCTGCTCCATCTGCTCCATGGGCAGCTTCTTTGTCTCTGGCAGGAACAAATAAACAAGCAGCGTCATCAAGCAAATCCACCCGGCAAAGAAGAAGAACGTCCCGGACTTGATGCAACACAGGACTGCAAGGAATGTCTGGCCAATCACAAATGTCATCAAGAAGATCACAGCAACCACAATACTCTGCCCTGCTGATCTGATCTCCAGTGGACAAATCTCAGTAGGGACCAAGAATGTAAGAGGTCCCCATGACCATGCAAAACCTGCAACAAACACGCACATGGTGATCAATACTAGATATGCATACTCTTTGTCCATGTCTCCATGGTCCTTGAACTTTGCAGCTAGGATTGCACCAACAGCGAGCTGAGACAAGATCATCTGGGTACCGCCTGCGAGGAAGAGCTTTCTGCGTCCAAACCTGTCGACTACCATCATTGCTACGATGTTGGCAAATGTTGCGCAGAGACGTGTGACCACTGAGGACAGGAGAGATGCGCTCTCGTTGAGACCGATTGTCTTGAACATAACTGGTGCATAGAAGTTCATCACATTAATCCCAGTGACCTGATTGAAGAAAGGGATCAGGAGTGCTATGACAAGCTGTGGCCTGTACTTCCTCTTGAATATGTTTCTGAATGGATACCGAGTTGTCCTCGAGAGGTTGCTAGCAGAGACCAAGTCATCAAGCTCTTTCTGGACTGAGGTGGTTCCACGAAGCTTTTGCAGCAGGACTCTTGCCTTGTCTGTGTCGCCATCACGATGGATTATGAAGCTTGGTGTCTCAGGGAGGAAGATTGCACCGATGGTTAGGAATGCAGCAGGGACTGCAGCCATGGATAGGGATATCCTCCAGCCCCATCCTGCTGTGATTTTCACGACACAATAGTTAAGGATGTTTGCAGCTAGAATACCAAGGCTGATGCAAAGCTCAAAGCCATTGTTGATTGCACCACGGTACTGTGGTGGCGCCATTTCTGACAGGTACAATGGGATTGACTGAAAAAATATATTTCATAGTAAGGTATTAGCACAGGTCCCACTGTCTGTGGGAAAGATGACACTTAATTCAGAAACAATCAAACGACACATGCATATACTGTTAGTGATATATTCTAGGGGCAATCATGGAGATGATTGTATCACTTCTATGTTTATGATATTTTAAATAATATGTTATTTTGTTTCTTGAATAAATGTTTTTCGTATTGATCAACAAGTATATAACTTATTTGTGGAACTTTTTATTCATGTTTTGATGTTGTTCTAAATTATCTCTGATCTTATATAATTATGTGAGATAATTATGATTTATAGATCAGCACATATATTGATTGATGATCATATTTCACAGATCATGGATATATAATATCAAATTAATAATATGGACATATGTTAGAAAACATGATGTTGAATTGACACACTATGAGACATTACGAAAATTGTTATATTCATAAGTGTTATCAATTGAAGGGAGGGCTTGGCGCATTGGTGGAGTCTCTCCATTGTGCGCTGGAGGTCGCGGGTTCGAATCAGCCTCTCTGTAAAGTAGGAGAAAGGCTGCCTAGAAAATCCCCTTCCTTAGACCCCACACAGTGTGGGAGCTTGGGCACTGGGTATGCCCTTAAGTGTTATCAATTGGTTTCATACATAGTGTATGTAGGATCCTTAAATCTAAGATCGTTACTGTTTTTTACATGTGTAATAGTTTGCTTAGAGGTTACTAAACACTACTCCGTGACTAAGTGGTTATAAAGATAACTTTCGGGTTTACTATGAAACATACGAAGAAATATGAGTGATCAAAATGGAATTTACTCCTATATAATAAGAGAGATATCTCTGGACCCCTCGATATGGTTGGATTAATAAAGTGCATGACCATGCCGAATATGGTTGAGTTAATCACAATTGAGTAATCCACTATAAGTTCGAGTGAAAGATTAAGATATTATAGGATGGCATGCTTCTCGCCTTGAGTTCGATTTGGTATCATGATGTAAAGGGATCGGTATATAAGCACTATATAGGTTCGTCCGATATGATCTTCATGTATGTTTAAGAGTCGTTATGTCTTACTAGGGACCTCTATCGACTTATGGACCAGAAAGGAATTTTTTCGATCCATGGCCAAATATATATGAATTTATAGAGTTACACACTTAATGGGCTGAAACGATAAGGATTCGGATGATAGTTTCTGAGTAAGATTTGATCTCTACTCGTATCGGATAAGGATCCGATTAGATGCTATATAAAAAGAGGTGTGGGGCTAAGAGAGGTATCCAAAACACACCTATCAAAACTCTAATCGTCACCTCTCATAACTCCTATCGTGATCGTGCACGCTGATGCTAGCACGTCGATGCACGATGTTCCATCCTTAGACGTGTGGACTTCGGTAGAGACGCTGTTGCGGTTGCGGCGTTGATCAGGATAATCGTGAGGAGGAGACGGTTGGCCGGAGGACGATCGACTATTACCACTACACCGACGCGCTCTTCATTGAAACGGCTGCTTCAACTCTATTTTCGCTGCACTGTGCGTCTAGTGGTAGCAATCCATGATCTTTTACTCATATGGCTTCCTGGTTTACGCGGTAGAAAATTTTAATCCGTGTTAATGTAGTCTATCTGTATCCCAACATCTACTGTAGTACAAATATAGGAATATACATCTAAAGTACACATACAAAATGAAATGAAGTTTAGGTCACCGGAGCATCTTTATATCTGAAAAGCATGATTGCAGGAAAAATTCTACTGGTATTGAGAGAACATTATGTGTCACTCGGCTTTATGGTCTCCCTTTGTTTTGCACAATGTGGAATTGTGAATAGTCACTGTTTTGCTCATAGGCTATCCTAATTCCTCGCCAATAAGTAAAGCTAGCAAGTTTAGATCGCGATATAACTTGTTGCTTTCCCGCTGCAATGTATATCCACTCGATTAATAAGCAGTGTCGCTCTCCAAAAAAGAAAGGTTCCACCCACTTCAGAAAATTCTTAGCTTTGTAATGGACCATTCGTTCGTTCTGGCCACAAAGATCACACATGACTTATCAGGTATTCAGTCAACGCAATGATCCATCCACAAATAATGCACTCAGATTCTTTGGAAGACAAACATGCAATTTGTCATGGCTCAACTTTAGCTGTCTATTGTTGTCAACGTGGGAGTTGGGGCAAATTACCTCGACAGATACCCTAGGTCTTACCACTCAGCCCAAGTCGATGAAAGACTTGACTTTTCTACACATGGTTTGTATCTCAACTCTCAAGTGTGGTAACTGGTACTAGTTTCACAGCCACACAGGATTTTTGAATTGATGTCAGATTAATATAAAATGCAAATTAATGTATGTTTCTCTAGTCTCTAGATATTGTCGATGGAGCACCACAGTTTGTTCATGCCACAAGTGTGCTACGCGTCTGACAAAAAGTTACTGTACTATTGATTTCTTGAACTAAATACCATGCTGCATACTGAATTACTAATTCAAAGATTATTGACTTGAATTGTGGAGCTGGTCAATGTAGCACCCCGGCCTCTTCATTTCAAAAGTATTCTACGCATATCTGACAAAATAATCACTGCACTACTGCTCTCCGATTGCTCATAAACACACATACACATATGTACCATACTGCATACTAATTCAAAGACTATGACTTGAATTATATTGTGCAGCGGGTGTTACCTGATTAGTGAACCCCAGACCTATTCCCAGTAGCATGCGGTTGAGGAGAAGCATGGGCATGTTGACGGCTGCGCCACCGAACACTGAGCCTGCGATGAAGACGGTGCCGCCAATCAGCATGGACGCACGACGGCCAAACCTCCTTGTGACAGACGACGCAAACAGCGTTGCGACCAGGCCAGCAATGTAGAGGGACGACGTGAACACGGTGAGGAGCTCACTGTTGAAGGTGCAATAGTTGCTGACTTTTCTGTCCTGCTTCTGTCGGTACACCTCCGGGAAGAACCTCTTCAGAAATGAGTCCATTGAGGTAACACCACCTAGCTCACACACACACACGCACGAGGAGTACATGAATTTTCAGGAATGTTGGGATGCATGCGTAGAACTAAGGTCATTGTTTAAAGCTCACCAATTCCATGACTCGAAAAAATCAACGAGGTACTTTTTCCCCCTTCCTACGTTGTTTACTTGCAAGAAAGAGATTTTATTTGATATTTACAGCTTCTCCAGTCCATCGAGTCAGACAGACATTTCCAACTAAAACAGTTGCATTGTTGTTGGAAACATGGTAAAGAAGCTATAAAGATCAATTCATCTCTAGCGAATAGGTCCTTAGAAACAAGAGGATATCTATCGTGGCATTGTCCTTAACTTGGTATATTCAAGATATGAAACTTGATTACAGAAATACAATGACCAGGTTATCTTTACGGAGACATGTACATGGAAACATGGATATCAAGTATAACAATGTTGTCACTATTTTTAGTTCTAAAACATAATATTGGCAGGGGAGGGGTAGGGGCGTCAAGCGTGTGCATGGCACTCTGGTAGGCAACGCCGGCACTACAGCAGGCTACCGCACATCGATAACTCGACATTTAGTAATCTGATGAGCAAATCTCATTAGCCCTCTCTAAATTAAATTTTGATCCTGGTTCACCAACTTCTCTTCCAAGAGTCCTTAATGCACTACGAGTAGGTGGCTGGCATGCAAGTGTAACGGCTGCAAGTCGGCGAGCAAGCTCAAGAAAAGCTTGAACTGAGATTAATTCCTTTCAATTGCACTAATGCCCACCGAAATACAGAATTGAACGCCGAACCATCAATTTCGGCCCATGGACCAATCAGGCCCAGCCTCCCGTAGGTACCTAGCTTCCATGGCAATCAATCAACCTGCCTCCCGTTTCACTTAGGGCACTCCCAATGCAGAAACTATGAAGTAGTTTCTATACTTGCTAATTAATGTAGACACTACCTATAGAAACTATACTCACAATGGATAGTTACTACAAATAAAATTTTCATCCAATCATCTATCTTCTCTCTCCTATCATCTATCTATCACAGCTCTTTCTATCTTGATTCTCGTGTAGACATGGTGTCTATATAAGAAACCATTTCCTTATCTCTACTCCTTAACTCCAATGACACATCAGTATTTTGCTTACTTGACACCTTATTTAATGCCATAGAAACCATCCATAGTTTCTGCATTGGGAGTGCTCTTAGACTTTTGACTCTTTTGACTGTAGCTCATATCTTTCATTGCGATTTTTAAGACTATAGTATACTGTGGAGACGTTCGTACTACTGAGCTTACATGTAGTTTTAGACTCAAAAATTATTTAAAAATTCGTTTTAAAAAATTGCTTAGACCTTCGCGGAAAACAAAAGACAAAATCCAAAAGCGGGAAAGAACGTGGATCAAATCGCAGAGAGAGATACAAGTACAGTGAAGCAACCGAGGCGAGCGAGACGAACCGGAGATGCCGAGGTCGTAGCCGAAGAGGATGCCGCCGCTGCCGGCGACGATGCAGGACAGCACCACGAACGGCGTCACGCGGCCGCTGTAACCGCCGGCGGCTGGCCCCTCCACGAACGCCCCTATCGCCATCAGTTTCTCTCTCCTGGACTCCTAGTCCTACGGAGTGTACAGTGTAGTGTAGTACAGCTGCACTGGATATCGACGGAGAGGAGAGAGGGGGTGGGTATTTATTGGCGAGCGCCGGATGGCTGGATGCTGACGTGTGCGCACTTGCGTGCGACGAGTCCACTCCGGCGGAAACGGCCGCACGACGCCGGCGAGTTTGACACTTTTGACTACATGAACATTGATCCCGGTGAAGGGTCCCACTTGTCGGTGACCCTATGGTTTCATGGGCTGTTGTCTTTTGTTAGGCCCAACTCAACATGAATGGCCCAGGTGAGACCAATACAATCGGGCCTAGTTTGGCCCACAGTTCTCTACATCAAGCCCGTTAGCTGGGCCACGGAGGAGTAGTTATCTTACACTTGACATGGACTTGCCGGCGAGCGGCGGCTGGTGGCGCAAGCGGAGCGCCCGGCCGCACGTGCCCCTCCTCCCTACTCCGCCTGCTGCTCCCTACTCCGCTCCATCCTCCCCTTCTCCGCCGGAGCCTCCGGCGGCGGCGCACTGCAGTGCGGAGGATCGCCGGAGCTGGACGGAGAGAGGTTCCTGTGGTACGCGCCGCACAGAGGGTTCAGCAACCAGGTGGGCGAGCTCCGGAACGCCGCGGTGGCCGCCGCGCTGCTCAACCGCACCCTCGTCGTACCCCCCCGTGCTCGACCACCACGCAGTCGTTCTCGGGAGCTGCCCCAAGTTCAGGGTCTCCGACCCCGCCGACCTCCGCGCCGCCGTCTGGGACCACGCAATGCAGCTCCTCCGGGAGCAGAGGTAAAGATTACGCACCTTCTGCGTTAAATTTGGCCGCGTGGTTTGGTGCAGCAGATATTGGTCGGATTTGGATGTGCTCTACGCACCTTTTGCTTGCTGGTTGCGTCTGATGAAATTATACTAATTCTACTCGCGTGGAATACCGCGACGATCTTTAATCATGGTGCTTGCGCTATATTAAAGCTTCATTACAAGGTTAGCAATTGCATACAACAAAACCTACATGGAAGCACAGCATCTTCTTTAGGAATGCTGGGCTCTTTTCTTTAGGAATGCTCGGCTCTTTTTCAAGATTGCAGATCGCACTGCATTTTCGTAATTGTCTTAATTGACGGAGATATGGTGGGATTGTTGCCAAAAGGAACTAAAAGTTAGAGAAGTATTGGTAGTTGTTACACTCGTACTCACTCTACTTGTTAGCACTGTAATATAATTTTTTTGGTTTTCAGGGTATACATCATATGTTCCCGTGTTCATTGTGGAATGTGGTCATGATAATCAAAACATTGATTGCTACTGTTCACCTGTTTAACTTTCAGGTATGCTTCAATGAGTCAGGGGCGGACCTAGGACTAAAATTGAGTGGGGCGTCTTTGCTAGTAAAAGTTGAAAAGGCCCGTCATGAATAGTGAAAAATAATTTAAAAGTCTGAGGAAGTCGAAGTCGAGTTTCAGGGCATCATATGTTCCCATGTAGATTATATCCAGGAGGTATACGTAATTAACAAAATTGAGTGGGGGCCAAGCCCCCACTGCTCACACTGTGCGTCCGCCCCTGCAATGAGTGGCATAATCGATCTATCTCCAGTGAAGGCTGTGGTTAGGATGACAGATTTCAAGGTGTCTGTCTTGTTGTGGTGCGGTGTAGGCATGCGGAAGACTTGCTTTTCTAGGTCGTACTGCGCTGTTTCTGGTGGCAGATCATTGTCAAGTGACTACGATAGATGCCGATCTTTGCTGTCTGGGTTAGGAGGCAGTGAAAGTAGCGGTTGTGTGTATCCTGAACAGGACGATTGGAGAATAACAATACGTGGTCGTCCGATCTTCTCAACATAGAATTGAATACTCACGTGCCATCTCTTGAATCGTAGCAATTCTCCGTTGCCAATGCAAAAACGAATGCTCTTTAATTCGCAAGATCACATGCATCAGACTTCACGACCACCAAGCGAAAGTCTTATCGCGCTTCTAATTTCTAACAGAAAGGTTGAACGATCTTAATTTGCAAGAACTCGCAAATTTAATTACTCGTAAATTTTTCTATTGAATTGAATTGGGTCAAAAGAGGCAAAAATCATGCACAACTCATGAACTCTCCATTATCTGGTCATATCCTGTTCATCTGTTTTTCCCCGTTCTAATTCTTGTCCGCCATCACGTATTTATACGGCGGCAGTACACACATGCGCACGACTTTAGGCAGTACGCACACGCGCACGACTTTGGGCCTAAGGCCTTGGGCGGCTGATTGCTCAGTTCAAGCCCTTATTCAACTCAGTAATTAATTCACAAATTATATGATTTGAAACTACGTGTCTGAGCGCACAACATGTAGTTCAAGTCCGATGGTTTTGACATCACGTGTTGGATCCGTTCATGTGGCTTGGACTTCGCTTCTGACTTGGATCTTTTCTTTCCAACGCATGCATGTTTACACAATTTCCTTTCTTGTTAGCTCCAAAGTCTTCATATCGTTCAAACATGAGAATACATAAAGAATTTGCATAAGGTAGTATAATATTCTCATCAATAATATTAACTTGCGCATTAAGGAGTAAATTCACTTCTTTATTTAAAAGCTTGGCTCTCGCTTTAGTCATTGGATCTTTTGGTGCTTCATGAATATTTGGAGAAGTTGACGACGTAGTAGTAATAGTGGGGATGTCCTCACATCAAACAGTCCGGACATACCGAGAGAATAATGATGGGGCACTGGATTCGTTTCAACCAGATGAGGAGTTAAAAAGGAGGAAGAAGATCTCAATGTTAGGAGGCGCAAAGATATATACAAGGCTTTAGAGCAACTCCAAGAGGAGAGCTAAATCGTTTTCTAAAGGTAAATTTGGCTATTGTTGGAGAAAAAACGTCTCCAATAGACTCTGTAAATGACTCTCCAAATTTAGTAGCTCTCCATCCCTCCTCCTTCGCTCTCTATTTTTGGATAGCTTTGTCTCGCTCGCCATCCAGCCTCTTGGCGCGGTCGGCGTTCCTTCCGCTGTGCTGCGCCCATTCCAGCAGCGTCACGCGACCCACCGCGCGCCTCTGGTTCTTCTTCTGCGCGCCTCTGCGCCGCCGCGCCGGCTCGCGAGGCTCCTTCCGCCGCCGGCTCGTAGGGCATCTTCCATTGCCCGCACGCATCTTCCGCCGGCGCCGCTCCCCTGCAGCGCCGCCATGTCCTGCTGCCGCATCCTCATGTTCCAAGCACCGCAGATCCTCACCGCGAGGACCTTGTGGATTTGGATTGGATGGAGAACGGAGGGTCGGTGGCGAGCACCGCAGATCCCTTTCCCGAGCGTCGGCCCACCGCCGCAGTTCCCTACCCGAGATGCAAACGAGGCGTCGTCGAGGCTGCACCAGCGTGGCTGGGCGAGTCTGGCGGCCGGAACCAACGGCGGCGACGACGGCGAAAGCTGGCGGCGAGGGACGGCGAGGTCTCGAAAAGACGAAGGTCCTAATGACGTGGCGAGTTTGAATATGGAGTCTCGGTTTAGATAGCCTGTTGGAGTAGTCTAGTTTTTTTTGGTGAGATTCATTTTAGAGAATAGCTAAATCATTAAATTTAGATACTTCTTTTGGCTAATCTCTTGGAGTTGCTCTTAGGGCCTGGTTCTAAAGCTGAGGATGCTACCTTTGGCATTTGGGACACTTTTCTCAGGACCATACAAGGGATCAGAGTCTTACATTGATATCCATGAATCACCAACGGATCGTAGAATACAGACTATAAAATTGAGTTCCTTTTGGCCCAGAGATCATGGCTGCAGGGAAGGAGTTTGCTAAGAACAAGATCAAGGAGCCATTTCTTTGTGCACAGCTAAGATTGTTAGGTGGCCAATTTAAGAATCACTGGAAAGCTACATTTTTTGCCCTTAAGGAGAAGCTGAAAGCTCTTGAGTTGGAAATGAAGATAAACAAGGCTAGTGGTCCTATTCGCATGTTCATCATGACTGATTTTCCACCAGCACACTGGACGAAAACCTATCTTGCAGATATTGCAAAAGATGGGAGATATGAACTGTATACACTGAAGGAAAATGATGAATTAGTTCTGCAGACTGCGGAAAAGCTTATGGCTGCTGAACATGGCATAAGGTCTGGATTCCTTCCAAAATTCATAGAAAGCACGAAGGACTGTGATCCAGTTAAACTACCAGAAATTTTTGTTATATGTCGAAGAATCTGTTTGCAGCTGCGCATCGCTAGGATTTGTGGGGACTGCTGGATCAACCTTAGCGGGAAGCATAGAAAAAATGAGGAAGAACAATGTCTGCAAATTATAGGAGAAGTACATCCTTTGAGCAAGCTGCCAGAAAACCTAACCGATGATACTTAACCAGTAGATAGCAGTGGTAGCCGTTACAACTAAAGAGAGCTGAATCATTGCAGGCTTGAGTCTGAGAAACCAGTTTCATGCTCAGGTTCAATTGACCCTAGAGTGTTGAGCATCTCATGGGAGAAAGATGGGGTTCATGTTTGTGGGCTGTTCCTAAATCATTTTGTGTTTTTTTCTCGAACCCCAGGAGAACTGCGCATCATTAAATCAAGAAGAAGAGGGTGATACAAAAAGTCTAGACGACTCGACAATCTCCTAAAGGAAAACAACAAACAAAAGACATCAATGCCAAATTCTACGGAGCCTTTGGCTCCCGCCATACATCACACACTGGTCTCCTCTCTAATGTTCCGCATGATAACATTATAGTTAGGTGAAGCGCCCTCAAAAACACAACTATTTCTATGCTTCCAAATCCACCACGCCACCAACACGGCCAAAATCATTTTGTGTTTCATCTTTTCCTTTCCCAATTTTGTAGTATGCATTTCTTTTCTCGTTTGTAGCGTATCCTCGTACTCTCTGTCATGAGGGCTGACAGTGATAGCTTCTAGAACTGACAGTGACAGCTTCTAGAGAATTACTGGTATCAGACAGATTTTGTGGGTCTCCTTCATCAAAGCATGAGGGGAGCACTGACAGTTACAGCTTCTAGAGAATTGCTGGTATCAGACAGATGTTTGGGTCTCCTTCATCAAGCATTGGGGGTTGGTGGCTGAGTGATAGCTTCTAGAAAATTGCTGGTATCAGACAGATTTTTTGTGTCTCCTCCATCAAAGCGCTCTCTGCTTGTTTCCAATCCATGTCCTTGACTTGTTGGGAGAATTTATAAACATATATCCAGATACTTTACCGAGTGAAAGTGTTAAAGCAAGATGCTATGTGGTATTTGTGGATCATGTTTTCGAAGCTGATTGGCCAACCATATTGCTCTTGACTTGTTGGCTGTTGATAACTTGAGATTCTTTCAGGTTTCTGCGGCGGCTCTTTTTTCCTTCACTTACCTTGATTCCAAATATTATCAGCAATGAACGAAAGCACCATGTGTTACCTCATAACACAGTAATTTCGTCCCCGAGTCACGGCTTGATTCTCCATTTGCATTGTCGAAGAACCATCAAATCTGAAGAATTCACAGAAGTCTTTCTAACTCGCTGTCTTGTGATCTTGTCAAAAGGAGTGGCAATGCCAGAATCTTGAATTAAAACTATCTATCTAGCCCATAAACATAAAATGACAGGCCTACTTGAGGTTAGCACCACATCATGTACTCAGGACCAGTGTACCAAATTCCGACGGTAACCGGCCAGTTACCACCAGGAACAGCTTATACCGGCGGTATTTATATTGTTTAACACTAATGAAATGTATTAGAAAGATGTATGCATCTCTCGTGCTTGATTTCATATTTTTTTTGCTATGAATGTTTTAGGAATTTCTAATTTTAAATTTGAAAAACCGGGTTTTAACGGTTTTTCTCCGATTTTTGGGCGGTAACTGGTCGGTTTTTTTCAATTACTGATTTTAAATTTAAATTTCGCCACTTGAAATTTGACAGTTTTTTGTTTTTCGGGTTACCGACTGGCCGGTAATCAGTACCAGTCCTTGGCCGGGATTTAGGTCGGTAGGGGGTTTTTGAACCTTGCCCAGGACTCATTTAGCCAGACGAATCTGATTACACGTTATTGAACTACCATCTCACTCAACTTATTTGGCGAAAATGAAGTAATTTCAAAGCATGGAGATGAAGGCGAAAAGACATCATTGCCACATCGACGTTATGAGTTCAAGGATCTTGATATGGCAAATACAGAACCAGACGACACAGTTACACTTCAGAGTTTCTCGCTCTCTTCAGCTGTCAGGAACCAGCACAATGGACCCAGAAGTTCTCCGTGCCTCGAGATCCGTGTGCGTGCGAGCCGCCTCTGACAGCGGGTACACATGGTTTACACGGACGCGCAGCAACCCGGCTGCGACGTTAGCGAAGACTTCACCGGCGACCTGCAGCAGCTCGCCGCGGGTGGTGGTGGTGTAATGCATCAGGCCGGGCCTGGCCAGGAACAGCGATTTTGGCGCGAGATCACTCAGTGGAACCGGGTCAGGTCTGCCTGAAGATTGGCGATAGGAGAGCATGCATCCGCGCGGCATCAAACAAGCCAACGATCCCTGCGCAACAGAGTTTCAGAAGAGAAATAATTCAATTTCAGCATGAGCAACAGTAATACCTCTAAATTGTAAAAGAGAAGTAATGTGGATAATGAAAACAATCCAAAAGAGAATAAAAGGGATAAAGAAGAGTTTTGCCGTCAGATCCATCGGTTTTAGAATGCTGAATAAAAGTAACGCTCACAGAGGTTCCCAGACCGTCCGGGGACAGTCGACACCGTCTCGCGTTATGAGTTTTCGTCATCCAGCAAGAAATTCCATTCTTACCTTTTTACCGACTTATTTACCGCAGTAGAAAGACCCCTAAAGATCAGTATAGAGCCCCTTGGACCAAAATGCCCATGGGGTAGACAGCCACATGAGAAAAGAATGAGGATAAGGGGGGCAGCCTGGTCATTGCTCAAAGCCAAGAGAGCCTCACGGCCTTGCCCCATAAGCTCGCACCATACAAGCCAGCCCCACACAAAGCCCCGTTCTCATTTCTCCTCCCCAGCCGAGAACGTACCCAGAGAGCAAACCTTTCTCATTAGAGCTGGCACTAGAGAGTAGCTACCTCAATCTCTTCCCTTCTTCTTTTCCCCACTAAACCAGCTAGAGCAACACAAAGAGATAGTGAGGAAGAGGGAACCGGAGGAGAGGAGCCAGGCCACAAGAGGAAGGTAGGAGAAGGGCTCGAAGAAGGGGAGCAAGGGTAGCGACAGCAAGACAACGCTGTTGACAGCAACCCGGGGAGTCCACAACCGCCGGGAACCCCGACCTTTGTCAACAACCACTTCCTTTTCTAGCCGGCACGCCAGTAGGTCCCCTCACCTTACTCTTAGCTCACGATCTCAGCACAACATATTCACAGTAAGTCATGCCTAGCACAGATGGTAGCAAGGGGGAGAAAGGAGATAGGATGTACCTTAGTTGAGCCAGGTAGAAAGCTGTAGAGGCCAAGCAACGGCCGAAGCCGACCGACACAGATGGTATCAAGGGGCAGAAAGGAGATAGGATGTACCTTAGGCGAGCCAGGTAGAAAGCCGTAGAGGCCAAGCAACGGCCGAAGCCGGCCGACTCATGGCACCGATCCAGGAGCCGGCCAGGTGCATGAGTAGGGGCTAAGTGGAGCCGGAGGCGCAGGGAGAAGTCGGCACGGTGCCCGCCGACGCCACATCAGTCGTTTTTGAGCTTCAGGCATATGCTAAAATCTGGATTTCATGTGACACCAATTCGACCACCCACACTACCACCCAACTCATGCAGGTTGCAGATTTGTTTGTTCTTTTGTTGTCGTTTCGCGATCCTTATGTCCTGTCATGAACTTACCTCACCAACCTAAAACCTGCAACCATTGTTTATAGCAAACATAGACGGGGTAATTGGACTAGGACTCAGGGTATATACATCATGATAATTAACACGATTTCTTGTAGTATGCACCATTATTTTCAACATGGATGGAATTCCTGGTAGGATTTGATGTACAGATAGTCCTTTCTTGATCAATACTGCAAATGAGCCAGGGGCTGTTTCAACCAAGATTAACTGATCATGAATCTCTTCTCAGGCTGCGAATAGCTCTTAGCGCTGCTCATTCCTCCGATGACGTCAAAAGGCTCGTCGATGCGCTCACTCCCTGGCTCCCTGTCGAACGTGCTGGGCAGAGTTACACCGTGGCGTCGAAACTTTAAACAATAATTCAGCTTAAAGTTGAAGCTTTTAGGAGGTGAGACTAGCTGAGAGCCTGTTGGGCTATAAGGGAAAATGGAGGATGAGTTGGTGTTCTTTGACGTGGTTATTTGTGTTGGAAATGTGGGCAATATTTTAATTCCAAGTTTTATTAGGAGACGAAATAATAAACTAATGATGCAAAACTCACAACCAACAACAAGCTATTCACCATACTTCAGATTTTGCACAAGAAAACAATACAGAGACAAAGTCGAGCGTGCGCACGAACGACTTACTTGTTAGCCCGATGAAGAATAGGAAGCGCGCAGCTTGACGCATCGCGAACGAAGGTGTCGCAGTCGTGCGATGAGCGGTCGCGCAGATGCGCTGCCGAAACCTTATTGCCGCCCCGTGCAGGTCTTCACGGCAGCAATGGTTCGAGATACCGCTCCTCTTCTTCACGGTGCACGGAAGAAGAGTCGACAAGTTCTTGCGACACAATACCACAAAGACAAGATCGCAGAGCGTAAAGTAGAGACAGTAATGGAGGTGCAAAATTCTCTCTCTTTCTGGACGTCTCGAGGCCCTTTTAAGGCGCGCGCATTACTACTCACTAGTATGCTGCTGCGTTAAAGCAGAATTATGCACCGTAATCGCCTCATCAAATCACAAATTAAGCAGTGCAAATTGACTAGTAATCGCCTCATTCAACTGCTTGAATCTCATTCAATCGGGGAGATAGTGGTGCGCAGAGTTTAGCAAAAATAAAGATGGACTTGGTACGCCCACGCGACGTGCTACGTCCACGACACGGTCGAAGTCACAAGTCACGCGATTTTCACGCGAAAATACGCGAGAACGCAGCGCGTGGCGTGCGTGCGCGCGTGAGTGTGACTAGACAGAGCCATCCTCATACCATCTCTTTCCATATTCAAGGAGTGGGGAGGACTCCACCTTATAAATTGGTCTTCCTCCCCCTACCTTAGCAATATGGTACTAACCATGCATGCATTGGGATTCGCGAAAATGGGCCTCGCTCATTGGGCCATTTTCTAACAATTTGTATCCCTTCTTCTTTTCATCATGGCACAATGTTTCCGGAATTGATGTGATGCATAAAGAAGGCAATACCAGACCTCCTTTTTCTTCAGCTCTGCCAATGATTCCTCCACCAATTTGTGATAAGTAGTACACCCGCAGATCAACGTAGAGCCTCTCGGGCCCATGCCGTACTCTTGAGCTGCCTAAATCACACGCTCAATAATTCAGAATGCTCGATAGACCCAACAATGGCCGGCCACAGGTACAGAATTGGCACACCTGTTACACGCGACGGCGGAGGAACGACGAAGTAAACAAGATCAATCGCAGAGAGACACGAGATTTAACGTGGAAAACCCTCCCAATGCGAGAGGGAAAAACCACGGGCGCCAGCCAGCAACAATCTTCACTATATCTGGGTGAGGTTACAACGCCGGGGATTTACAACTCTAATTTCATATCCCAAACGGCGGCTTACAGGAAATATATTGATGTGTAGAATTTAGATCACAAATCAACAACACCTTCACGGACTGCCGGATGCAAAGAATAAGCTCCTCACCACCCACCTCCTCTTCTTTGCCCCACTCGCCTCGCCACCTAATCAAACCAAACGTGCCCATGAACAATTTGACACGCATGGTGGCAGCACGGCAGAGGGACAAAAAAAGCTCGGCACTGACCTTAGGCGAGCCACTGATGGAGGGTTGCGCGGTCGACGGCGCGGTCCCATGGGAAGGTTTCATGCCCTTTGAAGTTAAGTATACAGTCCAATAGGAGCCCTTCTCTCTGAAGCCCAACAGATGCCAGCCTTGGTAAGTTGACCTGGCCCATCACGCGATGCTTGGGCCTTAATGGGCTTAGCGCTAGGGCCTTGATATTCGAGCCTGCTGTAAATGATGTACTGCTACCATGCTCTCCCATTCTTCTCCTCAAACTTGTAGGAGACTCTGGATTTGTCATCTTAAAAAAGAAGTATAGTAATCACGGGTTTCCAAATGGCAAGCATCTCCATGAGCAAATCAACCAAGGTATCTTCCTCCTGATGCAGTATCATGCTCTGAACTGTCAGAAACTATGGCGTTCCAGTAAGATGGGGTCTTGCAAGTTTAGCATCTGTACGAGGACAAATCGACCAGAGCCAGTACCTGTACCTCGGCTCGCATCGAATTACCAGGATGCGCGATTAAGGAGCGTGCGGTACGATTGCACGAACGATTTACTAGCTATAGCTGAGTGACCGATGCATGCCTTCCTTGCAAGAAAAGGAGTGAGAAAACCTTTAGTTTCCCATGTTGCACTGATCGCCTTTTGTACTCTTCTTCCATCTCCAGCCTGTTTGAAGAAGCTTCCTCGGAGCATTAACACACACATATATGTATACACACACACACACACACACACACACACACACACTATAGTTGTTCATTTAAGAAAAGGCCAGAGAAATCAATAAAGATACTAAGGATTGAGTACTAGTGGTAGTAAGTATAACAGTAGTAAAACACAACAGCTATAAAGAACAAAGAAAAGAGGAGGAAATAAGACCAAGAGAGAGGAAAACCATATGGTACAACGCGCATCGAGCATCAGAGCAGGATGGTGAAGTCGAGATGTAGATGGTCAAAAGAGAGACGACACGACCAATCATCAAGCACGCATACAACCAGGACGGCAGGCTCAGGAAAGCGCGAGGAAGCTGTAAACAAATTATGCAGAGATCGACGGCAGTAAGACGCTACTACTTGAACCTCTCGCGATCTTGTTGCAGGTCAAGCGTAGGCATCAGCAAATTCAAATCAATCCTGCCATGCCGATTCATAATACAGTTGCCTTCTTCTCGATCGGTTTTTGGAGTTCTTGACAGTGATTTTTTTTAGTCACATCAACGTATCATGGGGCCTTCCATTTCAACGAGAAATTGGGGACATTTTTCTTTAAAAAAAAATCATTATAGCAGCCACCATCAGCCACGTGGTGTCTGGTCTGCAACCAAAATTGGTCTTGGTGGTCACCAGCAGGCAGCAGTGTGGGGGTACTTGTACTGTTCGTCTTTGGCTCCTCCGATCAATGGCTTCCAGTGACCTGGCGCGATTCTATTGGACCGAACCATCATTTGCATGGGCCAGGGCTGGTGATGCCACTGTGCCGATGTATATGCACCATGGCTTGTTCAGGATGGAATGGATGCTTCATCTCGTTCCCCTGTATAGTCAGATCTTGAAGTCTGTAGGATAAGTATAACTATTACAAAATCTTTAAAGTTATATGAACTAATGGATAAATATTAATACTAATTAAATATTTTTGTAACTTGTGGAGTCAGTTAATCTCATAGAAAAAGCTAGTTACACCACTAACCGTGTGGACTAGATGCACATGGGAAAGAGAGCACGGCACCGTTCGAAATGAAGGCCAGGGTGGTGGCCAAGTGGCACGTGCCGATGCCAACACCATCCATCATCCCCTCCCCGGACGGTGCTATGTTGTTGTTTTCTGCACCGCCGAACCGCAAATTTTCAGCGCGTTCATCTCACCAGGCGCCACGGGGTGTTGTTGGGGATTTAAACACTCAAGGAAGCAAAGAAACAACAAGAGTTGAGTAGAGTACTGCAGCTCAAAGCTACTAGTTGAACTCATAGGGCCAAAATGTTCCTATTAGCTTTTGCTTCTAGTTTCTGCTTCTAAAAGCAGAAGCTAATAGGAACTCCTTAGCTTCTGTAAACCGCTTCTATCAGTCACTACTATTTATCAAACACTACTTTTTTACTTTCACATATTGTAACGTACTTTGTATTTTACTATATTACAATTATGTAATTTGCATAGCGGTCCAAATATTGTAGTGCTTTTCGTTACACCGTCTTTCTTACATAATGCACTACTATTCATCAGCCGCTTCTATCAGTCACTTCTATCAACCACTACTATTCATCAGACATAGCCAAAAAAATCAGCAAAAGCCAATATGAACAGACAATTCATTCAACTACACGATACTTTACGCATATATATGTTACAACATAACATGAGGTCGTATCTTATGCATACAAGCCAGCTGCTGCACGCATGCACGCACCGCTTCTCGGCTGGTCGATCTCAATCTGACTGTTGCGAAGTGAGCCATACATTGTTTTTGCCAAAAGCGCCTTCCTGCCATCGCCGTTTTTGTAATTAGCCCCCCTGAGACCGTCTCCCTACCAGCATCACTCCCCATCTCCATCCGCAAACCGAATCACCAAGTGATGGACGCAGCGGCGGAAGGCCACAGCTCTCCCTTTCCCATCCCTCAGCCACAGTGAGGGAGACTCGACGCCGCCTCAATTTTCCTTCCTCCACACCCCAACTCCTTCCACCGTGCACTCCCAAATCCCTTCTAGGGTGTGCTATTGGCAGCGGCTGCAACCGCCATGAGAACGACAACGACAACGATGAGTAGTTCCACGAGAAGGATGTCGTCCTCCTGCTATGTGGCATGCTGCTTGTTTGGGCTAGCATTAGTGGACTTGTATAGTTGTATTTTGGCTTCCTAGATAGTTCAATATAAAATGTTTGAATGTAATTGTTCCCGTCGGTGAGTGAATTGTTTTTTGAAATGTAGATTGGTGGCAACATGTTGAATGCAATTTTGGCTATTCTTGTTGGTAAATGCAAATTTCTGGAATGCAGATTGGTGACAACTTCTCATTTTAAGGTGTCTACCATCATGGAATCATTTTTGGCAAGAATGTAAGCTTTGTGTGTCATTGTAATCAAAAGAATTTCCTGATGTAAGCTTTGTGTGCCATAGTAATCATTTGTGCTAGCAATGGCAAGCTGATGTCTAGCTGAATTTCACTGTTTGCATTTCCTGATGTCTAACTAACATGAAAGAAGGTATTTGCAGTTTTAGCTTAAGTTAGTGTAGATCAAGTAGACAGTGGCCAAAAGGAAAAACTCTTAACCTCATTTGTTGTTCCCTCATCATCTGTATAGCTAGTTGTTTCTAGAATTTCATGTATTGCAACCAGATCCTTTATGGAACAAGCTCCAGCAAGAGGAGAAATATGCATTGATTTAAGAGGCAATGCACCACCATGGGGGCATATCCATAAGATCATAAGAATACTACTTTGTTCAATGATCCCTCAGGTTCATCATCAGGCCGCTCTTTCCTCGTGATTCCAACTAGGTCAAATGATATTGATATCAATTACAGGTCCCTTCTATTTATGACTAGGATAGCAATAGTGAAACATTGAAATAGAGATCAGCTATCCCATTAATGTGTAGAATAGTAGTACTTCACGTTGCTCAATGAAGCAAAAAATACAACAAGCCAGTTCACTCCCTATATTTAATAGTATCAGGTTCTTGAAATGCAACAGAATCAGTTCTTAAGTGAACAACAAGCCAGTTCATGAGTGAACTTGTTTGAACATTGCTTCGTAAGTGACCAACATACCAAAGGAAACTATCAGCCAACAAAAAGTGACATAGATAGCTTACACAAAGTACTACTTTTGCCAGCGTAACAGAAATTACAGAGGGTGCATGACCATGGCGAAAACTACATCTACATTGAACTCCAACTAGCTATTGCATCATGAAGCACAACTACATTGATAATTACAAAGGGTTTATTGTCGGTTTCATTGGACAATTACGACATCATGAAGCACCATTTGCTTGCAAATCCTACACACGTGTGGCACCTTTTCCTTGCCCCCATGCTTTTTACTTGCTTGCCTTTCCTCCTTTTTGTCCTTACTTCTCCTTATTCTCTTGTTTGACTCCAGTGAATGGTGTAAAAATCAGGTCGTATTGGTTGGTGGTATGCGTGGAATCAAATGATACGACATCACCAAAATGACCAAAGTTTTTTCTACTCGTGGCATTGGTCCAGAACACATGCACCAACCTACCCTGTTCATCCATAACAGAATCAAAGAAAAATGTTGAATTGACTTCCTTCTTTCTCTCAAGTTGGGCCACAAACATTTGAACATCTGCGTTATTGATTTTTTTCCTAAGGTCATACTAGTAATTCTGCAAGTCTCTCTTCGTGCATCCAACATTCTCAAAACCACCCTCACTGACATGAAGTAGCCTGTAAGCTTGGGAGGTGCCTATACTTGCTTTGTGACATGTGTACAGTGTATTTTTTTGCTCTCTCAATAACTCCACGATTTGATTTAATCAAATGAAGCTTATTAGGCGACACAAGTCTATGATTATGGTGCTCAACCATTGAAGCTATCTTATACTTGTTATCACTTCACAACTTCATGAAAATATATGCATCACATCCACATCTAATTTCCTTCACGTTACGTATCTTCTTATTAGAGGGATTACCAAGCTCCTTACCTTTCTTAGATCTATAACCTTACCTTAAGCACATAAAGCGCTTGCATGGAACCACCTTATTTAATAGCTTCTGCTACCTAATATGAACTAAAAAACCTACGCTATGTGCATACGACTTGTAGAACTCCTCCACGGACTTGATATCTTCAAATTCCACTCCTACAGTAGGCTTCAATTCATCCTCACAATCAGGTGTAAATGACGAACACCACAATATCACAAATTAAATGGTGTGAAATAATAAACATTGCATTGACAACAACTTAGTCAATCAAGAAAGCTACTCATACTCATAAAGAGAGGCATGCTAGCTTTTCTTTTGTGTGCACTAAATCCACCATCAGTCCTCAAGCGGGAGGTTATCTCAACCAACGATTGGGAATTGGCGCAATCTTGCATTGGTGAGATATTGGTAGATGCAAATGCTACAAAGTCAGTCATCAAGGTTTTACATGAGAAAAATATCAACAAATCCAATGTACATGGCCTAAATCAATTCATTTAATACATGAATTAGTTGGACGTCGAGGGGCGGCACTGGAAGCCATCCTTCTCGGGGAACTACTCATCACCGCCATACTTCAATTGGCTTGTATCAAATGCCATAATATGTAGTTCCTTTGACATATGAAAGAACTCTTTTTGCAGCGAAAAAGTTCAATTGACTTAGGCTATTGATGTACCTTGATAATAAACTAGTTGTGAACATAATATATGGCCGTGTTGCAGTCAAGTATAACAAACTTCTAACTAAACTCCTAAAAGTTGTCGGATCTACTTTATTTGCTCCATCTTTTGTCTTCTGTTTCTCATTCGGCATCAAGGGGGTTGCAACTAATTTGCGGTCACGCATTTTAAATTTCTTCAAAATAATTTCTGCATACTTTTTCTATGATATGAAAATGCCATTATTACTTTGGCATATTTCTGTACCTAGAAAATAACATAGAAACCCAAGATCACTCATTTCATACGTCTCCACCATATACTTTTGGAATTCTTGCATCATATTTTCACAATTGCCTGTATATATCAAGTCATTGACATATACTAAGACAATTAGTGTATCTATACCTCTTTTCTTAATGTATAAGGTAGACTCGCTCTTACTTTTTTCAAAACCTTTCAGTATGAAGTACATGTCCATTTGACTGTACCATGCTCTTGACGCCTACTTGAGACCATACAATGCCTTCTTAAGCTTGAACACCTTATTTTCCCCTTCAACTGAAAACCCTTATGGTTGCTCAACATAAATCTCTTCTTCAAGATACTCATTTAAAAATACCGATTTAACATCAAATTGATATAGCTTGCATTTCTTTTGAGTTGCTAGAGCAATAATTGTTTGTATTGTCTCTAGCCTTGCAACTAGAATATATGTCTCATAGTAGTCAACACCAAGCTTTTGCTTAAAGCCTTCGTCACAAGTCTTCCTTTTTTGAATTGAGCCATCTGGGTTTAATTTTGTCTTATATACCCATTTGAATCTAATAACTTCTTGATTCTTGGGTTGGTCAACTATCTCCCAAGTGTTGTTCTTCTCAATCATATGAATCTTATCTTCCATGGCTTTTACCCGATTCTGGTGATTTTATACTTCTTTGAAGTTTTGTGGTTCAACAACAGAGAAACCACGTGACATATATTTCTACCAGACTCTCTTACTCGTCGTGGAGCTGATTCTAGCATACTCAACTACTCAGCAGCACTCGGGCTAGAACTTGAGCTCGAAGTTGAACTTGATCCATCTTGACTTGGAGCATCACCTTGCTTCAGTTGCTCAACCGAAACTTGTGGTTGGCCTAGTGAGATAACCGTTGTTGGTATCAACTGATTCTTTTGAAATTTAGTTGCTTCCCAATCCCAGGAAGCCTTCTCATTAAATATCACACCTCTGCTAATTATGGTCTTCTTTTTTCCCAAGTGGTAAAACCTACATCCTTTAGTGCAATCAGCATAGCAGACAAATATACAACGTGCACTCTTATCATCAAATTTAACTTGCCTTCGAGTTGGTACTTAGGCATAACAAATACTACCAAATAACTTCATATGGCTTATCTCTAGCTTCTGATCATACCATGCTTCAAATGGTGTACGGTTCATGACTGTGTTTGATGGGATTCTATTTAGAGCAACTCCAACAGGGCCCCTACTTGAGCCCTCATCCTACTTTTGAGGGTCGAGGGGCAAAAAACTCACTCCAGCAGAACCCCTACTTGAGCCCTCAAAAGTAGGGGGCCCTCAAATCTCCCCCTCGAGCCCTCATTCCGGGGTCGGAGGAGCCCTACTGAGGGCTCAAGTAGGGGCCCTGTTGGAGTGAGTTTTTGCCTCGCCTCAAAAGTAGGATGAGGATGAGGTGGGTCCTATGTGTTATCCTCTAAGAATGAATTTGAGGTCTGTTTTGAGGGCTCTGCTGGAGTGTAGCCCAAAAAACAGAGCCCTCAAAAGTAGGGAGAGCCCTCAAATAAAAAGTAGGGGCTCTGTTTTGAGGGCTACTGCTGGAGTTGCTCTTAGAACGTAAACTGATGTATTCATAGCTTCTGCCCAAAATGATCTAGGCATACCATTCTCTTTTAACATAGAATTTGTCATATCATCAATTGCGTGATTCTTAATTTGCTATATTATCAATTGTGCGATCTTTCTTTCAGTCACACCATTTTGCTGAGGACTATATGTCTTGTCATTTTTCTTCAAATGCCAATATTTTTACAATATATCTCAACTTATTTTGAGATATATTTACTGCTTTGATCACTACGTAACACATTAATTTTTTTGTTGCTTTGATTTTCCACCATAGCCTTGGATTTCTTAAACACTTCTAATGCTTCTTATCGTTCTTTTAGAAAATAAACCCATGTCATCCTTATATAATCATCAATAAAAGTAATAAATACCAATTCTTGCCTTCTGACATTGTTGGTATTTTACCAACAATATCACTATACACTAACTTCAAAGGTGCACATGCTCCCCAAGCTCTTGCATACGGAAAAGATGCCCGGATTTATTTGCAAAAAATGCAACCTTCACATGGAACATATTTTAAATTAATAAATGGTAAACCTTGTACTATACCTTTGGTTCTAAGCAGCTTCATGGCTTTATAACTGAGATGGCCAAATCTCTTATGCCACAATTCAAATTTAACACCGATTTCGCTTCGTAAAGGCAATTGAGTGGGATAACTCATTTTTAATGAAAAATTCATATTGCTCTCCGTATCTGCCTTTGCTATAACGTGATTCCCATTCTTGCAAGAAAAATCTTCAAAATGAACACCCATGTTTTAACAGTTGCCTAACACTTAGCAAATTCTGCTTCAAATTAGGTACCAATAAAATATCACTAATAATTTTTTTACCTTCATATTGGGCTAAAGGACTATTTTTTACGTGTATCTTCATATGATATGATGAGTTGACATCTCGAAATTTTTTCCGATTGGCAAACATATAGGTTGTGTAACCGCTATCCATAATCCAAGTATCATTTTTTCACCTTGGGCAATTTGGCAAGAATAAACCACCATTTCTCAATTATCCTCTTCTTTTGAAAAATTTACCCAGTTGTTATCTCGGGATCGACAATATCTAGCGATGTGACCTTGGGCAATCGCTGTTCACAATCCAAGTATCTTATTTTTCAGCTTGGGCAATTTGATAAGAATAAACCACCCCTTCTGAATTATCCTCTTCTTCTAAAAAATTTGCTCGGTTGTTATCTCGAGATCTACAATATCTGGCGATGTGACCTTAGGCAACAACTGTCGATAATCCAAGTATCTTCTTTTCACTTTGGGCAATTTGGCAAGAATAAGCCACCCCTTCTGAATTACCCTCTTCTTCTAAAAAATTTGTTCGATTGTTATCTCGAGATCTATAATATCTGACAATGTGACCTTATCTCTAGCATTTATTGCAAGTTATTTTCTTCCAGAACCTATATGTAGTGTGACCTAACTTTTTGCAAATACACACCAGAATTTAGAACTAATAGTACTTTTTTCTCTTCTATCTTGGGCCATCTTTTTCTGCACATCTTGCTTAGGATAACCTCTTCTTTGATAATTCCCACTATTTTTAGAATTGTGGAATTTGAATCTCAACTTTGAATGGAAGACGCTTTCAACTGAGCTCCCTTCCCATTGTAGCTTTCTCTCTTCATGTGATTCCAACAAACTTGTTAATTGTTGCACTATGAGGGTTGCCAAATCCTTTGACTCTTTAATTGCAGCAACAATATACTCGAAATTTTCTGGTAAACTGATCAAAATTTCTTCCACAATCTTTTGATCAGTAATCTCTTCATCGTATATGTGCATTTGATTCACAACCTTGATGACCCTCCTCAAGAAGTAATCTTTTATCTTCTCGAACTCTTTCATTTACAGATTTTGAACTTGTCTTTGCAAAGTTTGTAGCTTCACTGCTAAAACCTTTATGAAACCTTGAAACGTCTCTTTCAACTTATCTGAAGTTTCCTTTGATTTCTTCGCGTGATAATCCATGGAAACAAACTTTCTGCTATATCTTGTTGAATAAGAAACAAGAATTTGGTGTACGTCATTTGGTTCTCCGTCAAAGATTTCTTTTGCTCTGGTGTAATATCATCTTTAGCAACATACTCTTTGTAGCTTTTCTCTACAATATTTCACAACCCTTACGATAGTAGCAACATTCATATCTTGATGTTCCACATATCATAATTCTCTCATGAGGATATGGAAATCATCGACTGCGCCATTCCAACACCCGAACTTAAAGCCATAATCTTGGCTTCGAAAAAACAACACGAATATACAACACTACTTTGCTATGTCTGACATAAACCTAGAGCTCTGATACCAATTATTGAGTTTTAAACACTCAAGGAAGCAAAGAAACAACAGAGTGGAGTAGTAATACTACAACTCAAAGCTGCACACTGAACTTTATAGTTCATTCAACTACATAATACTTCACACATATGTGTTACAACATAACTTCATGTCTATGTATAGACTGCACAAACCGTTCTCACTTAGCGTCGACTCAAACAATAAAAAAAATATTTTATAACTTTAGAGCTCATAGAATTCTGATTGCCTAAAAATTACAGCTCATGCCCATCTACAATGAAGTAATCAACTTGGCCATTTGTTGTATGCATGTCGGTTAGAGTGAGGAGCAACACAGAATTCATGACAAATCTAGCCCTTTCTACCATTTTTTTTGAAGCTCTAACCCTAAGGGATTTTTCTGTAAATCTAGCCCCCTCTCAAGCATGGAATTATGTGAAGTAGACATGTAGCAAATTCCGCAGCAGTGGAGCATGAAAAATGGCATTTCTGTGCTACAGTACGAGCACGGAAAATGGCATTTCTGTGCTACAGTACCATGGGAATTTAAGTAAATTCCCGTGGTATTGTAGCATAGAAATGCCATTTTCCGTGCTCCACTGCTGCGGAATTTGCTATATATCGACTTCACGTAATTCCGCGCTGGGAGGGGCTAGATTTACAAAAACATTCCAAAGGGGTTAGAACAGCTAAAAAATAGCACGGGAGGATAAACCGGTAAGGAATTAAGCAAGACATGCAAAGAATGCTCAGGAAACTTGTATATGTTGGCATCTAAGGAGATTATTAATTAGAAAATGAATTAACTCTAACACCACCAACGACATGCCAAACTGCCAATCCTTCGGACAGAAGATACATCTGCGATTTCGCACAGGGCCGGACTTTGTCGCACAAGCAGACGCGTTTTTTTCAGTTTATAATTTATATCTTATAGTTTATTTCTAATAAACAAATAGTATGACCTTTCTATCTTTTTTTAGGTGTTTTATTAGTTTATTAATATTTAATTTATTCGTATAAACATTTACATTAAAATTAAAAGTCACCTGCTGCAGCCAAAACGATCCACCCGTAATCATGTTATACCTGCATCGACGAACAGACGGTCTTAACGAGTAAGCCATCGCATATTTACAATACGAATTTTTTGTACGGATAATCCATTTTTATTCGAAATTACATAAATATACCCGCTGGAAAATTTTTACAAAAATAGGCTCGATCGCCGAATGGTTGGGCGATCAAGCCTATCGCCTAACCGCATCGCGGCGGTGGAGAGTCGCCAACCGTTGGGCGATTAACTCCGATCGCCCAACGGTTCGGCGATTGCAAGCGATCGCTCAAGCTGTTGGCGACAGATATCATCGCCCAACCGCTGGGCGATCGAGGGTGATATAAAGGCGCTCGCCGCCCGACATCGTCCACTTCTTCGGCGCGCAGAGAAGGAGAAAGAGAGGGAGAGGAGGAGAAGAGGGAGGGGAGAGAAAGAGAGGGAGAGGAGGAGAAGAGGGAGGGGAGAGGAGGAGAAGAAGAGAGGGCGTGCGCGATTTTCAGGTAATTTTTTGTGTTATATTTTTTGTTAGTGTAGAAAATTAGTTTAGAAATATAGTTAGTGTAGATAATTTAGTTTAGAAATATAGTTAGTGTAGATAATTAGTTTAGAAAATTAGTTAGTGTAGATAATTAGTGTGGATAATTTAGTTTAGAAATATAGTTAGTGTAGATAAATTAGTTTAGAAAGATAATTAGTGTAGATAATTAGTTTAGAAAAATAGTTAGTGTAGATAATTAGTTTAGATAATTTAGTTTAGATAATTTAGTGTAGAAAGATAGTTAGTGTAGATAATTTAGTGTAGAAAGATAGTTAGTGTAGATAATTAGTTTAGAAAATTAGTGTAGATAATTAGTGTAGATAATTAGTTTAGAAATATAGTTAGTGTAGATAATTAGTGTCGATAATTTAGTGTAGAAAGATCGTTAGTGTAGATATTAGTGTACATAAATTAGTTTAGAAAGATAATTAGTGTAGATAATTAGTTTAGAAAATTAGTTTAGAAATATAGTTAATGTAGATAATTAGTGTAGATAATTAGTTTAGAAATATAGTTAGTGTAGATAATTAGTGTCGATAATTTAGTGTAGAAAGATAGTTAGTGTAGATAATTAGTGTACATAAATTAGTTTAGAAAGATAATTAGTGTAGATAATTAGTTTAGAAAATTAGTTAGTGTAGATAATTAGTTTAGATAATTTAGTGTAGAAAGATAGTTAGTGTAGATAATTTAGTGTAGAAAGATAGTTAGTGTAGATAATTTAGTGTAGAAAGATAGTTAGTGTAGAAAGATAGTTAGTGTAGATAATTTAGTGTAGAAAGATAGTTAGTGTAGAAAGATAGTTAGTGTACAAAAATAGTTTACAAAATGTAGTGTAGAAAATTTAATGTAGAAATTTAGATGTAGAAAGTTTAGTGTACAAATTTAGATATAGGAAATTTAATATTGAAATTATTGTATAAATTTAGATGTAGAAAATTTAATGTAGAAATTATTGTACAAATTTTGCAGGTATGACTCGTCTTTGGGACGTGCCTCCGAGTGGCGATGCTGCTGTTGGACGAGCACGTGGACCGCTCTCATCGCGCTTCCCGTCTAGTGCCGACACCGGGGAGCACGGACGAGCCGCCTCAGCTGGGAGTGGTCCGGACACGCACACCTCGCGTGGCCTGGAGACTCGACCCTCGTTGGATCGCTGTGTTTGCACTACTCAGCGTTTAGTGCGACCGTAAGTTCATTCCGTGCCGACCTTCACTTTGTTTGCAGGCTGCGGGATGCCGGGCTACTCCCTCTTGCCCGGATGGTGCAGGCCACGGACGAGGATGCAGGCGCTGGCGGGGACGAGGCGGGCGGGGAGCGATCACGACGCTTCCCGTTCGACCGTTCCCTGCTGACGGCTTTGGTGGACCGTTGGCGGCCCGAGACGCACACTTTCCACCTCCCATTCGGGGAGATGACGCCGACCCTGGAGGACGTGTCCCTGCTCCTTGGCCTTCCGATCGCGGGAGACGCTGCCTTCCTACCGGAGGCCCCACACGATCGGGCGCACGACGCTTGGCGATTCGAGGTGTCGTTCCACCGGCCCTCGGCACCACGTGTTCACGAGGCGCGAACCCATGGGCCGGCCGAGGTGGCTCACACGATGCAAGGTGCGTGGTTTTTACATTCGATCGTGTCGTCCAACCGTTTATTTGTGGTATCACGTACTAATAACAACTTGTTTGAATTCAGGTGGAGCGCATGGTTCCACAGGCAGACGATCACCAGGTGGCGCGCCACCGGAGGCGACGTCTTTGTGGGTGTTTGGTTGGGTGCTTTTCACCACCACCACGGCAACACGGTGGATGCGTGCCTTATCGCTTATGCGAGGGCGATCGCCGACGGCGAGCCCCACCGAGTCACCGGGATCGGCCGTGCTTGCGCGGCGACGCGCGCCCTATGCGATGCGTGCCACGAGGTCAAGGCGAACTCGATCCTCACTGGGCGTCCGGCGCTCTGCGATTGTGGTCGTTCGAGCGCTTAAGCCTCGGCGACTGTGTTAAACGACATGGGCCCGCACGGGCCCGAGATGTATCGGGGAGACGTTGACCGCCGACGATGGGTTCTATCCGGTGCCGTCGTCGAGTAAGTATTATCACGATCAACTATTTACATCTTATTGACGATCGTCATTCTAAACGGCTTATATTTCTTGCGAGTGCGATTCGCGCCGCGTCGCGAGTCACACGGGCGTCACGGGTCTTTGTGGAGCAGCTCGGCGCATCACGACGGACGGCGTGCGCTGAGCCGTCGCAGATACTGGCGATTGAGCCCGTGCTCTGGCGGGCTGTCCTCACTTTGTTGGCGTGGCCGGGCTTTCGCTCACCCGCGGAAGCTCGTGTACCTCATCTACGTGGAGGACTACGCACCCGGTGATGCGGCGATTCGGGCTCGGCGGCCGGTTCTCGCACGGTCGGACCATCGATTCAGCGCGCGCGTGCACGGGTGAGTGATCGTTTCGCTAAAAATTTACATACTTACTACTGCGTTCGCAAGTATCTCACATCCAAGAATGGTTCTATACGCAGCAAAGCGCGAAGGGAGTGAAAAGAGGCGATCGGGTCGGTGAGGATGCACCATGGGTCGAGCGGCGGCGGTGCGCCGACGACGCGTGGAGGAGGACAGCCTGCACGACGGCCAGGAGTACGCCGAGTACCTGCTGGCCGGTACGGCCGCGGACCGTGCCGAGCTCGTATATGTGGTAGACCCGCCGCCACACACGCCGCCGCTCGACGGACACGTACCCCTCGCGCCGCGCGACGCTCACATCGCTGATGCGTTTCATGTCATTTCAAAGATTCCTAAATGGTAATGTCGTTTCGATAATCAACCATTTCATGTCTTTGTGTCCAGGCTGACGTCGGTTCTGCCCTATGCCTCGACTCCGGGACAGTACTGGAGAGGCTCTCCAGTGGTGCGCACCTGACCCATGAGGAGGGCATCAGCTTTGCGCGTCGGGTGCACGACGGGTGTAGACGTATCGTTAGCCTACTCTCCTGCACGAGGCTACCGGCGGTCTCCACGCCCACCGCTTCGACTGCTCGTCCACCCCGACCAGCGTGGCACCACTCTGGTGCACCTACGTGGATACGTCCTCCACCACCTCACCCGGAGCAGCCGGGGTTCGGCTGGCGGGCCTCCTACACCCGATTCACTTCACGCCTTCTACGCAGGGGTGTACGCCTCCTCTGCGTGGATGGCGCCGAGCACTGTACGCAGAGGTTCTTATATCGTGTTTATCCGAAGACGACATGCAACGAACTAACGTTATTAATATTGCGGTACTTACAAGCAAAGACGCCGTCTCGGCATCTCCCGTGCCGGAGGAAGTGGACCAGTTTTTCGCGTCTACACCGGAGTGGCATGGACACTACTCGACGTCGCACCGCAGTTCTTTCGCGGTGCCCTCCCGGTGCCGGAGAGCACCGCCAGAGGTGCGGTGACTCGCCCCGCCCCGCTGGGATAGACACCCTCCTCCTCGTTTTACTTTTCGGATCGTCCCTAACCCGTTGCAGGAGGAGGGCTAAGTGAGGCCGTATGGGAGGACGCGCGCGTGGACGGGCACACCGGGGTGACTAGTGAGGCGATGCTGCAGATGCTATGTATTTATGCATGTAATGAAAAACATGCGGCATGTTACTCAAGATTATAATATAAAGTTTATTTAAATTTACATAAGTCTATTATCTCTCTCCGCACATAAACTATTTCACTTAACGATGTATGTATCGATCGTTACGTACTCAATCTTTCATGAAAAAAATTTTAAAACTTTTGCACACCTACAATATACAATGAACATAAACTTTTATTACAACTTCACCGTATTTTTACCCGTTCAACGTTACAAAATTCACAAAATCTAAAACAAAACACGGGGCTACATGCGTCGCCCTACGGGATGGCGATCGCATGCTAGTAAACGAAGAGCGACGCATGCTAGTCGCTAACGGAAGAGCGATCGGATGTAGTCGCTCTCGCGTAGCGAGACAAATTGTGTCGCGATGCGGTTAGGCGATAGGCTCCAGTCGCCCAACCATTCGACGATGGAGCCTATTTTTGTAAAAAATTTTCTCGGTATATTTATGTAATTTCGAATAAAAAATAGATTATCCGTACAAAAAATTCATGGTGAATAAAAAATGAAACGACTACTGGAGACACATAGATGCTGATATGGACGGAACTAAACTGTGGGTACAACTAGACCGCGCAGTAGGATTTTACCGCAATGGTACGTTAGTACAATTGTAACAGCTACTAGCTCTGTCTGTAATCAGTCAGGTAACTACTCTAGAGTCTAGGAGGAGACAGAATCATGCATGGTATAACAACAAGCCAAGTAGCCAACTGAGGTTGTGTCCAGAATCCAGATGGACTAAATTTTAATGGCTTATGGTTAAATGTTTACCGTAGCTGGTTAAAATTATACTGTAATTGATGGTAACTTATTTGGTACAATTAAATTTTAAAAAAATAAAAATAAAAAACAGGTTAGTCCATCACGTATAATGCAAACAAATAAGGAAAAAAGAACAAACAAAAGGAAAAGTCAGAAAAGGAAAAAATTCAGAAATAATAAAAATAAGCTTGAAAATCGAGCAGGCCTGAAACCGCAATCCAATTGCACACATATATAAAATACAATAAATCTGGGAATCCAATGTAATCCAAGCCTCTGTTGGATTAGCCAATTCTAGGCTACGAAGTTTGTTGGTGCCATTGGTGTTCAGGACCAGTGTCTCTGTGTTTTCAATTTTTCTCAATTTTTACTATTTTTTTACTAAAAAAGCTAACAACCACTACGGTGCGAAGCTGGGCTTTGAAGTTGTTTGGAGCAGCAAACCTGCTGCATTTGCATTGTCCTTTACAGCAAAGATAAGAAGCTTAAAGCTAAGGCCAGTATGGACAGCAACATGCCATTCCTAACCCAGATGAGTTACGGCCATGTTCATTGACTTCTCAAAGCCGCTTTTTTAACAGTAAATAACTTTTTATATTATTTAATTTTTAAATAGAGTATTTTTTAATATGATGTCTACTAGTTAATTATAATATATACTTTAGTGACTATTTATATCGGTCAAAATCACAGATGAATGTCTTTTTCTCCATACAATTTCTCTAAAATTGTTAATATTTATAAATCGAAACTAAAAATCATCAGTAAAAACAAATTTGAACGGATCCTTAGTAGGTGACTCCTCTGGGTGCTGCAACACATGGCATGAGGATGGTGTGGTGTGATGTGCTTTGGGGTTGTGTCACCTACAAGACACCAGGGGTGAAAGGAACTGAACGTTGGGAGTCCCTCATTGTACGCCTAAATGGTTTCGATTTATTAGCTAAACTAGATAGATGGTGATGGCATTTTAATTTCCTCTAGAAAAAAAGAAGGAAAAGACTGCGAAGGCATTTAGCACCGATGTACTAATAGTGTAGTACTACTTTTTTTTTTCTTGCATGGACCCATCCTATAACCTTGTACTACTGATATGAAATGGCTTTGATGACGATATGTGCCCCTTCCACTTCAAAGTGGCGTACTGGTGTTACACGCGATTATCTAATGGTTTACTGTAAGCTGGATGTAACTTTGTTGGGGCGCAGATTCTCTGACGTACGTCAGGTGACGTTACGTCAGAGAATCTGCGCTCCAACAAAGTTACATCCAGCTTACGTGTGGGCCCACAGCTTATGGGGCCCACGCGTCAGTGACCCAACGTCACCTGATTTACGTTAGAGAATCCGGGCGGACTTTGTTGTTGTTTTAGACAGTGGGATTTGGAGATTTTTTTTTGAGTATTATGATGTCGTTTTTATTTTGCTGTTGTATTCTCGCGAAACCTTCCGAAATTAATTTCTCATTGCAATGAAACAATACGTTTTGATTTCTCAAGGAACAAGTGTGCTCAAGCCTTAAATGTACAGAAGATATGAGTTACAACACATAAGTTAATGCTTCAACAAAATTCACCAACATACATACATAGATGTTGTACGTACACACAAAAAATTGGAATGCATTGAAGGTAGAAAACCAACAACCTATCGTAGCATATACACGATGTCACTGACTATAATTTAAGGATGGTTCCGTCCGTCCCACACGGTTGGACAAATTATGGGCACACCAACAGCAGTCTATTGTCCTAGCCCGAAGCCCCCAACCAACTCAAATTGTACCATTGATACCCATACAACAAGTAAACCGCTTTTATTACATGATTTTAGCCTGCACAAGCAATAAAAACAAACAAGATGACAAACGCAGTGCGCTTCAAACAAAAGCATCAAAACAGTGGAGGCAACACCAGAGCTGCCAAGCGCATACACACACATATCTACTATTATATAAAGAGAAATTGGTGGTCGTCGGTGCATTCTTCTCTCCTCTCTCTACAGTCATCCGATTTGATCTGGACCATTCGTCTCTCTCATCCTCTCTCTTTCTCAGATACAACCGCCCACCCCTCCACTTTCCCCATCTCCTCGCGCATTCTGGCCACTCTTCTCTCTCTGTCGCTTGCTCTCCAATATTTGATGTGTGAAGTTGGCCAGACAGTAAATTTCGTCTCACCATTTTTATTATTTCGTTGCAACACACGAATCTCTAACTAGTGTGTGTGTATGTATGTACGTATAGATATAACTTCCTTTCCAAATCGATGCCTTTTTAAAATTAATGAATGTTAATGGGTTTGCCTGATATATTATACACTATTACACTTGCATGTATCTAAAAGCAATTCAAAGGCTGAGAGACTTGGTGCCCAGATACCATGCATGGTGCCTCATTTCAACGTCATATATATATATATATATATATATATATATATATATATATATATATATATATTATGTATATGTATGTATGAATGTATGTGTGTGTATATGCATATGTATGTGTGTAACAGGATACTATGGTGTCCAGTCTCCATGACTGAGACTTTCCATCTATGATTGATTCAGCATACTAAATCAATGACTTCCTTTTCCAAACCGATGCTTTTTCGAATTAATGAATGTTAACAGTTTGCCTTATATATTATATATCATTGCACTTGTACGCATCTAAAAGCAATCCAAAGACAAAGAAGTTTGGTGCCCAGACACCATGGTACCCCATTTCAATGTTATATGTATATATATGTATACACACACATACATACGAGGTGTTCGTATTAGTTTTTATTGATAGATTTTGGCTATGCTTTATGACTTTTGGTTGAAAATAAATAATATTGACCGAAAGAAGTGGCTTTAAGAATAAGAGCACAAGCGGGAGGGAAAATGAGGAGAGACACGCACATAATGGGAGCGAGAGAAGTGGGGTATATGATGCACCTATGACGCTCTATCTTAACCCCAGAGCGAGATGATAGCGAGATGAATAGAGAAGTCGTTTTAAAATTTAGGTGTTTATATTGTTTTTAATTTTTTTGAACAGAAATCAGAAATGAAAGCTAATACAAACGGGCGTAGCACCCACAGTTCTTAACTTCCAGGTAACTTTTTGTTCAACTCTCCCTCTCATTTGGCACTCATAAAAACCCCTCGCTACACATACAAACAGACGCCACTCCAGCTCCAAGTAGCAGCACCTAGCAACCCATACTCCTCATGCTCCTCGTGCACCCACTGCACACAGCCATGGCGCCTCAAGAGTCCTCCTCCGCCGCCACTTCTTCGTCTACCACCAGTTCCATCTCCTCCTGTTCCTCCACCGTCACGGACTCGTCGTCCTCCCCCTCCACGCCGGTGAGCCAATGCCGCCGCACCCGCGGGGTCACGAAAGCGGCAGCAGGCGGCAGAGGTTGAGGCGGGCGGCGGAGGAGGAGGAGAGGAGGACGAGGACGCGGGGAAGACGAAGAAGAGGAAGCGGAGCAGCGATGGGAAGCACCCGGTGTACCGCGGCGTGCGGATGCGGGCGTGGGGCAAGTGGGTGTCGGAGATCCGCGAGCCGCGCAAGAAGTCGCGCATCTGGCTCGGCACATTCCCCACCGCCGAGATGGCCGCGCGCGCCCACGACGTCGCCGCCCTCGCCATCAAGGGCCGTGCCGCGCACCTAAACTTCCCCGACCTCGCGGGCGTCCTCCCGCGCGCCGCCTCCCCGGCGCCCAAGGACGTCCAGGCCGCCGCCGCATTGGCCGCCGCGTTCACGTCGCCGTCGTCATCCTCGGATCAGTCGGAGGAGGCCGACGCGGCATGCCTCGTCCAAGAAGACCCGGCGCCCAAGAACGGCGCCACAGCGCCGGAGTCAGCCACGCCGTCGAGCGGCAGCGGGGAGGAGGCTGAGGAGGAGGAGCGGCAACTGTTCGACCTGCCGGACTTGCTCCTCGACATCCGGGACGAGTTCGGCTTCTGCACCAGGTGGGCTCCACTCTCCGACGTCGAGGAGGTCAACGCGGAGCTCCGGCTCGAGGAGCCACTGCTTTGGGAGTAGCAGATGCTTAATCGCAACGACTAAACAATTATACTATGAGTACTGGGTTTAATAAGGGGTGATTTACATATGAGGAAAAAAAAGGCTATATAGCACCTCTCAGTTAATTATTATATTACCGCATAGTGATGTGTGAATTCTAGTGGTTGACCTTGCTAGATTTTAGGTGTTGCATGAATACCCAAGAGTACTCCATGTACTGTACTGAGTTCCCCAGAAAATAATTCAATGTTAATGCAACGAGAGTTGAGATGAGAGAAGAGAAATGAAATGAAATCCCCAAGAGGTTACTGCTGCTGACTTTGATAACTTATTACACCATTTCCTTCCTTTTTTATCAGCAGCTACCGTTAGCCACAAGTACATCCTCCAATAATTTTCATGTTGTCGATTACTCCATCCGTCTGCAATATAAGTTAAAAACTACTGCACGTCTAGAAAGAATACACTAAATCTAAAAAAATTAATATTATTAAACCATATATATCTCTATTAAAGGATACACTATAACTACTCAATAACTTTGTTGCAATAAAGCAAGGGTGTACTTGTGTAGACTGTAAATATTACTTCCAAAACGAAGGGATTTATATTGCAGGATAGAAAGATTAATGACAGATCTAAGCACCTCCATGATCAAGTGGAGCCAAAAGGCAGCATTCCACGTGTAGCTACACTGCAGCATCTTCTCATGTCATCTTCTTCCCCAGTAAGCCCCGTTTAAAACGGTGTCCTGATAGCTAAAATAGATACTGTTTACAATTAAAATAAAGAAAGAAGAAGAAAATAAATATATTATATCTTCATGATAATACAAAAAAATTTAAAAAATTAATACGCTCAAAACACGACCTCTGACTCTTGGAAGTTAGAAGTCTCCTTTCGCTAAGCTGTTTAGAGCAACTCCAGCAGTAGCCCTCAAAACAGGGCCTCTACTTTTTATTTGAGGTCTCTCCCTACTTTTGAGGGCTCTATTTTTTAAGCTACACTCCAGCAGAAGCTCTCAAAACAGGACCCTCAAAAGTAGGGGCTCCCTCCAGATCCCCCAGGAATGAGGGCTCGAGGGGAAGATTTGAGGGCCCCTTACTTTTGAGGGCTCAAGTAGGGGTCCTGTTGGAGTGAGTTTTTTACCCCTCAGCTCTCAAAAGTAGAATGAGAGCTCAAGTAGTGATCCTGCTGAAGTTACTCTTAGAAAGCTCTTCCCTGAGATCGGAATGAGATGCTAGCTACAGTTGGGTTATTTTAAGCACGGCCATCATTTGCAATGAGAAAGGTAGCGTTTCCACTTACCATGCACGAGGCATGTATATTTCTGGGCTGACCCTGTTCTACCCTTCGATGGGATAGGACCCTGCATCTCCAAAACAAAGCAGCATGCCATACGTCATAACCAAGACAAGACACGTCTTCATTGCAATTTTTACATCAGCCGCCACGCGTTTCCATAGTCTCGAACCAAGTTGGTAGCTCACATGGCATCTAACTAGCCACGTGGATGGAACCAATCGATCGAGCGGTGGACGTAGATGCAAGGGATTACAAATGGCTACTCTTTTTTGCCCGCCTTGTTACAATGAGTTTCATGGTAATTTTTTTCTCGCTGATCAGAAGATTCATGTAATTATAGGAATGTTCTTTTTAGCTTCTAAAAACTGTTTTTCGATTTTTCTACAGTAATTAGTTTTTAAACACAATATTGACAAAAAACCGCATGTGAGTTTCTATTACTCTATAATCTCTTACACAAACAATCTAAAAACCACAAACCACAGTAAAAAACCATAAGTTTCAGGCAAAAAAAATTGACCCTATATAACCATAAGCCAGGCCACGGTGGATAGTAAATTAGTGACTCACTAGTCCGGCCTTTCCGATGCTTGCCACGTAAGCGACCGGACACTGGCAGTGATCACTGAGCTGCGCTGCGCTCTGATCAGCGATCAGCTAGGCTTTGACTTGTGTGGGTAAGGGACCTCGCGTACGTGGATGCATGGATGCATCCGCGTACGTACGTAGACGTACGTGTACAGTTGCGTACAGCTTAAATGTAGTGTACTGTACGTACCTGCGTACGCAACGTGTACATGTCAGGCGGCTACAGTTCAAATGAACGGGATGGATGGCTCTTCGCTGGACACAGTTGTCACCCACGTGTGCCATTAATTGGTCAGCAACGCCAACAACGGGAGAAGCGGGGTGAGTAATTTTTCACTGTAGCTTATAATTTTTAATTTTAATATAAATATTTGTGTGAAAGAATTAAATATTGATAAGCCACTTCAAAATGGCTATCTTGATAAACCGATTTAAAACCACGGTAAAAAAATTCTATTTATTTATTAAAAAAACTATAAACTATAAATTATAATTCGAATGGAACTAGACCAAATCTATCAACCGGTATTGTGACACCCCGGCCCATGTTGGCCTATGTGTGTGTGCACATGAATTTCTGGGTTAGTCCCACCTTGCTAGTTTACCTTGAGAAGCACTTGCATATAAAGCCTAGAAGTTCCAATGGTAGCACCCCCGGTTAACCGTTTTGCGCGAAGTGAGGACAAAAGTGCAAGCGGGTTGCTACGTGTGCGTGGCCTATCCAGAATGTGGTTAGGTCTGAGTCGGTTTGGACCCTAGGGCGTTACAAATGGTATCAGAGCCGACTCTCGCGGTTACATAGGCGCGTGCGGGTCAGGGGCGCGAGCATATGGCACATGACGCGTGTGGGCTCGGAGTAGACACACGGTGTGGCATATGTGCTGGCACTGAACGTACGGACATGTGCCAAGAGAGGAGATCCTTATCATTTGCCTAGGTGTGGGTATGTTGGTCCGACGAAGACGTCGGGTCCTTTGAGGGGGGTGTATATGACACTCCGGCCCATGTTGGCCCATGTGTGTGTGCACATGAATTTCTGGGTTAGTCCCACCTTGCTAGCTTACCTTGAAAAGCACTTGCATATAAAGCCTAGGAGTTCCAATGGTAGCACCCTCGGTTAACCGTTTTGCGTGAAGTGAGGACGAAAGTGCAAGCGGGTTGCTACGTGTGCGTGGCCTATCTAGAATGTGGTTAGGTCTGAGCCGGTTTAGACCCTAGGGCGTTACAGGTATCTCCTTGTGTTGACGTCAGCAATACCAGGGCATACCCAAGCTGGGGATCGATGGGCATGTGGAAATTTATCTGAGGGCGGTGGAATTTTGTAGGAAACAATTTAGTACTTCTAGTTTTTTATTTATCCTTCATTCTAAACTAGGTTTAAAATTGAACTCTTTTACGGTACTCTAAAATAAATATGAGCCGTTCAGCCTTTACGAACTAATATTCAGATTAATTAGGATTAAGTTATACTATCACTCAAACTACTAGTACTAGAATCATCAAAAGAATAAAATTATAAACAAAATAAGTGATATAAAATTAATTTTCGCAAAGCTCCCAGTACCACTACCCCACCCCTTCCTCAAAGCTCCTGAAAGCCACCACACCACATCGCCGCCCGCCGCCGCCACCAATCTCGTCAACAGTAGTGCGCCACAATAGTGCGGAGGGGTTTATAAAATTTATAAATAGTGAAAAATAAGTCAGAAACTGAAGCTGAAACGAGCGGGGCCTTAATTCTGACAAGTCCCAGTGATATGTTGTATTGCAGATTAATGTGTACTGACAACGAAGTCGTCGACTCTAGCTATGAACTGTCATAGTTGTAGTAAATAAGATATTACAGGGTAATAGTGACTTGTCGGACTTACCTTTCTTTTATGCAATAACAGTCCCATTTGCAATGCGGGGAATCATACCGATGAAATAATGCGTGGTTCTCATGTGTGTTCTCGAGAAAAACAAGCTATAGCAAACCTTGCAAAATTCTCTCATAAAAAATCCTTGCAAAACTGAAGTGAAATGTTTCTGTTCCAAATAGCCTGAAGAGTGAAGACTGTGGTAGTTCCTTGTACTTAATTATCTCGTCTGAAGAAATCAGGACAAAAGGACGTCTAAAATGGATATATTGTCCTAACTACGACACGATCAGTTAGTTTGTCGAAAGCATGGCTGAACTAACACCAAATAAAAAAATAATAATATATTGCATTGGTGTGTGTTTAATTAATCTGTGTGGGACTAATTTTGTCAAGATTAACAAATTGCATGGTACAATCAATTATATACTATTGTATGTTTCTTGTTTCGCAATCCATGGTGGTACTGCATGCTTTGTCTTCTTGCTAGACGCTGACCTGCCTCCCGATCCTTTTCTATGAGATTAAACTGAAGCGACAGCAATCTGCATATGAGTTATTGTGAAATTGCATGCACACACAGTAGTCTCACAAAAGCAGTAGTACTGCTGATGAATCCGAAGCAAAACCAGAGAACAAGCAAATCTTTGAATGTGTGTTGGTTGCAAAGTTGTGATCACAACCTCATAATGGCCTACTTGTTACCAGTAGTAGGGCATAACAAGAGAGACAAAAAGGAAATCAATATGCACATATATATGTCTTTGGAAAAGCAAACACACTAAAGCTGATCATGAACAATATGATGATGGGCGCATATCACAATCATATACTCGCTCCGTTCTTTTTTATTTAACTTTCTAGAATTTGTACCGTCAAATTTTCTAAAGTTTGACCACCAATAGGTTTAAAACTATATAGATTGGTTATACAAAAATTAGATCATTAGATTTGTTATTAAAAATACTTTCGCGCTATTATAATTTTATCAGTATATCTTGATGTAAAGTTATAAAAAGTAGTAGTCAAAGTCTTATCTTGAAGATCGTGAAAAGTAAAAAACGTCAAGTAAAAAAGAATGGAGGAAGTAGTAGTAGTGTGTAGCTAACTAGTGAGTACAATTCAGATAGTACTTATTAATAGTTACCTAGACATGCAGCTATCTTGACCCAATGCCTTCAAGGTAGTTTACAAACGTATGGATCTCAATATAATTATGCTCTAATGTTCCTACATGCATATATGTCAGTCAATTAGCAAAAATGTAGGCCTTTGGAAAAAGAAGCAACCGTGCCCAACTCAAAAGTGTGTTAACAATGACTAGACAGCAACAAAAGAGTGCATTTTTTTCTTTTTGGTAATTGACTAGCTTAGTTGCTTTCATGGCAAAAGGGAAAAAGCTGTAGGAGCAAGGGCTAGCCAGCATTGTGTTGTGGTTACAAGCAAGGAATAAAGCAGCTAGCAACAAGGCCTCAATTTAATTAGTACGCTTGTGTGTCTACCTTGACCCTCGCATGCATCTGTCTGCACAAGGTAGAGGAGGAAGATCATGTCTCTGATGCAGCCTTAACAGTTGTTTACTGTTGGAAAGGAAGCTCACCATATGAATGCAGCAGATGCTGATGGCTAGCTTTCACTTGCCATTATTAGATGCTTCACAATACTAGCACATGGATGTGATACCTTCGGAAAAATCATGTCCTCTCCTCTTGCTAATTTCCTCAGGCTTGGACCCTAAAAACTAGCATGTGCTCCTACAAAAAGAGTTAAGACACTGAAGTCCATGGAAAAAATCAGAGTAAATCTTCTGAATTGATTCATTATGAGTTAAATATGGCCATTTGGCATGTTAACCTGACTCTTTAGTCTTGTTATGCACATTAATTGGTCGATCAAAGGATATGTACTACTCATTCATATCTTCTCTGTTTTTTATATGTCAACCTGCAAGAATATTACTTACTTGTAAAGAGATTTTATCTCTTGACTAAGTGACCAGTGAACAATTCAGTCCATGCATGCGAAGAAAAGAAGTAGCTAGTTGCTACTACCAGTTGTGCCAGATCTGAAGTCTTCAGGCAGACCTGTTGATATGATCAATGATCTAGCTAGCTAGATTGCAGTTGGAAGTACAACATGGTAATTAAAAAGAATGAACATTTATAACTCGGTTAAGTGGGGTTCCAGGATAAAAGAGATATTAAGGCAGAGTTTTGAAGCATCGATTCGATTGCGGCATCGAACACATGATCATAATTGAATTGCAAGACCAGAACATGCATGGTCGCTTGATAAATCATGTCCGATGAGTTGATCGCTCTAGAGACTAGGATCAAATAAATTGGCCGGCACAGTGAGGTGAGCACTACCGTACTTTTGTATATGCAAAAGAGTTACTCCCTCTGTTCTTGGGTACTTAGCGCTGTTGACTTTGACCGGTCAAGTAGGGTAGTCTTTAATTAATTATGTATTTTTAATACTTTGATTTATCATGTAAAAATACTGTCATAACAATTTGGAAAAGTATCCGCATAAAATTAATGGTCAAAGTTAAACATTGAAGAGTGTGAAAATGTCAACAGTAACAAGTATATAAGAACGAAAGGAGACACACACACACACACACACACACACACACACACACACACACACACACACACACACACACACACACACACACACACACACATATATATATATATATATATATATATATATATATATATATATATATATATATATATATATATATATATATATATATATATATATATATATATATATATATATATATATATATGATTAATTACTTCCACTGCAATTTAATAGTAAAACTTGTGCTATCAAACTAGTATAATTAACAGCTCTGCAATTTATTTTATGTAGGCATTGCAGTGTTGGATTGATTCGACTATTCGACCATATACCCAGATGATGCAACGTAACTTACATGTCAAAGATTAGCATGCTAGATGGTAAATTAATTTAGGGTAGAATTTCATTTGCAACAGCTGCGGGAGTAGTCAAGTAGCTGTAGGAAAGAACGTTCACCCAACTGATAACGCGAGAGGCGATGGTGAACGTTATATAAGTCGTTGTTGCTGTGCAGGAGGCGTCCAAGTTTAATTTCTCAGGTGATGTCGCTTTTATTTCATTTATGTTTTTTTCTTTTCTTTTTTGTGGTCATGGAGATTAATTCAGATAGAGATCGTTGCATCGAGCTATCGATCACACAAGCAAACCGACCAAAAAGAATGCATCTGTTTCCAATGAAGGACGACAATACAATGATGCGATGAGCGTTAGCGTTACTGTGCGTACGCAAAATTAACAAAACCCAATTAACGAAGATGAGTTTAACGACCAGTACATTCATGGAAGGCATTTCCTCTTTCGTCTATCAAACATGGTAAAACTTGTCTAGCTACTGTATGCGTACGGATAACATGATATGTACTAGTGCCTACCGAAAAAAGATGTATGATTAATCACAACATGCAGAGAGACAGTACATGTATACATGTACACATGCATCAAAGGTTAGCTGCCCTTGTTGGCAAGGGAGCACCTTAGCTACAGTGCTACACTACTACCAGCCGTACAATACATGCATGTAGTAGAAGACGACCATGCAATTTCAATTGCAATTGTGAAGAGAACAACAGCTGCTGGAGACAGTGCTGGTCCAACCAAGAATTGATGAGCAAGAGAACAATCTAGCTAGCATGCAGTAGCACCACCAAATAAAAAGATATATTCCATGAAACCAAGTACTGCACAGTTAGGAACACATGCATGATCAGGCACAAGTAGACAAGCATGTATGATGTATCTCTTCTCTCCAAAATTAAGGTTCAGTCTAAATAACTTCTTTTCTTTTGGTTTTTAAATAGAGTGGCTTCTTGAGGTAATTTCTATAAGTCATTTGTAGGGATCAATACTAGGGATGGCAATAGGGCGCAGCGGGTACGGGTAGTACTCGCCCATACCCGTACCCGCGACCCCAATTTATGCCCACGGGTATACCCGCGGAAAGATGACGAGTGAAGAACCTCGCTCATACCTGTTGCTCGTGAGCATGCCCGTTTACTCGCGAACTGAGAGACACCATCTGAGAGTTGAACTAATGACAGATACGTATAAGTATCAGCTGTTGCTAAGAAATATAATAGCCATAAAAAAAGCTTATAACAATCAATAGCAATTAGAGATATGCAAAAGTTTATAACAATCAATAGCAATTAGAGATATTGCTATGGCTGCGTCACCTGTCAATCTATATCGTGGATAAATGGGCAGGGCGGGTACGGGTGGAGCTTACCCATACCCGTGCCCATTTACCCGATGGTAGAGTGTTCCTTCTATTTTCATACCCGCGGGTGTATGTATGTGTGTTTATGTATTAATATGCATCAATTAAGAGAGATGATATGTTAGTTGACTGATACTACTTTTTGTAGAGAGGCGGTTAGTTGTCTGATACTACTTTTTGTAGAGAGGCGGTTAGTTGATATACCAATTAGGTTAACATCTCATTACAATCTGCTCTTGAAAATGGAGTTTTCAGAATTGAAAAGTATACGGTGACCAACAACTAATGCAGACTCATTAAGTCGTATTATGCTATTGGACTTGGAAATTACAGTGCTATAAAGTGTATCTTCAAGATTTCACGGAAATCCTTCGCAAAATCTTAAAGCACATCAATCCAAATGGATCCAAGTGATAGAGATTCGATTAAAATCCCTAAAATTTTCATGTTTGTATCTATACCTTGGCATCGACTTAGAAATTAAGGATCTGGTACACCATTCTGGAAGCATCCAGGCAATTCGACAGAATATTTGAAGAGGACCACGCTACCTTGTCCCGATCGATCGATGTAGAAATTATTTTGCATGGGACAGCAGGCAGATCAGATTACTCCCAAGGCCGCATGCATCTTGCATTGCCATTTGATCAGATCTCGTCCCCATGGCATAGACAGGCCTTACTCTATGTACGTGGCCTACTTAATTAGTTAGTTGAGGAGGTTTTATTCGTAGACTATCCTAATTTATTTGGGGCAAAAAATTGTTATTATTGTAGAACGGATGTTCCACGAATAAATTAATCTTCCGAGTTTGTGATGGAGAGCACATACCTTCTCTCTTTGATGCTGACATTTATAATTTTGCATTGGGCATGCATCTCTGAGCAAAACAAGCCGTTCTTCTAGTTAAAAATAGGGACAAGGTGTTTTGTCTTTGCCCTTGTCCCTTCTTCTCTTGCCGTTTCACTTCACATCCATGCATGGGAGTGGAGTAAAAACAATGACCCACCAAGTTATTGGCACCGAGAGATTGTTCATCCTAGCTCACCATCGCGTTGCATGTGCTTTTTATCCTAAGAAAAGATGCATGTCTTCCATCAAAACTTTTAACTTATTTCCCCACCCTAATTCTCCTTTTCTCCTTTTGATAAAAGGGAGAAAGAAAGAAGCAATTAACGTAAGCATCTAATCGTTTCCTTTTATTGTCACAGATAATCATGCATGGATGCAAGCAATATGAAGGCATAGCATGCATTACAGTAGTGCTTAGTTTCTCGGCCAAATTGAAAGGGAAAATGTGGGTGAATGAAATTAATAGACCAAGCGTGTTTCACATTCCATTCTTTTATTACTTTTGAGCAAACAAAGGAAGGCCTAAAACACCTCAAATTTTCAAAAAATTTTATTTCTTTTTGGAGTTTGACTAAACTTTCAAATCCTTCCTCAACTTGGCAAATCACGTCGAATTTTTGCTCTCTCTTGCTTCTCTATTTGCTTCGCTCATTGGCCCCTTTGGAGAAGCCGCCACCACCGCCGCCTCGCTGTTCCTTCCGCCCACGCAGCCGCCTCATGTGCGCTCAAATTGCGGCTACGCCACCCCGGGCGTTCACTCGCAAACGCCCAACCCTACTACCATGGCCCCACCATCCAGACGACCACCCCTCCCTACTAACCTCACTCTTTCCCTCGCGCAGAGCGCCAGTTGACTTGTGCCTCTCCCCTTGTGTAGGCGCCACCCAAACTACCCTACTGTTCTCACCGCCTTTCTCCACCCTTTTAGCTGGGTTGCTTTCGCAGAAAGCTCCCTGTCACTCCCATCTGCATATCACACCCTCCCAATTGAGCTCCCCTTCACCACAGCTCCACCGCCGCTAACCCCTGAGCCCGGTGAGCCCTAAACGCCATCTCCTTCCTTTCTCAATAAAAACCCGATTGTATTCAGCCATAGCACCACCACTACATCCCGAACTCAATAGTGAACTCTCTTGGGCAAGAGCATTTCCCGAGTGATCTGGCACCGTGAGCCTCTGCCGCCATGGAGCCCTCTCTCGTGGACAACTCTCTTAGGAGCTCCTTAACCCAAACAACCACCACCCTTGTGTTTCTTGTAAACCCTAGATGGTCAAACCACTCCTTTTTCTCACCGAAAGACCACCGGATTAGATCCTTGTCACAGTTAAAGCCACTACCTTCTCTCCTACCACCGGCCACCATCATTCATCTTCGCACCTACTAAAACCCTCAAACGGGGTTGTCTCATCAAGAGGAACCCACCCGTACCAGCCTCGCTCACTGGAGAACCCTGTTGGCGCCTTTCCTGTTGAGCCCGCTGTTGCTATGTTTCGCGCCGAAGATGGTCGAAGGTAGATGAAGAGGGCGGCGTGGTAGGATCCCAACCGCCCGCGCGTCGGCCATCAGGTGTTAGCGCACGCATGTGGGCCGTTGCGGCCTAGCGTCACTAGGCCGACCCGGTCGGCCCATGGGCCATTTTTGAATTAAATCTTCTGTGCACCTATACTGTTCCTTGTGGGCCGGTCCGTACTATAACACTGTAGCTGCACTGTTCATCCGAGCCCGAAAACACAAAAATAACTCTTTTCGATCGTTCTGACACCACGAATCAATTTTTGGCCTTCGTTCCATCAAATCAAGTTATAATAAAATCCAAACCAACTCTACTTGGTTTTATTGCATTTTACTCCTTTTGTTTTATTTTTTTCCTACCTTGATTAGACTCAAGCACAGGTTTATGTTATTTTATGTGTTTGTGCTAGCTTTTGAGTTCCCTGAAGTGACAGTGCAAGGACCAAAATCAGGCATTGAAGTGTACGAGATAGCTGAGTTTGTTAAACAGCAAGGCAAGTTATAAGTTTTTGATCATATTGAATCCCATGATATTTAAATTATTTAATTACAGTATTTGTATTAATGTTATTTGTGAAATGTTATTTAAATAAAATAAATATTTAGAATGACTTACTAATTAGTTATGTCCTACCACTGAAAAAAATGTTATGTTTAATTTGATACCATATTCACCTTGACAACCTTAGTAATATTTAGATTATTGTATAAATAATTGTAGAGTAGCTCACTCAAAATTTTGTACTACTAAGTGATTTGGCTTTTGGGAATTGCTAAAATGGTTCTAGGGTAAGGAGGAATCGTAGAAAACCATAAGATGGTTGGAGTCTATGACCTTATCCTAGGGTGGAGGCTTGAGCAGATGGGTGGTAGTGTCGCTGAGCACAGATGATTGGGATGTGGTTAGTAACCTTAAGTGAAAAGTAAGGACAAAAACCTTATGCTGAGTAAAGGATACAGTAATCACTCAACCACAGGTGTTGTCAACCCTGATTTAATAGCTGCTCAACTCAATTGAATATCTATAAGAGACAGGAGTGTAGATGTTGGGGAGTTACATATGTGGAACGGAAAAACCATACCTAACAACGGTTGGGGCCACTCAAGACGGATATAAGAGATTAGTTTTAGCCAGTATAAACCGTGTTTGAGTGGATCTACCAGGTAGAGACTATATAAAGAAATGAGCAATGCAAAACCTTGTTTTCTCAACTCAGTTGCATGCTACCTGAAGCGTGTCTACAGCTTGACATTAAGAGTTTGAGAAATCTTGTGGGTAAAGCTGGACAACTCTGCAGAGTGAAATAAATAGTATTCAAATACGTCGTGCTTCCAGTAAATGAAGCTGTGTTTAATGGATGATTCCAACAGCGAGGTATAAGTAGATTTTATTATGTTTTAATCTGACTAAGCTGAGTAAACAAGTGTTGAAACCCACCTAATCTTGAGAAGTTTTCATTGGTATTTTCTTGTTTTCAAAGGTTTACAAATAAAATTGCATCCACTCCGATTAATAAACCAGTATATTTATCTCCATTGGCAATCCGTGCAAATAGATAAAGTAGGATTTATCCTTGTGACTTGCTGGGTACAGTTGTACTCATTACTTACTAAACAACAAATAGAAGAGCAATGGACATCGTTGAACAAGTTGTTGATGAAGATCTAGAAGGACCCTACTTCTTTGGTGACCAGTAGTCTTAAGTCTTGGCCGCGCTCAAATACGTCTGTGAGAGTTTATTTTGTACTGTAAGTTAACTTTGGTCTTGCACGTCTACTGTGTCCAAAACTAGGCTATTAAACCTTATTTCTATGATAAAATTTGATTCTTATGTATAAGTATGTGTTGAACTGATGATTATTCATGTACTATTATTCACAACTGAATAGTCCTGAGCAATTGTAGGGATCACCAGCGCTCCCAGAAATAGGGGCGTTACAAGGCCTAGCTTGTCAAAGCAAATCAATCATACAACAATACAATTAATATAATTACAAAGGGAGAAATAAGAGATCATGTAGGCTTGAGATATTTTTTATGTACGTGCAAAATCGGTGCTGCACAAAGTGACAGGGCAACTAACAAATCCAGCCGGCCAACGAGGACAGCGAGAGATGTCGAGTCGTCCGTAAATTAGACGGCTGGAATCCACAGTATTGTTCTGTGAAGCCAGCATGGGAATCTTCTTCAATTTAAGAGTGCAGAGCCGTAAGACTGTACGAGTGTAATAGTAAAGTAGTAGGTACAGGTATTTGGTAGGTTATGTTATGCATGTTCATGGAATGACTGAATACTGATAGTCTGTCTGATACGATACGGTCCAATGATGCAGGAGACAGGCACGGTACGGCCCAGCCGTATCTGTATGGTACGATTCCTGTTCAAACTTTGCCTCTCATAAATGCGTGGGATACTGTGTTTATGTTGTTGCGTCCACTTCACAGACATGAAATGCCAGATTGCTAGCTACAGGTTCTTCTGAGCAAAGCATGTTAAAAACCAAGGGAATCTTGCAACAATACATCGTCTACTCGGGGCATACATAAAAGAGCGCAGGAACGGTACACCGTCCATTTAAGACGAGACCACTTATCTTCATGACCATCTTCGACGTTCCTAACCTTACATTTTTGGAGTAAGGGTACGAGAAGAGGAATAAAATTTACCTTTTGAAATCAATAGAAAGAAAATGAAAGTATTTGGGGGTAATTTGATTGATATTAACACCTCACTCTTATGTTATTGTTTTGAATTCGGGTAAGAAAGCTTGGGAAGTAAAAATGGCTAAGGCAGCATATAGATGAGGGGGGATTTTCTCAGAGAGATAAGGATGAGCAATACCACTTAAATTTTTAGAATTAGAATTTTGAAGAAATAATTCTAGTCATGAAACTAACGGCCAGGCTAACTAGGTCACGGCCTGCAGTCGATATGCTCTGATACCATCGCTGTCAGACCCGGATTTTTCAATCCAAATCCACTGTGATTTGACTGCACTATTCCCTGGATCAGTAGATAGTGCTCACAGTTACAGTTATGAATATCAAAATACATATCATGCGAAAGCGTAAATATAATAGTAGACTTACTCATGGGCCGATTAGGCCGAAATTATTAAATTGCAGCAGCGGAAGAACGAGGCACGCATGTGGGACCTTCAGGACATGCCCACAGGCAGCCAACTGGAGGTTCGCGACCTAGTTCTTGTCATCTTCTTCTTCTTCGCTATCATGATCCAAATGTATTGTTGAAGCGTAGTGATCTGATTCCTGCATCTGAATTTGTCGCAAAGCGAGCGTGAGCACTCCAACCCCGTGCTCCGCGAGCCAATACACAGAATGCAATTAAATAGTATGCATAGCTTGTCAAAGGAGAGGCCTGGGTTAATTTATTTGCCAAAAATCGCTTTTAGTGACACTATTTTCATTCAATCATCGTGCTATTATTGCTAGCTGAACTCCACCTAGTGATTATCATAATTGACTTAATCCACCAGAAATACACTTTATTTACCGAGAGACATCATTTATCTAATCCACCGATCATGCACCCATGACTGCCTAAGATCCAAGCTGTGAGGGTCATCCTTTGTTTAGATCCACCAATATCTATTGTATTCTAAATTCCTAACAATCCAATCTTGTTGTTACTAAACCTCAACTCTTCGTCTCTAAATTCTAATGACTATTTAACATGATTGCTTTCAACTCCACCGAAATCATTCGTATCGGGACTTTCCAATAATTCACTCCATTTGTTATTGACCCAAAATCATAATTTGCTCTCCCAATAATCAGTCTTATTTTCTACTATCTATTTCTAACTAATTCACCAGTATACATCCACCATGAATATCCATGATCAAGATCACGACTCACTAGTATACATCCACCATGAATATCAATGATCAAGATTATAATCCAATAATTGCTATCATTCCTCCAACATTTCTAGAAATCCAATTCACCCATCTAGTATTTGATCAAATCCTATTAATCCCATCATCGTCAATATCTTCCAAGAATTTATATTAATTATCAGTGTTGTAATCCAACACTTGCCTTTGTACTCCCTAATTCTCCAAAGATCATTTAAATCATCTATCTAGACTATATATTCATTTAGGCTCCACCAATTTATTTCTCTCAGAATCCACACTATCATTTCCACCACTATAATTGACATGAATACACCTACAACTTTATGCGGTTAACCCAACAACCACCTTCTTTTCTTACGACTCCATCTATACTTCCTGCCATTTTATTTTGCGAAAAGTGCCATCATTATTTAAAAATACAATACATAAAAAATTCCTGAGACCTAGCAGCATTGGAACAAATCATAATGTTCAAGGAATACTAACATGATTTTCCATACATATGGCATCACACCATATGCCTAATATCACCACAATATATGGCATCACACCATATAACATCCTTCAGCGTTATAGCCGCTTAACTTACCACTGGGACGACACCCAGGACAATTCCAAACCAGGGCAGTCCTTCGCCCTTCAAGTTTCCCTTCTCCCAAGTTCCAATTATTTTGTAAACAGAACTATATCTAGTTACGTTCCCATGTCCGCCCTTGACCGTGGGCACGACTATTCGAATAGTTTAGACTCTGCAGAGTTTGCACACTTTACCCACAAGAGATAGATCTACTCGTTGCCCCACATGATTCCTTAGCCATGTGGTTGAATAGACTATCACAGGGCCTTTACAATGCATAGTCCACTGTGGTTACGCCCGCTAAGGTCAACCTTCCGTAGTAATATTACGCATACGCTGGGAAGGGTCCCTCGTGAGCCATCACGGGCAAAGGCTAGGAATATTACGCATCCATCCCTTTGCTCGTGGTCATACCTTCACGTAACCACCTTGGAGCTACACAAATTAGTTAACCCTGCCTACATTTTGCCAGCTTGTGGTTGTACTGATTTACATGGGTTGACATGACAAGATTCAGGCCTTAGGGCTATCTGGGCGGTTCTACCACAAACCACACTCTCGTGCACCTTTGCACCATACCCCCGAACCATCCGCCCAGATAAATAAGCAATTTGAGGTTTTGGGAATATAAAATAACCATATCCAACATACACCGTCATTACCACCATGATCGCCAACCAATTTTTCTCAAGAAAGTGATGCTTGGCGCTTTTACCATGAGTATCTAAACATTACTAAGCATGGCATATAACTACGGACTTATTTTCGAAAGGTTACTGTTATCATTTTTGCTAGGGCGACAAGTTTCACAAATTCAAATATTCCAAAGGAGGGGTAATATTAATCAAGGTACACAATGGGATATAACTAGAATCTTAAATTAAACATGTATTTGCATATAAAATAGCAGCATGCAATTTGATAATTTAAACAAAAATAATTTGCAGAAAATGTAGGTTCAACATGATCAAAGTATTGACTCGCCTTGCGCGGTTTTCCGCGGTCTTGAGCTCACACAATGCTTTCCTTTGCGATGGTTTTGAGCTTTCGGTCCTTATCTTCACCTCGATCTTGATCTCACTTGATCCATTGATTCTTCGGGATCCCAGTTTCTAACTATGCGATAAACGACTGAATCCAAATAAAAGCAAATAACTCAAGAGATCCAAATAAATCCAAATACTTTAAATGCCCGATTTAATTTAATTTATACCTTTATTACGATTTGAGAATAGAAGGATGGTTCCGGTTAGCGTGTTGTAAGCACAGCGGTAGCTGGATTTGAGCAGGAAAACGAGTTGTCTGAATGCTTTACCGTGGGGGAAAATTTTAGAAATACGAGCGATCAAAAGTGAAGATGTACCTACAGGAATTATCTGTTTTTGGGAAAAAGAGGGTGGCCAGACATGGCCGATTGGGGAAAAACGAGGCTGGACCTTTTGCTTGATGACTTTCTTTTAATTTATTTATATTTATCTAGGAAGTTCCATGAGGCAAGTAGGACTTATGAGCATATAAAAGAATTTAACGAAGATAATAAAGAGGAATAGAACTTTGTGATTTTAGGACGCGGAGATGTTACAGGAGATGAGTATAATTTTAATTACTCGGAGTTAGCTAGGCATAGCCGAGGGTAGGATACGATGACTCGATCTTTTATTATCAATTTATTTTATTATTTTTATATTTATTTAGGAAATTCCATGAGTTAGGTTAGATCTATGAGTTGGATTACAAACCTAGCGGGGCATTATTTTGTTAAGCGCTAGTACTCCGAGCCTTTACTATACACACGGCGTATACAAATTTGATCTTATCGGATTAACTCATATTACTAGCAACTTTATATGCAACATTTTAGGTGGCCTTAATTAACCGCGTTATTAGTTAAACATTTACTTTAGAGTGTTTACATATATTGGTTAGGTCATTTTAATGCATGATGGGGCAGAGCTATTATATTTTGGTAATTGTATATTAATATGACCTTTTTGGTCTGGAGGTGCTGTGGAATTTTTCTGGTTTTGATATTTTATCCTTTAGCATTTGTCATATGTTAAACTTAACTTATTTACGGCCGATTAAGCATGATACATAGGATTATATTTTAACATTGGTTATTTAGCAAAATATAAGGTTTAATTAAGATGGTTGTTAAATGTTAGTGCATATGTTTTAATTATAGCTAAGGGTAATCTTAATTAAATTTAGACATTTACCCCGGGTCATCTTTTTCTTTTACTGCCATATTTAACAAGTGAATTTAAAATAACAATAAAGGCACAATTACTCATATACGATAATTAACCTCAATAAACATTTAAGCTATGATAATTGCTCATAAAATAAATAATCAGATATTAAATCTTAGTTAAAATTTATTTTATTCCCTAATTAAATTTATTAGATTTTCTAAATTTATTCTCAGATTTTCTCTAATTTTTCTTGCTTGAATTGGATTAATAAAAATCAAAACAAAAACAAAAACAGAAGAAGAAAAGGGGGCGGCTGCTAGAATCGAACCCGAGACCTTACGATGAGGGCATTTAGCAGCCGAGGCTGATAACCAACTGGGCAACGCCCGCTTCGTGATAAAGGGTCGGGGTTAAACTAGATGAAGCAAGGGCACAGTACAGCCAAAACAGAGTGCCCAGCCGGCCTAGACAGGAAGCGCGGCGGGACGGAAGCGACAGCGGCGGCGGAGGCGGCGGCGAGCCGCCAGAGACCAAGAACGGAATCCCAGGCGGGATGCCTGGGGTGGCGCTCGGCCAAAGGCGCGGTGGCAGGCCGGCGGCGGTGGTGAGCGGACGGCGGCGAGGGTGGAAGGGAAAGGTGGTGCCGGCATGGGGAAGAAGAAGAATTAGAGAACGCATGAGCCAGAGGAAGGTCGGAGGAGGCTCACCTCGGGTTGGCCGAGCGGGGAAGACGGCCGAGGTATGATGGCGGCGATGGCCTGCGGCGGCGCGGTCATGCACATGGCGCCGGCGGCGACAAAGCGGCGAGGCTTCCGGTGGTCGGGAGCCGGGGCGTGGGGTGCTCAGTGCATGGAATTAAGACACCATGCATCGTGGAGGGAGGAGCGATGGCGGCGGCGCGGAGGGCAGTGGCGGCCGGCCTTGAAGAAGAAGGCTGAATCGGGGGGTCTCCAGCGCACGGATTTTCAATTAAACCGGCGAGGAAGGAGGTGGGGCATTGGGGCACGGAGGGACGCGCTCGGTTTTTGGGGGACTCATCGAAGAGCGGCATATGGCGAGGAGGCGGGTCAGCCGGCGCATACGGGGGCAGCTCGAGCTATGCTCGGTTCGAAGGAATGAGGGAGCAAGGAAAAAGGGCGAGCCCCAGGGCTACTTAAGGGTGAGGAGAGGGAGGCAGGCACACACTCGGGGAAAGGTATGGGCGACAGCATGGCCGGCGACGGGCGTGCGCAGGGCATGGCAACAGGAGCGACGGGACGGAGGGCAGTTGGTGCCAGGGCGACTTGGGGCAGGCGGGGTAACGTGCGTAGCTGCAGTGTCTACGACCTTGACTGAGGCGTGCGGGATAGGGAGAAAGAAAAGGATGGGAGGAGGGACGAGACAGAGGGAGGACGCGCTGGGCTCTGGAGGAGACGGGAGCAGGTTGCGAACAGAGAAAAATCGAGGCCAACAGCAGGGGAAAAGAAAAGGGGTTGCCAGCCCACGTGCAAGAAGGGAAAAAGGAGGAGAGAGAGAGGGAAGAGGTGCGGGGCCCGCTGGCAGTAACAGTGAAGAGGAGAAAAGAATGAGAGAATTTAGAAAGCTTTATCAATCCTTGAATTTCTAGATTTTCAGTTCCCATATTGGTTCAAGTATCTAAAGACAAATTTAATATTCCTCTACTTTCGATTTTATTTCCCTTCACGAATTTTTGAATTAAATTTAAATTGGACTTTTTGGCTTGATCTGCTTGAAATTTCAGGATGTTACACCATCGCTCCCTCTCTCTCCCTCAGTTCCCTTTTACCAATGATTTCGATTCTTTCTCTTCCCCCTCTTGCCTACCACCCTCTCTTTCTCCCTGCTCTCTCATTCACTCCCTCTCTCTCTCTCTTAGCTTCACCTGGGTCGCCTAGCTCGACCTAGGTCACTGCTTGATCGGGCTCGGCCGCCCAGTCGTTCAGGCTCTACCTTAGCCTCACCTCCTCTCGCATAGTTTTGGTCACCTAATCGCACAGCTTACCTAGTTCCACCTGTCTCCCTCTTGGCCTTGCCTCCTCCCGGCTCTGTTGCCGCTTCTTGTTCATCGACTTGACCTCCCTCGGTCGCTACCTGGCCAGATCCGTCGTGGATGACGATGGCCCGACGCCTTTGGATCCGAGATGGATTCCTCCCCTTTTCCCTTTTGTGATTTGTTGCAATGATTTGATTTCTTGTTATTTGATTTTGGTATGTGTCTTTTTGAGAGGGCTTTGGGGTGATGATGATGGTGACGCAGTACCGCTAGTACCGTTCACACAAAGCCGGTAGTACCGCTCGCTGATCAAACATACACAGAACTGGAACTTCCAATCGTCGACTACCCTGGTCCTCGACCACGTCGGATGATTCGATCACTCAAGTTTCCAATCACGTTGTTCAGTTTGACCACATAGGTCTCCGACCACGTTGTCCGGATCGACCACACATGTCTCCGACAACACTGATCTCTAACCACACTGGTCTCCAACCACATTGTCTGGTTCGACCACACAAGTCTCCGATCACGTTGGCTTCGACCACAAAGGTTTCGACCATGTCAATCTTCAACCACGTTGGTCTTCGATCACATAGATCTTAACCATATCGGTTCCGATCGTCTTGGTTCGACCACATTGGTCTTTGATCACACAGATCTCGACCACGCTAATTTTGATCGCACAGATCTTAACCACATCGAAAATGACCATCTTGGTTCGACTACGCAGGTCTTCGATCACATAGATCTGGACCACGTCGGTTCCGACCATCTTGGTTCGACCACACTGGTCTTCAACCATACAGGTCATTGACCACATCGATCTTCGACCACTCAGATCTTCAACCACTTTGATTCGACCAAGTCGATTTCGACCACTCTGGTCCTCGACCACAGCGAATGCAGTAGTTCCGTGATTACAACGCTGGTAATTTCGGTCAGTGGTAGTACCACATAATACACTGCGATAGTTTTGATTTTCCTGAGAGGTGCATATACTTCAATAAATTTTGCAAAACACATTTGCAAACTATAGTATCATGTACATAAGGATTATCTATGATTCCCAAGAAGTTGCAAAATATATTTGCATACTTTTAGAATCATGACTCAAGGATTAAATATGAGCTTCAACCATTTGTAAATATAAACCTTATACTACAAAGAATGAAAATATGGACTTCAAACACTTATAAAACACATTCGCAATGTATAGTCCCATGTTACAAGAATTCAACACATGAGTAACAACTATTTGTAAAACACATTCGCAAATATAGGCATCATATTACGGAGAGCTAGAGAATGTGAGATTGAGCTATCAACATATGATGAGACTCAAGCTATTAGACAAGACCCATCTTAATAGTACGATAACCTATACTAGCAATCTGGCCTTCCAACCAAACACCAAGACCGGTAAAAGATTAGGAACACTTTATAAGCCCTAACTAGCCATACATTTGTCTTAGATCATTGTCTTGATATGCATCAACCCATGGTTCTTCTCTTGACTTGATGATCAACACATGATCAACTCCTCTTGGACATGCATCAACTCATGATACTTCCTTCACTTGACTTGATGATTTTCAACACATGAAACCATCCCAAGTAATCATTATTTGTGAAACCTAACTTATTCATTTAACTCATAGAAAATGTTAGTCCACAAATCAATTGTTACTAATTACCAAAACCTCACCATTAACTCATAATGGAGGGACTAGATTAACAATCTTCCCTTTTTGGTAATTCATAACAATCTCAACAAATAATGAGATAAATGTTTATTTGCAAGTATATAACATGCACACAATAATTATATACTCTAAGATAAACTTTTAAAGCAAATCGTATTCATCCAGTTGTCATTAATCTTCCAACCATTAACACATAATAGAAGAGCTAGATGACAACCCGATTATGAGCATATATAAACTATACAAGCTACATATATACTTAAGGGATATATTTCAAAGTAAAGATCCTTAATATGTGAAAAAGGAATATGGATCAATACTTATGAAACCTCAAAATATAGAATGAACTCCCTCTAAACGTGTGCATACAAAAATGTATAATGAAAACATCTGCACATATTCATGTTTGACTATTTGTGGAGTTCAATCTATATTTTGGATCCGAGGAATGCAATAAGATATAAGAATGTGATGTCAAATGCATACCTCTGATGATTTTCACTTTTTCATCCAAATGAGACTAAGCAATATCATAATCAATAAACAAGTTAGTCTCACAATTAGATTTATCATTATCATCAAAACCAAGTTAATGGAGCTTGAACTTACACATACGATACTCATGAGGCATCTCCATCAGTTACATATCCTTGGAACCAACAAGATCAAGAGGGAAGAGAGAAGAGCAAAATACCAACCAAAACATGTGCAAAACCAACAAGATCAAGAACACACCATGTAGGATGAAGAGATTGATCTATTACAACTTGCTGATGAATATTTTATAGTCACGCCACCATAAAGGGCAGAGCTCTCTCGCCCAAGAGCATCACTCAAATCCTAGAAGAGAGAGGTTGTTGCTTTTCTTTTGCTTACAACTCACTTGCTTGGTTTTTTTAGCCACCTACATCTCCTACTCAAATAGATAAGGCAACTAGCTCACATCTAACCTTAATAAATACTATTCATTAGCACAACTAAAGAACCCATAACCACTCACACACTGAGTTTTGCACTCAACATATAATTATGCACCCTTCTCAAAGCGTATAAGCCCTAACCTACTAAGCAGCAAGCTTCCATCTATTTGACCTCCTTAGGGTCTCCTTAACCTAAACCGCTCTCCAAAATGCCCTCTAAGCACCACAGTTTTTGTCCCTTTGCCGCTTTTGGTATTTTGACTTCCTTGCCAAAACACAATCGCCTTGATTGTGGACCTCATCTCTTCCCCAAGCCTAATCCAAGGTCATTTTCTTCTTTGCAAGCAATCTCCATGCTTGCAATGTGTATGTCCTCCAATGGATCACACATCGGCAAGTCTCTCCGTGTCAGTCCCCCGACCACGCCTCATTTGCACTGATCGCACCATTTGATAAACCGTTACTCGAACATTCCCGTCAACATTCGTTATCTTCTCCTATCCTTGCTTGAGTATAACCATCTTACCTGGCTTTCTAAACTACACCTTAGCTCATCCACGAGCCTAATCCCGGTCCACGTCGTCGACCAAGCTACCTCAAGCACCCTGCATATTAAAGACCAAAAAATTATTTTCAGGCACAAGTCCTTTATAATTTAACCCATATTAGTTCAAACATACTTCATGCACTATGAATGCAATGATTTAGACTCCACAACTCAACCCATTACCATTTTCCATAATTATACAAACCCTCGGATAATTTCAGACATGGTAAGAAGGTGTGGTTCCCCTATCACTGTCGGGAAACTTCCCTCACAACTATGTGGCATTCCTTGAAAGGAATAAACCCATCAATTGGGATGATGACAGGGCAATATATTGTAAAGGCGTCATAATGATTTTCTTGATCTATATGTCTAAGAAAACATGTAAAATATAACAAGTTGATTGTCTCTTGTGGGTAAAATGTATAACCTCTGCAGAGTGAAAACTATTCGAACAATCATGCCTACGGTCATAGGCGGGCATGAAAACTTACTCGAGTTAGTGTCTATTTACGAGATGATCTTTATGGTTGGGATGAAACTAAGAAGGGTGGATAGAGCCCTGATTATTGATTTCCTCTGGGTGGATAGGGCCCAATGATTATAAAGGGTGGATAGAACCCAGATATTAAAATGACATATAGTGGATGAAACCATGCTCTATAAAAATGGATGTAATCTGCACTACTATTATTATTGCACACTCTTACATTCTTTAAAAAAATATGATTTAGTTAAAACGCTAAGTCTCAGACTTTCTACTATTTGTACTTTAATCATGGCTTTTGCAAATAAAAGAAACACAAGCATCCCTTATTAGCCTTACATCTATTATTATTACATTATGTATGATAGCTTGCTAAGTAATTTCGTACTCACTGTTACTCAATTATTGTTATTCAGTAAGTCAGAAGAGGAAAGAAAGAAAAGTCATACCATCATCTAAAGGCGTTAGAAGATGAAGCCAAGAACTGGGTCTCAAGCCTTAGTTGCTTGTGGGCATATCTTGAAAATCCCACATGAGTGAATTTTTCGTTTCTACTACTGCTCTTTAAAAGTTTTGATCTGATTGGTCCATATGTAAGTTCACCGTTATATTAATAACACTTCCGCAAGATATATATTTGATATTCAGTTATATGTCTGTGAATAGTTTCTATTGATCTAGAAAATAGTATAATAGAATCATAGAGAATTTCATATTATCAAAATCCGGATCCTGACACATGTAACTGGAATTTCATATTATCAAAATCCGGATCCTGACACATGTAACTGGTAAGGGCATTCGCCGCCCACGGAAAACAAAATTGATGCATTGAGCAACATGCTTCACCAACCAAGCAAATGAATATTCTATGCACCTCAACCAGAAAACGACATGCACATAGGGCGGTGGTTGGTAGGTGGCACATACAATATTACAATGATTGCTCTTTTCTTTTCATGTTCAAAGTGTATGATGTTACTACTACTAGGTAAAAGATACTCCCGGGTAAATCTGAAAAATTGGGAGTTCAGGACCGAACCTTTTTCCAGAAAAATTCCTGAGCACAGCAATTTAAACACTCAAAATCATTCATGTAAAAAATCGAACTCCAAACAATTTCAGTCATAGAAATGGAACAGATTTCATGCTGATTGTTGTGCAAAAAGAAGAATGATAGCATAGACTAGAAGCCATATGACATATCTATCTTGATTCAGCTTGATACTAGCGCAGAAGCTGGTTCCAGCCATGTAGAATATGAGAGTACCACACGTAAGCTTGTTAATCTTTCTCCGGCAAGAGTAAAACATTTGTTAATCTTTCTCCGGCAAGAGCAAAACATTCTTCAGACTGCACAGTACACTGCCATTCAGGAAAGGAACCAGATGATCTGCTCGAACATCGACTTCTCTGCTAGGACAATGATCGGCATTGATAATTGGTCATGAAAAGAACTCTGCAAACTGTGACATTGCAAAGCCTGTTGCAAAGTGCTGTTTAGTTACAGTATGCAATCCCTAGAACATTTCTTTGTACCAAATGCCCTGTATGTGACTATGAAATTGTATTACAAGAGCACATGAAGAACCAGGCATGACTTCCGCTGGACTGTCAACAACACGCACAAAAATAACAGAACAAGATTGTCAACAACAGAATATGTACCATGTCTACTAAGGGCAAAATTTGGAGGTTGGGCAATTACTGGCAGAGCAGCAGCAGAGTCACCAGGAACGAGACGCAGAGCTCAACAGACTCACAACACATTTCTTGCTGCAGTGAACACCGCGTACAACATAACAGCTGCAAGAAGCTTTTTGAATGCAAGAAATCTCAGATTAATCTTAATCCTGCGCATCCTCATGAACCGCAGGATCAATTGTCCCACCACCAGGACAAATGTAAAGACACCGACAAGCAACATTCTGGCAGCATCCTTTGGGCCTTCAACTCTGCTCAGCTTATTTCGATCAACCTTGATGATGGTTGGGCCTGTGGGGGTAGCATCTGCATCAACATGGTTAAGTCGAAGGGTCTCATTCAGCCAAGCTGAAAAACGGATCAGCATCCTTGCAAGCCAGGCCACTTCAGTGTCTGAGATGGGCCGCATCATCCAGTCGCCTTTATATTTCACATCAGCCAATGAGCTTTTCCTCAAATTTGGATGCTTAGGTGTGAATACCTCACCACGTCCATGATGCTGATTGTGTTCTCCATCTGGCAAGCTCTTCGGCTGGGAGCTTTCAACGTGCTTGTAGAAAACATTTTTCATCTGGATTTTGATTAAATCCAAAGTCTGGAGAGTTTGCATAGCATCACCTGGCAAACGTTGAACCTCTGACTCAGCCCGTAGCAACAACAACTTGAGAAAAAGGAAAACAAGTTAGACTTCAGGGATATCTGTAATAACAGGTGCAGCATTAATAGTCAAACATGCAGACATGCAGTAACAGCTCAAGTAATGTTAGATAAACTACCAGAACATCCTGCACACCTCCTCAACAAAGGAATAGACCTAAATGTGAACCAAACATATCTGCCAAGTAAATTGGTGATCACCAGCAATTTTTGCTTGGCACATGTAAAATGCTCAGCTCTAAAGCTAAGAAACTGCTTATGGTTCTATCAATTGGTTCCAGTGGTACTAAGTATAATGATACAATCCAACATATGCTAGCTTGAGACATAGACTACTAATGCTAATTGCACAGTAATATATACACCTGAAGCAAGTGCTAAGCCCCATCCTCATCAATGCTGAAAAGCCTCACATTAGAGTTCCTACGCTCATGCAAGAAAGACCCATCAGCATCACTTTCTGACAAACCAACCTCCCAGTCCTGAAACCACACGAAGAATACCAAAAGTTAGATTAGAAATACTCCCCCACATTATAGTACCATTGTACTTATTTCAAACTTAACATGAAATTCCAATGCTGCAGTGCATTAGAAGTTCACAGTGGTAAGTGTTCTCATTTCACAGGAAACAGCTAACGATATTCCATGTATTCCACTTCCTACCTGTAGCTGCTCACAGACTGATGGCACATACTTGAGCACATGATCCAAATAACATGAAGAGGAATCAAACAATCTAGAATGATATGCAACATCAACATTGTAGATGAGCCCCAATAATTCTGAGGAACCTAAAACTTCCAATACCTGAATAATCCAAACAACAATATAATCAGAAAAAGAGCAAATGGCCATTAGTTCAATAAATAGTAAGTGTTGAAACTGAAAGGTCTACATTTATTTGTTATTCCTGATATGATTTAAACAACACATATGGTTAGCACCTTTCGCAAAATTCATAACTATCCAGGGAAATAGTAAAACATGCATGACATCGAACAAACATAAGATATCAGGCATATAGTTCCAATGTGCACAAAGTGATGCTTTGGTGACATAATCACCAGAAAGTTCTGTATGGACCAACTGGATTGTAGCTGTTTGTTGTCCAATAACCAAAAATAAATAAATAGTGTGCTTTCTTTGTGGATTGATTTGAGCAACAAATCTGGTTAGCATATTTTCAGGGAGTTCAGAAGAACAGCTGCCTCACCAATATTAGAAAACACATGATATAGAATAGAAGATTAAGGCATTAGTCATTTGGTCACATTTAGCACATGCTGATCCTTGATGGCAGAAACATTTTATGTGTATTATTAAACATCCCAGAACAATGACATATGTATGCCGTAAAGACAAAAGTACTAAATAGATCTCGAAAAAGATCATAAAACAAGCAATAGGAACATGAATTCAGTAAAGTGCAAGGTATGAAGTTCAATGAACTTGTAATGTAATATGTACCGGTATTCACCTAAATTAGCCCACTGTTACCATATCTTCAGCAACATATTCAAGTCTCATTCCAATCATGATCAACCCACACTTCTGCCAGGTTAAATCCATGCTACTAGGAAGAAAAACTACATCTAGAATCAACCACAGCATACTAACACCCAAAGAAAGATAAAAGCAATCCAGTGAAACAAACAAATACATGTGGAAACTAGAAGATGTTCAGGTTCAGACGATCAAAGCTTATCAAACCCTCCAAAATAGTTTAATATATGGCAGCAATTCATCACATGTAGCTTACACATGGCTCAATATTTTAAAGAGAATGCCCTCCTTAGTCCCTACTGTAGTTAAATTACAGGAGCTTTTTGTTTCAAGATTATATAATGCATGAATCTATATACGTTTTCAACATGCAAATATGAGTATCCATAAATTCAGACATAGTTTACTTCCACACAACACGGTTGATGAACCTAAACTGACTCCTTGTCAAATCAAACTTTGAATCAAGAACATTTCACAATAAAATAGGAATATGTACATTGCCAATGCATTTGTTCTTATCCTGAATGGTGATGCACTGTTATAGATATGGGCCTTGGACCAGCCAGGTTATTATTAGGAATTAGAGATTGGGTTCTATTTGAATAAGAGATTGGTATCCTTGTATTAGAGATAGAGTTAGAGATATGATTGGAATTAGATTCGATCTGTTAGGGGGAGCCATCTATATAAAGGGGCTACCGCATGCTATTGTCATTAAGCAGAGTAATAATAAAGTCTTCCTAGTCTAAAGTCTCTCCTCCCTCCCTACGCCGACTCCATCCGGCCATCTTCTTGGTGATGTTTACCCGTTATGAACTAAGGTTCATAACAGATTGGTATCAGAGCAATCGATCCCTTCCCACGACTTCTGCTACCATGGTTTCTGCGATTCGCCCTACTGCCGAGTCGTTAGCCATGATAAAAGCTAGCGCCAACGAGTTGGCCAGCATCAACAAGAAGATAACGGATAGCCTTCTCAACGCGCATGCCATCCTTGAGAGGATGGAGAATCGAATGAAGGAGCAACAAGAAACAAAGAGCAAGACACAGGATCATCCAACATCAGATGGGTCATTGCTAGATCCATCCCACCACGTCGCTCTTTCCTCGGTCGGGCCGTCTCCCGCAACGTCTTCTCCGCCTCCACCGCGCCTCCTCTGCAGCATCAGCCGACGGCGCCTCCTCTGCAGCATCAGCCGACGGCTCTTCGTCGTTAGCACCGCGCCTCGACCAACCGCCAACGCGGCGTCGCCGCCGCCGCCATCGATCTCGCCATCGGCGCAGCGCCGACGTTCCGCCGCCGACGCCCGCGGTCACCACTCCGATCCGCCGATCTTCATCGGATGCTCCGCCGGCCGCCGCCCGACGTGCCTCGCCTGCGTGCGCTGTCGCCAGAGCGGCCGTTGCGATCCGCTACACCCGCCGAGACCGCCATTCTTGGCCGCGATTCGCCATCCGCCGCCTCGCGCCGCCGCGATCGGCGCTCCGCAGCCGCCCGACCACTGTTGCTCCACCGGCGTGCCGCTTCGGCCGCCGTCGCGATTCGCGGAACCGCCTCGCCGCCGCTTCTCCGCCGCGAGCCGTGCGGCCGAAGTCGCCGCCGGCCGCCTCACTGTCGCTGCCGCCGCCGCCGCTCCGCCGGCCGCTCACAGCTACCGCGCGCGCAGCCGCCCGACAAGGCACGCCGCCGCTCTCCGCCGCTCCGCTTTCTTTGTTTCGCGAAGCCGGCCGACGCGGAGAGAGTGTCGGTCGATTTAAACCGACCGATGATTAAGTCTAAAAATGCGGACCGTTTAGCCTGCTCCGCTTGGATCGTCTGACGTCTCCATCCGCCGCAGACTCGCCACCGTTCGTCTTCTACATCGGCATCAACGGTCTTCCATTGATCGCGTTAGCGGCTCGAGGACAAGTCGCTTCTCGGGAGGTGTAATGTTATAGACATGGGCCTTGGACCAGCCAGGTTATTATTAGGAATTAGAGATTGGGTTCTATTTGAATAAGAGATTGGTATCCTTGTATTAGAGATAGAGTTAGAGATATGATTGGAATTAGATTCGATCTGTTAGGGGGAGCCATCTATATAAAGGGGCTACCGCATGCTATTGTCATTAAGCAGAGTAATAATAAAGTCTTCCTAGTCTAAAGTCTCTCCTCCCTCCCTACGCCGACTCCATCTGGCCATCTTCTTGGTGGTGTTTACCCGTTATGAACTAAGGTTCATAACATGCACTAACCTCATAAGATTGCTCCTAAGTCTTGTATTATTAGCTGCATACTGTAGGCAGATTTTGTTTTTCATTTAATAGAAGCCCCATGTTCTGAATAAACCATGGATGCTCAAACATCCTGGATGTTCACTCCATGTAAGATTTTGAAACATATAAGAACAAGAACACAACACTTGAATTAAAAGCATGTTCAGCCTAGCTAATATTTAAGAGTTAACAATATTCCACGCCTATCAAGGATCATATCATCGGTACGAGACCAGACAGTAAACTTAGAGGCACCTCCGATCGGATACGGAGACCGCCGAGGATGAGGAGGGACTCAATGGGAAGCACACAAATAACCAAGTGCATTCAATATAGGTGTCTAGGGTTACAAAATACCCCCTCCTATTACAAGGGGTCCTATTTATAAATGAGAAGAGCGAGTAAAGTTACAAATTTGCCCTTCGGGCCTAACTTACTCCTAGGGGTATCTATGTCCTTTGCAACACACGGGTCCCACCATGTCCAAGACCCTAGGGTCGGTTTGTGGGCGACCCCGGACCACGTCTGGGGTCATCTCTGGACCCCCTCTGGGGTTGATTCATGGATTCCGCCGAGGTTGGCTTGCGGACCTTGCCAGGTTGGTCTTCAGGCTGTCTTAATTTCCCATACCATGTCCAGGGTGATGCGGACTCCACCAAGGCGGACTTCGGACTCTCTCCGGGGTTAGTCCGTAGACCTCATTCGGTAGAATCCCTGATGTGTGTCGTCACGCCGATGTTATCGTGGGCCCCCAAGGTAGCACGGGGACCCTCCCTCAACAGTAGCCCCCTCAATTGCCCAGCCAAAGGCCGGCGCACTGATTTGCAAAAGAGGTCGGCGCGCGATCTTGGGTCAATGATTTAGTAGCCTACAATGCATTCCGACAACACGTTAAAATACCTTAGTCCCCGCAAGAACTTCGGATGATAGGTCGTGCCCGCACCTCCGAGTTGGGTTCCCCTGATGTTCATCAAAGGGTCGTTGCTCTGCTTGGCCGATTTTAGGTCGTATCGAAGAGTTCACCGTCGCACAAAAGGAAGCGGGGTAGTGAACAGCTATGGAGTCAAGCGTTGACCGCCTAGATGTCGAAGTTACGCGATGCGTGGGGCTAGGAGTTAGCCCAAAGAAGTGCCTTGTGAAGTGAATTCTCGACCCATGGCATTCGATAGGCGAAGGTATGCAGGAGTACCAAGCTCGACTCGCCCAGGCATGGCCACCAAGAACAATAGAACCCGGGTGCAAAAGGTAGACCCACATGAACACGTAGAGATAAGCGCCCAACTTGTTGATTCAAGACACGCAGAGTCCTCATGTAATCGGATTGTGTGAACTTGTCAAGATTGGTGTGGATGTACCACTAGTCTGAGGCGCGATGGGGCTTCAAGGCGCGTGAAGATGACCAGAGCGTACGCATCCTTGCACGTGAGCTCGATTTAGAGATGAAAAGGTGGGGGATTTAGAGATGACTCCAACGCACATGGTTTTTATCGTTTGGTCATAATGAAGGAAAATGATAGGCTTGTGAGCAACGGGTCCCCCCTTGGCGTTGGCTTGCTATGCTGGCCTTGTTGTGATCGGGCGGGCAGCTAAGCAAGAATCGAGTGCTCTAGGACAGTGACACCATGGACTCTAGGCCCTATAAGTTCGTGGGGACCCGGTCTGAGGCCACGGCTTGGATTAAGTTCGAGGACTCGCATTCGGACCCGCGCCTGACGCCGCAACGTGGACCAGGTCTGGGGCGAGCGAGCGATCCCAAGGTGCTCTACACCCGAAGGCACTTGGTTAGCTCTTAAACCAAGGAGTAGGCTCGAGCCTTCTATTAGCTTCGTAGCTTCTCATCCAATCCCTATGGTCGACGCCAACTGTCATCGGTACGAGACCGGGCAATAAACTTAGAAACACCCCAATCGGATGCGGAGACCACCAAGGATGAGGAAGGACTCAAGGAAAAGCACACAAATGACCAAGTGCATTCAACATGGGTGTCTAGGGTTACAAAATGCCCCTCTTCCATTACATGGAATCCTAGACGAGTGAAGTTACAAGTTTATCCTCAAAGCCTAGCTTACTCTTAGGGGTATCTATGTCCTTTGCCCCACGTGGGTCCCACCATGTTGGTTCGTGGGCGACCCCGGACCTCATGTAAGGTTGGCTCCAAACCTCGTCCAGGGTCGGCTCTGGACCCCCTTCGGGGTTGGTTCGTGGACTCTGCCGAGGTTGGCTTGTGGACTTCGCCTAGGTTGACTTGCGGACCTCGCCGAGGTTGGTCTTCGGGCTCTGTCTCGGTTTCGGACCACGTCCAAGGTGATGCAGACTCCGTCCGGGTTAGTCCGCGGTCCAGGGTAGATTCTTGATGCGTGTCGTCACGCTAAAGTCGTCGTGGGCCCGAGGTAGCACAGGGACCCTCCCTCAACAAATCACGTGTACCGCATATAGGGATTCAAAGTTTCAAACATTGACCAAACATGTAGCTAGAAAATTCATGAAAATATGATGCATCGAAAAATGAATAACTCTGCACTAACCTTTGATACCATTTGCAGCACTGAGGCTACATCAGAATGGATAAACTTATGAGCAAAACCCAGAAAATGCACTACCAATGAACTGTAGAACAAATAGTTGGACAGCACGAAGCTCTGCCATGCTGGAGTGTACACTACCTCACACCCTTGTCTCTTTCCCTCACTAACTCGATGCACATTTCGCCCACCTGGAGGTGGCAGATTATATTCATCCAAATCCTCTTGCTGAACCTTCCATGGTTCCATATAGGCCATCCATGCAGAGAAAACCTGGGCAGTGTTTTTTATATCTGCACCCATGGGGTAGAACAAGAACGTCCTTAGCAAAAACCGATACAGCGGCCTCTATATCAACGGATTCCAGTAGCCAACAGGGCTGTCGCATGACTCCTTCCTTGAAGGCATTCCCTCAAACACATTGCGCGCATCCACAAGTGTGCAAACACTGCTGCTGTTCAAATACATCACCAACAGCTTCACTGCATCACCAAATCCTGGTGCTGGCGGCCGTTCAGCCAATGTAGCGTTTGCACGAGACAGCAGAGACAGTAAAGGCAGCCCATAGACACGGCAAGTCTGCACAGGCAGCGGCAAGAAGTCGTCCCCAACAAGCCAGAACTGCACGAGCGTGTGCACAAAGAATTCGGCTCGCCTGAAGGATTCAGCAGCGTCCACGCCATCACTGACAGTTTGATGCAGCAGTGTACCACAGCCACCGCGCGGTTTCGCTGGGCACGAACTCCTTAAGGTACGCGTACAGAAGCTTCAGGTATAACAATCTCTCCGGCTTCTGACCCGGATTGCGGCCGGCCGTGGAAGCGAGGGTGGACACCCAGCTCTCGAGGCGAGCGCGTGACTTAAGCGAGGGTTTGCAAGTGGAGGACCACGTTTGTGGGGCACCCCCGCCGGCGGTGGCCGTCGCCGTGGCGGCAGAGATGGGGTAGTACGCGAACCAGAAGAGGTAGTATTCGAATACCGAGAGGTGGAGCTCTGAGCCGATGCGGCCGGCGAGAAGCGGCGAGACCACCTCATCAGAGGCGGCGGCGGCGGACGACAGCGCGAGGCGGAGCCAATCGGGCAGCCGCTCGGGTGGGAAGACGAATCGGAGGAGGGCGTGACGATCCGCAGCCAAAACGGCGGCGAGGAGTGGCCCAGAGGGGGAGAGGAGCGACGCGAGGAGGTCGGCCAGCGCGGCGTCGCCGGCAGCGAGGTCGATGAAGGACGGCGAGGTGGGGGAGGCGACGAACAGGCGGAAGAGGAGCGAGGGGAGCGCCTCGGCGAAGAAAACGCGCGGGTGGTCGCCGGCGTGGCGGCGGAGGAAGTGCGCCACCGACGAGACCGCCGCTGCCGCCGCCTTGGGCGTGAACGCGGAGAGGACGGTCGCCGCGAGGCCGGCCGCGTCGGTCTCCGGCGGCATCTCACGGCGGCGGCGGGGAGGGCGAGGCAGGCGTAGTAGGGTTTTGGGGGATTTGGTTTTGGGGTACGGCGTGTCGGCGAAGGCGCCTTTTCAGCTTCGAATCGCTCGCTCCCGAGGAGGAGATGGATGGGAAGGAGATCTCGAGGATTTCGGAGATGGCGCTCTACGCGACGCATTTCACAATCTCCCACTCCCTCGCTCGGGCCGTTGCTTAAAGGTAAAGCCAAAGTGTATCACTGACGACTAGGCTCCATGTTATGTGGGGTCCACCTGTTGGTGAGTGCGGTTTGCTTGGCTCGAGTGGCTAATCTCGGTGGGGTGGCGAGTCACTGGCTGGTGGGGTCAATGTGCAAGTGGCGGAGGGGTGCGTGGTTCAGCCGCGGAAAGCGCGTGGCGTGGTAGAGATGTGTGGACTGATCTGGCTGTTTGGGTAGAGTGGGTTTTGGTGACGTGGCATGGTGGGGACGGTGGGATGTGCCTGCCCGCGGGGCCACGTAAGATGTAGACGTGTTGTTTGCTTGAAGAGGACGCTACGGCATTCGATTGGGCTGGGCCGACTGCGTATCGGGCCCAGGAAACACTTATCTTCATGAGATGAGACAGACGGCCGGCTGAGCCTAGTAGTTAACTTGGGCTGATTGACATGGACTAATGGGCCCACTTGGACCAGTATACCCTAGCCGGGCCCATATCCAGCCAACGGGTCCATGCGTGTTTCATCTAACACATTTTGAACCCACATTTACAAAAATATCAATATACATACGATAATGGTACAAATATCACTTCTATTGCCCAACCACCGCGACGCTCTGTGGAGCTAACACATGGCCAGCTCAGAGCGAAGCTATCGCCCGCCACCGGTGGCAGGGCCTATCGACCCGCGAGCGTGGTGGATTTAATTACCTACCTTAACTAGTATTTTGTATTACCATTTGTTCAAATTTTTAAATATAGTAAATGAATTTTATGTCCAACCACTCAACACAACGTATTTTATTGTGTAAGTTTTTAACAATTTTATTTTCTCTTAATATTGCTCAAAATTTTATACAATTATGATATTTATATGAGTTGTTACATATAGCAAATGAGCTCCAAAAATTACGAAATTTTATATGCAACCTCCTAACACAATCATCCTAATTTTCTATATTTTTAGGAATTTTATGCCTTATGAATTTTGCTTGATTGATGCTAGTGTGCCTGGGTTCCGCGCGAGTGGAGCGCCATAACATTTTGTAACTTTTTGAGCTCGTTGCTATATTTAAAAAAAATTCAAACAAGTAGTAATACAAAATACTATTTAAGGCAGGTAATTAAGGCGGCTTAATTACTTATCATCTAATGGCTGGGCGGGCGGCAAGAGAGCCGTCCTGACACGGGGCTCCGTCGGTCACATATCACGTGTCAACTCCCTTGTTCTGTGATCGAATGGAAGAAATAATATTTTGTTTTTATATATATACGATATTTTTAGGATGTGATCGTTTTGGGACTTTTCTTCATCATATAAATTTTGTCCTGAACTTTTCTTTTGTTGAGCTATTGGGTTCTTTTTCCCATATTTGTTTGTATTACCCTAATGGGCTAACGTTTTTTTATATTTTTAATTTTTGACAAATTTAATTATCATAAATCATTCTGACACGTATAGTCTTTTCAGCCATAGGTAAATAAGCACAAATTTCCATTATAAGGACGGTATACGTCCCAGATGAATAATTCGCTCCGGTGGCGTATACAATACAAAGGAACAAAACGTGCCAGCGTGCCAAACTCTTCTCCTCTCCTCAGCTTTCCCCTCTCGTCCTCGTTTCCGTCGAGAGGAAGCAACAGGGAACCGGAGCGGGAGCGGGAGCAGGATGCAGGTGAAGCAGAAGGTGTACGAGCTCTACAAGGGGACGGTGGAGCGGGTCACGGGCCCGCGCACCGTGTCGGCGTTCCTCGAGAAGGGCGTCCTCTCCGTCCCCGAGTTCATCCTCGCCGGCGACAACCTCGTCTCCAAGTGCCCCACCTGGTCCTGGTGCGTTTCTCCTCCATGCGGTTCGGGGAATTCGGGGGTTTCTGGCTGGGTTGGTGTCTGATCGATCTGGTGTGTGCGCCTCGTGTGCAGGGAGGCGGGCGATCCGAGCAAGATGAAGCAGTATCTCCCTCCCGATAAGCAATTCCTCGTCACCAGGAACGGTATGCTGCCGCTGAATCGCGTGAAGATGCGATTCCTATTTCCTTGTCTACTTAATTTGATGGATGCTGCATTGGTAGATAGAATTGGTACTTCCCCCTATATATTGGATGGTGGCAGTTAGGCTAAATTTGGTTCTAGGCCACCATGTATCTGAATGCTGCATTGGAGGATAGGATTGCGTAGAATATAGTTTTCCCCGTGTATTTGGAACGGTTTGGTGTTCCGCCATGCAATCGGGCTGCTAAATTTGGTTCTGCTGCAGTGCCTTGCCTAAGACGCGCTATCTCGGTCGAGGAAGATTATGATGCAGCAGGAGCTGAGGTAATTCTAGATGAGGATGAGGATGGGGAAGGCTGGCTCGCAACACATGGGGTGCAAGGTTCGATCTCTCAAGGCTGCTTGGTTTCACACAGTCTGGATTGTATGAGCTAAACTGTCTTTTGTTTTTGCTCGTTGATAATGTTTAGCATCAAAGCCGGAAGAGGAGGAAGACATACCCTCTATGGATACGTTGGAGACAGGGAAAGCCGAAGGGATAAAATCTATACCCTCGTACTTTGGTGCTGGTGAGAAGCAGGAAGATGAGGAGGATATACCCGACATGGACACTTACGAAGATACAGGGGATCATTCGGTAGGAACACCATGATCCTACCATTGACATGCCTAAGAAAGGCTGATAAAGTTCATATATAGTCACTACTGATTCCAACTTTGCCTATCTCATCCTGTTTCAGGCTACCACTCAGCCTTCGTATTTTGTCGCAGAAGAGCCTGAAGATGACAACATCCTTCATACTAGAACATACGATGTCAGCATCACGTAAGCTCTTTTATCTTGTCTCCAGGTTTTGGTTAATTCTTTTGTTTAATAGGTTAGTGCTAGATGTCTGATTGATGTATAGTTCCATATTAATTGTAGCCATGGCTATGCATAATTGGTATTTATTTGCTCGTCTAAAGTCTGCATATTGGCTACATGCAATTTGTATGGACATTTGTGAGGCGGACATCTCAATCACATGGTGTTCTTTCTATTTTGGATCAACCAAGCTTTATATTTTGCATAGCTGCACCTATCAACACTTAAATTTACATAGACTGCACATTTGGTGCAGGGTGAATTACTGTTGGCATGATACGCATCTGATTTGCAAAACATTTCAAAGTGACAAGTTTTGTTAGTCATTAAATGCTTCTGCCTTGAAGGTTTGCCATTGTTGCTTGTGGACAATTATAATAAGAGGCTGTTAGTAGGCTATACAATTAGAAACTTTGTGATCCATTTAGTTCTATATGAATGGGCTTTGTCAGCCTTGCTCTTAGATGATCCATTTAGTTCTATTTGCTTTGTCAAAGTGTTGTTGTGCTTCATGCTTTTATTGGAAAGCATACAAGTAGTCCTTCTTTTGCAGATATGACAAATACTACCAAACTCCACGTGTCTGGCTTACGGGATATGACGAGGTAAACTATTTTTTTCACATAGCAAGTGCTTCTCAAATATACTGTGGTCTTATTGCACAGCTGAACTTGATTCATTTAATTTGTTTGCCCTTGTAGTCAAGAATGCCACTAAAGCCTGAACTTGTGTTTGAAGATATCAGTCAAGATCATGCACGCAAAACGGTACATTCTTAACTACCTTGTTTCATTTAGTAGATTTTTTCTGACATGTCAAATTGAATACACAGACAATCAGATTTCTACCATGTCAGTTAGTCAAACATCCTTAAATTGTTAGTTTTGATGCTTATGTTTTGTGCTGAGCCTATATGATTAAAAAAGAACAATTTAATGTCATGAGAGTAAACAGCTGTACATATTAACCCAAAGAATCAGATAGCATGCTTTATAAAATAGTGTTCAACTATTCATTCTGCGACATGTGGTATGGCAGTGTCTTTAGAAAATAGGTTCTTCCATGGTATAGCATTCTGGAATTTCTGGTTCCTTTCTATCCTTTTGGTGTCAGAACTCAAGTGTATTTTCATAGTGCCGGTTCATGCATTTTAAGCTATCTCCATCCTGCTATTGGAGTTGATGTTTATAAAGTTCAGTAGTATGACTTCTGTGCATTTTAAGCTATTTCCATCCTGCCATTCAAGTTGCATTGTTGGTGGTGCTAAAGCATCATTTTCTGTTGACACAGGTGACTATTGAAGACCATCCTCACTTGTTAGCAGGAAAGCATGCTTCAGTGCATCCATGCAAACACGCTGCTGTGATGAAAAAGATCATTGATGTTCTAATGTCTCGAGGAGTTGAACCAGAAGTTGACAAGTAATATTCTTTATGCAGATAACATTTGTTGACTGCTTGCATAATAGAAAGCTGCACATTTCTTCCATTGGCTAGCGTCTTAACTTCTGTCCCCTCTTCTGTATAGGTACCTTTTCATATTTTTAAAATTTATGGCCTCTGTCATACCAACCATTGAGTATGATTACACTATGGACTTTGATCTGGGCAGTACAAGTGGATAAGTCACTGATTGAAGGTATGCAGAATCCTCTTTATCATCTGAAATGCGTTCCACATCATATATAACAACGAATCTGCCCAGACTTGTTCAAAGATTCTAACTAGCATAAAATTTTGCTCAAAATCTGCATAACTTGCTCATCAGTTTGTTTGTGCACAGACATGGATATCAACTGCTTGTTTGCTACTGTCACAGAAAGATGAAAAATCCCAAGGCACACCAAGGCTGATTATGGCGCCAAATGATCGTTGCTTGTTGAAAAGATTTGTACATGGTGTGGATGTGTGCTCATTTGTTAGGAAAGGAACTGTAAACTGAGGACTGCAGGAAAGGTCAAGGCAGATCCTCCTTGTACATTGCAACACAACGCTTGTATTTCATTTGAGTTCGTTTGCTTTCAGATCAAATCTATTTTCATACTCGGTATGTAGATTTTGGGTGCAGAAGACCGGGTAGCTAGTGGACTGTCCGGCGATAGAGCTGGCCGTCATTGGTGGTGGCGCTTGTGAATATCCTGTCACCTTGCTTTTGTTCCAGAATGATTATTGGTGTTGCAGGCATGTATACTAGTGATCAAGGAGAACAGCAATGAGCTAGTACGTGTGATCGCAGCCAATTATTCTGCGATGTCTCAGCGCGCCCCTGGAAATGATACTCCCCCCTAATTACCTGTTTCTGTTTCTGCTAATACGCCAGAAAAGAGAAGCGACGATATATATGTTCATCCAGAGACGAGGATACGTTTAATTTGGACTAGCAAATCATCATGGAAAATGAAAATTTCCAAATGAAAAAAAAATGAACTCAAAACAGAAATGACAAAGGTTGTTAAGAGAAGAACTTAATGAGGACATATGTACTCCCCACCATTCCGTTATTCCCATGCTTCCCCTCTTCGAAACGGTGCAAATAGTCATGAAAAATTTTGGTTAGATAGGTTATGATATAGTCAAATATCCTACAAAAATTCAACTACAAAAGTAACTTACATTAGGAAAAACAAAATTAAGTGAATAGTGGCCTTTATCTCTTTTTTTTTCCCTTTTTTCTGATATCCTTTCCAGCAGAATTTTTTGTTTCTCCATGTGTAGCTTGAATTTACATTTGAAATTTTGTGGCATGATAGATTGATTTTATATCAATGCTATCGAATTTTTTTTGGATTTGTTATAACTATTTGCATCGTGTTTTGAAGAGGAGTAGAGTACCCGAAAGGTGAGAAGTATATGATATGTTCATTAATATAATCTTGTAAAATTTTCTCTTTTTTATTTAGGGATTGTCTACACGTCATTTGGCGACTCTCTCCTCCATTGATGTTCTTGACCTTCTCCAGAGCTCAAAGTTGGTTTCAATTGGGAGAGGAAGGGGCAATGGAGTAGCTGCTTTGAGAATTGTATTGCCACTTGTCCAATTTTTAGGAGAGGTCCTAGGCCATCCACAGTGTACCCGGTGCCAGATTCTCTACCTCAATGCCATATCGCATAGGTGCTATATTTGTTTTTTTCCTCTAGGTTTAGTATATGTTTTCACTTTTCCCTATGGGATCCACCACATAATAAAAAAATGATTCCTCTCCTACTCCTCCCTCATCCGTAGATCTCTCTCTCTCTCTCTGCCCTTCCCATGGCAGCAGCGGCGCCGCCACCGATTCGTTGACTCCAACGGACTCCGTCACCACGGGCAAGTCCTGCGTGCCCCTCTCCACCCCCTCTCCCAATTTCTTTTATCAAATTGGCCCGTCAACCCTTAAATCGCCTTTACCACCAAACCCTAGCCAACGGCAACGAGCCTCATTTAGGTGGTAGCGGGACTTGGTCCATGGCACGGTGGCATGATGGCCTCCATCCATGGTCTACTGGCTTCCAACGAGCACCCAAGCAGTGCTGACCTTGATATGGTGATGGTTGGTGTGATAGACCCAAAATTTTTCTAAACTCATGAAGATCTCTTTCGTTCTTTAAGTTTTTTGCTTTGGTTTTTCTTGTGTTTTCTTAGTCTGGTTTCTTTTCCCTCCTTCCCTAGTCTTCTTTGAAGATTCCTGAGCAGTCAGAGCCTCAAAGCCTTCTTCTTTATCTTCTGAGCACTCAACTCCGACCAAGTATTCCGACTGGAGCCATCGACCAACAACAGTCGCCTCGCTCGAGTGTTAGCCACCAATCCTTGCTCGGAGCCCTAATCATGCTTCGATCACTCCACCCTATCATGCATAGCCTTGTCTATCCTACATTAGCCTCATTTTCTATCGATCCTTGTCGTCTTCGTGCATGAACACCACGTTGCCAAGTTAGGTTGCCATTGATGCATGGGACTTGCATGTTGCCACGAGCGTGGGAGAAGCTGAGTTCAAGAACCCGTCTACCCTCATCTCCCTTCACTTCCCTTCTCATTTTCGTTGAAATCTGAGCTCTTCATCATCATCTCCCTTGCTCACTGGTGGTCAGTCCATGCTCTTGTCATTTGGAATTTCCGGAGCCCCACCGTTTACTTGAACTTTGCTCTTGCACTGAAGGTGTCCTTTTATCCTTGTGCACCCTCACGCTTTCAATTCTCCTTCGTCAACCTTGATTCCAGTCTCTGAGATCCTTTCCAACAGTGTTCCTTTCTGCTTTCTTGCTGAGCAATAGACTTATTTGGTGTTTTGTGTGTTGCGCTAGATTACGACAAAACCGTCAAAGCCTCAAGAACCCTTGATCACGTTGAGTCTTAGTTGTTGGATATATTCTATATGGGATTACTTTCATATCCTCACTTTTCAAATGTTATTTGTTATCAATTACTTTTGATTAATCATGTCTAGTTATGCTCCTTAATTTAATATGTGTTTATATTGCAATCCTTGATAATTTCTCCAGTTGTGGTTACATACCAAACAGTGGATAAGAGGGTTAGGGAAGGCTATATAAGGGGTACCTGGAGCCTGAGATGGTAGAGAGTAGTATAGAAGGTATGCACCACACCGCTGTTATTACCTAGACTTTTTCTTACAAAAAATGAGCTTTCCTTTCCACAGTGCCCTAAGGGCCCTAAGGGAGAAACCTTGATGGGATCTCAGATGACAGCACTGCCGAGTAGGACATTGGCTCAGATAGCACGTTGCACAAGAAGCCCTCCAAGGGGAGGAGCTGCATATCTCTGCTTGACACTCTAGATGGGAAGAAATCAAAGAGCAACCGGGTGGACGACGCAATTGAGCGCCTCATCGATTTGTACGAAAAGTCATAAGTAACCCGTCCATCGGTTATGACCCCCTTCTACTGCCCAGCCCAATCAAGCTCGGCATGAGGTAAGTTACCTGCTTGACATGGTCAAGGTGGACGCCTACGACAAGTTTAGCAACTAGTACTTATACTTCTACGCCTACGTCTTGTTCATGAAAAAGGAGTACAGGGATGCGTTCATCATGCTGTCTGCATGGGAGGACCGCATTGGATGGCTTCGCATGGTTTGGGCACACATGAAGGAACAATTCTAAATGGTTTGGATCGTAGCGATTTAGTTACTTCTCATGTTCGTGCCTTGTCACAATAGTTTAGTTAGTTTACTGCTTGGTTTGGTTGGTCGAGCTTCCGTGTTCTGTAGTAATTTGTGTTTCATTTGTTCATAATGTTGAAACCTTTGTAGTAATTTGTATTCCATCCATGTTCAATGTCTCAATATCTTGTGCAATTTAGTAATTGCATGATACGTGCAAACATACAACTTCTTGCTTTGCCGTCACATGCATAGAGAACCAATGTCACATGTTGGCCATGGCGATGATGGGCATGACACAGGAGACATGCCTCCTTTTTTGGAGGTGGCGGTGCTAACATCTCTACATAATCGGTCCACATCGTATTCCAGGAGGCCTCGCGGACAGAATTGGAATGGGTCGACGAGCAGCTGGCTTGTCTGAGCTACCTCATATGTGCATGTAGCAAACGAATATACATATGTCAATTTGTATACAAGACACGCTCGAGAGTATCTAGTTATGCATTTCAATTCGTGACGTACGTGACCACATGCAAATTGACAAAATACAACTCAACATGATCCTTAAATCAATATAATTGGCAAAAAGCCAAAAGCCCCGGCTAATGAACACTACGACTTCTACTTCAGCCAATACTATTTATTAGTCATAGCTATAAATTATTAGTTGTAGCTCAAAAGAACAGATTCTAAAGGTTCAAAGCTAAAGTTGCACAGCTAGCTCCTCTGACGCGGATACGCTCATGTCTTGTACTTTTCAGTTAAATATATTATTTAACTGGAAGGAATTATTAAGCCGCATCAAATATTATCAGGTGAACTCTAATTTAATTTTATGAATCTCAGCCGTTCGATCCGAGAGGAATGGATCTGATCAAATGCTTCTGTACAATTGCTAGGGTATAAAATAAGTCCAAACAGTTCTGCTTTGGCTGTTTGGTACTGTTTACGAGCGACACTGGTGGTGCTTTAACTAGCTTTTGATTATAGCTTTTGTTTAAATTATACTATAGCGAATGTTAGCTTTTCTTGAGAAAAAATAAAAACATTGAAAAACTCTTATATTATCACGGATAATACAAATGAATAAGTGAAAAAACAAAAAATAAGCCAAAATTAGAAATCTTTATTATTATAAAAGTGTGAGTTGGTGGTTAGTCATTCTCTCTCCTATCTTCTCAGCCATCCGATTTGATCTGGACTATTTGTTTCTCTTCTCTCTCTCTCTCTCTCAGAATACAACTGCCCACCCCCTCTACTTTTCTCATCTCCTCGCGCATTCTGACCACCCTTCTATTTCTGTCGCTTGCTCTCCAATGTTTGATGTGTGAAGTTGGCCAGGTAGTAAGTTTCGTCTCACTATTTTTATGACTTCTTTGTAACGCATGGGTTTCTAACTAATCAATACGTTACAAGTGAGTTTTAGCTTAAATAAATTGAAATAAAAAATAGAACTAAAACTCTTTAGAAAGAACCGCACAGTGGCTACTAACAGGGGCGGAGCTCAATGGAGGGGAGGGGGTTCCCAGGAACCCGGGTCCAAAATTTTTTTTAGTTATTACTAGTAAACATTCACCCTTTGTGCACCCCCTTTGGTCCAATATGGTGTACCTCTAGCCCAACAAATACCCTCACTCGCCCTGTCCAGCCCATTCTCCCACCGTCCTATGCTCCCACGCGCGGCCCGTTGCACCCCCCTTCGTTTTGCTCTAACTCCGCCACTGGCTACTAGGCTAGGATACTGCTATGCAGGAGGAGTTGGAAAAGGCAAAGCAAGGAGGAGGAGAAGAGAAGCGCGAGCGTGTTGTGCTCCCCTCCCAGTCCCAGTTCCCACCAACTACCAGCACTACCGTATGCGTACTCCTCCATAGCCCATACACAGATATGTACAGGCGTACAAGAAGCTAGCACTAGTCCGTTCCCACTACGAGTACTATCGTACCCGTGTTACATGGCCATCGACGATCGATCGAGGCCGGAGCTGAACGAAAGCTAGCTGCTCGATCCGATCGCGCGCGGGAGGAAGGAGATGATCGACCAATGGCGGCCGGCAAGGCGCAGGTGTGCGCGGCGTCGGCGGCCTTCGCCTCCTGCCCGCACCGCCGCCGGCCGCCCTTCGTCGACTGGTACCTCGTCCTCGCCGTGCGTACGCTCCTCGATCGCTAACTACTCCTTGGGTAATCACACCTCGCGCGCATTCTCCCACACACGTACGGCCACTGTATCTTGTTCCTGTTGTGCTCTGCTCCGCTCACCTAAGTGCGCGTTTGTCTTCTTCCATGGATGGATGGATTGCAGATCGGCGAGGCCGCGTCGGAGGTCGCCATCAGGAGGCTGTACCGACAGCTCGGTACGGTGCTAGCATCAAGTGCCCGCTAATTGCTGCACTCGATTCTGGAATTGATGATAATCTAATGGTAATTCATTCTGTTCTGCGATTTTTGTTCGTGCGTGCGTAGCGCTGCAGCTGCACCGGACAAGAACAGGCACCCCGAGGCGGAGGTCGCATTCAAGATCGTCATGCATTTCCTTCTCTACTCCATGATCCATATGCGTGCCCTGTTCATGATCATCTCCTCCGCTCCGGAATCTTTTCTTAATTTGCCTTTTCGTTGCTGTCTCGTCTCGTGTGCCTTTCGGTTACTGCCATCGATCCGAGATCGATTGCAAATTTGCCATGCGTCCCCGCTACGATAGTGGGTCAATGCTGTGCATGATCCGCCGATGCCACCGACGCAGGCAGGCGTTTCAAATTCGAACGAATTCACGCATAATTCTCTCTTAGTACGCTCCTACTCGATCCGCTCGACTGGTTTAATGAGTGCGCAATTTTTCTTTGCCGTACCGGTAATTTGATGCGCGGTGCCTAGAGTAACATTCGTCAGTAATCACGTCCACGCGTCGATCGCATGCATTTGCAGGCCCGCGCGTGCCTGGCGGACAAGGCTCGCCGGAGAGCCTTCGACGCCGAGTGCTCCACCAGCTTCTGCACCGCTGCCATCAAAGGACGAGATCGTCGTCCTTCGCGCCCACCATCAGGCACCGGACCACCGACAAGAGGGCGGCGGCCAACAACAACAACAACGCGCCGCAGGCGTGCTACGGCGGCAGGCCTCCTGCCGCGACGACACCGCAAGCGATGCGGGAGGTGCAGAACCGGCTCCGGGACGAGTGCCGGGTCATCGAGTCCTGCCTGCGGGCCAACGACGACGGCGACGCTAGTCCTTCCCGCTCTTCGACCCCTCTGACCGGCAGCGCTTCCCAGACTACCCGCACACCCGCCCGCCCCGCCCGCCGGCTGCCAGCCGGCGAAGTTCTGGCCGTTTCGAGGAGCATCTCCGTGCGGATCAATATCAGAATCAGAGGTGGCGGTAGCAGCTGAGTCGGCAGTGTACCAGATCAGAACCGCACCGAAGGGCACCGCAAGAACCAGGCGTTCTTGGTGATGATGAACTCAACACCAGTGCTGGTGCAGTTTTTTTAACTTATTCTTTCTAAGAAGTGATCAGATTTACATTTCGATTCCTTTGTCTTTTTCCGGTTGATCATAAAATTTGTTTCACATCAGGTACTGACAAAAGAAAAAAAAATCAAAGCATATCTGTTGTAGATCAATGTCACTTCTTGACATTTCTGCTTAAATAGGTTTTCAGAAGAAGATGATAGATGAAAATTACAATCTAGCTCTCCTCGATTAAAACGAACAAAAATGGAGAGTATTGTCTTGAGTACAATAAATACACACCAAAATAGATACGAAATTATCCTTCGGGGTACAGAAGACCACTGACAATCAACTCATTGGTACACTAGCAAGTGATAGCAATTGCTCGGCAGAAGATGCTCAAGTGACAAATTATCCATGACACGAACATGGATGCCCACTTTGCTTGCTTGTATTGCTATGGATGCCCAAAATCCCGTGGACAAAACTCATTACTCCACTGCTTTACGGTCTGGGATTTTCAGAATGCCACGATCAATTAGTGGCTGCAGCTCGTGTTTTGCAAGATCCCTCACCTCGGAGTTTGGAGATTCCAGGAATGCTGCAACCACCTTGGAACTGCAGGAACCAAGTTAAAAAAAATCAGAGCAGATCAAAGAACATTACACTATGCATGAAAAATCAAAACATGTCACCTAAAGAGAAGTAAATTTGAGATACCTGTATCCATCAGCCCATATCTCGCACTTCCCTTCAAGAGCCTTTTTCCAGAGCGTAGCAGCAAATGCAGGACAATCAAGTATCATTCTTCTGATTACACGGCTGGAGTGGAAATTCTCAAAGGCGTGTTCAATATCATCTGTCTTTGGACGCGCTGCATCAGATGCTATTGCATTGTGAAAGATGTGGATCTTATCAGTGATGCCCTCCAAAATATTATCTTTGCCACCAATAGCGACCTTCAGAATTCAGATTGGCAAATGGCAACATGGAATTTCAGTCAGCATAGCACAGGTACCTCTTATAAAGCAAAATTCAAACAGCGATGACAGTCGTGGATAGTTGATGCACAACTATGAATAGCAAAATTATCTTTCTTCTTCTTCACAAATATTATATACATTGTTATGTCTGGTACTCATCACATTAGATTCAGAATACAACAACAACAAAGCCTTTTATCCCAAACAACTTGAGGTAGGCTACATTAGATTCAGAATAATAGAAATAAATTAAGAATGAGCCAAGAGATGATGCATCCCATAGAATAGGTTGCATCAATTGAGATCAATTTCTCCACATTCGACTTTTTTAAAAAAAATCAACAATTATCTACTGGCATGAATCTCCATAACACTTGCCACTTGTCAGGCAAACGTATAGATTTTTACATAAATTTAAACAACGGGAAAAAAGAAAATTGGGCTATAAGTTTATCATATTGTCATGGAAATACAAAAAAACATGAATCATAGCTATCATAAGGATTTCTTTGGTGGAGAAATACCATAGAAGAATTAATATTATGCCATGATATTGACAATTGTGGTCATGCATGGACAAAGGAGATCACCTCATATAATACATCTTTGCCAAATTTTGTTCGAAGTAACTCCCCAACATTTTCAATGCAAGTCTGGATGAGAGCCTGCAAGAAAATCAGGAAAGCCTACATTATATCTTCTAAAGCACATTAGGAACAAGAAAGAATGCAACTTCTGAAACATATAATTTCCCATTGGCACCGTATTTGGTATTTCAACTTAATGATATCACTTGTAAGTAGCTTAAAGCTGCAAGTACAACATCCAAAAATCATATTCAAAGAATTGCAACCAGAAGAAGAAAGGCCATGATGCAGCAATTTAATCAGTACGACTGTTAAATTCAGAAACAGTTATCTTGTCTTAGTAAGATAATAGCTAATAAGGCACAGACAGTGTGTAAACAAGGCATTACTGTAAAACCTTATGATGAACACTATTTTATGACTGCATACTGATACTACACCCAAAAAAATCCTTTTGCGCCCATTTTGTCTTCCTTTCTATAACAAGGTTCTATGAATCACTTCACACAATGCTGTTTATGCTGGGATTAGGGGTTCTGTGACTAGTGAGCGTGTAGCGGTGTATGCTGATTAGGGGTTCTGTGACTAATGGCAACCATCAAATCATATATTACCGCCATTGCAAGAATCAATGTACTCAAAAGGGGGAAAATAGGTACTTGTTCCTATATCGCTGCTGTTGAATAAATGGAAAGCTAAATACATGTTACGAGTATCACCTCAGCAAGCTCACTTTTCATCAACAATTCATGCCGTCGTTGTGATGGGTCCTTCTTGCTGTCAGCCACAATCTGCATGCCTTCTGACCCACCGTTCTGCTTATCAGCTGCAGCATCCGCCTTATTCTCGGATATAACATCAGTTGCGCTCTCTGATGCCTCACTCTGAACCCAAAGCAGAAAATTTTTAGCACATGCCTCTCTTCAAAATACTTACAGAGTTAACAGAGTAGCCAACATGCCTTTGCAGCAAGAGAAGGCAAGCTGTAATTCAGACAAGCGAGATCAGCCGGAGGCAGAAAACGTGAGCAAAGAGGGTGAAGTAGTTGCAGCAATGGGCGTCTCCCATTCTGTTCCAGCAAGGAGGTCCATTACTAATAGTCCAATGTGGATTTAAATTTGTTTAAAAGAAACATCAGAAGCTATGTTTTCCTTTTACCTTGTCAAAAATGAGTTGCTTTAACTGCTTGGCCAGCTCCTGAATTACAATCTACAAAATCGAATGGAAGCTATTAGTTTCGGCATTTCTGACTGCTTGTAATGGCAGCATGATACTACAAGTAAAAGGCATGTGCTAGCTAACCTTAGCAACGAGCTTTGTGTCATCAACGATGGAAAGAATGCAAACAAGGAACTGGAGAAAAAACTGCCATGTTAGTACAGGATTGAGGATAAATCATTTGGAAGCATAGAATGAAGTTAAATTTTTTGTATAGCATTGGGATAATCATTTTACAGATTACAACATAAAATTCCTATTTAAGCACTGAAAAATGCAAATATAGACATTACTTACAAGGCATCCATAATCATTGAGAGCAAGCTTCATAATGTGCCCCTTCAAGCTTTTAATAATCTTCTTCCTATCCTGAGTACATTACCAAGTTAAGGTAATCTTAGATGGAATTCAAATTTATATTACTTATGATTATAATCCAAACACTTAAAAAGGGGGGAAAGAAAAGAAATACTGAATTATGCAGAGTGGAGCACATGCACAGTTTCATTTGCATGCCACTTCAGTGTCCCACAAATTTACAAATATTATTGAATCGACATCAAATAGAAGACATGAGTGGATAAAGTTATACCAGGTGATCACCCCGAAATTTGTATTTAAGATACAATAAGAATTTGTACAGAAACAAAAACTAAATAAGGTACCTTTGCAGTGCCATGCCTGAGGCAACTAATCCCTATTTTTAATCCTTCTCTTGTGTGCATGATCCGAACGAGAAGTGGTTCTGACAACCTTTTCTTCTTAGCTTTTGTTTGCTTTGGTAATTCAGGGGCAACTGATGGTTCATCTCCATCTATGACAGATGATCCTTGAGTGAGAAGTGGAATAAGTTGACGAATCACGTCGGAGGCTGAGGTCTACGAAAACAAACATATATTAGATAGCGCGATAAACTGAAGAAACACTTCACAGTAAAGGGCAGCTTTTTTGTAAAGATAGGCCAAGCACATCAATGAAACACAATTACCTTATCAGCAATTGTAAAGTATTCCAATATGACCATGTGTACTATGGAATACTCAACAATACCTTTCTCCAAAAGCGGCTGGATCACGGTAGTCATATACTGCAGGACAGACGATTTCTGTAATCCAAGCTTGGAAATTGTCTCTAACAAACTGAAAAAGAAAGTTGAACATTAGGAAATTGTAGTAGACTATAACTTGAGTTAGGTATTAAAGGATAACTACAATCACAACAGTTTCCCCTCCATGTTGAAAATTGTGTACAGAAAGAGATAAAAGAGCAGGGGAACTTCAAAGACAGATACATGACAAGACAGTATAGTGTGTCAACCTACGGGAATTTTGTTCAGTCAAGTCCTTGAACAGCTGAAGCTCAGTAGAGTACAATTCCAATAACAGCCTTCTTTTCTGAGATTGTGTCGCCCGCTGAAATGCAAAATCAACAACTGCAAGAAAGAATAGATCTCAATAAAGAAAGAATAGATCTCAATATGAGATTATCATTTACTTTATTACTTATATAGAAAATAGATTTATCAACTTTATTACTTACATAGAAAATAGATTTATCATTTAATTTATTACTTATATAGAAAATAGAAATGCATGTGTACAGTGTCATACAACCATTAACTCCTCCAGGTCCTATACAAATGATGAGAGAAAATAGCGAGTTTCTAGTGTTTAGGGTTTACTACAATAACAAAATAGCAACAAATACCTGCTGCTCCTATAGTATGACGAAGAAGTGGAGCAACACGACCATGAAGAGAAGAGATGAACCAGTCAAACTGTTTTTTAGTGGCTGCGGTCGCAAACAAGAGGTATGTTAATGAAGCAAAGGGTCATATCAAACCAACATTCTCACGCGAGAAATATGCTGTGAATGAAGAGATATTTACCAAGTTTTATGAGCTTCTTTACAAGAAAAACAGCATATTTCTGGCGAGAAAGAGTAAGCAAATGTGGCTGTAGGGCATCAAAAATAGCATCCCTCTCTGACTGTGAGCACCACTTCACACATGTCTGCCAAAGAAACAGTGATCATCAAAATCAGGACCAAAGCACCATAACTCCATAAGAAAATATGCAACACACTGATAAACAGTGTGTATGCTCAGCTTACTTGAAGAACACGTGCAGTTACATGGGATCCAGCAATTTCCAAATATTTCCCATCCATTTTACAGAGAGCCCCGCTTACTAGCCTGGATAGTTGACAGATGTGTCAACGTACGAACTTGAACATAAGTTACACGAATTTGATAGTAATGCTTACTTGGATCTCTCCTCCTTGCTCACATTGTGACATCTCATCTTTTCCCAAAGTACCGTATGTTCCTGCCAAAATTTGCGTGTAATCAGTAAATTCCATTCGATTTGGCCAATATATAGTATGTTTATTGTAATCATCAACAGAGGTCAGAGTTCAAGCAGTCATTAGATATTGGGATCAAAGCCATATTTTAATTCCAACTGTGAAGATAAAATTTGGATATAACACAAGAAGGTCAAAAGAGTAGGATGAGGATCTCCTTATTCAACAAGTAATACAACCAGAATTCAACTTCAAACATGTAAATACATAGCGGTCTACATGTTGCAATTATCTCTAAACAACATTCTATTAATCGATTATAATGCAAGTAATGTCATATTTTGCAGTACAAGAGTCTAATACTGTAACCACAATCTGACCTATAATAGAATATGTCAGTCCAAGTAGAAACAGATGGCGCAGAAACCTGAATTACCTTCTCAAGGCTGTAGTTCCGCTTCCTCTTCTTCTTCCTTGACTCCGCCATTTCCTGTTACGGTTCACACCATCCAATTTCAGCTCTAACACAAGTTCATAGCCTCAATCGAAGCAGGGGCGGACCTAACGTGGGACATGGGGGTTCAGTTGAACCCCCAAAAATATGGAAAAATAAACTGCTACTGGTAATCCACAACGCAGCAAGCAAATCCACCACAAACTCCATCGACTGGACTATCCATCCCAGAAAGGAAGATTTGGATGAGATTGCTCACGGAAAAGAAAAGGTCCTCAGGAGCAAGCTAGGGCTTCCTTACCAGCGGAAAAGATCCTCAGGAGCAAGCTAGGGCTTCCTTACCAGCTGAAGAGCACCGAAGCAGGCTAGATCGCCAAAGGGGGCAGCACTGGGCGAGTGCCGAGTGGGCGGGATCTGGGGCAGCGCGGCGTCGGGAGCGCGAGGCAGGCGGCGGGGGCTCGGAGGCGCGGAGGCGAGGAATCGGGGGCGCGAGGACGACGGTCGGTGGACGCGCGGCGCACGAAGGCGAGGGCGCTAGGGCGGCGGCGGGCGGAGGGAGGCGAGGAATCGGGCGCGGCCTGATTTGGGGTTTCTCAGTTCTCAGTTCGTGCGGCGGAGGCGAGGAATAGGGCGGCCGCTGCGAGTTGCGACTTGCGAGCAGAGATGGCAACGGGTACCCGAAACCCGAGTACCCGATGGGTTTTACCCGATAAGGAGGCGGGTATGGAAAGATACCGCGGGTATGCTAATGGGCAAAAATCTCTACCATCGGGTATGCGGGTGCGGTGCGGTGTATACTACCCGTACCGCATACCATGAGTAAAATATACCCCGTGGGTGTATATTAGATATAGCGTACATATACGTGGCGTATATATATATTCGAAGCGGTTGATGGAAATACCCGCGCTCGTATATGCGTATATACCCTTATCAATTCGGGTATGGGTTACCGTCGGGTATAAATACCGCGTAGTGTGCGGGTATGGGTAAGTTTCTATACCCGTGTGCGAATGCGGGTATTAGCAGGAACGGTATGGTTTGGCTATGACGGTATTTACCGTTGCCATCTCTACCGAGATGAGGATTGGGCCGGCGTGGGAAATGGGCCAATGGGCGCGTGGGAGCGAGTCGACCGACTGGGCCGCGTGGCGCGTGGAATCGATCGGTCGCCGGTCGGCCCGAGCTCGTTCTTCATTTCAGATTCTTGATTCTTGTTTTTAATCCCAATTATATATATATATATATATATATATATATATATACCTAATATATAGCGATTTTTGCAAAAATTTTAGGTATTCAGCTGAATACCCATGAATTATGTAGATCCACCTCGGAAAGAAGAGAAAATCCAGCAGAGCGGAGGACGACGACGACGCCTAGGAGAGAATAATTCCTTCGCTTCAAGGGTTAAATGACGTTGGTGTGAGAATTTGAGACAAACGGCGAAGCAATAGCCGCCGCCGTCGTCGAAAAAGAGTTCAAGGAAGAGGATGGGCTGGAACTAGAGACGAGAGAGGTTTGGGATTGGGCTATGAGGATTGCGGATTTGGAGAGGAGGATAGAAGTCTTGACAATGGTCTATCTCTTGTGCGGAACATTGGGATCTATTCTAGAGACACTCGTTGAAGGCCCACATGTCATGCATGTTACTTAACGCTGCTCTTCGTAGCTCGCTTCGCTCTGGCAATCAAGGGAAGAAAAGGAGGAAGAACAGGACAGCCGGGAAAAGGCGAAAGAGGTTTAGTTTTGCCTTGGTGTATGTACACGTGGACCGTGAGGACCGGTTGTTGATTGTTGGCGTAAGGGAGCAGCGAGCGGCCGGGAAAATAGGTGTCAATCAAGGAAGAAAAGGAGGAGCGAAGAACAGGACAAGAGCGGGAAAAGGCGAGAAAGAGATCATAGCTTTCTCGCTCCTCGCTTGGGTAACGATTTGATTTTCTCTATGTTTGTTAATTTAATTAGAGATTAGAGTTGGGATTAGAGAGAGTGAAAAGTATTCATTAGGAAAAGACTAGTATATCACTAACGGTATATTGCTCTCTGTAATGTTGGAGTCTTGTATGAGAGTAATTTAAAAATGTTATCTATTCTACTAGATAATTGTAGAGAAAGTCGATAGTTTTCGTACAATATTTATTTATGTTGATCAGATAAATAGATTTTAAGCTATGAATTTTGTAATCCGACTATCTGGTAAATTTATCATCTTCTAGTACCATATATTAATCTGTAGATTAAAATTACTAGATGGAATATTGGATGATTTATCTACATGAAAGATGTAGATAATTAAGGGTTCTAGAGATCCCATGAACATGATCTTAAATCCAGATGGTTTCCTAGAAATATCTAGATATTTTAGATGCTTTATTCGAAAGAATTTGATGGTGCCAATTGTCATAAATCTAGTGGTCACAAGAATCTATATAATCCTTTCAATCCAAAATATATATCATTTGGGAGAGTTGGTTTGGTTTATAAATATTTATATTTTATTTTTCGGAAGCAATATGTTCAAAGTGCCTATGTTAATTATTATTCTTAGAGAGAGGTAAATCATAAATAGAGACAACATATGTCAAAAACAAAAATATGTACTACTTCTTTTTCTATGTGTGTGAAAACACCGTTTAATATGCTAACATAGAAAAATAAGAAAAGAGAATTGAGTTAAAGATAATATCTATTTAAAAACAAAGTGCACACTTGTGTTGTCAACTAAAGTTGTAATAGTTTTACTCTAAAAAGTTATCATTGTGCTGCCACCAAACAAAGTGTTAGTATTAGTTTATTATTTCAAATTTTTTAGTGTTATTGACTTTCAATAAACTTAGAAATGTGACTTTTATATTCAGTTTTTATAAACCAATATAAATATATATTAAAAATGTAACACAATGTAATTAGCGAACACCCATTCATAAAATCCTAAATCCGCCATTGAATCGAAGCCCACGCTCCAACGACCTCAACAGAAACAAGCACCGATACCTTGGCCAGCGCTTCTCGCTGGCGATAACCGGCCGCTTCTTCGGAGGGTGAGGTCTCGAAAACAAACAAAGTGCACACTTGTGTTGTCAACTAAAGTTGTAATAGTTTTACTCTAAAAGTTATCATTGTCGTAATCCAAGCTTGCCACCAAACAAAGTGTTAGTATTAGTTTATTATTTCAAATTTTTAGTGTTATTGACTTTCAATAAACTTAGAAATGTGACTTTTATATTCAGATTATCATTTACTTTATTACTTATATAGAAAATTTTATAAACCAATATAAATATATATTAAAAATGTAACACAATGTAATTAGCGAACACCCATTCATAAAATCCTAAATCGCAAACAAGAGGTATGTTAATGAAGCAAAGGGTCATATCAAACCAACATTCCATTGAATACCAAGTTTTATGAGAAGCCCACGCTCATCAAAATAGCACGCCTTGGCCTCGCCGCGCGCGCCGTGCGCCACATGGGCATCGGAGGGCCTCTTCCGCTTCTTCTTTGTCATCGCCCCTTCCCAATGGCTTGGACTTCCCCGCGGCCTCGCGCTTCGCTTCCGGGCTCGGATGTCGTCGGCGCGCGGGCTCGGATGTCGACGACGCCGCGCCCGACCATCGCGGCGAGTTTGGTGGCGCGATCGGAGGAGAGAGAAAGAAGAGGTTTTACTGATGGCCGGATAGGCTAGGGTTTATACGCCGCTCGCGTGCTCTCGTCTCGACACGAGTGGGATGGGGTGGGCTTGTGCCTCGGCCCATATTATCGGCCCACGTAGAGGAACTAGGCCCATAGAGCAGAGACCTTTCTAGACGCTTTAATTGGGCCGGCCCCGGATGTCACGCTCTCACCAGTCAAAGCGCGCGAGGGCATTATGGTCAATAACGGTGAGCGTGGTTTAGACCCATTTGGGCCGGGCTCGGCTTCAGATTTTTAGGCTCAAATAGAAGACATGAGTGGATAAAGTTATACCTGTGATCACCTGAAATTGGTATTTAAGATACAATAAGAATTTGTACAGAAACAAAACTAAATAAGGTACCTTTAAAAGCCATGCTCGCAACTAATCCCTATTTTTAATCCTTCTCTTGTGTGCATGATCGAACGAGAAGTGGTTCTGACAACCTTTTCTTCTTAGCTTTTGTTTGCTTTGGTAATTCAGTGGGCAATCGATGGTTCATCTCCATCTATGACAGATGATCCTTGAGTGAGAAGTGGAATAAGTTGACGAATCACGTCTGAGGTGAGGTCTACAAAACAAACATATATTAGATAGCGCGATAAACCAAGAAACACTTCACAAAGAAAGGCGCTTTTGTGTAACGATAGGCCAAGCACATCAATGAAACACAATTACCTTATCAAGAATTGTAAAGTATTCCAATATGACCATGTGTACTATGGAATACTCAACAATACCTTTCTCCAAAAGCTACTGGATCACGGTAGTCATATATCCGCAGATGCATTTATTTGTAATCCAAGCTTGGAAATTGTCTCTAACAAACTGAAAAGAAAGTTGAACATTAGGAAATTGTAGTAGACTATAACTCGAGTTAGGTATTAAAGGATAACTACAATCACAATAGCTTCCTCCGTGTTGAAAATTGTGTACAGAAAGAGATAAAAGAGCAGGGAACTTCAAAGACAGATACATGACAAGACAAGAAAGTGTGCCAACTCGTTCACTCAAGTCCTTGAACAATGAAGCTCATGAGAGTACAATTCCATAATGACCTTCTTTTCGAGATTGTGTCACACTGAAATGCAAAGTCAACAATCGCAAGAAAGAATAGATCTCAATAAAGAAAGAATAGATCTCAATATGAGATTATCATTTACTTTATTACTTATATAGAAAATAGATTTATCAACTTTATTACTTTCATAGAAAATAGATTTATCATTTAATTTATTACTTATATAGAAAATAGAAATGCATGCGATAAAGGTCATACAACCATTAACTCCTCCTGTGTCCTATACAAATGAAGAGAGAAAATAGCGAGTTTCTAGTGTTTAGGTTTACTACAATAACAAAATAGCAACAAATACCGCCGCTCCTATAGTATGACGAAGAAGTGGAGCAACACGACCATGAAGAGAAGAGATGAACCAGTCAAACTGTTTTCAAAGGTCGAGGTCGCAAACAAGAGGTATGTTAATGAAGCAAAGGGTCATATCAAACCAACATTCTCACGAGAAATATGTGTGAATGAAGAGATATTTACCAAGTTTTATGAGCTTTTACAAGAAAAAGCATATATTTCAAGCAGAAAGAGTAAGTAGGCATCAAAATAGCATCCCTCTCGATCGTGAGCACCACTTCACACATGTCCGCCAAAGGATCATCAAAATCAGGACCAAAGCACCATAACTCCATAAGAAAATATGCAACACCGCGATAAAGGCAGTGTATGCTCACTACTTGAAGAACACGTGCTCATGGGATCCAAAGAATTTCCAAATATTTCCCATCCATTTTACAGAGAGCCCCGCATTACTACGATAGTTGATGATGTGTCAACGTAAGAACTTGAGTTACACGAATTTGATAGTAATGCTTACTTGGATCTCTCCTCCTTGCTCACATTGTGACATCTCATCTTTTCCCAAAGTACGGAAGTTCTCGCCAATATTTATGTAATCAGAAATTCCATTCGATTTGCCAAGATATAGTATGTTTATTGTAATCATCAACAGAGGTCATTGCTCAGCGATATTAGATATTGGGATCAAAGCCATATTTTAATTCCAATCACAAGATAAAATTTGGATATAACACAAGAAGGTTAAAAGAGTAGGATGAGGATCTCCTTATTCAACAAACAAGTAATACCTTAATTCAACTTCAAACATGTAAATACATAGCGTCTACAACTCTACATGTTGCAATAAACTCTAAACAACCTTCTATTAATCGATTATAATGCAAGTATGTCATATTTTGCAAGACAAGAGTCTAATATCAGAACCACAATCGACCTATAATAGCAAGTAGAAACAGATGGTGAAACCCAATTACCTTCTCAAGGGGTTCCGCTTCCTCTTCTTCTTCCTTGACTCGCCATTTCTCGTTACTGCTCACACCATCCAATTTCAGCTCTAACACAAGTTCATAGCCTCAATCAAGCCCACGCCCAACGACCTCAACGTAAACAAACACCGATACCTTGGCCGCCAGCGCTTCTCCTGGCGATCGTCGCGCCTTTGGCTCGCCACCGCCGCCGTGGCGCCACACGGGCATCGGAGGGCCTCTTCCGCTTGCGCCATCGTCCCTTCCCCGCCCGCTTGACTTCCCCGCGCCTCGTGCTTTCGCTTCTTCTCGCTCGATGTACCATCGCGAGCGGTGTTTTGTGAGCGCGATCGAGAGAGAGAAAGAAGAGGGATGGCCGGATAGGCTAGGGAAACTATTTTTGACCAAATGCATAGGCTTTAAAGCCTAAAAATGAACTAAGAATGTAAAGCCAAATCTAAAACTATGAATTTAAAGCCCTAATTTCATAGCTTTCTTTTGAAGCCTGGTTTTGAAGGCAAAAAGAGAGAAGCCAAGCCTAGCTAAACGCCATCTTAATATCGAACTTTTGATATGCATGCCCACTTGCAGATTGTAATTCTGCTTTTGATTAGATCTCAACAACTAGTTCTTTAAAAAAAGAAAAATGCCCATATAACACTTTGAATTTTGTATGAAAGTCCATCCAATAATCTAAACTATAAAACTAGGCATTTGAATCTCCAAACACTGCAATCTGGTTCAAATAACACTCTAATCCAATTTCACATAGTGGTATTGCCTGCGTGGCATAATGAGTCGACAATTTTGTCACGTAGGACCACACGCACACCCTTATTTTCTGGCAACCACCCCTCTCCCCCCTTTAGGTTCATTCCCACAACAACCGCCGTAGTCGTCACTCTCATTGCTCCTATCATCATCGGGGCTTCTAGTGACTCTATACCCTATTAGTATCCTCCTTTTCTTCTCAACTTCCCTCACTGATGCCCACCTCCCACTATGCATGGCCACTATGGGCCTGTTCTTTTTGGCTGCGGCTTGTGGCTTTTGGCTGCGGCTTGTGACTTTTGGGCATTTGTATGAGAGATTACAGAGTAACATAAACTCAAGCGCGGTTTTTGGCGATATAAATGAAGTTAGTAAAGTATGTACTACAATTAACTAGTAAACCCTATCTTGAAAAATACTTTGTTTAAAAGCTAGTTACTGTAAAAAAAAAAAACAGCTTTTAGAAGCTGAAAAAAACAGGGCCTATGTATCTTTTTATCACCTACTATTTCACAATCCTATCATTCTATCTCTAGGGTTGTGAAGATAGGTGAGTCCCGTAAGGTGCTTACATGTTGCCTTTCATTGCTTTTTATCACCACCATCTCCCAACACAAAGGTACCTTAACTTTCAACAATTTCTTTCTATTTTCCATGATAGCGAGCACAAAGCGCATAAAAATGATAACTTTGTATTGTACATGTTTCAATTTCTTTTTCATGTATGTTGCTTGGTACTTATATAGTAATAATCATAAAAACCTAACTAAGAGCACAAATAAATATAGAGAAAAACAATTTAATGGTATACTCTTCGGTGTCTTTCCAATGGAATAGCTGATCGTCATTGGATTTAGGGCCTATTCTTTAACGGCTTCTAAAAGCGGCTTTTAGTTTTTGCTACAGTACCTAACTTTCAAATAGAGTATTTTCTCAAGACGGAGTCTACAAGTTAATTGTAGTACACGTTAAAAACTCCACATCTATATCAACTAAAATTGCAAGTGAGCATCTCTCTCCGTAATCTCTGTCGCAAATAGCTGAAATTCAAAAATTTCAGCCAAAAGCCATAGCCATACCAAACAGGCCCTTAGTCCCTTGGTAGCATATCTTGGCTACCCCGGGTCTTATCCAAAGTAGAGCTAGATATGCTACCCCAGGTCTTATCCAAAGTAGAGGTCATAAGAGCCGTTCTCTCGCCCGCATGTTCTCTCTCTTGCTCGCTTTGTCTACCACGATATTCTTCACCGGTGCGCCACCATCAGCGTCAGATCTCGTCATTGAGTCCATGTGCCATGGACAAGTGGGGGCATGGTCGTAGGGAGTGGGTGCAGCAGACGTCCACGAGCTCTCTCCTTCCCTTCACCATTGGCCAATTCATCGTCATCATTGGTGGATATGACAGAAGGAGATGTAGAGGTGCATAAAGCAGGGCTTGTGTGCTATGATAGTGAGCTCAGAGTGCTCAGTGATCATGGGCATCCATCGAGCGGGTAGTTTGTGGGGGGGGGGGACAAAGTGGTAGATGCGTCTGAGTAGGTAATGGAACAGGGGTAGGCACGATGGCGGTCGGTGGTCATGGGCCATGTGTGGTTGTGGACAGTGAGTAGGACGACGATCGAGCGTGGATGGCAAGGCTATCAGATAAGACAAAATTTTTTTGAAACTTCTTTGAGACTTGCTAGACGTGTTACAAAACTTTATAAAAACTTGTTTGAAATTTGAAACACCTATGTAAAGTTGGTGAAATTTGTTTTGAAACCGTCTGAAACTAACTTTTGAAACTCATATGTGATTTTTTTGTAAATATGAAGTTTCGTATATGAAAGTTGGTGAAAACAAAGTTTTTTAGTTTTTAAACTTGTTTCAATCCCATGTTTGAAACTCAAGATTTCAATTTTCAAAACCTAACTCACGTGAAAGCTCGAGGTTTTAGTTTTAGACACTTCGTGAAACTTGCTTTTCGTCCATATTTCATTTGGTTTTTTATAAAACTTGACAAAACATTGATGAAACTGCTGATTTTTTATAAATTATTCTTGAATTTTTTTGAAACATGTTGAAACTTTTCTTATGAAATATGTTGAAATTTGCTTGAAACTTCAAACTAAAAACCTGAAACCTTTGTGAAATTTTTATACAACTACAATCTTAAGAAACTCTATAAAACAATTAAACTCTTAAAAATATCTTAGTCAAAGGAAAGGAAATGGATTCCACAGGCTACTCCAGTTTTCTTTACGCTACCACCATGGAAAACCGGAGGTAAAAAAAAAGCCGAACAGACGCATCGTAGCGAGGCCCAGTGGCCGGACGGAATGAAGCAACGGGAGGCGGAGAACAACTAACGCCAGAGCGCGCTGGTGCCTAGCCTAGTGGCTGCCGCCCTGGCGCTCTGCCTCTCTGTCTCGCCTCCTCCTCGTCGCTTGCTTCGACTCTCAGATCCAAATCCCCAGAAACAAAAGTATAAAGCCACCAAAACCCTAGCCCTAAGCACCCCAATTCCCAAATCCCCATCTCCTCAAAACCTACCCCGACACCCCTTCCCCATTCAACCTCGCTTCCGCTGCCGTCGCCGCCTCCGCGATGTCGGGGTCCTCTGGCGGCGCCGCGTCCTCCGCCCGCAACATCCCAGTCGACCGATTCTACACCCCTCCCCACGTCCGCCGCCAGCAGCAGCAACAACAGCGGTTGCAGAGCCAGCGGCCTCCGTCGCCATCGCTGTCCTCGTCCCCGTCTCCGCGGCCAGCGAGGCAGAAGGCCGCGGTGGCGGCGGCCGCGCCGACGGATGCGGACAGCCGGGTCGATTCCGACGACTCCTCGTCGACGACGTCGTCAAAGCCTTCGGTGGCATCGACGGCGACGGCCACGACGGCGGCTGACGTGAATGTGACAGCGACGGGGGCGGGGGCGGCGGAGGAGGTTGGGAATTTGGAGAGGTTTATCACCTCCACGACGCCCTCCGTGCCCGCCCAGTACTTGCCCAAGGTATTCTAAGGTTAAGTTTGCTGTTGTAGACTTGTAGATTGCAGCGTGGTGATTTTGGGGTACCGAGAACTTCCTATGGTGGGTGGTAGGAAGAGGAGCAAGTGAAATTGTTTAGTCTATTGGCCGTGGGATCTAGTTTCCTTTCCATTCTTTATGATTCTAGGTTTTATTAAAGTTGCCGAGCCGTGACTGCAAATGAAAATGTAGCTGTGGTAATTTCTGTTCTGTAGTTGGTATTTGCTCATTGGTATAGGCCCATTGAAATGGTTCGGTACTGCATTTGAAATGGAAAATGAATGCTTCTGGAGAAACATCTCATTTAAGATCCATAGAAGAGTTTGTATTTCAGAATTTGCTCTGGAGTGCTTGTTTTTAGATCTGATTGATAGTTCCGGGCCATTTAAAGTTCTTAATGATAGTAATTGTGGATGGAGAGCAACAATCATTCTTCAATGTAGGAAGAAGATGATCCTAAATCTAGTTTATATAACAGTTTTTTTACTGTTGCTGCCTTGGGCCCCAAGAGATTTTTGTTTAATATATAATGTGTTTCATGGAAGAAATAGAGGCATCGCTTGAACTTAATAAAATGTGTATTCACCCAGTGTTGGTTGGTTTTGCTGAGTTTTAAGCACCATATAGTGTTAGTGAATAGCGGTGAAATGGAAAAGGACAGTCTCTATGGAACTTCTGCCTTCCTAATTACTTCACTTGCTCTAACATTGATCTAGTAAATGATTTAGTTACTCTGATTTGTCTGCATGTCCATGTAATATGTACCTGTATTCATTGCCATCTACAATCATTCTTCAATATTTGTACAATGCACACGTAATGCAATTGGGAAGACATGTTATTAAATCATGTAGTGATATTTGTACAATGTTCTGTTCATGCACAATTGATTTTAGTTTTCAGTCAAACGTAGACCACTTTTAATTATAGAAAAGAAGCTTTGGTGCTGCTAATTCATTCTATAATTTGGTTGTAATGGTTTTGTTCTCTTGCAGACGAGCTTGAGGATGTGGAGGAGTGGTGATATTATGGATTCACCACCTTACTTCTGCCTTGAAGATCTGTGGGAGTCTTTCAGGGAGTGGAGTGCATATGGGGCTGGTGTTCCCCTGGTGTTAAATGGCAGTGACTCTGTGATACAATACTACGTGCCATATCTTTCTGCTATCCAGCTGTGTGTTGATCCATCGAGACCTGCTGCAAGAACCAGGTAGCAACCTTATCTGTGCCATGCAAAGTTATGATGTCTAGAAATTTCTCCATTCTAGAATAAAAACCTTCGCTGGGTCAATCTGTCTGGCAGGTTCATTTCACTTTGTTTGTGTCTTTGGTTGTGATTTTGTTTTATTGAGCTTTAGGATGTTCATGTGGTAACAGAAAACTTCACTAAGTACTAATGGAATTGTAAGGAAGGAATGTACTCCAGGATTAGCCTAGCTTCAATCCAGGATGTCAATTTATTACATCTGTGCCAAGTTATATGAAAAATAAATAAATTATACATGCATATTATTGGGCTAGAGCTTAGGGCAGAGGAGGGATTCCCTGTTTTTTTCAGTTAGTTTTTCTATGTCCTATTAAGGCAAATTATCTCATGCTTTGGTGAGGTTTTAGGAAAATGCTTTTGTGGTTAAATCTTAGTTAGCTTCAGTGTCACTTGATTCCTAAGAGTACTAGTGCATGGCTAATATTTTGTGCAAGTTTAAATTCGTTCCTCCAATGGACGTGTAAAAGCAGATGATAGAAAAGTAGATGAGTGAGAGAAGCTCTGGGATCATTAAGAGACAGCCTACTCACTGCACAGTATGGTTGCTTTTTATTATCTTGGTGACATCTTTGATAGTGTGTAACTTTTTCTAGTTAATTTTCTCGCTTACTTAAGGCGTCCTGGGGATGAAAGTGATGGGGAATCTATGGATACTAGCAGTGAGAGTAGCAGTGAAATTGATGTTGACCGATTAAGAGTCTCATCCATGGAAGCTACACTTCGGCTGGAAAACGGTGGCTTACAAAGTGATGATGGTGAAGCTTGTGCATCTGCAAGTTCTCCAATATTTGAGTATCTGGAGTGGGATCCTCCATATGGTAGAGAACCTCTGACAGAAAAGGCAAGTTTTTCTTAAACCCATGCTTACTACAGATGTCCTGTTTATATAATCTTATTCTGCATTTTCTTCAGATATCAATTCTTGCGGGTGGATTTCCAGCTCTGAAGACACTCAAAAGCTGTGATTTGCTGCCATCCAGTTGGATGTCTGTCGCATGGTATGTTTCAAATACTATTGAGTTCTGTACACTCCATTTCTACTTCCCTTTTTCCAATGGTAAGATGTGTTCTTTTCCGTTGATGTGCTATGGTTCTCTCTCGCTATATATATGCTATGTAATAAAAGTTTGAGATTGCTATAAGATTTTAAGGCCTGTTTTGTTGTGATTTCCCCATCGTACGTGTGCAGTTTATCATCTCCAGACTATATCTGCGCTAAGTTCAACTCATGTTTTATAACCTGACAATATATAGTTTCGCTGCCATAATGTTGCACTTTTTTTGTATGTATACAACGTTTTGCTTTGTAAGAACTAGAATGATGCTGTTGCAATGGTCAGAATTTTGACATTTGCCAACTGTGCTGGCCCATGCAGAGGATGCCTACCAGTTGCAATGCCTAACAATGGCATGCCTACTGTGCTGAATTTCAGCATCATATAGTGTAGAAGAGCAACACTTCCTAATATAGTGTTGCTATGATTCTATACATTACTGGTTTCATCCTCATGCTTCCGATTGCAGGTACCCCATATATAGAATTCCAACAGGACCAACATTGAAGGACCTTGATGCCTGTTTCTTGACATTCCATTGTCTAGCAACACCTTCCAAGGGTAAAATACTCCTAAGAGCATCTCCAAGAGATACTATATGGCTCAAGTGCAACAGATTCCCAAATAGACTCCCAAAATAGAACACACCCAAAAATAGACTCTCGCTCTCTACTTATAGAGGATGATCTAGGCTTGCTGGTTTGGTATGGAGGGAATGATTATTTTGGGACCTTATATCATGGTTAGGATCTGTAAAAAGAGATTTAGGGTGTGAATTTATTGGGCATCTCTTGGAGATGCTCTAAGTACTCTCAAGTGCCATATCAAATAGGGAGCTCGTTTTGCACCGATCATTCTCCATTTGGTATATAGGATGCTTACATCCCTATTCGTCTTGCAGATAGCAATCCCACCACACCAGCATGCCCTGGTTTTGGGGGAATCAACCGCTGCACCAATGCAACGGGCAAACTATCTTTGCCTGTCTTTGGACTGGCTCCTTACAAACCCCGCAGCTCCATTTGGGCGTCTAACGGGGCCCAAGAGCGGCAGCGCGTCACCTTGCTGATGCAGGAGGCTGACAATTGGCTCCGCCGCATTCGAGTGGAACATCCTGATTTCCGTTTTAATGTGGTTAGAATATATTTAACTAAGAAATACAAGATATGAGCATATCCGCGTCATCCTCAGATCAGAATTCTGTAGCTTGAAAAACTAGTAGTGCTAGTGGTACTCCTAGTCTGCAACAAGCCAGCAAGAGAACTAAATGCATGCAACCTCCGCGATCGATGGAGCCGTCATGCAATTGGTGCAGCCAGGCAGCATATGTAGCACACGATCTACCAGCTAACGACGATGCTACGTTCTTGACATCTCCGCTGCTGCCTCTAAATCGAATGGCGGAGCATCAGACAGAACGAAGTGCGCACTCAACAAGCAACGACAATTCCATAGTAATGGGGCTGCCCGCGATCGGCGGCCGGATATATATCATCTCGATTGATCGATCAATGTCAAGGGAAAGGAAATGAAAGGATTTGATCGCGTCGGCGATGTGATTTCTGCAAGCTTAGCCATCACAGATTGATTCACATGCTGTGTTCGAACTTGCATCACAGCTTTAGCAGTAGCAATGGCGTGTGGTTTACAGGGAGCTAGCCGTTGCTGTCGGTCGCAGTGTTGAGGCCGTGCGCACACATGCCCGGTCGCGATCGCCCAAGGTGACCTGTCTTCACCACAGCGCAGGGGCAGCATCGTTATACATGTTTCGACGATGGCTCACGTACACGTCACTGCAGTCTTCAGACATCTTTGGGCATAGTGGAACCCTCAGAAACTGAATTAGCATTCAAAATTTCGAGTGACTGGAAGGAAGTCTCAATAGCTTCTTCAGCGGCTTCAATATACGGGAATGCAAGATTCTTACATGAGTATGGAAGCAGCCAGTATAGTATACATGTCACTGCACAGCCGCACGACCAACACAATCAGCGTCCGTTCATGTTACTTTTTACTGGTGGATTTTTGTTTTGCTTTCATAAATAGTAATAGTTTTAAAGAAGTCGTACAGAAAAAGACGTATTCGTGTATGATTTTAACCGATATAAATAAAGTTATCATAGCGTCTACTATGATCGATTAGTAAATCTTATTTAGAAAAGACACCCTATTTAAAAATTAAATACTATAAAAAAAATATTTACAATAAAAAATAATTTTTAAAAATCAATACAAACAGATCATAATGAGAAGGCATTTGCCTTGCCATAGCCTCGAAACCAGTACACTGACTAGCTAGGACACCAGCACGCGGTGAAGTTTTTCTTTTCCCTCTGTAGAACACGCAAAAGCTTTATGGATCTGTCTTTGCATCAAGAAAACGATCGGTCGAAGAAATTTAGAAAAGAGAGATGCCACCCGGCCGGCAGGCAGGCAGGAGCACGCGCGGCGCCATCTCCGAGCGGCGGTGGCGCGACGCGAGCCAGGTAACTGATCCGTCCCACGTGCCGGCTCCCTCGGCGAATCCTTGTCGCTGCCGGCTTTTAAATAATTAGCTCGCTCGATGGAGCACACAAGCGAGCCGCGACTGCCTGGATCGATCAGATTTGTGGAGGCGATTTCTTTCTTTACGCTCGCCGACGTTTGCCACGCCCACGCCAGTTGCAGGAATCTGTATACGCGCTAGTACGAGGTGCCGCTCAACCGACGGCTACTGCTTCCAGCTTAGAGCTAAAATTATATGGTAACGTTTATTTTTTAAAAAACTATTTAATTAAAATAAGAAGTATTATAGTTAATCTCCACGAATAATAGTAAGAAAAAAATAAAAAGCAAAAGTTAAAATTAAAAGCCGACGTATTTCTAGTGATTTCTAACTTAAAAAAGACGGAAATCAAAAATAGCCAGAAGCCAAAGCCGTTTAGAATGGGGTCTGCCTTTGCTTTACCCTTTTGCTCTGCGCTTCTATGCTCCGGTTATCCGAGAGGAGATATCTGAGCAAGGTAAAAGTCCTATTCTTTTTATCTTATGTCCTCTCTGAATAAATAAATGAGACAATTTATTTATCATCTTTTCGAAACAATTTATCAGTGTTTGATTTATTCGTACAAATGTTTACTCTAAAAACAAAAACTATCCGCAACCACAAGCAAAAAACTGCAAACAATAAGCTGCCGAGATCTACAAATTAATTATAGTATATGTTAAAAGCTCAATATCTATACCAATCAAAACCACAAATGAGTATCTCTCTATAACCTCTGTCGCAAAAAACCTAAAATTCAAAACTTTTAACCAAAAATTATAAACTACAGCTATAAACGCCGTAAACTGATCGTCAACTAAAAAAACTGGTCAGATCGGGCCGATTAACATGTAGGATCCACGACACGGATCCAATCCTAGGACATTTTCTAATCGCAACTCGAATACTCGATCGTTGGGAAGGATAGATAAGTAGACGGCGTGTTCCATTTGACAATAACACTCGACCGTGTGCTACTGCCAACAGTAATTTGCAGCGTCATTGTTCTAAATAGTTTTCTTTCACATCGCGCGTGAGATAATTAAGCGTATCCACACAAGGAGTAATATGAACTCTGTTCTTTTCAGTTTCTAAAAACTATTTTTTAACTTTTCTATAGTAACTAACTTTTAAACAGAGTATTTTTTTAAGATATGATCTACTAGTTAATTATAGTAAATACTTTACTGACTTCATTATATCAGCAAAAACCGCACGTGAGTTTCTATTACTCTGTAATCTTTCGTACAAACAGCCCAAAAGCCATGAGCTGCAGTAAAAAAGAACAGGCCCATGTTCTTGTCATATTATTATCCATAGACATATAACAATTTTAAAATTTTCTTTATTTTCTTCTAGTTAAATGATCAAAAAAATAATAATCGGCATACTATAATTTTAACTTTAAGCTAAAAATTATAGCCAACCAACCAGTTAAAAGCAGCCCCTAAGCTGCAGAGGGTGTTACATCAACACATCGTATGAGAGGAGCTAGCGATGCTAAAGCTGGATCGGCCATTCCTTTCCATTTCCTCTTCTTTGCTTCTTTCAATGTGGTTCACACAACAATACCGAAAACGACGTGGACGTAGGTAGCCTAGGAATAGGAGATTTGTGGATGCAATACGGCCAGCCGGACAACTAGCTAGCTACCGCACCGTGACACCCCATCGAGTTCACGGCACCCGCGCATCTGGTTATGGAACTATTCACGTATTTGGCCTTTAGCCATTTTTTCAATTTTAAATTATAAACATTTGTTTATATAAAAATAACACTTTTTCTAGTTCAAAAGGCGCGACAGATAGTACGTGTCACCTATCACATCTGAGCAACTTGGTAGGAGAGGTGGTGTGCAGCTAGTCGGGTGGGTGCGACAGGCGAGTCGGGCCCAGGCGCTGCCAAGCCGCCTTGCTCGACAGCAGCCCGTCGAGCTGCCCCTGCTCGATAGGTTATTGCCGCATCGGCTCGGCAGCTGACCAGGGCAGCATAGGCAGGCATGCGGGCAAGGGTGGGAGGAAACGTGTGTGATTTGGCTGTTGGCTCGAGAGAATCATGTGGATGATGACGCGACGTTAAATTAGATGCCTATTTTATTTGAACGTTAATTACACTGTCTTTTGCGCCCTCATGCAAGGGAATCACGTGGATGATGACACAACGTGAAATTAGATGCCCGTTTTATTCGAACGTTAATTACGTTGTTGTCCGCGCCCTTGTGCGCTCACATGGGAATGTTGCGTCGAATGCATTCCCGTACATATAAAATGGGAACCACGGGTGGTGCAGTGAGAGACGAGAATGAAAGAAAAATTTCCTGCCGAGCGATAGTGCAGGGATGGAGGGGAAGGAAAGAGAGATTGAAAGACGAGTTTGTAATATAATTTCGAGGTGATTCAACTATGCTTTATAATGCTTCCCAGTTACATATGGCTAAGCTATTCTGCACCTGCGCGCCAGAAAGCTATTGTCGTGCATAAGTAAAGTTACTGTCGAATACATGTAGAATTACTGTCAGTTGTGTAGTATTATAACTGATAGTACATCTACATATATTTAGCAGTAACTTCGCTCATGCATATCAATAATTTTCTAGTGTGCATTCACATCTACATGCAGAATAATAATTATATATATAAAGCACAATGTAGTTAAATTAGAATTTTAGCGCCGTCTTGACGTGATAGTGCGTTTATGTAGGCTCTAAAGGCATTGACCTATTTACAGCCACAGGTTCATTCTAACTGTGTCCATTGGCATGTATAATGACGCCACTAGCAGTTGCTTTCTTGGTATATGGCATATATAGCATAGTACGCAACTTGTTAGACACATAATCTATTTCCCTAGCCTGGTAAATTTAGTGACAAAAGGTGTCTTTTGTTTAAAAACATATTAAGAGATCATATACTAGGCATAATATATGTTTATAATGAACAAGTGGTACTTGGTTGAGTTAAATTTAAATTTTATAATAGTTTCAGAAAATTCAGATTTGTTGTTCGTGTTCCTGATCGAACCGGTTAGTGGAACCGAGTGGCTGGTCTAACCGACTAGTGGTTAGCGATCTAACCAGTTCTGTCTGACTGTTGTTGGAAGAACGATCAGACCGATGGCTACGATCCAGAGATCAGGGTGAGTTGAGCTAAGATGGTTTGAGGTCGGTTCATGGCTTGGGAGCTATGAAGGTTTGTGTTGCATTACATATTGTGTAGTTTTGACTAACATGAGTCACGTGCATAGAACTTGTATTGAATATGGTTGTTTGGATTTTGAATGTGCAGGTGGTTTGGAGGATCTAGCAATCAATGGTAATGAACCAAGACTAGGCGAGGTAGCTAAGATCTGGAGCGGTCATGTAAGTTTGAGTGAGGCTATGTAGCTCAAGCGGGAAGCGCAGAGAAATAAGGATCATGTAGAGCCAAGTTAGTATATGTAGTGCACCAAGTGACAAAGTCGATGCATATAGAGGCGGTTCAGAGGAGTCCAAATGTGTGAAGACATGACGGCTATTTATTGGGCACTATAGGCTACATGTTAAAGCATGGGATAGATGCTTGAGATGAAGATGAAGATGGAATCAAGAGAAGGTGCCCAGAGGCTTTGTCGAAGATATTTTGGTAGTTGATCAAATACCGGGTTGGTGTTTTGAACAAAACTGCGGCACAGAGAGGCGCAAAGGAGAAGTAATTTAGGTCAAGGAAAGCTAGAATTAACAAGTTGATCAATTGCTAAAGAGATAGCGAATTGAGTCTTGTAAACGCTTTCGAAAGCGTGCGTATGTGTGTAAAATATGTGTTAGTGGAGTTGACGGGTTTTCCCGGTAAGCTTAATGGGTTGGACCGTTACGATTGTGCTGGTTATTTAGAAGGGAGGGAAGGAGGTGGGGATTCAAGGATTGTAGGGTTTAGTTTTGCTCTACTACCTTGTCTCTTTCCGTGGTTGTGTGTGTGAGAGAGAACTTGAAAGTAGAATTGGTGGTGCTTTGGCTTCATCTTTTAAATATCCATGAGTATGTAAACTTCACCCTCCACTGAAATAGATAAAAATTTTATCTCAATCATGTTCTTGTTTACGTTCTTGATTGATTTCTCTTGTTGTTGAGTTAGATTTATGATTTCGGATTGTGAGAGTTCTAGCCTAATCTATTTCTTAAATTATCTTGTTAGGACATGTGAGAATAGATTTGAAAGCTTCATGTCTTAGATTCTCACGAGCAAAAGGTAAATTGAGATTTTGGGTTTTGGTATTCTTTTGAACTAGATTTAATTCTATTCAATTTTATAAACTCGAACCCAAGAATCTTCTTATTCTTGATTGGTTTAAGTTTCTAATATCTTAAATAAGTCTCATGCAAAACTTGGATGTGTTTGGATAAGAATCTGGTAAGTTCTTGATATTCAACCTTTTGTCTCGAGATATTTTTAGGTCTGAGAACATGGGATCGGTTGGACCGATCTCAGGACGGTCAGATAGACTAGTGGTTAGACTGGTCCATTAATAACAGTCTAATCGATCATATATAGAAGGCTAAAGATTGTATTGATTCTTGTTATAGTTCTGTTTTGCCACATCATGCTAGTATGTCTGAGCTTCATAACTACCATCGTCAGCCAAGGGAAGCTTTTGAATGCCTTAAGAGAAATAGAAGGTTTTCGGAATCATAAACCTCCTATGATTGGCGACATCAGTTTTAATGCTTTGTACTAGCTAGTTCCATGCTAGCTGTGTTATATGATCTGTGTTGTGGACTAATTGGTTAACTGCGTCTTCTTTTGTGAATGGTGATGAATAGTGTTCTCTAATCCATTTGTGATTAGGGCCCTGTGCAGTTGGTGTTGTTCAGGAAGGATGCCGATCGTACATCGAGCCCCATATCCTTCCCAGTCGAACGTGGATCTCCTGTGGCCAAGCCTTTTCGCCATGACGGGATGAGGCCTTTGGGAGCATCAAGAAAGTGACCCCGAGTAACTGGCACAATTCAAATGATAATCCTTAATCTGTTGTATACGAAATGATTTATTAGTTAAAATAGTTTATATAAAAAAACAGTGCATTGATGACCTCAACGATGGACCAAGCTAATTCCTGATACACTAACTAGATATATAATAAATTGTGCATATATAACCTCATGATATGTACGTTAATTTGAACTATTAGTTGGGTAATGTTTTGTGTAGAAGTGCTTTATTTATGTACATATCGCAGTGGCGCTGGCTGTGAACTCGATCCATGCTGTAACTAGATGGACACATTACTACTTTTTTTTACTTGACTTTATAGAATTTATGCCATCAAACTTTTTAGAGTTTGACCGTTAATAAACTTAAAACTATCTCAATTTGCTATACGAAATTATATCATTAGATTTATCGTTAAAATTTTTAATAATATTATAATCTTATTAGTATATCTTAATATAAAATTATAAAAAAGTATTAATTAAAGTTGTATCTTAAAAACCATAAAAAAAATTAAAAACACCAAGTAAAAACCGACCGGAGACTAGAAAACCTAACTTCTAGTGACGACACGCACCACACACGACGCGACGCGACACGGTGATATATACTAATACTGGACGGAGAGAAAAACCAACACAGCCGAGGTCGAATCCTCCAAGGTCTACGGCGTGGGAGGGGGCAGCCAATGGGGAGTCGCCAACTGATCGAACTCGAAAGGTGGCTCCGAATCCCCCACGCAAGAAACCCTCCCTCCCGTCGCTCGCTCATCTCTCTTGCTCCCACCCATAGTTATTCCCTCCCCGCTGCCCTAGCTCGCACCCTCCTCCTCCTCCTGTCCTCCATATACATCGGCACTGATGCAGCTGGAGCACAGCAAACACACAGAAACAAACAAGTGGAAGTGGAGTAGTAGTAAGTGCTCTGGTTAAGAGAGCACGCACGCACCACACAGGAGCAGAGGAGTGCTGCTAGTGGTCGAGAGGCACGTACGATGTCGGCGGCGTCGGGCGCCGCGTGCCGCGTGTGCGGTGGCGGCGGCGGGGTGGGGGGCTGCGCGTGCTTGCTGCAGCGCCACGGCGCGCGCTGCGGGGCCGCGGACCTCGGCCGCGGCTTCGTCCCCGCGACCTTCCAGGCGGAGGAGCCGGCCGCGGCTGTCGGCGGCGAAGCGGCGGCCGGGTTGCACGAGTTCCAGTTCTTCGGACACGACGACCACGAGAGCGTGGCGTGGCTGTTCAACGATTCGTCACCGGGGGTCGCGGCGGCCGAGCAGCAGCGGGGGGCTTTCGACGCGTACGCGCAGTACCAGCCGGGGCACCGGCTCACGTTCGACGTGCCGCTGAGCCGAGGTGAGGCGGCCACGGTGCTCGAGGCCGGCCTGGGGCTCGGCGGCAGCAACCCGGCAGCGTCGAGCGCCACAATCGTGAGTGGTTCGGTTCTCTTGATCCCTGAAATTACAAATGTTTCAAGCTCTTTTGCATATGCTGCATGATGTTCTTGATGAGAATTTGTTTTTTTTTTCCTTTGACTTTCTCTTATCACTCTCTAACTAACTTTTAAATGATGCGAATAGGATCTATAGATAGATAGAAGTAGATATTATACCGAGTTCAATTATATCGGTCAAAATCATATACGACTATTTTCCTCTACATACTATACTGTGTTTTGGGAATAGACAAAATTCAAAAAAACATAAATCAAAAACTAAAACTATAGTACAAAATAACCCATCCTATATATATGCACCTCCACCGCAGCATAATGGATCATGTTGCTTGTTGATAGCTCTCCATCTGTTGCGTACAACTGCATGCGTGAGAAGTAGGGAGAAATTTAGTGGACTTAGTAATGTTTCTGTGCAATTAATTGTGGACTTAGTATTGTTCGATCAGATTATCAGTGGTCAAATAAACATCAAAGACGTACGTACGTACTGTCAATTACTATTATTGTTAGGAGCTAGCTAGTCCATAGCAGTTAAGTTGCGCAGCTATCTTTGTTTTGTCTTGCCTTTTTTTCAGAGATAAGATTAGGGCATCTCCAATGGTTATAGCTAGCAACTAACTATAAGACTTCCACATCATCTATATAGTACACACTAAAGTTAGCATTCTAAAGAACTATCTATAAGGATAGCTATTTGATGCTTACATGCACACACAGAATTTATGGAGGCTGCCTCGTTTGGCGCTATAGACTATCTCTAGAGCTGTAGAGAGCTGCGTTCTCTTTCTTCATTTAATATCTTCCACGTAGGACAGTTGATGACATGGACTCTCTTGTAGATAGCTGCTATAGACCCATTGGAGATGACCGAATTTAATTTCCTTGAAAAGGTTGTAATTTGGATTAATTTGACAGTTAATGTAGCTGTATCTCTTCGGTCGGTCGTTGGAGAATGGTGAGAAATCTACCGTGGAAGAAAAGAGGGGATACGTGAAAACAGATACAGAAGCTAATTCCCTTTTGTCTAAAAATCACTGCGAATCTATTTGTTTTATGGTATCCTTATATTTATAGAGTAGAAATGAAAATATTTTTTAGTTTCCCCCCATTGCTTAGCTTATTGTATTCGCAAAATTTGCATTTTTATTGAAGGATCGCCTTTTGCATTTGTCATTGCTACAAACCGAATTACTTTCCATGAGTAATGAACAATTGGTTGTTTATACGTAAGATAAACACCGACAATTCTCATTATAACGTTGAAACAAGATCATCCCCTCACCAAAACGCAATCTTCAGATTTCATTATCCATGAACATGTTCACCATGAGTCCCATCCAGTGCAACGAGCACCGCTTGTTTTTTGTTCTCATTTTATGTGGTTATACATCGATCGCGAGTGCTAGTTTCTGTTCTCCACAGTTCAGCATTTGCTTATCGGGGCAGTTTATCTGTGATAAACGCCGCAGATCGACAGGCCTGTACACCGATCGATGAGCACAGTTCCCGATCGATCTGATGGGTCAGTCTCAAGCCAGTTTTATTTTGGGCCGCACGATTCTGATCAAATGGCGCTAGTTTGTGCTGACGTTTGCTGCGATCTGTCGACAATGTTGCTAACCTTGCCGTCGTGTAGTGCTGCGAGTACAGGTGCACCTCATTTCTTCATACCTACTACGTACTGTATGCGTGCATACTTCGAACATGATCTGGTACAGCAGCATAGTAGACGTAATTAAAGTACCATAAGGTCATCGCTTGTACGTACGTGTATACGCATCACTCTACTTACTTATACTGTCATGTCAAATATATATTCAATGGTGTGTCAACCACACCTACAGTGACTTGTTATTTTTGACGCATATAATTACAGTTTCAGAGGTCCTTCTGCGGGAGCACGTACACTGACACCACGAGCTCCGTCCCTAAAGATGCGGCGGCGGCGGTGGCCAACGGCAACGGGGCGGCGGCCGGCCCAAGCGGCGGCGGCGACCCGGCGATGGAGCGGGAGGCGAAGGTGATGCGGTACAAGGAGAAGCGGAAGAGGAGGCGCTACGAGAAGCAGATCCGGTACGCGTCCCGCAAGGCCTACGCCGAGATGCGGCCGCGAGTCAAGGGCCGGTTCGCCAAGGTGCCCGACGGCGCCGAGAGCTCCGCCCAGCCGCCGCCTTCGTCCGGCTACGACCCCGTGCGGCTCGACCTCGGATGGTTCCGTTCATAGCAAATATGTACTCTCTACGTACCTGCATAGGCCAAGCATTAACTAGCTAGGCTATTGGTTGATCATCTTAAGATAGAGATACGCACGAATATATGCGATGACCATGTAACAGCCTCATTTTTTGAAACAAGGCCGTCATACCTTTCACGATTTTTTAGGAGTTCAATTACAGGTAAAAACATATGATGCATACTTACAAACATTTAAAATTATATTGATTTGAATAAAATATGATCTAACTGCTAACTTTAACAATTTTACAGACGTTCAAGCCTAAAACTTGATTTACATTTAGAAGAATCAAAAAAATTCCCACAGAAACACTTGAATGCGATCGCAACTCTAATACGAAAACTTAAAATATCCTTTTTTCTTATGGGATCTATTATGGTGAAAATAACGCAAGATTGAAAACAACCAATTGTACTCAACAAGTCACATGGGAAAATACATTTAACTACTTGTCAGGATTCTCAAAAGATGAGGATATAACAGTTTTATTAAGGAATTTATGGATGCATTTTTATTTGTTTTAGCGGTGCTTAGTTTGTCTGAACAAAGTTAAATATGGGTTACATGGGCTCGAGACGGTTGAAATAGATACATAGGTGTTAGCAAGCTTTATGTGAATAATAATGGGTCTGAACAGTATTGGACTTAGGCTTAAAATAGCATTTGGGCTGGATAGGGTTTTATCGGAATCTATTTAGACTAAATGGAGTTGAGAATGAGCTTCACAGGGCTAAAACGATCAAAATGAGTATAAAGTTGTTTAACAGGTTTGGGGTGAACAGTGTCATATTCACACTATTCATTGCAGATTAGGTAGGAACAGAAACAGGATCTAACAGTAACGGGTTGGATCTTGAATAGCAGTGGGTCGAGTCTTGTGAATAGTAATGGGTTGAAAACAGTGTGTTGGTCTTGGGTTTGAATAGGAGTGGATCGGGTGTGAACAATAACACACTATAGTAACGGACCCGACCCGATTTGTTTTCTAATTTTTGGGCTTCACTATTTTTCCTGCTCTTGGGCTGACTGGCTTAAGTTTCCTTGCATAGCCCACTGAACAACTTGGCTTGTTTTACACGTGTGAGGCCCATCTATCGATTCGGGCTACAAGCAGTAGTCTTCTTCCTTCGGCCAGGCGCGTAGTGCAAAATAGGGCAGGCGGCCATGGTAGGATTAGACTTCAGCGAGGTTCCCTAGTGGCGAGCGATGGTGCATAAGGGACATAGGAGTGCCTAGGGTTCCATTTTTGAGGTTGTGGTGACCAAGGTTGACTGAAGATGACTGATGGTGTGGGAAGCTCCATAGAGCTTGACCATGGCATCGTGTCACTCCGAGGGCTAATTGGTGGAGACCGGTGATTTGTAAGCATTTTGGGCGCAAAAGGAAAGGTCATCGATTATATAAAGGTTAACATCGAAGAGGAGGGGGGAGGAGAGATCATGAGATAGTGTTAAGTATTTCACATTATTTTCAGTTGTAAAGATAATTTTGAGCAGTAGCTACACAAGACGTAGTGTTATTATTCTTCTAGAAGAAAATCCGAACATGTATAAAAATTCTATGTCTCTACTCTGTATGATTACTCACCAAATCGTCTAAAGTTACTTCAAATCCAAATAAACCATATGAAATATCGATGTTAGAGTTGTAAAGATGCATATACTAGAAGTAAGACTTATCTTGCCTATCCCAGATGATTGACCAGACAACACCCAAGTGTGTCAGACAGAAATGGCTATTGATGTCTACTGGAAGTAGATGGTGTATGTTCTACTTAACAACCACAATGGTTGGCAAATAATTCTACAGTCTGATGATCACTGCAACGCATGGATGATTATTGTTCGGAGGGGCATCTCGTATAACCGTACAAGGAACATTGCAATGATTAAGGGACGTGTGAGCACATATAAAAATATTGAGCATCGTGCAATCTGGCAGGCTGTCAGCTAAAATCCCAATCGGTCATATTGTACATGTCATATATTCTCAGAAACATTTCGAGAAATTTAGTTTCGTTGTCAAAACTCAAAACGGGTTCATGTCAAGGATCACTGTTCCAAACACACACGAGAACATCTCGGGTCAGCAGAAATATTTTTACACTCCTTTCCTATATTTACACAAGTGGCTATACTTCTGCTCAATGTTTAGTCTTCATGAAGAGGATCTGAGTTTTTGCAACCATGTTATCATTTTCAATCTAGAAAAAAAAAACTGTCTGCGAATGCTAGAAGATAGGTCGATACCTTCAATGTTAATCATCTTGTTTGGTGCGAGATTCAAGGTACGAGATCACAAGGTCAGCAGCCTTACTTCCGGAAGGTACGAGATTAGGGAGAGGGCGGAGGGAGACGGTGGCGGTGGAGGAAGGCAGCGTGGCCGAGGGCTGGGTGGGCGCGATGGGGAGACAGCGGTTGTGGAGGGCGGGGGAGAGACTCTCTTGTATTTTTTTAGTTTATATTAGAGTATTTTATAATTAAGTATATGAGTATATCTAAAGTAATAAAGGAATGTGTTAAATTCGTTTATATAGTTTATCATGTGTGGTAGTAGCTACACCCAGGATTAGAATATGTTTTTACATACACACAGAGGCCTCGGCGCCTCCCGCCTCCCCGGCTCCCCGCAAGGTCGCGACGGCGCGACCCGCCTCAACGGCCGGCTCGCGCCTCGCGCAAAGATCGCTCGAGGCCAGCCGTGAGCGCCCGACCGACCAAGCGTCCCCGCGACGGCGCGACCCCGCCTCGGCCCTTCCCCGGCGGCCCCCCTCTGGATCTAGACCGGCGTCCCCGCCTTGGCTCGTCACTCGTCGGCATGTGGCACGGGTGAGCAAATCAGCAATCGATTGGGGATCGGGAGCTCGGGAAGGGATTTTGGTGGATTTGGGGAAATTTGGGAATTGGGAGCACGAGGACAACTGAACAGGGCATTAGGGCAACACGTATTGGATCATTGGATGCGTGGCAGTGGGCGTGGGCAGTGGGCTTGCATTTCTACTTCTTCGTGGTTCGGCCTTGTTTCTTCTCCTGTGGCTCTGTGCTCATTCTTCTCCTCAGACAGCTCTTCTCGTCGGCGTCGTCGCCAAGGAGGAGGCAGGGGTTGGTCACCCGGGGGTGTCGGCAAACCAGTAGAGGGTAGGCTTCAGCCTGATGAAGCCTACCCCATAGATTCGCCCTTGATTGGTATAAAAAAAGTAAATACCATTTAAGCAAAGAATCAAGGTCCTTGCGATCTATTTGTCTCTTACTAGTAATTTGTTATCTGCTTTAATTGAATAATAACATGCAAATATAGTGTTTGCATCTATATGTGTCTCAAATTCATATTTTGTTGTCCTCGCAAAAAGGAGAGAAAAATAATATTATGTTGCTTGTCTATAACCATGTGATCGAGCACGTACACATTTGTCCTTGCTCAAAAGTAATAAAAAACGAAGCATGCCAGGAGGCGAAAAATGAACCGGTTGGGTCTGTTCTTTTTGGTTGAAATTTATGGTTTTTTAACTGTGGTTTGTAACTTTTGGGCTGTTCGTGCGAGAGATTATAGAGTAACAGAAACTTATCGATATAAATAAAGTAGGTATAGTATATACTATAATTAACTAATAGATCATATTTTAAAAAGATATTTTGTTTAAAAATTAATTACTATAAAAAAAATCGAAAAGCAACTTTAGAAGACAAAAGAACAGCCCGTACACCGTAACACACCGCTGTAGCAAAGGATCGAGGTTGCGTTTCCGGCGCGCAAAGTGGCTAGTACGTTCTCTTTTCCCTTTCTTTGGTCCGAGTCCGACGCGACGCGACGCGGTTGGGTCAGCCCAGCCAGCCTGCGCCGAACGCTCAACCCAACCAAACCAACGGGGCGGTGTCCGGCTCGGTCGGACGGACCAAACCGCGTAGGCGTTGTCCGCGTTCGGACCCTGCCGCCGCCTTCGTCGGCGTCCCGTACATCCCCGCAGCACAAACCCCCCCCCAACCCTCGAGGCGAGACGCGAGGAGAGGAGAGTGCTCTTCTCGATCGCGCGCGATGGCAGAGGCGGCGGGTCACCCGTCGCGCTACGTGAAGCTGGCCAGGCACCAGGACGCCCCCGCCGCCGAGGACATCCGCCCCGGCGAGCTCAACCAGCCCGTCGCCGTCCCACAGGTCTCACGATCGTGATTTTATTTTTCGTTGTTGTTTGGTCGGGTTGGTCTGAGCTGATTTGGGCTGTGTCTGTGTGTGCTTGTAGCTGGAGGGGAGGAGGTGCAGCGAGTGCGGGCAGGTGCTGCCGGAGAGCTACCAGGCGCCCGCCGACGAGCCGTGGACCACCGGCATCTTCGGATGCACCGACGACCCCGAGAGCTGTACGTGACGTGGCATTTGTCCCTCGCCCTCTCCTTGTCCCCTCTGAACTGCTTAGTCAATTCTAGTTCTGTTAGTTTTCCCCACTCTAGTTGGATTGTACAATTCGTGCTAGTTTTGAGGGATCTGTATAGAGAACATTCGTGCCTTTAGATGTTCTGATGCTCACAGTCTCGGAGATGTCAGATATGGAAGGAATTACTACGTTGATCTGTGTGGGAATAGGATTGTGCTGCTGTGGGTGAGCTCAGGGTTAGCGGCTCTTACACACTCTTACTGCACAAATCAGTAACTGTAGTTGTGTGTTTGTGTGGTATTCAAGTGTCAATTTATCGAATAGGATACTGTAAGCGATTAAGAGGTTAAAAGTGTTCAACTTTTAACTCCTGGAGTGGTATTGCTTATGGAGCGTGTGTAGGTAGGTCAAATGAACCGCTACTCTGTTAGTGAAGTTGGTGTCGAGAACAGTGTTAAAGAGTGTGAACTGTGAAGTTGGCTGTGCTATCAGTCGACTGTGGATTATCACATGGTTCGTCTGGTTAATTGTTATCTGAAGTCATGTCAAATTTGGCGCCAGGGTAACTTTCATGTCTGTCATGCAATATTCATGTAGATGTTCGTGATCAACCATTCCAAATTGGGTAATTATTAATTTTTCTATAGCTTGCCTGATTCACCCTTTTCCCATGCCTTTAACAGGTAGGGAATTTGTATGCAAAGAAACCATTTCTCTTTATAGTTTATATTGCGAAATATGAACTATTCAAATACATTTTGTATCACATTGCAATCCTTTTTTATTGGTAAATGTTAAGTCCTATAACAGTTCGACGTTTGTGATGATGATGATGTGCCCATACGGAATCAATGCATTGTGATGATGATGTGCTATCACATTGCGAAATCAATGCATTGTGATGATGATGTGCTCATACGGAATTAGCCACTGTTCGACGTTTGAAAGGAAAAAAGTAGTTATAACGTTTGTTTTTATTCCATGTTCTCAATATAAAAGATGTCCCTTTCAGCTTTTCTCTCATCTGAATTTGAATTTCTTCTAGATATATACACTTTCCCAGCATAACAGTGTTAATTATGATAAATCATTGAGAAGGCGTAGATGACAAAAATGAAAATGACTGAAACTCTGAAAGCATTGCTCCATAGCTAATGGCAGTGTGCGGTTTTGGACACCAGCTATTTTTTCTTTTATGACTTTCATAGGGCAGATTTTCTTGATTCTGTTAGCGATATATCTTGTGTTATACTCCCTTTGTTGCTCTTGTGTTATGCTCCCTTTGTTGCTCATACTGTCATGCTGACCTTGAATGCAAAGTAGCTGAATCTAAGATACGAGAGGGACCACCACAAAGTTTACTGAAGTCTCTACTGTTCATATCCGCTCTTAGCCTCTTACTTAACTCTGATGGGGCCTATGCTTCTGTTTATATCAAAATGTTTCATCATAGTTTACAAAACAATAAATGTGTCATCATAGGGTTTGTGTTTTTTTGTAGCTTTATGCTTCAGTCCACTCTATTCTCATTTTTATGACTGCTATATTCGAAGATACTTATGAACTTCTTACTTACTTTGATGTTAGGCCGGATTGGATTATTCTGCCCCTGTGTGTTGTTTGGACGAAATGTTCAGGCCCTTAGAGAAGACATCCCATGGACAACACCTTGCACTTGCCATGTTGTCTTTGTTGAAGGTGGCATTGCACTGGCAATCCTAACAGCTATATTTCATGGTGTTGATCCAAGAACATCGTTCCTTATTGGTGAAGGGCTGGTGTTTAGTTGGTGGATATGTTCTACCTATACTGGCATTTTTCGTCAAGAACTTCAGAGGAAATATCATCTCAAGGTACTTGTTTTTTTACTCTTCCGCTGCTTTCTCTGTTTATGTCATACGATTAATGTCATTCAGGAGAACCACAAATAACAATTGTATTAATTCCTACAATAAGAACTACTTACAATTATATTTGCCATTTAAGATAGGTGTATCAGTTGTCCACAAGCGAATTCTCAGCTTTTCATGGTTAAAGTTATGTAGTTTGGATCAGAGAGCTCTATTATTTAACAAACTAAATGTCATGTGAAATGTTCGGTTGTTCTGTCATGGAATTTTATTTGGCATTGTCCACTGGTAGGAGCTGGTTCTATTACTAAATTGTCAGATCATTTTTATTAGAATTTCGCTTTGCTCATCCTTGTGACCATGGGGGTTCCTAGCACTACCTATTTGCTTGTTCTGTTCACTTTTTCATGAATCTCACTTACTAATGATTGTGCCATCTTTCCATGGTAACTGATTCTAGCTAGTTGTTTCCTGAAGAATCTAGTCTTTGTGAGGCAGGTTGGGTTTCTAACTTTTATGCAATATGTCATGGAAAATTATTTCACCATATCATTTTATTATGTTTCCACCAGAACGCTCCATGCAATCCTTGCCTGGTCCATTGCTGCTTGCACTGGTGCGCAAATTGTCAGGAGCATCGTGAAAGGAAAGGTCGTCTTGCAGACAACAGTGCTGTTCCAATTACCATCGTCAACCCACCACCGGTGCAAGAAATGAGCATGGCCGAGAATCACACTTCCACATCCGAGAGTGAAGCACCAAGGACTGAGCATGATGATGTGGAGGTCATACCTTTGTAGGCTAATCAAAATACAAGCTTAGTAGGACAGCATGAGAAATGAAACTGACCTGGAGTCTGCACATCTTTTAGCGCTATAATGATGAAACATTCCTTGTGTTCGCCTGTCAGGTATGTTATGAAACCTTCCGGCAAAAAGAGGCTGATCCAGATTTTTATTTTCTGAATATTACCTGTGAAAGAAAGTTGCCCCTGGGCATAGTTAACGAAAGAGGTGTGGGTACAGTTTGAAAGTATGATAGAATTATAGGATGAGCTGCATGCGAGACTGATTCATTGGGGTCATGTTCTGAGCATCGAAATTCTGAGAGCTCAATTTGCTCTCCGGTTTGAACCTTCTGTTTGAGATCTAAGCAGAGGATGCACATCCCCGGGAAACCATCGAGCTTCCGTGAATGCCACATTGCCACCTGAGAGCAAAGTAGCAACTGCGAAGCGAAATCATGAACGAGCATTGAAGTATGCATCGAGGTTTAAAGCTTCCATTCTAGATCTTTGGGCGGGTTCTTTTCAGTGGCTTATAGCTGTGATTTATGGTTTTTGATCCTAGCAAAAGCACTTGTACGAATAAAACGAACTGAATATTAATAAACCGTTTTTAAAAAGTTGTCTTGATAAACCGCTTTCAAAAAGCGATGGATGAGTTATCCTGTTTATTTGTTTGAGAAAAAAATATAAACTATAAATCGAAAATAACTCGGTCTTTTTTTGTTGTCCTATAACCAAGCATTGAAGTAGAACACTGAAGTAAACATGAGTTTTTTTTAATTCGTAAACATGAGTAGTTTCTTAATCAGTTCCCTAACAATCTACAGCCCCATATTAAATACTGAATCGCTAAGGGTTACTTGAGTATTTCATTCACCTTAGGAGCACTTAAATTTTCTATCCATCCGATTTGCCTCGAGATTCACGTCCCGGTAACGCCTCCCACAGCCAGAGAACAACGGCGAGACTTCGACAAGTTAGATTTTAGATTCAATTGGGTTAGGATTGGGTTCAACGGAGCCCTAGGTATAGAGGGAGGCTAGGAGGTATGACAATGTGGCAACAGGGGTAGACGGTATAGTTCACCGTGTCGGAGGTAATGCCGGCGAGACGACGAGTATAGTGGTGGCGATGGGTTGCGTGGGTAGGGTTTTAAGAGATGAAGTGAGGGGGAGAGGTACATATGGTTGAGAGGATAATGGGATCCATTGGATCTAGATCAAACGCTGCAAATTTAAGTACTTCTAAACAGAAAAAAGTCGAGTTTTGTCTAGACAATATCAATTAAATACTACACTCCAATAAAAAAAATTAAACACTATACACCGATAAAAAAATAAAAATACATACTACACCCCGTAAAAAGAAAAGAAAAGTACATACCACACTCCGTAAAAAGAAAAGAAAATTACATACTACACTGCGAAAAAGGAAAAGAAAGTACATACTAGACTCGAGAGACAATTCGAAAATGGTCTTCGAGGCCATGCTCCACTTCATCTACACCGACACATTGCCCCCCATGGATGATCTACTTGCCATCGGAGATGAAACCAGCTTCTTGTGGAAGATGGCTTCGGACCTGTTGGCGGCCGCAGACCGGTACCATCTGGAGAGGATGAGGCTCATGTGCGAAAATGCGCTGTACAAGGTCATCAGCGTGGAGACCGCGGCTGCGACGCTGAAGCCGGCGGACCAGCACCATTGCCAGGAGCTCAAAGCTTTCTGCATCGAGTACATCACGTCTCCAGGTGCGTTAAAGGCGATGGCGGCAACGGAGGGATACGAGGAGCTCAGGCAGTGCTGCCCTTCTCTTCTTGTCAAGGTCCTGGACAAGATCGCGAACCTCCCCATCTAGGGACGTTGCTACCAAGAAAAGCTTAACTAGTGACTAAAAAAAAAAACTCGACCTGCAGGGGTACAAAATACCCCCCGGTATTAGCTTAAGAAGAAAAATCCTCTCACAGATCGAGAAAATCTCCGAACCCTTGCCCCACCCTGACACAGCGGCATCAGCCCATGTGAGAGCGCCTAGGGGAGCTTAACGCTCGGCCCAGACGACCTGGACCCTGACCCTAACGACCAGCGACTGGGTGAGCCTTTCGGCCTGTGCTTTGGCTTATGGGGCAAGCGAGGGGATTTTTTTACCCCAACTGAGTCGAACCCAGGACCTGAGGGGTGCTACTAGAGCATTTTACCACTACGATAGAAGCTCGTTCGCCTTAACTAGTGACTAATTAGTTAGGACTCAAGTAAATTCAACAAGGTACAAGGCTGGTAGAATTTTGTTGCTCGGTTCTCTTTAAATGCTTAAGCATGTTTGTCGGTGTTAAGTTTGTGTCTGAGCAATTGTCGAGGTCCTGAAGTAGTTTTTTAAATGCTTAGCTTTTACACTAGTTCCAAGTTGCGCATTCTTAGCACAGAAGTGTTGATGACAGGTTGATGAATATGTGGCATGACATGAGGTGGTGGATATTGTCCAAACTATTTTACAGATGATGAGGATGCTTTAGTTTGCAAATTGAACAATTATGGTATTTATTCTGTCCAATCTTTGTATGCGGTTATAAATTTTGGAGGTATCGTCCCTCTTCATGTCCCTGCGGTTTGTGCCCCCTCTGCCCTAAGTTACATATATTTTTGTGTTTGTGGGGAAACAAAAATCTACCAACTAGGGATAACTCGCAAAAATGGAAACATCTGGATGATACTTCCTGCTGCTTTTGTTGTGAACGGTGAACCAGAATCTGAAATGCATCTTTCCTTTGAATGAGTTGTAGCAAGAATGGCTTCGAGATATATGTCTAAGCTGGTTGACAAAAGAGTTTTGGCTCTGATTTTGAATCAGTGGGCAAATGGTGGATTAGTGATGAAAGAAATGAAGTATGATAAATACTTCTGTGTTCTGGAGTTTGTGGAAAATTAGAAATGACATGTGTTTTTGCAATGATATTGGATGGGTATGCTGGTCCTGTGCAGGAGAGTAACTGGGATGCTAAAACATTGAAGACTGCTGTGCCCGGTCTCAAAGTTGTAACAGATGGATGTTTATATTGGGATTTTGGTAGAGAAGATGGAGGAGATGCCATGATTGAAATGGATGGGCCATGGGGGATCCCAGAACTGAGCAGCAAGAAGGTGTTCTTGGTGGGATGCGAGGCAAATCCTGAAGATTGGGGACAAGAGCTGCCGGGAGCTGTGGTGATGCCACACGGTCCTGAATTCATGAGGAAAAAACTGACAATGTGCTAGCTTGTAGGCTGTAGCTGGAGGGGAGGAGGTGCAGCGAGTGCGGGCAGGTGCTGCCGTAGAGCTACCAGGCGCCCGCCGACGAGCCGTGGACCGCCGGCGTCTTCGGATGCACCGAGAGCTGTACGTGACGTAGCGTTTCTCCCTCGCCTTTTTCCCCGATTCATCTGTCTAGTCAATTCTAGTTTTGTCACTTCCCCCACTGTAGATAGATCACAGTTCGTGCTAGTCTTGACTCTTGAGGGATCGTGGAGGGAATCCGTGCGTACGGATGTGCTGATGCTTGGAGTTGGAGATATCAGATATGGCGGGAATTGCTATGTGAATCTGTCTAGGGATGGGATTGGACTGCTGGGCATGAGCTCAGGGCTCAGGGCTCTTGCACACTCTTACTGCACAAAATCAGTTATTCTGGTTGTAGGTTTGTCTAGTTCTCAAGTGTCCGATTCCTCAGGGCATAGGATTGGGGTGTTGTGGATGAGCTCAGGGGATTTGTACTTTTGACTTTTTTATACTGACCCTATTGTACCATATTAATTTCAAAATTAGCTTCATATAACACGAAATTATAATTCTAGTCTTTTTGCTGAGTACGAAAAAACCAGTAACCGACATGTGGCTCCTACAGCGCCACTAATCACGATAGCATCTAACCACTATGGGGCTGTTTGGTTGCCTGCATATGCTCATGCAGCTGCATGAGCGTGACCAAGCTGAGGAGGGAAGCTCCTCAGCCACGTTTCTCCTCAGCCTGGCTCCAGTTGATTTTTTGCATCCACTCGTGCAGGCTCTCTCCTCCATGCAGGCAACCAAACACCATCTCCCTGTATGCGCTGGTGCGAGCCACCCCCATGCAGGCAACCAAACAGACCCTATAGCACCGCGATGAGCAAGGTAGGTGGTGGAACCCGCAAAGGTTCCGCACCATCCAACCACGGCAGGGACGCAGTGCGGTTCCGCACCACCGACCAGGTCTTAAAAACGCCTATGCAGTGATGTTTAAATCGTGACTCTTCTTGTTAGAATAATGTTTCTCTGACGTATCATTAAAACATAGTCATTTGTCACTCTTGAGAATAATTGAGATGCCATGTCTTGTATTTGTTTTGCACGTACATGGGTGGGTGTTCTGAGGAAATCTGACTTTGCCTTTTGAAATTCAAATATTATATATACCAGCGTAGCCATCCGAGGTACATTTTATAGCCACGGTGCGGGTGGCGCGAGACCTGACCGGTCCCTGCCGCAGTCAGTGGCATGGAACCTCCGTGGCCCGTCAATTGTTGTGCCCGATCAGACCGTGTCGTACTCGTTGACGGTGCCTTGGTGACCAGATGCTGTCACGGTCGGATGATGCGGTAGGAGTTACACGTCGGTTGCTGGTTCTTTCGTGCTCGATAAGGAGGTTTGATTTGCGATTTCGTGTCAAATAGGGTTAATTTCAAAATTAAGATGGCATAGCAGAAGCAAATAATAAATCATAACTTTTTACATTGCGAGTTATTAACTGTTCAAATACTTTTAATATCATACGTGCAATCCTTTTCCATTGGTAAATTGCAAGTCCCGTAATTTGTTGGGCTTTTTATGATCCTTGCGAAAACAATGCACTGTGATGAGGATATATTCGTATGGAAAGGAATTAGCCACGTGTGCACCATGGAAGAAAAAGGGAGCAGTAGTAATGTTTGTTTTTTTACTTCATGTTCTCAATTTATGATAAATCATTGAGCAGACATAGATGACAACAATGTACATGTCTACATGACAAAGCATCACTCCATAGCTAATGGCAGTCTCTGGTTTTTGGACACTGGTTATTTTACTTTCATGATTTTCATCGGGCAGTGCTGAGTGCTCTTGATTCTGTTAGTGATGTATCTTGTGATATACTCCTTTTGTTGCTTATATTGTCATGCTGATCTTGAATGCGAAGTTGGTTTCAAAAAAAATCTTGAATGCGAGGTAGCTGAATCTAAGCATGAGCGGGAAACACCACGAGTTAACTGAAGTCTCCTGATTAGTTCTTGCTTCGTTGGGTCGCCACAACCCCTTCGTTCCCGGCGAGAAGCAAGTACTTGTCCTTCCTCGTCAGCACCGTCGCCTCGAACCCGAGCGCGTCGGCGAGCACGCACTGCACCCGGTTCGCCACCTCGATGCTGCTGCTCCCGCCACCCGTGGGCACCGGCTCCAGGAACTGGACGCTGTACTCCGGCCGGGGATTCATCAGGAAGTACACCGAGTCGAAGCACTTGGCGCCCGGCGCCGTCGACGTGCCGTAGAACATGCTCGCGCGCGCGTCCACCGCCACGGGGCTCACCTCGCCGACGAGCTCGGCGAACAGCGGGCTGAACCGGAGCAGGTACGGCTCACGGCACGTCGTCCCCTCGGGGCACACGACGACGTCGCCCCGCGACAGGAGCGACGCCATGCGGCGCCGGTCCTCCTCGCGCTCGCGGGTCAGCCGCAGCAGGGGGATGGGCGAGAGCACCTCCGACAGGCGGCTGAGGCTGTAGGTCACGGCGGTGACGGGCTTCCCGATCGCGCTGGAGATGGCGATCGGATCAAGAAGCGTGCGGTGGTTGCAGGCGTATAGCCGGCCGCCGTGGGGTTTATCGCCGTCCGCCGTGGGAGAGGCGCCGATGACGCGCAGCCTCACACCGAAGAACGCGGCGACAACGCTCGACACGCGCCGTGGAAGGAGGGTGTAGATGGCGATGCGGACGACAGCGAGGGCGACGCCCAAGGGGAAGTAGACGTACATGGCGAGCGCGGACGCCGGTGTCGGAGTGAACGCCAATCGGCCATCGTGGAAGATCAAGGGCTTCGGGTAATGGCATGCATTCTTCTCTGTATGCTTTAGAAGAGCCCTAAGCCTCTCTATGTCCGTCGTCTCGTCGTCCTCCTCCATTACGCCGGCGAAGTATCTGGAACCAGCAGCTGCCTTGACCTCCCTACCGACCACCACGTCGAACCCGACGTACTCTTTCAAGAATGTTTCCACCATCACCGTCGGAAAAGACCGGCTCACCGCAGCCACGGTCACCGCCTTGGGCAGCGTCCCCACTGCCTCCAGCGCCTCCATGTCCGCCGCCACCTGGAAGAAATACTTGGGCAGCACGGCCCTGCCGATCCTCACCGCCTCGTCGCGCCGCAGCCCGCAGAAGCAGACCATGACCATGGCCTTCAGAAACATCCCGTGCGTCAGGAGGCGCAGGACGGGGTAGAACACGAGCAGGACGAGGCCGCGGACGAAGCCGCCAGCCTCGACGGCGAGGAGGAAGAAAGGCGGGAACAACGTGGTGACAGGCGACGACTTCCTCTGTAGCAGCCGGTCGACGTCGACCACCAGAGTAGTCTTGTTGCTGTTATCAAATAGGCGTATCATCGGCGGCGGTTGTGGTGATTCCGTCGTCGGCGTGCGGCGGAGGAGGCCGGCGATGAGGTTGCTCTTGACGATGCGGTGGAGGTTGAGCATGCGGTTGGCGAAGAGATTGCCCGTCGTCGCCGCCATGCACACCCCCATGGTTGCCTTACTGGCCTCTGCTTCTTCTTCTTTGGATTTGACCCGTGTCACAACGTACGTGTAGAACTGCATGCTCTAGTACTGCACCGTGCGAGTTTAAATAGGCAGCGCCAAATTGGAGGCGAGTACGAAACGGACGAGCGACTTGTGTAGGAATCGGAGTAGAGCCAGGTGTAGTGATCGATCGGGTTGACCGTTGACGAATCCGAGTCAGAGGTTGTCTCCCTCTCCCTTCTGAAAAAAATAGGTTTTTGTTAAACATCATCCGGATGTTTTCTTCCTAACTATCATCTAGATTTATAACCGTTGGATTAGAGATCCAATGACCATAAATTCCCCCTCCATTTGAATTCTACCACCTTCCCGTTGAAAAAAATCTACTCCCTTTAAAAATAAGAAGACCCTTGATCTTTAATCCAAATGTTACAAATTTGAATGATAATTAGGAAGAAAATATTCGGATGATGCCTAGACACTCCCAAAAAAAATAGTCCTCCACGCCGGAGAACAGGCCGTCCGACCCCCACTCACGTGTGGTTTGGGTTCATTCAGAAAACGGAATATCTTTAAGAGCTGAATCTACTAGTCGATTATAGCAAAACACTATGGTAATTTTATTTATATCTGTTAAATTATAAATAAATGTTGTTACTATTTATAAATCAAACATAAAAACCATCGATAAAAACCTATCTGACGGACTCGTGCTCTCTCCTGTCCGCGCTCTCGGCTCGCTACCCTCTCGTCTCCGTCTCCGGCCCGATCCCGAAATGTTTGCGATGACTCCAGTGATGGAGCCGACGAGCACCATTCTGATAAGTAGCCGTGCGCTGGGCCGTTAGGCCTTCACCACCAAGCCCGGACCGACCAGCCCAGCCTAACTTAGTTCGGCCGTTTAGGAAGCGAACAAAATTGCGTCGTTGCCGGCCCAACACCTCAGATCCCCGCGTGCCACCACCGTGCTGCTCTCTTCTAATGCAGTCCACCGTCTCCACGCCGGAGACGCGGGCGAGGCGGCTCTGCACCCGCCTCCTCCTCCAATGCCCGTATTTCCCTTGCGCCGCACTCTCTCCGGTCCACGCCCTCCTCGCCTTGTCGTTTCCCGATCGCGAATTTGATCCTGTTTCGTCTCGTGGGGCACGCGGTTGGGATCGCGGCGAGGGCGAGGATGCTGTATTAGCTCATCGCCTCGCGCGCACCTCCCGCGGTTGCGGCATCCGCAGCATCGACCGTCTTCGTCCCCGACGCGGAGGCCAAAACCGGATTCTGCTCCCGCAGGTGAGGACGACTTCTGTTGATTCTGATGAGGACATCACTTCTTCGGATACACACAACACTCCCCACTTGACATTCAAGGACCAATCACTAGAGCTCGCGCCCGACAATTGAATTTACAGATGAGCTCGTTTCTAAGTACTTCTTTTTATTCATTTGAGAATCGATTGATACCTAATGATTTAATTATGATTAAGAACCATGGAGAGGACCTGGAAGTACTTGGAGAAGGACCACGAGGCGCACAAGTTCAGCAAGGGTGGTCGAATCATGTTGGAGGCCCAACTCAAGCCGACTTCGAATCCAATTAGGAGTCCAGGACCAGACCGCACTAAAACGGACGCTCATTTCGCATCCGGGCTCCGTTTTGTACGTTCTACATATGGATGGAAAGATGAGAAGACGACCTTTCCAATGGCTCTGGTCCCATGTCAAAATTCCTTCTGAATCAACAGGAATCGTTGAAACAAGTGGGCGTTCAGAATCTGTCAGGGTGCTGCGCCACCGTCTTTTGGGCCGTTCGGCTTTGTATCGTGTTAGAGCCCATTAGGGCGCGTCCAGGGGTTTTGCACGCCCCTCACTCCTCTATATCCAGCCGCCACCCCCACCATTAGGGTTTGGGTTTTGCTTAAATTATTCTGTCTTTGAACAGTTTCGTCGTTCATCGGTTTGTGAGACCCCAACTTTCTAGTGCTAAATCAATACATCTGCAATTCAGTTGTGTTCTTCCTTGTTCTTGCTTGTGTTCTTCGATTCGCAGGCGAGGATTAGCCTTGTTGGCGAGGTCAACCGGCTGCGCACGGTTGATAACCTGATGTGGTGCTGCGATTGCGAGGTTCGGAACGTGTTGTTCGGAAGCCGGATCGATTTGTGTCGCGCCTCCACCAAATCGAACATATCCAGAACCTGTTGGAAGATCGGGACCCCATTCCTATCAGATTCCGTAGTGGATTGGGAGGCGGTATTGGGGTTGAGTGATCGTGGCGTGGCAGGTGTTCGATGGATTGCCTCAGAGGCTTAGACACACACACGCAGAGACGGAGGAAGGGTGGGAGGGAGATGGGGTGGGCACTGTTGCTTTTGATTATGGTGCTTGTTATGAGCAATTTGAGCTTGTGCTGATGGATGTTTGTTGTTTGTGCTGCTCTAAGGATTTGTGGTTTAGCCAAAATCAAGGTGAAGTGCCAATGAAGCGAGTTCCAAAATTTACATCTCAATAGATGACCTTGCGTATCTACATTTTTTTTTACCAAGAGTGGTTCCAAAATAGATGATAGCTGATCATTGACCATATGATTATTGCAATGAAACATATGATCTAATTAGTACCAACTATCATTGGCCATCTGCCATACATGAACAGAACTCCTGGTTTCTGGAATCTTCATCATTTTATATGCACGGGTTTCATCACATATAAACTGCATCTCGTTGCATGTATTCTGCATTCACGAGGAATGATTTTCAGACGTTTTCCCTTGTGAGATTTGATATTGTCAGCCTTTTATTCAGCACCGCTCAACTTGATAAGAACCTTCTTCAGCAGCAGTTTTCATTGATTTTACCTGTAGATTTTTAACATTAAAATCGCTGCAATACTTCGCTGTTTAGTAAAGTTTCATGGTACACTTGTTGGACCAGTTTACTTTTAACCCTCTTCTTTTAGGTAAGCAGTTGGAAACTCAGTGTTACTTTGTTTCCCCTTTTATGATGCCTGTTGAGACAGTTTTCACACGAAGACTTGCTTTAAAGCTTCATGTGATTAAATCTAATAATTTTTAGAAACAGTGCATTGCACAATCTATAAAGTCGTATTGCAAGCTTTGGGTTCTACCATATGAAACCAATAAGATTGTTGTGCTCAGAACTACAGGATTTTTTTTACAGAATCATTTTCCTAACACTAGCAATACAAGATTAATGTTCCTGTATCCTCTTTGTCTCTTTGGCCATTAAACACTACAAACTTAATTTAGCAACAGAACATAGTAGAGTACATAAAATCTATTATGTATCTCATCATTTTGTATGTAGTACAATACAAAACCACCTGACAAGACTATCGTCCATATGTAGGCCCTTACATTGGTGATGTATGGCACTTTCTATAATATATCATCTACTGCCATGAAAATGCTGTGTACGTGTGAGCTGCATTGAGTTTTCCTGATTCCAGTTTATTTCCTACTTGATCATCTGCAGCAACTTGTCGAAGCAGGTTCTGCACATCATCGACCCACTTCTGTTTACTTGTGCTGTTCTCACACTCAAACTCTACCAGACCTTGTGATGTGCTCAGGCCAAAGCAGCATGCCTCCTCTAAGGAATCTTTCCCTGGCTCAATAATCCACGTTGGAAGCTCACTGTATACACCGTAAACAACACCTATAGCCGATTACAGGCAAAAGTGTCAGTATTGAAATTTCACAAACTACTCCATTAGAGTCAGAAATATACATATTTTGGTAGCTACTGGAACTTACTCTTGTTGTTCTTTGATAGTGCACCTCCTATGTGTTTGCTTTTCAGCTTCAATATGACCTGCTATTATTTGGCTATGTTTTGTCAGTAATTGTGGATCTCTCTCTAGTAGGAGTATAGGACAATCATTTGCTATTGTGCAACGAAAATTTTACTACCTGAGACCTCTTGTTAATGTATATAGATACTCGTGTCTTGTGTAAATCCCCTGGGTCAAGAACAAAGTTCTGCACCTTAGTTGTCTTGATCATGCTTAAGTTTACATACTACTGGATTTGGATTCATAACTGAATGTTCTGAATAGTTCACTAATATGTACCTTTTCTTGTGCGTTTTAGCAACTCCCCCTCCTTGCACCAGATATCAGGACTCCAGGAATGGCCCTTCTCATAAGGAAGAACACTTGCACTGTTTATCGTCTCTTGCTGCATTCTCTGCTTCAGTGTTGCAGCTCCTCGCAGAGCTGAGACAATCACACAACCAAATTTCATATGAACTTATCTTAATTTTTGTATGCAACAGCATATGGACTATAGTGTTCAATCTGATGACAATGACATCATTGCATTCCTTACCAGTTGCAGCTGCTGCTGTGAGTGTTATCAGATCACCAGGACTTCTGACACCAACTGCAGACTGGACGGCACAGGCTACCTGTTCATGACGTGCCCCTGCATGCTGAGCTTTCTCAACGCAGTGCGAAGCTAGTAACTCAGTGGCCGACGCCATGGCTGCGGCCATCTTGGAGGTCTGGATATCTGAACTTGTGGCTGCTGCAACCGCAGCGACTGCAGCTGCAACTCGGGCCACTGATACCATGGCATGTACATGCGCCTTCTCGGCACGCAGCTTCTCTTTGCTGCTCTGCTTGATCCGGCTTGTGTCCTTATGTTGGAACCATTTGCCAATTGATTGGTGGTGGCTGCTGATGGAATTTCTTCTTGCATCTATCTGCAGAAAGGTAGCAGAAGTATAAATGAGATGGAAAGATAGTGGACGAAGAATTTATTCTTACAAGTTAAAGTTGCTCTCTATCGATGTTCTACTGTCTACATGCTTCTCTTCTAACTTTGTTTATCTTACAGAGAAGCAGAACAGAAAAGGATGAAGTGAGCAGTGGATTACATGTTGTTGATGACTTGGAACATTGGTTGTCGCAAGCACAGAGTTCTCTGGTATAGTCATCTCCGGCAGCCGGTTCACAGCAAAGCTCTTCTTGCTTCCATTGACAAGAATCTTGGATATCTCTGACGCTGACACGCTCCACGACCTCGACAAGTACTCCATAGGCTCCAACGGCGTCTGTGGTGGTGGTATTGCCGGCACTGCTTCCTCATCCATCTCAATGCCAAATGTACCAGCAACATCTCTTGCCTTCCAACCTTTCTGCATGGCCATCCTAGAAGCCTAGAAGGTACCCCCCCCCCCCTCCCCCTCCGGCAACAAATAGTTGCACTAGTGTCTTGTGTCCTTACTGGTAGCCAGTGATGGTTCCTTGGGTGTCCTGTGACTGTGCTTGTACTTATAGGGAGGGAGGCACACACAAAGCACAAGGAGAGAGGTGTGGAGCCGCCATGCTGTGGCAGGCAGAAAGAACAAAGGGAACACAAGGCTGACAGGTCGCTGGCTTTCTTTTCTACCCTGTCTCCAAGTTTGTCCACTACCTGGGGTTGCATACTAGTATAATATACTTGCGTTGCTGTTCTGTAGCTATCTGTTCCCAGCAGTTGAGCTATCTCAGACCTTGGAGGGCTCATGACATGGCTTTGAAGAAACTAGGGGATTGACATTTCTATGGTTGTTGGAGGTAAGGGTCCCAACCTCGCGGAAGGTACAGACCTGTATTATATGTATTCCTCCTGTGTTCAAGCAACTTCGTCATCAAAATTGTTTGCACTTGCAGCAATGTGGTAATACTTCTAAGAGAAAGCCCTGTTTTTGCGGTGTGTTGACCATTGATGCCGCCTTTTCCGCTTACATGCATTCTTAGTTTCGAATGCTAGAATACACAGACTATACATCATCGTTCAGTTCTCGCTAGCAACAATATTTTTTTTACAACATTTATGCTATGGTTGCGTTTCAAGACCAGTCAAGCATTAAGAGATTGATGACAGGAGGCCCATGTAAGCTGAACAGTGGCCGCTAGCTGCTGCACGATTCTCCACAGCATACATCTGTTTTTTAGGATCAATAGGACAAGGAATTGAACGCTGTCTCTTCGGTCTTGGTCGCTTGTTTGTACTCATCCATTTTATTTATTCTATTCATGCTCATTTCCATTTCTTTTTCAGGTGTGGGGCTTGATGCTTCTCCATGTCTTTGTTTTATGTATACCTGTAGGGTATATGAGGGCGAGCCATCGCTTTTGTTTGGATCCAAGGCTTTGCAAATCACATGTGGCAAGTACGAGCTGAGAACTTGAGAATTCAAAGAGAGCATTGGATCCTGCAACCCTACGATCGATCAACGGTAAGGTTTCCAACGCGATGACGTCTCTTCCGTAAAAGGGTTGGAGGTACTAGTATGTATTCTTCGTTCACGTCGCTGTAGCTTAGCTGAGAAAATGGGCGATGCAGCATGCATGCACGGCTAGTTTATTAGGAGCACGCTCGCAGCAGTTGCTATATTTTTTAGTACGTGGTGTCGTGTATCCATATATACAATTTGCGCTAGTACCTATTTGTTTGTCGTGTTAACACGCTCCGTCGTAGTGGGGGGGGGGGGGGGGTCCAATTCTCAAATAGAAATAGAAATGGCAAAGCAGGCATTCAAACTTAGTGGAACAGTCAAGAATTCGACGCGACCACGGAGGTGGAAAGAGCATTATTTGTTTAGTAGATGGCTCGGCTCAGCTCAGCTCAGCTGTTGGTGGGCTTGAGCATATAAGGCTGTTTGGTTGATCTTGCAAAGCATATAGTGCATGCATCCCGGCTTTGGATGCGGGGTCGGGATGTGTTCTGGCGGTATTTGCTGGAGGCCTTCAACCAAACAGGCCCATAGTGCAGGACGTGTATCCTCTGCCTTCAAAGGTAGTGCCTTTGAAGGCAGAGGATCTCAATTCTACTGTTAGGTGTCAGGGTGTCCCCACGAGATGAAGTTAGGTTCTTTATGCCCTTTTGTTTTCTATTTTTGGTTTTTGATTTTCTAGAAATTAAAAAAAACTAAGAAATAGAACGGTTTCTTGAACTGTATTTTTTAAATGTTTTCTCAAGTTTAAAACCTTGTACGTCATCTACGTTAACGTCTCTACCATTTGTTGCCATATCAAAAAGCACAAATAAAATCTATCAACTATAGACAAAAGAGGATTATGGCACCATAATGTAAAAGAACACCCACAGAATGTTTGTCCCGTGCTCAGGCGCAGCTGAACGCGATAGGCTCTGGCCGTGTCAAGCGTGACGAGAGGCGGCCAATGATCCGGCCGAGTGGAATCTCACGCGTCCTCACTTTTGCGTCCGGCCTGTATCATCGTCGATTGTTGTCCCTCGGCTCCTTCACATGGCCGAATAATGCCGAGCGACGGTAGTGCAGCACTTGGCCTGGTGCCGGCGAGTGAGATCATCATGTGCCTTTAACATTCTAAGCAAAGAAATCCACGCCTTTCACCATCCATGGCATGAACGAACGGTAGTAACCGCGCACGGAAAAAAAAAACTATTGAAAAAGGATAATTGATCATAGAGCGTGTCGAAAAGATGGGTCACTTCGAGGTTGGGAAAAGGAAGGGTGGCAACTCTATGTGCATCTTAACACTGAGTGGATAATAGTTACGAGATCAAGGCTCCGTTCAAAAGTATTTTAGTTTTTTGCTATAATTTTTAGTTAAAATGATATTGTAGCAATTGTTCATGTTTTTTTAAGTATTTAAGTAAAGAAAAATAAAAAATTAAAAAACAATGTTATATCTTCGTGAATAATACAAAAAAACCCATTTTAAAAGGCTAATATGCTTAAAATGGTCTTTTGCTTCCAAAACCAAAAGTTATTTGGAGCTGGGCCTAATCTAATCTGAGTGATATTTGGAGTTCTGAGCGATTTTGACATTTCAGCTTGTTTTACTCCTGGATTTCTCTTTCCCTTTGGCTTCCTTTTGCATCCGGGCCACCATCTCTTTGCACCCTCATCGTATTGAAATGCCGTTGCGCCGATTTTAATCAGAAAATCCCTACGGCATTAATTGTGGTTACTATTGTCCCAACTCTTCTCATCGTTTATGGCTTTTGGCGGTTAATTCTTAAAGTTAGCAGCACGGTAAAAGCAGTAAGAGCAAGTACAATAGTATAGCCAATTAGTGGCTATAATACTTGTCCATTTCATCTATAACCTTCAAAAAAATAGTTCATACAATAAGGTAGCTATTACAATAGCTATTTTATTACGTGTAAGAGAGTGAAATGTATATTTTTACGTGCTATAGCTAGCTGTAATTTAGTAGCCAGCTTTCTTCTCTCTCTTCCTTTCTCTCTCTGCCACATAAGATTTGGTTGATATTATATTTGCTATAGTCTGCTGATTAAGCCTTATTGTACCTACTCTAAGCGCACATCGTCTCTTCTTTATAGCTGTAGTTTTTAGTTTTTAGTTGAAAATTTTTAATTTTAGCTGTTTGCAACAGAGATTATGGAAAGAGATACTCGTTTGCGATTTTAAATGGTACAGATATTAGTCTTTTAATGTGTACTATAATTAACGTTACTATAGTAAAATCCAAAAATTGGTTTTAAAGGCTAAAAAACAGGCCCCATACTAGGTTGCTCATTGCTATTCGTAGGTTTGATCTTGCCTTGCTTGCATGTATAACTAATCTCTAGGCTGCTGATTGCTGTTCGTAGGTTTACTCTTGCCTTGCTCATTGCATATAGGGTCTTTTGTTTATAGCTTTTGGCTTTTGAATTTTAACTTTTCTATAGTAATTAACTATCAAACGGATTGTCTTTTTAAGATGAGGTCTACTAGTTAATTGTAGTGCACACTATAGCTACTTCATCAAAAACCGCACGTGAATTTTTGTTCCTCTATAATCTCTCTTACGAACAGCCCAAAAATCAAAAGACACAATCAAAATATATAAACCACAGCCATAAAAAAACCCTAATCTTTGCATTCCCCAACTTTTTCTCGCAAAGTATCGTGCCACTGTGATGGAATGCCTGGTAGCTAGCCTTCCGTGGATAAGCATTACGTCTCTTTCTGCTTCGCGGTCTCTTTCGGCTTTGCTTCCGTTGGAAGCGACCGATCCTATTGCAGAAACTTTCCTTCTGGATCCCTCGTTCCGTTCGTAAACTCTGCGTTCGTATGTGCATCATGGAGCAGGGATATAGGTACAGTCTTAGCCATTCAGCGTGTGGTGGGTTGCGAGCGAGCGCACAAAATATCTGCGTCGCACAGACACAGGAGCACATCCGTGTCTCCTCCCATCAGGTTTGGTGCCGATCGGTCATGCTCGCTGCGTTTGGATCGTCGTCAGGCCGGGGAAGCTGCTGCTGTCACTCACGCTTGGCATCCTCATCATGCGACAATGATACACCGACTGTTTGGGACGTGACCTCGTCTTGCTAGCGATGCCGCTTGCCTGAGAGCCTGATCGCACGAACCACGTATGTTTCTCGATCGGTAGATGGGGAAATGCGACGATCGAGACACGGATTTATTGATCATATACCCTCCATTTAGATAGAAATTTAGGATTTCTTTCTTACATTCGCGTGTCGGTGAGCATGATGACATGTGTGTCATTGCGATGAGGAGGGTAAATCCTGAATTTCCCAACTAAAAGGAGGGTATATGATCCAATCCCCCTCGAGACAAAGGTCAAAAGATGTTTTCTCGCAGGCCGTTCCGGGCGGAGAGGATGCAATGAACCGGCCGGTAGTTCGAGCACCGGGGGAAAGAAGAGACAATGATGGTGTTGGATGATGTATGGAGACCAATCGAACGAGAGGAGGGGCGTCATCTTTGGAATCTTTACGCGGGCGCACACTGGACTGGAGCCGAGCAGAGAAGAGTAGGAGAGCCACACTGCCATGCACGAATCATGATGGATACAACGGGGGGAAGGGAAGGGCGCTGCTTGCTGCGCCCATTCGCTTCTTTTGTCGGCTGCACTTTAGCTGGTGTCAAAGGAGCCGTCGATGAGTAGCAGAGACTAGGGGCTGGCTTTTGATCCCTGGTTTATTATTTTTAACTAAAAATTATTAATTTAATAAATAATGATCACAAAAAAAATTCAAAATTAAAAATCGGGCTAGCAAAAGAGCACCGCCTGCCACGGGACGGGTCAGAAAAAGTAGGCGTGTTTGCCGATGGGGGCGAAAAGTGGCGCAGGCAGCAGGATGCCTGACCAGGGTCGTTGCACTAGGTCCGTCAGAGCCGTTGCACCGATCGAGAATTTTGCCTTGCGGTATGGCGTTTGCTGGTGCCGGCATTTTCCACGAGTAGAGGAGAAAGCTACCCTTGATTAATTGTACGTACGAGCGGCTCTGAGGAAAAATAAAAAGGTCTCGCAACGCTTCCCTGGTGCGACGTAAAAGAAGCTACTCTCGTAATGAGGTCGTAAGACTTTGTTGAGACCTGGTAAAGAAGTAGCTGAGCGGCCGGTCGTGAAGTTGATTACAAAGAAAAGGATGCAACGCAACCAGGCAGCCCAGTCGATCCACCGCCGTCTAGGCCGCACGGCACGACCCGGCCAGATTGGTGGATCCGGCAGCCGCGGTGTTACGGCCCGGCCGGCAAGGCGGTGACCGCGTGGCGTGGGTGTTAGCGCGCGGTCGGCCAGCCGACGAGGAAGAGAGCCCATCCCAATTCCCAATCGCCACCGCGCATGGCTGGTGTCACCTTGCAGAGGCCCCGTTTCTGTGGTCTCATAATTACCCATCTTTTCTCATAAACTTAAGTATTTACATGAATTGACCGGTACATGAAACTCAAGAACCGGTGCTGCCGTCAGGGAGGCGCCTTGCAATTGCACGGGTTCTCAACTATCCATTGATTCGCACTTATTCTATGAGTCACCATTTTTTCTTTTTGAAGGCTGACTCACCAATTAGATCAGGTTCAGGGCACCCTGTCCGCCCTGTAAAAATACAAAAAATAAAAATAAAAAAGTGCAGTGCAGTGCAGGCTCGATATGAACAATTACTCCCATCTGAGTCCAATCCCTCTCAAGGGGTCTCCACTCCACTTGCATAATTTTCTTCCATATCAACATGCTATCCCAACTGCTGGTCAATCACGGCATAAGAAACACACAACTAACACAGACGTATACCATGACAGGACCCATCGGATGATAACGATGAATACAGGACGCGTTGCAGTCGGTTACACTCTTTTGCAGGCATTAAAAAAACATCATAAAGAGCGAAATCAATCAAGATAAACTTTCACATTGATGCCGTTATCGATCAGCGACTGAACCACCGCCCTTATCTTCCCCTCGAACTTGTCCCGTTCCCTCGGCGTGTATGTGCAAGTGTAGACATTGGCCTCCTTCGCTCTCTCTGCCAGGAAACGGCCAACGGCCAGGCAGGCCGGTATGTCGGACCTCGACTTGAGGGCTTCTCTGATATCCTTCGAGTTGGAGCCGGCAACCGCGACCTGCCTGCACGTTGTACGGTGCGTGAGGGATGCCGAGACAAAGCGCTTGGAAATGAAGACGTCAAGCGTGAAGGGCTCCATGTGTGCGATGGTGTGCTGCTTGAAAGAAATGTGCTTGTGTGGGTTCTTCGATCTCTTCTCCTTCTTGTATGTGTATGGTCTGCTGTTGTCTTCGTCCACAAAGTCCTCCACACCAAAGAAGCTCCTGGAAGAGCTTAAGATCTGGAAAGGGAATGCATAATTCAACAACTATCAGTGAGTGAATCTGGATAAAAATTTTGCAAAACAAATAATTACCATTGTCGTCACTCTTCAGGGTAGCTGTATCTAGATAGCTTAATTGTGGTTCCATTGCATCTTAGGTAAATGAATTGCTCAGTTCATTATTTAGCCTGTACACATATCATCAACCATGGCAGTAAGGATTAGCTTAGTTCTTGGAATCACCACTTGTCAGCCAATCTCTTATTGGTTATCTCAAAGTAGGGATGATTACATTGTCATCTGTGCCAGGAGAGACATATATGTCATCGGTATCTCATTTTTCAAATCCAACCATGAAGAGCAAAACTACTGGGATTATAGAAACCACGATGCTCCACATGCTTTCTCCGTAATCCAGACGGGGAGGGGACAAAACAACCATTAGCACTAACTAATAGATATTAGATCAAGACCTTTTATCCTCAAAAATCAATAATACAACGAAACTACTACTCCATCCACATTTGCATCTTCGCACAATTCATTCATTAAACATTTGGGCCTTCTTCCTAACAAAATTAGTGAATGTAAAAGGGTTTGTTCACTTCATACTACACCATTTCAACAGCACATCACTCTCAAGGGTTAACTTCAAGTATCGAGGGATAGTAGTAAGGGAATGAGCCTAGTTACCTGCCCACTGTGAAATCGACTCTGGCAAGCATAGAGTGCTGCAGATCGATTTCCATCCTGTAGCACATGCGCCCCTCTCCTCCATGTCTGGCTCAAGATGTTCTTCAGCATCTTTTACCCAAACCACTGACAAAGCTCAACAAAACCAGAACAGGAATAAGGCGTATGTCGCCTTGCCTCGAGATGATGGATCTGTAAGAAACAATCAATGGGTCATCATGAAGAAATGAAGTAACAAATTTAAGATAGGGCATGAAATGCAAATTCCTAATACATCGATCTAGGAAAACAAAACAAGATTTTTAAGCCGCGCTCCTGCAGAGCAAAAAACTCCCTAGTTTATCCACTGCAGCCCCCGTGGTGGCGGCGCGGCGTCACCAAGGCGGAGTGGAAGTCGCTGTGGAGGACGGCCCTCGGTTAGCCGATCGAGAAATGGAGTACGCCCGATGCCAATTTATGACTGGCTACAGGGGGCAGGGAAGGAGCATGCCTGGTGGCGTCGACCTCGACCGCTGTGCGCCTGCGCGCCCACGCACCGCGGCGCGCCCTCGCCGCGTGTGGCACCGCCCGCAGCACGAGGTCGCCGGTTCGCCGCTCTTGCTCGCTCCGTCGCCCGGTTTGTGTGGTGCCGCGGCGGCTTTGTCGTATGTGGGCTTCTATGGGCCTTCGCTTTACAGGCCCACGCTCCCAGAGCAAAGCTCTCGGCCCACGAGACGCCAAAACTAACCAGCCCGACGCCTCCATCGTCCCACCGACGAGACTAGGGCTGTTCATGGTTCAGATAGCCCACCCGACCCGCCTGGACCAGCCCGCCTCAAACCCGCGCGCATGATTCCGCCCGCGATCATCTCATGACGGGCACGGCTCAAAATACCTCTCACCTGGCCACGGCCACGCCTCGCGCCGACCAAAACCAGGCCCGCGCGGCCGGCCCGTGAATCCTCCTTCCATCCGACCCCGCACGCTGCTAGCTAAGCCAGCCTCTCCGCTCCGTTCGCTCCAGGTCAGGAACCTGCATCGGCACACGGTCTAAAGGGCTCATTGTTTAGTTGGTGCCCTGAGCTTCATATCTGACGAAAAGCGGTGTCTTAAAGTAGCCTAGTATTTTAATTATTTTTACTTTGGCAGTCAAATCTAGTGATGTAGTATTTAATTAGAAGTCTGTGTCTAAAACTGATAAGACAAAAATAAAGATGTAGGGTCTGTTTTTTTTTATTTTTTCCTTTAGCTTTTGGCTTTTCTACAGTAACTATCTTTTAAATAGATTATTTTTTAAGATAAAATCTACTAGTTAATTGTAGTACATATTGTACCAACTTTATTTATATCGGCAAAAATCGTACGTAAATTTTAGCTACGCTGTAATCTCTTATATAAACAACTAAAAGTCATAAGCCGCAGCCAAAAGTTATAAACCGTAGCAACCAAAAAACAAGCCGGTAGATCGAAGAAACCGATGTAAATCGAGTTGCCTGTCAGACCGGCGATTTTGGTCTCCTGGCCTGGGAGCCAGCCAGGGTGGCAACCAAGCAACCTCCCAGCGATTTTCCGGCTGCCGTCCGGGCCAGGCGCAGGTGCCGAGGGAGCCAACCAAACCCGCCCTAATGCCGTGACCGTGGTGCACACGTAGCAATTCAAGTGTAATTATACCGCGGCGGACTTGAAGTCGCGGCACAATGTCGATCGGTAGATTGTGAAGCGGGTAGATGTTGATTGCTTTCAGAAACGATGCAAATCCGCCCTAAATCTACCGCGAGCGGATCTGAAATCGCCGACACAATGTCGATCGGTGGATTGCGAAGCGGGTAGATGTTGATTGCATCGTAGATTGGAAACGGAAATTTTGAATGAATTTCTTTGATTACGCATGATCATTGCGCAAGAAATTATCTATTCTCGATCAAGCCATTGCATGAAAATTTGCATCCTCTTTGCTTGAGCTGCGCATGACCATCGAAAGAAAAAAACCGTCGGCCGTAGGTGGTGTGCTGAACGCCACGCCACCGGTATCCACGCCGCATGCACGATGCGCCGCCGGAGGTTCGGCTCCGTGCACGTAGCCGTGCCGCCTTCCACCCGCCGCCCACAAAGGCCCCCTCAACGCGCGCCGTGGCCGGTGCTACCCGTGTGCCACCGTGTCGCCATCTCCCGCGCGCACAAAAGCAGGCGCCGGCGCCGTGCCAGCGCCGCACACGCATTCACCGGAAGAGCGCCACCTCGAGCCTCAGACGGCGAGTGGCGCCTCGTCTCCGGACCGATGCGCCGCCGCCCGCCTTCGGCTACCCGCTGCGTGCTCGCCGTCACTCGCCGTTGCCGGTTATCGTTGCCGGCTCCGGGTTTCCGGCCGCCGACGCATCGGCCGCGCCATGGCGGCCTCGCTGTGTCGCTGAGGTGCGCGCTGCGCCGCCGCACCCCTCCGCCTCGGCCACCGGCCGCCGCCGCCGCGGCACCGACCACGGGCCTCGCCGCGCGCTCGGCGCCCGCATCTGCGCGCTCACGCCGCCGCCACTGCCGAATAGCCTGCCCGTGCGGCCGGCCGCAGCGCTCGGACCGCTTCATCCTCGCTCGCGCCCGCCACGGGCCGGCATGCGCCGCCGCCGCGCTCGCCCCAGCCGCCGCAAAGCCGCGTCGCCTCGGCTTCGCGGCCGTTTGGCCGTGTGCGCTCACTGGTCCGCCTCTCGTCGCCGCGCCCGCCGACTTGCGCCGCTCGCCGCTTCGACGCAGCGCGCCGCGCCAGCCGACCAGCCCCTGCTGCGCGCCGGTGGCACTCGTGGCGCCGCCGCCATATGGAAAAGGGCAGGGAAACCCACTGAGGGAGGTCAAGGAGGCGGATGGGCGACTACTGAGGTGGGCGAACCGGCCGAAGGGATGGCAGCAAAACGGAAATCGGCGGGTGGGCCAAGGAAAGGCCACAGCGGTAAATTTTGCGAAAAAGCCATCCCATTTTATGTTAATTACCGAAGAGCCCTTAAACCTTTAATTCAAGTCAGAAATTATGCGGGAAGGCCTCGTAATTCGAAAATTACGAATAAGCCCTCAAATTCTGAACGGGTCAGAATTTTGCAGAAAACCCTCAGTAAATCAGAAATTTGCGTGAATTTTCTCGAACTGAAATTTTTGCGTAAAACCCTCTGGAATTGCGAATTTCTTTGAAATTTCATATTTTAGCATAAAAGGGCCTCGGGAATCGAATTTTGCATCAATTTTTTTGCATTTGAAGCTTATTTATTTATGCAATTATTATTCTCTGTATCTTCGTATTTATTTCTTGTTTTGGTTAATTGTAATTGTTTTAATTGCTTTTAATCACTGAAATTAGCAATAAAATTATAGAAAATGCACAGAAAATTATGAAACATTATGGGAATCTATTGTACCACTTTATTTACAGTAGTAAATTTTCCATGCATGTTTACTGCGGTAAACTTATTTTATTCCGTTCATACACATGTAGATGACTGGAATTTCAGGCAGGAGTTCGAGGGTCGGCCAAACATGGCGAAACTATCGACATGGGCATCCGATGTCGAGATTGTGCTTGGGGCGGAAGCTCGGCGCGACTATTGGGATAAGCGGACGAAGACGCTAGACCCACACTGAGGAGAATGATCGGGCACTTCATTTTTCAGCATCATCTCGCTCGACTCTCAAGAATGAGTATATGGCGAGAGAAATGCGCTAGCACTCTGGACCGCACTCAAGCGGTTTGAGAAGCTCAAGTACACCATTCTTCCTCAAGCGAGCGCGAGTGGATCGGATCGAGGTTTGCCGACTTTAAAGCGGTCGGGAGTACAGTACGCCTTGCACAGATTTGTACAAACCTTAAACTCGTGGCAAGGAGATCACAGAGGACCGAAGATCGAGAAGACCCTATCCACTTTCCACCCGGTCTTTGTGCGGGTTGCGCAACTATCGTCAAAGCGGCTACAAGGAGTATGCCAATTGATTGATATGATCACGGTAGCGAGGCTCGGGACGAACTTCTCGCAAGAATTACGTCTCGCGACCACAAGGAAGCTCCGTGGCCATGAAGCCAACGCTAGCGACCTCAAGTGCGAAAGCCCTTAATGAAGAAAAGGGGAAGAAGGGTAAGATCGTTGCCCGAAAGGCAAGTCGAGATGCTCCAAACGACAAAAAGGCTAAAAAGAGTGACAAGACCTATGGCCGTGAGAACGGGGTTGTTACAAATGTGGCAAGTGGGGACATTGGTCGCGGATATGCAAAGCACCGCAACATGTCATTGATGCCCACCAAGCTCGAAGAAGAATGGCAAAGGGCAACCGAAGCCCACTTTGCGGCCGTTGAGAAGCGGCTGGCAGTGCCGGAGATGATGGAGGTTGAATCCATCCCCAGCGGCGACACCTTACGACTTAGAGGCGACCACGACCATGATCTCTCTTGAAGAGAATGTCACTGCTGAGAAAATAGTGAAGAAGTCGATGATTTTCTAGTTGATTCCGTCGATGCACGAGAATGCATGAGGCGTTAAATGTCATTTATTTCGTGTTAAATGGACAAGTTTAGAACTTGCATGGTTGGTGCTTTAGGATTTTGCTTTCGTAATGGTTGGATGATTTTGGAATAAAGCATTCATTTATTCGATTTATGATGGCATGTTATGTTACGATATTTGCGTATTTTATTTATGTGTTGAATGCCTTCTAATACATGTTAATTAAATACGTTATATTAGAACACGTGTGGCGCCTATGGAGGAAGTATGCCTTGCCGAAGCGGCACTGCGAATACCATCTTAAGAGAGACTAAGTATTTCCGATCGATCCGTAAGAGCACTTTGCGACCTTACGACAATCGCGAAGCGATGCATGTATAATCGGTTCGGAAGAGCCACAATTATACTTCCAATGGGCACAACTTTGGTCATTGAAGAAGCCTTATTGTACCAGAATCGACTAGAACTCTCCTAAGCTTTAAGGATATTCGCGCCAATGGTTTCCACGTTGAGGCGACGAAGAGTACGGTAGGAATACTGCTCATCACGAAGCGCGAAGAGAATGGCAAAAGAATATTAGAAAAGCTTCCTTCACTTGAAAGCAGGGCTATATTATACCACAATTAAAGCGCTGCAGTATACATGCGATCAAGCAGTGTTTAGAAGCTCTGAACTCTTACGTCTCGGCATGATGATTAGGCCACCCAAGTCTTAGGATGATGAGAAACATAATAAATAACTCGCATGGGCATAATATTAATGTGAAGAATTTTCCGAATCATGAAGATTTCGTGTGCCTGCATGTGCCACGGAAACTAATTACTAGACCCTCCACTCGAAAGTGAAGGATGAAGTCCTGCATTCTGGACGCATCCAGGAGACATTTGCGGTCCCATTCAGCCCGTCTCGGGGCCATTTAAGTATTTCATGGTGCTCATTGGCGCTTCTTGAAGTGGTCATATGTGGGTTTGTTGTCCACAAGAAACCATGCCTTTGCAAAATTGATCTCGCAGATCATTCGCATCGAAATGTGTTTCAGATCATCATATCAAGTCCATTCGAATGGACAACGAGAATTTACTTGAAGGCATTTGATGATTATTGCATGGCGATGGGAATTGCGGTTGAGCATTGATCGCATGTCCATACCCGAATGGTTTGGCGAGGCTTTAATTAAAAGAATTAAATTTATTGCCCGACCCTCTTGCATAAAAGTAACTTGCGGCTACATGTTGGGGACACGCGATCCTTCATGCAGCGAATCTCATCAACCTTAGACCTTGACCTACAACATCCATTCACCTATGCAACTAGCGCAGGGTCACCACCGAAAGTTTCCCACCTTAGGAGGTTTGGATGTAAGGTTTATGTCCGAAATACCACCTCCGCATGTGACGCAATGGGCCCACTCCGCAAGGCGGGATATCGTTGGTTATGAGACTGCATCCATAATCGGTATTTGGAACCCATGTCGGAGATTTGCATCTTGCCGCTTGATTGCATTTTGATGAAGATAATTTCCGTCATTAGGGGGAGGAAATCAACCCGTTGATGAAAAATGTCGGGAAATTACGTGGGAAGCCACGGGAATTCATGCACATGACCCGCGCACTAGTGAAACTGAAAAAGAGGTCCAGAAGATCATCGACTTGCAAACATTAGCAAAATCAACTGCCCGATCACTTTAGTGATTTGAAGAGCGTGATTAAGTCGCATGTGCCTGCACGCAATGCACCGGAGAGGGTTGAAATACCAAAGAAAATTGAAGGTATCCTAATCTCGTCCGGAGGCCTCGGAAAAATAAAAAGAGGCGAGAACTCCGGTTCCTCGAATCCTTAGTAACAGGGGCGCTTTGGTGAAAAAGGATAAGAGGATTTATCATGACCGATCATTGAAGTCCCCAGAATGAGAAGGGAGCGGTTGAGACTGGCACAAGTATGACACCTTCAGAAAAGGACATACGGATCTGAATATCCCCATCGGCATGGATGTGTGCACACATCGGGCCGAAAAACTAAAGGACTTGCCACCGCAATTGAAAGAAGCGGCGTGCAAGGTGAAGCTTGAAGAAGCAACTCATGAAGAAATAGCTATAAATTATGTGCACAGGAGAGTCCTGAATAGGACAACGGCTAATATCGATATCTACTTCGCAAAGAAAATTGCCACCATCATCGATCTTGATCCAGAGCACGCATCGCTCATTGAATGTAAGAAAAGATCAGATTGGGAAGATTGGAAGAAGGCAATAGCAATCGAATTGCTATCTCTGAACAAAGAGAGGTGTTTGGGCCGTATGTCGCACACCTCCCCACATACACGTTGGGCACAAGTGGGTATTTGTTCGAAGAGAAATGAAAGAAATGAAGTAGTGAGATACAAAGCAAAGTTTGTAGCCCAGGTTTCACTCAACGTCTGGAGTTGATTATGAAGAAACCTACTCCCAGTAATGAGTGGAATTACCTTTAGATACTTAATCTCAATGGCGGTGAACTTGAATTTGGAAATGAAATTGATGGATGTTGTATTTGCATACCTTCTGATAACTTGGATTCGGAGATTTACATGAAAGTCCTGAAGGAATTCCTCTCCGAACCAAGACAGAGCAAATAGAAATGCATGCAGTGTGAAACTCGAGAAAGTCCTTTGTATGGTGAAACAATCTGGAAGAATGTGGTATAATCGCTTGAGCGACTTTCTGCAAGAAAGGCTACACGAACAATGAAGACTGTCCTTGTGTATTTATACGGCGATCCCGAATGGATTACGTATAATCTCGTGTATGTAGATGATCTGAATATCATCGGGATGGTAGAAGACATAAAAGAAGCAAGCTCCTACTTGGAGTCGAATTTGAAATGAAAGATTTGGGCAAGACCAAGTTTTGCTTAGGCTTGCAGCTTGAGCATGTCCTGAAGGAGTCTTGGTACATCAGTCGACCTACACCTGAAGGTGCTCGAAAGGTTTGGCTTTGAGAAGGCATTTCCTCGAAAGTACCGATGATCGGTGAGGTCTTTCTGACAAGAAAAGATCCTTTCGACCAAGGGAAGAGGGGAGAAGTCACGGGACCAGAATTCCCATACTTGAGTGCAGTGGGAGCACTCATGTATTTAGCAAACGCACTAGACCGGACATTGCATTTGCCGTGAACCTCTTAGCAAGGTGCAGTGCAGAGCCCACCAAAAGGCATTGGCGGGGCATAAAGGACATTTTCCGATATCTCCAAGGTAGCAAGGACCTTGGATTGTTTCTGAAAGAATCAAGATCTGAACTTGATTGGCTATGCAGATCTTTGGGTATCTGTCGGACCATACCGCTAAGTCACAAGCAAGCTATGTATTTCGTGTGGTGGAGCTGCAATTTCATGGAAATCGTCTAAGCAAAGCACGTAGCTACTTCGACGAACCACTCGAAATTATAGCATCAGATGAAGCCGCGCGAGTGCGCAGCTCGCCAGAATGGTTCACCACATCCAGCGAGTCATGTGGGATGAACATTGTGCAAACCCCACAATTATCTATGAAGATAATGCCGCTTGCGTTGCACAAGTGCAAGCGGGCTATGTGAAGAGTCATCTCACAAAGCATATCAACCCCAAGTTCTTCTATGCACATGAATTGCAAGCGATGGGCGAGATTAAAATCTGCATACTAAGTCATGTGAAAATCTCGCAGATTTATTCACTAAGTCACTCCCGCATCTAGCTTTGAAAGGTGCGTGCGTGGAATTGGAATGATGAGACTTAGAGAAGTGCAGAAATCAGGGGAGAATTCTCACAAGCCCGCTAATAAATCTTGATCATGAAGATTAAGTACCCAAAATAAAGTCTGTAGACCAAATGAATTTGGGTGAATTGTACTCTTTTCCCTTGTGAGTTTTCCATGAAGTTTCTCGACCAAGGTTTTTAATGAGGCAATTGTGCATCGTGACATCACATGTATCATGTACTCTTTCTCCAAATTTTTCCCCTGGTTTTTATGGAGTTTTAATGAGGCATGAGCATGTTGGGTGAGTGCCCAAGGGGAGTGTTAGAAACCAGGACTCTATCCAAGAGTCCCGATCTAATTGGGCACCCCACAGTAGACTATAAATAGGGACCTAGACCCCTCATTATGTACCCCGATGCAATCTAAAGCAATAAAGAAAGACCGGGAGTTCTCTCTACCTCTCAATTATTAACCGCAACCACGCGAATTACACGTCGTGGACTATGCTTCCCTTCTGCCACGCAGATCAGATAGGCGTTCGCTCTTCACGTTTGGAAACTGTGAAACCTCCTCATGTACCAACTCCTAATCATCAACTGTACCAACTAGCAGCTGTTGACCACGCAAAACTCATCGGATGAAATGGCCATTCAAGTGCAAGGGCAAGTGCAACCGACCGGTGCTGCAATGCCAGATTCGTCCAAACTTTGGAATCCCATAGAGAGTGTTATAAAATATATATGGCAAACTATGAAACAATGAAGAATAAGAAAAAAAATTTAACGAGGAAAATACTTATAGAAAAAATACAAACAAACAATCAGTAACATCACTATATGAGAGAGAAATTACAGAACCTATCCCATATGAGGAATGAATAGAGTTCTAGTCGGTAGTAAAATAGAGATATACTCACAAATTAGAATAGTAACCTACTTGAAAATAAAAATAAACCCCACTTAGAGATATAACAGTCTCATAAAATAACGATGAAAAGTTATAGTCGGAAATGATTCGAGTAGCTACGTCTAACTCTAGTCAGTGTAAATACCTTTAGACAACACGTTTAGTATAAGTCGGTGTAAAATCATAAACTTAAAGATAATCATAATTATAACCTGTGACCAATCCGTATTGTTTAAGCTAAATTTTATTAAAACTCTTCAAGCATCAGCAGTATTTAGATTTGATTGAAAGCTGTCGAGCAGATTCAGATTATAAAAATACAGCATAGAGAACTACACCTAGGCCTGTAAACGAGCCGAGCTCGAGCGAGCTTGGCCTTCTAGGCTCGAGCTCGGTAGAAGCTCGAGCCGAGCTTGAGTTAGGTCCGAGCCTGGACCTGGGCTCGAGCTCAGCTCGGCCTAAGCTCGAGTAGGCTCGAGCTCGGCTCGTTGAAGCTCGATGACAATTAAAATAATTTATTATGCACTATTTTTCAATAATAAGAAAAATTTAAGTTCGAGCTCGGCTCTAGTAAACACGATAATAGTCAAAATAATTCAAATACATACTAATTTTCAATAATAAGACAAGCTCGAGCTCGAGTAAGCTCGGTAAGAATTAATATGTATTGCTATTTAAGCTCGAATCGGGGCTCATGAACTATTCGAGCTTAGCTCGGTGAAGCTCGCGAGCTCGAAATCAAGCTCGAGTTCGGCTCGTTTAAAGTTCGAACCGAGCTCGAATCAAACCTACAATGAACCGAACTTGAGTAGCTCGCGAGCTTCGAGCTTTTTTTACAACCCTAACTACACCAGTCCATGGATGAATAGTGATCTGTCCCAAGGCCATGGCAGCACAAATTGTCGACAGGCAGCGTCGCATTGTCCTCCGCTAGCTCGCCCCAACCGAAGCGTAGACCGTCATTGAATGAGTAAGCCAAACCAGCAAGGCAGCACCCTGCGATCGCCACGTTACTGCGAGGTGTGAAACCAAGAATTAATGCGTCTGGTCCATCCGTAGTCACTACACTGTGCCACTCGTACCTCCTGTCAGCCCTGACCAAGATGGTACGATGCCATGCCTTGCGGAACTTTTTTAAATAATTATCTTTTTATATCGAATTACAGTATACCTATTTTTTTTATGATTTTGATCATAGCTATCGTATGGCTAGACGATTTAGTCTACTCGTCAAACTATTGGACACATAAGTCAAATCGCCTAACTATTAGGTGACTAAACTTTATCGTCCAACCGTTAGGCGACAAGACCCTAATCGTCCAATCTAATTGAGTGACTAGTCCAAGTCATTCAACGATTAAACGATTTTAAATAATAGTATAATTATTTTATTAATCTGGTAGAAATAATTGTAGGGGAGTAAATGATGATTTTTGTATGTATTATATTTAACAAATCTTATTTGTATGTTGTTTTTTATTTGAAACAAAAGGCCAGATAATGTCGGTTGATCTGTTTGTGATTTTTATAGATTTTTTGAAGTGTACGAAATATGTTCACCTTGTAATAACATTATGTGGTCGTTGTATGCTGCTATAGTACGATAAATTTCTAAATAATTTTGTGAGGACGATTGAGCCAGCAATAATTTGTAAGTAGGAAAGTAAGTTATATTGCGATGCAATAGAAAATTCATACACGGAGAAGAAGGAAGAACCACTACTCGTCACCAGCTACACCACCCACAACACCTCCTCCGTCGTCGCCATGTCCCACCTCCGGTCGGTGCCCGCCCCGTATGGCCTACTTGGCCTTTCTCAGTACAGGGTGTCGATGCCCCGATAGGGTGAGACAGTCAGAAGCCTTGCTGACCCGTGCTCCCAATGCCTTGGGGATCTACTCCACCTGTGGCTACGTGGGTACTTGGATTCATACTTCAATATGCTTTTGTAATTTTAGGCTTTTCCCTCCAATTTTATTTTTGCTGGTGTCATCTTCTTATGGTAGTCAGTGAGACTAGCTTGTCCTAACTATATATATTTGCAGGCTGCTTGTGCCACTAAACTTCAAGATGTTATGGATAAGGATATATAAATAGATATATATTACATTAATTTAAATAAAATGTTGAGCAGAATACAATTACAAATATTATAATAAAAAGTATTAAAAAACTTCACCGAACATCTCATGCACAACGATCTACGAACACCAATTCCTCCTCGCCAGTGCAGTGCACCAACACCAACACTGCCTCGCACCCTGTCGTTTATAAATCGTCGGCGTCGCGGGCAGTGGGCGCACGCGGCCCTGTGCGCAGGATGTTCTTTGCCCCCGGAGGAAACCAACCCGATCCTGCTCTCCTCTGCCTCTGCCTCTGCTCTGCTCATATAACGCGCACGCGGCAGCGTCTGGAATTTGATGCGACGTAGCTAGCTAGGTGGTAAGCAACAGTGCTGGTTCTAGACTTCTAGCCATGCTGGAATCCAGAGGCCAAGGAAAGATGGAGCAGGCAGGAGGGGTGACCAGAGGCCAAGAACCGGGCAAGAATGATGACGCCAAGGACGGCGAGGCTGCGGCGGCTTCTGCGCCCAAGGCCGCCGCAGCCGGTGTCCCCGCTGCCCTGCCGCATCACCGGCGATCCAAGAGGTCTCTGCATTCTCTCTTCTTTTCGTCTCCCTCTACATTTGTGGTTTAAGCTTGGGTTTTAACTCGGGTGTTGTGTTTTCTCTTTGTATTCAGTGCTTCTTCCGATAGGAACTTGGAGTCATGCAAGCATGGGGCCTTGCACGGCATCGTGGAGCAACGCTACAGCCAAGCACAGGTGCTATGAATTCCCTCCCTTGGCATAGTCTGGACATCACCGAATTCTTTACATAGGATCATATGAATGAATTACTGATTGGCCTTGTGAATTCTCTGTCAGAATCCGCCGGATGCAAGGAAATCTTACGCGACGGAAGGTTCAGTTCACCAGGGATTGGGAGATCACAGGGCGAACGCGTCACCGAACCATCGTGTGTCGCTGGAGAACGATGTGAGAAAGCAAATCCATCTCATGTTGGACATAAGCCACCGTTTTGATGAAGCACAAATTTTGTCTGAGTAATTGATGTGGGTGTTGCTGAATTCTGGCAGATTAGGCAGCTGCAGCTGCATTTGCATCAGGAGAGGTCTATCCGGATCATGCTTGATCGGGCGATTGGTCAGGCATCCAGCACTCTATCTCCTGGCCACAAGCACTTCCCAGCTCAGGTATGATTCATCTGCCACTGCAGAATCTTCCCTTGCAATTGTCTCATGTACTGAACCAGTCAGTCAAGTCAGCTGTAGGAAAGCTTGCAAGCGCTTTAGCTGTCATTATATTACAGCTTAGTTTAAAGTGATCAAATATAGTGTGCATTGCCATGTAATGTCTCAACAATGTTGCAAGTTTGCTTGTGTCGCCTTGGGTTAACTGCGTGTTAAGTAATTTTATAAATATTTTTCCCCATGAAAATTCAGTTATGTAACTAGACTACCATTAAGGCATATGATCCTAGATATATATTTGAATTGTCGGGAGCTCGTGTAATTTCAGTTAAAGAAAATAAAGCAATTACTAAAACAAGAGAGTAATGGGAAAGTATTACCTCTCTCCTGTTTAAGTACTGTTCAATTGTGCTCTGAACTCTGAAGAGTGATACTACTTGTTCTCCTTGCAGACAAAGGAACTGACAGCAGAGATTGAATTGCTTGAAGAGGAAATAGCAAACCGTGAGCAGCACGTTCTTTCTCTCTACAGAAGCATCTTTGATCAATGCGTGTCTGGGCCATCATCAGGGCAGAGTTCTGGTATTTCTTCCCCGGCACACACCAAGAGAATTAGTTCTAGAACGAGACGGCAGCCAAGCATAATATCAAGTGCATTTTGCTCATCCAAGAAGCTCCCACTTCAACCGTTCCACATCATGACATCGGTATCAGTGTCAGGGAAAACCAAGAATATGCTCAAGACCAAGATCAAGCATGAGTCTTTCTCAAGCGAAACATTGAATATTCATCCTGCATCCTTCCCACCAGATCCAAGGAAGGTAAAACATATAAAAAGAACAGTAAATACTTACAAGCATTTAACGTCATTTCCACAAATCATTATCTGCGTATCAAGCTATGTTAGGGTGCTTACATCATTCCGCTCCATGATTGAGTGTATGTTATACATTCTGCTTGCCAATCTTTAACCAGTCATTTCTATGCCTTTTTGAGGAAGCGTGCATAGTAGCTAATGAACCCCGCCAAATCTATTTTAGGGTGCAACAGTGATAAAATTTTGTACTTCTGCAATTAGTGATTTCAAATCAGAACAGCCTGTTGTTAATATATATGAGGGTTCTTTGAGAGCATAATATAATTGGCCTCTGCTATTCATACTGGACAGATTGTTGACTGCTGTTGGGTTCTTTGCCTTTTGCTTCACCAAAAGTGCCTTATTATAAGTAGTTCCCATTGGCCGTCACATGCGCATTCGCTGCATATGGTTGCTTCACCGTGTCTGCACGGATATCCGCGGGCCGAGTTTCGCGGGCTTAAGTCTGAAAGCTTACCTAGGGTTCACCTCTACCAATGCTTCTCCAGGCGCCCCGCCGCCGCGCTGGAGCCCGCCGCCGCCTCCCTCGTTGCCCGCCGCGACGCTTCCTCTCGTTGCCGCCGGCCGTCGCCTCCGGCGGTTGCCGCCGCGGCCGCCGCCTCTCCGTTGCGCGCCCCCGGCGCGCGCCGTCTCGCCGCCGCTGCTGGTGCCGCGCCTCGCTTCACCCAATGACCAAGCGGGCCTTTTGTAGGTGAAGTCTTAGATTGGATCGAGATTAAAAAAGGCAAAACGTCGATCTGAAGAAACCGTTATTTTGGTCGATGCCTACCAATGGGCACCGCTTCCCTCCTCGCTGCCGGTGATTTTTGATGGTGTTAATTACACCGACTTTGTGTCTCACATGCGCATTCACATGCGTGGTCATGGCGTCCTCTCGCGATGTCACCGCGCGCTTTGCCCTATTCCTCCGACGGAGCCTCGCTGTTGCACTGATAAAGGCTGCTTTGAGGCGTGATGATAAAGCGCCTCGCCTACCAGAGGCTCTGGATTCCTACAAGGATTGTCTCGGCCGTCTACACTCGGTGAGTACGATGGCGGCGCTGGCTGCGTCCTCATCGCGATGTCGGCCTCGGTTCTCTTCGAGGTTGTGGGACTCTCTTGGCTTTCGGATGTGGACTCATCTTCGTCGGCGCCACGAGCCCTCGGGTGATGCCTGCACTGCTGTCCGTGGTCGCCAGAGCACTCTCTTAGCGGTGATGCTCTGTTGGCGACGCTCGAGTTCTGCGTCGGCGTCGATTGGGCCCGTTCGTACTGTCCGTCTTTGCCGGATATCCGTCTTGACTGGAGTTTCGTGGGTTTACGAGTTCCTTACTCGCCGCCGTCTGAGTTCGAGCAAAGGCGTGCCCGGCTCCTGCACGCCACACCTCGTGTCACTCTCACGGAGGCTCTTACCGAGATACGCGCGGAGGAGACTCGTCGAGTGGTGCTGATGCGATGCCACTCCCCTCGTGCTCGCCGCTCGTCCGCTGCTACTTTGCCTCCTCGTAGCTACCACAGTGGTGGTGGCCGTCCTCACTGTTCCTCTTGCGACAAGGATGGCCACACCGAGTCGGTGCTACAAGAAGAAAGCGGCATCTTTCACGCCGTTCTTCTCGGCGGCACTAGTGCTTCTACGACGGCGTGCGCCTCGACTTCTTGGCGACTTCTCTCACCGAGCGAGGAGATAGCCGGACTTCGACGCCTACTTGCGCGCCGAGTTCTCCTCGGCGAGTTCTGCGAGTTACATCGACTCTTCGCACCGAGAGACCACCTCCTACATCGGTACCTCCCGTGGATTCTTGATTCGGAGCATCCTTTCACATGACTCACGATCCTTCCACTGTCTTCTATTACACCTCTTGATTCTCCTGTCGGCGTTCTACTGCTGATGGTACATCTCTTTCGTCTGCGGTCGAGGATCTCTTAGCAACTCCTCTTTTCATGTTCCTTCGTTGCTCATGTTCCTCGCCTTACCTTGCTGACTTCTTTCTGCACAGGCGATTATCGACCTTGGTTATCGGGTTATTCTCGACTCGACTCTTGTTGTGTTGGGGATCGCCACACGGAGCTCGGTTGGTTCGGCCTCGCGCGCGTGACTCACAGCGTCTCTGGGAGCTTGGTGGCTTCACCTTCCTTCCGCTGCCACCATCGGCGCGATCTCTCCGCACGCCGCCGTCTCACGGCTCTTTCCAGCGGTGGCATCACCGTCTTGGCCATCGTGTGGATCCGTCTGCCGTCCTTAGTTCGTCGTGGTCTTCGGGTGTCTCGGGAGACGTGTCTTTAGATTGTCGGGTACGTAAGTTAGGTAAGCAGATTCGACTTCCTTATCCTCATAGTGAGACGTGTCTCGGCGTTCTTTGATCTTGTTCATTCGGATGTTTGGGGTCCGCTCCATTCGTTTGAAAGGGGTCATCGTTATTATATTATTTTTATAGATGATTTCTCTCGCCACACTTGGATATATTTCATGTCTTCTCGTAGTGAGGTCTTATCTATCTATAAACAATTTGCCACTATGATACACACACGCTTCTCCACTCCTATTCGTGTCTTTAGAGTGATTCTTTGGCGAGTACCTCTCTCGTCACTGCAGACTTCCTTCTTTGGCGAGGCACTCGCTCGATTCTCTTGTCCCGGTGCTCATGCTCAGAATGGTGTCGCCGAGCGCAAGCATCGTCACCTCCTTGAGACGGCTCGTGCTCGATGATCGCGCCTCTATTCCACCTCACTTTTGGGCCGAAATTGTTTCCACTGCCACCTATCTCGTCAACATACGACCTCTTACGCTCTTAAGGGTGCGATCCTGTTGAGCGTCTCTGGTCTTCTTCCGACTACTCGCCCTTCATCTGTTTGGCTGCGTTTGCTACGTTCTCCTTGCCTCGAGAACGCACCAACCGACCGCTCGATCTGTTGAGTGTGTTTTTCGGGATATAGCGCCGAGCACAAGGGCTATCGGTCTGGGATCCTGTTGGTCGACGGATGCGGGTTTCTCGGGATGTGACTTTCGACGAGTCTCGTCCATTCTACCACGCCCCGCCTCTCCCGGCTTCCTCTGTGGAGCCTCTGTCTTTCTTGACTTTTCCGGATACACCTATATCTGTTTTGCCTCGTCCACTGTTCCACCGAGTCTCCACATATTCCCCGTGGCCTCTTCACCGTTGTCGCGCGCTGTGTCGTCTCCTACGACTCGCGAGTTCCTTCCACTCGATTCCTTCTCCTTATCGTCTACACTCGTCGACCTCGTATTGAGGACCTTCCGGATGAGCCTTCTTCTTCGATGTTCCATCTTCTTCGATGCTCCATCGTCCCCCGATGGGTCTTCTTCTCCTCGCTACGCTCTCGCGATCGCGATCGATTCGGCCTCTGCCCGTTTTTCCTTTGCTTTGCGCGACTACTCGTGAGCTTTGTCTGTCTCCTCTGGGATCTTTGTTACTCACCCCGAGTGGCAGCTTGCCATGGCCGAGGAGATTGCTGCCTCGAGCGTCTTGGTACTTGGGATCTTGTTCCTTTGCCATCTCATTCTCATCCCATCACATGTAAGTGGGTCTATAAGATTAAGACTCGCTCGATGGCTCTCTTGAGCGCTATAAGCGCGTCTTGTTGCTCGTGGCTTCCAGCAGAGCATGGTGTTGACTATGACGAGACTTTTGCTCCTGTGGCCCACATGACCACTGTTCGCACTCTTCTTTCGGTGGCGTCTGCTCACCACTGGTCTGTTTCTCATCTTGATGTCAAGAATGCCTTTCTTAATGGCGAGTTGCGTGAGAAGGTCTATATGCATCCGCCACCTGGGTATTCTGTTCCTGAGGGCATGGTTTGTCGCCTTCGCCGCTCTCTCTATGGCCTTAAACAAGCCCCTCGTGCTTGGTTTGAGCGCTTCTCCTCTGTGGTCACTGCTGCTGGTTTTTCCGCTAGTGATCATGATCCTGCGCTCTTTGTCCACACTTCGTCTCGTGGTCGGACTCTTCTTCTCTGTATGTTGATGATATGATCATTACGGAGATGATTAAAGTACATTGCCTTTGTCAAGGCTCGTCTTAGTGAGCGGTTCCTTATGTCGGATCTTGGTCCTATTCATTACTTCCTTGGGATTGAGGTTACTTCCACTCCGGATGGTTTCTTTATGTCCCAAGAGAAATATATTCGGGATCTTCTTGATCGCGCCTCTCTCATCGATCGTCTCGTTGAGACTCCCATGGAGCTCAATGCTCACCTCGACCCTCGATGGCGAGCCTCTTTACGATCCGACTCGCTATCGTCATCTTGTTGGGAGTCTTGTCTATCTTGTGTTACTCGTCCGGATATCACTTATCCAGTTCATATTCGAGTCGGTTTGTTTCAGCTCCCACTCAGTTCACTCTGACCACCTTCTTCGAGTTCTGCGATACCTTCGTGGGACTATCTCTCGCCGTCTCTTCTTTCCACGTTCCGATTCGTTCTGACTTGAGCCTATTCGGATGCTACTTGGGCGGCCGATCCCTCGATCGCGGTCTATCTCGCTTCTTGTGTTTTTCTTGGTGGTTCTCTTATTGCACGGAAGACGAAGAAGCAGATGCGATGTCCCGTTCGAGTGCAGAGGTGAGTTGCGAGCTATGGCTCTCTTGATGCACAGAGATTACTTGGCTACGGTGGTTACTTGAGGATTTTGGTGTTTCGTCACTACACCGACCCTCTTTTGTTAGACGATGCAGTGCTATCGGTATTGCTCGTGATCCGTGAAGCATGAGCTCACCAAGCACATTGGTGTTGATGCTTCTTTCATGCGAACTTGCGTGCATGATCGGTGATTATATATATAGCGGATTTCTTTCGAGCACAAAGATAGCTTCTACCTCTCCAAACTCGGTGTTGTTGATCCACCATGAGTTTGAGGGGGTGTTAGAGATATATGTATAGTTTGTTATTCCCCATTGTTATGAGGGTTCTTTGCATATTTCTGTCCACGGCCCATTGGCCTCATATTGAATACAAGCGCTATTCATAACAATATATAACTTTGAAGCAGAAAAATCTGCATACTGGACAGATTTTGACTGCTGTTGTTCTCTTTGTTTTTCCTTTTCTTCTTTACCAAAAGCTGCCTTATTCAAGAAGTAGTTCCCAGGCCCGTACCTTGAAAGATCACCTCTACCAATGCCCAAGCAAAATATCTGAAGAAATGGTTAGATGCATGGCGTCCATATACTGTCTTCTACGCACCGAGCCACCAGAAAAAGCAGAAAAGGCCCGTTCACCATTCTTGTCAAGATCATCAACAAATGTCTTTCTTCCTCGGAGGGGAAATGGAAAGGAAAATAGTTCATTAAACAACAAATGTACTGTGGAAGTATCTTCGATATCAGTCGACAGGAATCATATGCCAGATGTCTCTTATGCAATTACCCAATACAGGTTGGTCCAAACAAAGATATCACATACTATACCCTAAAAAAGTAACGCATGCTTCTGAAAATTGCATAACAAATTCCATGTTGTTGTTTTGAGTTTAGGTTGCTTGTGGAGCAGCTTGAAAGGGTTGATCTGAGTATGTCTGAAAGCAATATTAAATTGGCCTTTTGGATCAATGTGTACAATTCTCTTATCATGCATGTAATTGCCAGATGTGCTACAGTGACATTTCTTTGAAATGCTTTTACTGCCCATATCAATTTGTGTGTGATTTACTTGCAGGCATATCTAGCTTACGGAATTCCAAACAGCTCTCTGAAAAGGATGGCGCTATTTCACAAGGTGAATATGATGTTCTAGTTACATTTGTCACTGGAATGCAGGAGCTCAGCATTATGTGTTTGACACATCATTGCCGCTGAATAACTTTACATGATGTGCTTTATATGCTGTTAACAGATAACTCACCATATTGCAGGCTGCCTACAATATTGGAGGACATGTTGTCACGGCCAATTCCATTGAGCATGCCTTACTGTGCTGCAGATCTCCACGGATTGGTCGTGTACGTGTGACCTGCAGTTTCATGCTGAAGTTTAAATTTCACTTGAGATTATTCATGCAAAATTGGTAACTTCAGATTGATTAAATTCTAAAATGAAAATTTTGAAATCCCTTTTTTTAGAGCATGCCACAGCACATTTTGAAATCCATTTTAGGCAGTCACTGTAATGCATGAAAATACTCTGTACTTCTGAATGAAGATCCTCAATTTATTTTGGCTGAGTAGCTATCAATTTACTGAATCAAACCAAAGAATATTGTTTATCATTGATCTTCATTTCACTGTCATATACATAACCACCTACTCGTAACTTAGCAAAAGCACAGAGGACCCAACCAAATTTTTTTATTTCCGAGGTCTGAGGAGGGAGGACTCATCCTGTTTACTTGCAGTGGTTAATCGAGTCCATACTGTCGACAGCAATGAGGAAGAAATGCGCAGATGAGAAGCAGCTTGTCCAGCTCAAATTTGGGCTGCCGGACTGCCAGCCTCTGGCCCTGTTTGCCCTGTGCACAGGAGCTTCATCTGACCCCATGGTACCGCTGGCTCTTGCCACTGAGTCGCTGACTATGCGCCATTACTGTTCGACATCCTTCTTCAGCTGAACTCTGATTGATCGGCGTTGGTTGCAGCTGAAGGTGTACACTGCGAAGAACATCGTGGAAGAGCTGGAGAGGGCCAAGAGGGAGTTCCTGCAGGGCAGCGTGGTGGTGCGGAAGTCCAAGAATGTGTTCCTGCCTCGCCTCGTCGAGCGGTACGCCAAGGAGGCGTGCCTCGGCGGCTGCGACGACCTCCTCTCGTGGGCGCGCGACAACGTCGACGGCCGGTCGGCGCAGGACGCCATCCAGCGGTGCGTCGTGGAGTGCTCCAGGAGCGGCCGGCGGAAGGCGTCGCAGGCCGTCGAGTGGCTGCCGTACAACACCAGGTTCCGCTACGCCTTCGCCCAGAGCATGGTCAACAAGCCACTGTGCTAGCTGGCTGGCTAGGAACAAGATTAATTATACTACTATTCATCTTCTTTGGGACATTGCCGACATGCAAGCAGATGTTGCTGAAGAAAGTAAATGCCGTAGCTGCTGCTGTTGCTGTGTAGCTGTTGTAAATGTCTCGTGCTGCATTGCCTTTTGTGGTTGAGATATGAACCAAGTAATTAAGCATGCTAAATCTACCATGCTTGTATTGTACAGAGATAGGATTGGTACTAGTATCATTTCAGTATTATTGGAGACGATTCCGAGTTCCTTCCGAATGTCGTTCAGGGTGAATTCCTTCAGAATGTGTTGCAAAGTAGCACTGCATCTAGTTCGACCAAATATATTGCCCTCTTTTTCTACTAAAAACTATTTTTTTGTTTTCTATAGCAATCAACTTTCAAATAAAGTGTTTTTCAAGACAGATTGATTATAGACATTGTAGCGACTTTATTTATATCACTGTAGCAACTTTATTTATATCGACCAAACTATATAAAAATTTATCTTACTCCATACTCTTTATCACAAAATAGGTAAAAACCATAAGAGATAGCTTAAAAACAACATGACATGGTTGGGACGTAGAATAAAAATTGAGTATTGTTATACAACATTCGACTGTTTTTGAGGACAAAAATAGTCAGATTGATCTGGGGCGTTAGATCTCTATCCAACGGATCCACCCATACAAACCCCCCTCCAAAAAAAGTGACCCCCTCAAAAAAAAATAACCTAGAACGTTGGATCTCTATCTAACAGCTTAAAATCTGATTATTTTTACCTTTAAAAATAGTCGAATGTTATATAGACACTCCCTAAAAAAAATTTTGAGCTTCGATCTGCAGCTGCGTACGCTAGGTGCAATGTTCCATTTTGAGCATCGATCTGCGCTGCCTGCCACTACGGAGTATGGAATGTGGACGGTTCGATCCGTCGCCGGAGCGATCCATGACCGTTGGTTCTGGGGAGACGAGGACAACGAGGTAGAAGGGCAAAAGAGATGCGCCTCCTTTCCTCCACGCGGGTGTGGCCGGCGTGATCGATAATGAGTCTCTCGAGTGAGTCTAGACGCTTCGTTCGAAGTGGAAATGGCTCGCTGACCCCGCCCGTCCACCACTAGGGGTGGCGTTACCCTGCGATATTACCCCGCCCGATAATCGGGTTCCACCAGAAATCGCATCTCCACAAATTTGCATAATTTCACATTTGCATAGAATTTCCATTTGCATAGAATAATATATCAAGATTGTTCAAATAGAGAGAATCATATACTAAATTACTAATAAAGTGACATGATTAGGGTAGTTCGGGTAGTTCGGGTAGTTCGTGCAGGGATATTACGAACTCCTAATTGGATCGCCGAATTTGGGGTCCGTTGGGCACCAGGTAATGGGTATCGGTATTTTGCCCACCCCTATCCACCACTCCACAAAGCCACACCCACTCAAGGCAGCACGCATCTCCCTTCCCTGGACCCGGTCCGTGCACCGGACGGGCCCCACTCAAAGGGGGCTTGCACTCCATTCTGCACGTAGACAATTTTGGCTCTGCGACACTGAAGTATTTAGACGTTTGTTTTAGTCCCACAAGTAAATAAAGAAAGAAAGAAATTGGCATATGAAGAGTGCAAGAGCATACAGGCCAATACATGAGCAAACTCAAATCAAAGCAACGTCCATCTAGGGGAGAGAAAGGTATGGACATTTTCACGAAAAGCATTAAGAAATGAGGGTTCATTCATGCCAAGATGGAACAAAAGATATTTTGTACGGGTTTCATTCATTTAGTTTATCTACATTTGATTATATTGAGCTATCTGTAGCCCCTTCCTGTTTTTGTCCCCACAAATGAGGTGCCGCTTGTTAGAGCTTTTACCTTCTGGTTTCTAGTTTTTAATTTTATTTTTTCTGACCTTTTATATTTCCTTTTCTCTCATTATTTATTTGTATTGTTTGCGATAATATAATTTTTTATTTTTAAATTTAATTAAGCAAAAAGTTACCAGCAGTTACAATATAAAATAAACTAGAAGTTTGGACTTAAAAGCCCAAATGAACGGTGTCTCATACTACCTACCAAGCCCCGTTTGGTGCAGAGGATTTCGACAGAAATTTTGAAGAAATGACATTCGTTTCAACACGAATCTTGTAAAAATCATATCTGTTCCGAATAAAAGCTGACGGTGACACCGAAGGAGGCCTCACTCACCACACAGAATCCTCGACCTCTCGGGACCTACCCTCAAGAGGCACCGGTGGTCCACAGGCCCAAGTCCACGGAGTGGCACCCCAACGAAGCCAGAGGAGCTCGCGAGTGGCCTCAAGACCGGAACCCCAGCCGGACCCCGCCCGCGCTTGAGCCTGCCTCTCCCCTGGCTGCGCAGCTGTGTCTGTGTGCGGTGGGTGGCTGGTGCCTGGAGCGGTGCGCGCAGCCAAACCACAACGCTACAAAACCCCACCCCACCACCTCTTCGGTCCGCCTCTTCCGCCTGCGCCGCGCCTCTCCTCGCCGCCGTCTCCCCGGGTGCCCGCGGCCTCGCGAGCAGCTCTCGCCCCCGCCGCCGAAGCAGAAGCTAGGGTTCCGGCGCCCAAGCGCCGGGGTATGAGCAGCCGCCGTCCCGCAGGATCTAGGGTTCCGACGACCCCGCTCACGGATGGAGGGTGGTAGAAGCGCCGGCGACGTCCCCTCGGTACCTACCCACCTCCGCCTCGCTTTCTTTTACCGCGCGTCGCTTCGGTGTGTGGTGTGCGCTGCTGTGCGTGCGTGCGTTGGGAATTGCTCCGGTAGCGCTTAGCTTGGCGAGTTAGGGTTTTGGGTGGCGCTTAAATTTGGGTGCTTCGTGCTCGGATGTTTTTGACGTTTCAGTTGGGAGTTCGTGTTTGGCGCTTGGAATTAGGGTTTCGAGCGAAGTCAGGAAGTTAGCATGCTGGCTTAGTTCTATCCAGCTTGGGCAAATTGCTGTTCTGATTGTAGAGGGGGATGCTTTTATCGGGAGTATAGCTACTTGTGTCGAGTTAGCCGTAAGCCCATACTATGTTGACAGATTGAGGGTGCTGTGGTCAAACTTTGGCATGGTACTTATGTTTTTTCCGGCATGAGAGATACGATTATATATCTGACAAGAGGGTGCTTCGCTATCACAGCGAATTTCATGTACAATTTGCATTTACCACATTCCAAGTGGTTTCTTTTGGGACCGGCAATGCCCATAAGATCATCACAATTTAAATGTCCACTGCAATTGTTTATTGTGAGTGTCATAGGAGGGCGCTCGGTGGTGGTCTCCTAGAGTTGGGTAAAATGCTGATGTTCATCCGTCTGGAGAACAAGGATTTGTGTTGTTATGCTCATGCATGTATTGTGGCTTGTGTAAATGGGATACTCCAGAAAATGTTTAGCTTGCTCCAAAGTTTCCAGCTTCCACTTTGCTTATTGATACCGAACATTTTGTTGGGACTTTTGTCTCTATATTTAAAGTTTCTCCATTTTGCAGGCCAATATCCATGGATTATGATGATACTGATTTTCAGAGCCAGAATTTTCAACTAGCCGGTGAAGATAACAGTAAATTTGCGTCAGGTTTGCGGCCGTTTGCACTGCCAAAGCTCAATATTGACGACCAACTACAGGGCCATCTCAGATTTGATAACATAATCGACTCAGAAGGATTTTTCAGTGTACAAGGGCACGATAATAGTTGGATTGAGGTCTTGTCTACTGGAAGTAGCGTTGTTGATTTTAGTTCTAGTGCTGCTGAATCTTGCACCATATCTAGGACCAATAATGTCTGGTCAGAGGCAACATCGACTGAATCTGTGGAAATGCTATTGAAGTCAGTGGGAGAAAATGAGATGACTGGTAACATGGATGGTAATGCACATCACCAGTTAAGTGGTATGGACAGTCAAATTGATCCATCCAACATGCAACCTAAATCTAGTAACTCTCCAACGGGTAGCATTGTAGTGCCAACTGAGAATGATCAGTCTCAGAGCATTCTTTCTAGAATGACGGAAGATCCTTCATGGACTCAACCTCAACTTGAACATATTGCACCTTTGTCAATGGATGAGAAGGCTGAACAGGCAGTAGGTTCAACTTTATCAGATAGGAAATCCAACTTTATGTTGGAGTCTGTTGCTGAGAAGTGCATTGTGAGTGAGAAGTTGTCCTCTGCTTCCAAAAACACATCAGAAAGCTGTCCAGCTGTTGACAACTATTTTGAGGTAGTCCATGATGACGATTCTTTGGACAATCACAACGTACACTCAACTGGTGTAGATTCTGAACCCTTCTCAGAGTTAGCCCCACTTCAGAACATATACACCACTGGCTCATATCACTTTGAGCAAGACAATCAAGAATCTGGGGTTGGTGTTACCCCTCAGGATTCAGAAATACGTCATATGAATGAAAATAAAGTCGAAGGAGGACTCCATGAATTGCAAAATTTGTCATGTACTAGTCAGCCATTGGGCACCACAAACTTATCTGGTGAAGTAAGCAATGAAAATCTGTTGTCGGAAAGTTCTGATGGATTACTGGAGGCAATCACAAATCCAGTTAAGATGCTGCACAGGAATGATGACACCTTTCAGAGAGCCAGTGCCACACTACAGCCATCTTTTTCTCAAGTGGAACATGCAGCAGAAGGCCTAAAAAGTTCAGTTGACAGTAGTAGTGAGCTTGTCGTTAAGGAGGTTGATACTGGTGAAGAACCCACTTCTGCTAAATCTCGTCAATCCGAGTCAGATTCGAGAATTTCTAACCCTCATCTTGTTACTCTTTTGTCAACTGAAAGTGGCGAGTTGATTCAGTCTCCAAAAGGAAAACAGCTTGCTCATGTCACCGGAGTTCCTGAAGAAACAAAAAATGCTGGAGTGGATGATACAAATACCAGCAGCGGTGATGACCCAAAACTTGGATTGTTGGAGCAGCATCAAGATTCTGTTGATAATCTAAAAAGTGGTGTTATGGAAGAAAAGACAACCAGGGACACTGAACACATGGTGAAAAGTGGTTATGATGAAAATGCTACAGGTGCTACTGATACATCAGAAGATAAGTTTGACTCATCAGGCAATATTACACCTGACAACTCTTCAGCTTGTTTACTTGATGAAAAGGATCCAAACATTTCTTCAGTAAATCATGAGGGGTCATTCAAGGAAGGTGCTACACCTACTTTAGAAGATGAACCTGGAAAACAGCATTTGGTATCACCTAATTCTGGGCCTCAAGAAGAAAAGTCAGTACCATTGAACATTTCAAGCAGCAACGTTGTTTCTACCACTGTTACTGACACTTCTGATGCATCGAAGGATAAACTTGAGAGTTCAGGAGGTGTCGCACCCAATGATTCTTCCACTGGTTTACTTGATGAAAAGGATTTGAGAATTTCCTCAATAAATTATGAGGGGTCATTCAAGGAAGGTGCTAAATCTGCTTTAGAAGTTGGAGGCCACAATGTTACATCTCCTGTTTCTGAGCCACGGGGGAAGAAGCCAGCAGTATTAGTGAACTCAAGCATCAACACTGTTTGTAGCAGTGGTACTGATGCTGTTGCTACAAAGACTCAATGCAAAGAGCAGGATACTTCTTTGGGTAGTTTGACCACAAGTGAAACTCAGGATAAATCAGGTGAATTTGTTGTTTTCTTTCCTTTTATAATTTGAGTCTGATTGACATCTTTTTAAGGTGTATGCATTAGTAATATGCGCTCCATTCGAGCAGGTTTTGATTTCAGGACTGATAATGTTGGGATTCATTCAGGCGATCATCCATATGCTTATCCACAGAAATGCCAGACTGACGGACCTTCGATACAATCTGAACATCACGAAGATTTAGTTGCACCCTCATCCACCTTGAGTGTCTCACCTGATAAGGCTGTACAAAAGATTGTAGAAACTCCCTTGAATGCAAAGGATGATTTGGATGCGCATTTACAAGGTTAGTTATTTGCACTAGCGCAATATTAAAGCAGTTTTCCTTCAGAAGAGCAGTGTGGAACTACTTAATTTAGAAGGAACAATCTTTCTACATATGTTGTGGTCTTTAGTTCGGGATCTCAGATTGTAGGGGTGGGTAGCCAGGGAGGCTGCAGTTCCTTCCCAGCGAAGCACTCCTTGCCTCGCCGTGACTTGACTTGCCGCCCAGAATCTAGGGTTTAGGGAGAATAAGGATTCTTTATTACTTGATTACCTCCTCCGCCTAATCGCAGGAAGATATATATAAGTTACAGCCCAGAGACCGACTCCTAATCCACTTCATAACCTGAGACCGAATCCTAACCGATTTCTTATCTCAACCGAAAGCTTTCCTAATACAATTCAAAAGAAGACTGGACTCCTAGATTGAAACGACAACTTGTCAGGTGGACTGCTTGGACCTCCTGCCATAGTGTCTCCCCCAATAAACATCCATAACAACAAAGCAAATATTTCTAAGTACTTAAGTTTTTAGACTTGGCCTTAGGTTGAATAGTAAACCTTTTTTTTAAGGTTGAATAGTAAACCTTTTTTTTCTTCTATGAACAAGCAGACAAGCCAAACCCAGCACATCTAATGTCTTCCCTTGATAAGTTCCTGCTCTACAATATAATACTAGAAGATATATATAGAACTTTGAAGTGTTTTTCAAGTTAAGCCTAATTGTAGTGTGATTCCACTCAACCATTTACTTTTCTGTTCTGAGTATACATGTTAAGCCTTGCTAATGTAAGTGGCAGACTAATTCAAGTGGATGCAAAGTGACATGTTCTTTTGACTGCAGATAAGGCATTAAATCCTGGTGCAGATCATACTCCTGGTACTGTTTCATCCCAAAGCAGGGTAGGCTTAGAACCTGGGAATGGTGATGGAAGCTGTACTGATGCTACATGTGGCTCCCCTACAGTGATTAGTTGCACTGAACCCTGTCCCCAAGAAGATGGACAGGCTGGTAGTGCCTTGCTTCATCACACACTAACTGAACAATCAGAGGATCCAAAAGATCCTGCAGCCTCAGCTGATGCTGCCCAGAGCTCACAAGAATGTTCTGCCAGAGATGGAAAACCTACTCTTCTTAGTTCTGAGGAGACCAATACAGCAGGAGATGATAGAAGTTTCTCGTTTGAGGTTGGAGCTCCACCAAATGTATCTGAGAAAGCTCAAAGTCCTGCTTGGAGCCCGTTTCCCAGATCTAAAGCTGCTCAGAGTACCGAGGTCTCTCTCTCTCCCCCTCGCTGTGCACATACTTGAAGCTTAAATATCATAAATTTAGACTTAGATTAGCTAGCTGAGACCTATTAACATGTTTTGTTATACCCTAATTTTTAGGCAACCACAGAAATTCCTATACCTGGGAATCCTTCAAGTCCATTGAAGAAGACCAGTGATGATAGTAAGGAAATCTCTATTGTGGAGACTGGCAAAGAACAGCTCTCAGGAAGGAAAGTGATCAAAAGTTCTGGGGGGCCCTCTATTGGCTCACATATTGGTGATAGCACTAAAACCAGAAATGCACCACCAGAGCAATCACAACAGCATCCAACTCCTGAGAGCACTGGTATGTAAATCTCCTATATTCAAGCAGCCAAGATATCTAATTTACCTGACTTGAATAATTCAGTTCCTTCTGCAGCTTTGGTGCATCAACCTTTCACAGAATTACAGCATGTGCAGCTGCGTGCACAGATCTTTGTTTATGGAGCTCTTATGTGAGTTCTAACTCTCTTAAGTTGTTTAGTTACAAATGTTTGGAATTAACGGATAATTAATTTTCTTTCTGCAGTCAAGGAATACCACCAGCGGAGGCTTACATGGTGTCAGCTTTTGGAGAACCTGGTCTGTGTGGTTTCATATCTGAGAGTGATCCCCCCCACCCCCAAAAAAACAATTTGTCTTATGTTCTAAGTTTTTTGTGTTAATGAACAGTAGGTGGTGGTAAGCCTGCATGGGAGGCTATTTGGCGAGCTGCTGTTGAAAGATTTCAGAACCAGAAGGCACCTTTAATTGGCTTGGAGACTCCTCCAAGCTCACGTATAGGTAAATATAAGATATGATAATGACACCATATATGATATATTTTTATTTCCTAAGTGAATGAGTTTGCAGGTAGTCGTGTGGCTGAAAAAACTAGTAAGGGTACAGCAGTTAAAACTGCACCAGCTAGCAAAAAAGGTGGGAAAACTGTGTTGGCGGCACATTCTGCTGTACCCCTGCACTCACCAACTTTCAATATGTCACCTCTTGGTAGTTCTACATTGAGCCTGCAACGAGGTACTCATCTGGATTTTAGCCAGGCTGTGTCACCAGTATTCACATATAATTCTCAGATGAGGCAGCCTACTTCTGGTGTTGCATCCTGGTTTCCTGAGAGCCCTGGTCCACGTCCTGTGCCTTGGCTGGTTCCACCACAAAACTTAATATTTGATTCATCAATGCAACCGGCTGTGCCTACAAATGAAACTGCAAAGGGAGCACCTTCTAAAAATATATCCATTTCACAAGCTGTTTCACCTGATGTATTTCTTCCCAGTCAGGCACCTTCTACTGTTTCTCCTCCATTAACAGTTGAACACGAGGAAAAACAGAAGGCATCAGCTTCTACTTCTAAGCGTGGAGCTACATCACAAAAGTCAAGAAAAAGAAAGAAAGTTTCAGCAAGTCCAGAACAGCAACCTGGCATCGTTTCCCCACAGCTCACAAAAGACATGGCATCTGTTACTGCCACTAAGCAGACACCAAGCTTCACGTTACCTACTCATTCTCCAAGTAATGTTTTGGGCAGTGGGCTTTTTCCTAACACAGGTTTGATAACATCTGTGCCTAACTACCAAATTACAGGTAGTAAGGATGCTGAGCAAAGATCCATCTTTTCAGAACAGATCTGTGTCGCAATAGAGCAATCATTGGGACATGCGAAAGGTGCAAGTATGCACTCTATGGAGGCACTTAGGCACAATGAAAGTCTGTGGAGCAACTTATCCACAAACTCGAGAAGCAAATTACCTGCAGAAGTAGAAGAGAAGCTTACTTCAGCTGCTGCTGCTGCTTCTGCAGCAGTTTCTGTTGCAAAGGCAGCTGCAGAAGCTGCTAAGATGGCATCAGAGGCTGCATTGCAGGCAAAAATGATGGCAGAGGAAGCCCTTAGCTCTTCTAAATCTGTAATTCCCTCGCAGAAGTGCGACACTGGTGAATTTGTTGCCAATAGTAACCCGGCTAGTGTGTCAAGTTTAACACCTACATCATCTTGGAAAATAAAGGACAACACTCATGCCCCGGGTTCCATCATTTCAGTGGCACGAGAGGTTGCTAGAAAGAGGGTTGAAGAGGCAGCTGCAGCTGCAAAACGTGCAGAAAACTTGGATGCCATACTGAAAGTTGCAGAGCTTGCTGCAGAGGCGGTGTTCAAAGCAGGAACCATCATTGGAATGGGGGAGCCTCTACCTTTTACTCTAGGTGAACTGTTGGAAGCTGGTCCAGATGGCTACTGGAAGTCTGATCGAGTGAGTAATAAGAAGGTTGGAAACGCCAAGAATAATCCGGTGAAAGAACAATTGGAGGGGCCTACTGATTTCGGTAAATCTGGCAGAAAGCGTGGCAGCAAAGCTAAATATGATAAAGCAATACAGAACTTGGAGCCATCTTCTAGTGGCAAAGAATTGCAGCCAGATGGAATGAAGTCAGGTAAAGCTACAAGTATCTTTTGGTATGTCATGATCAGTGTTCACTTCCAGCTGATTTTGGTTCGTTTGGCTCATGTAGGAAATGGTGTTGAAGATGTTCCCACCACTGCTCCGCTCAATGGTAACATAAATGATGCAGCACCGAGCATAATCTGGAATGGCATTGAAAAGGGATCTCTTGTTGAGGTCAGTTGATTCTTTGGCTTGCATATGGTTCTCCCATTCTCCATGATTATTGGTAGTCTGTGTACTGTGTGAACATTTCTCTTAAATCAAGAATTACCTTCTGTTATTCCGTTTTAATATGATATACTCCATCTGTTTCCAATATACACCTTTGCCCATTGATTTTTGTACTAATATGTTAGTAAAAAAATCATAAAATGTAATATAATCTATTTATGCTATTTTCATGAGACGAATTTGTACACTTTTGTGTATGTTAGGCCAAAGTTCAAAAAGTTTGACTACAAAGCATTTTAAAATGATTGCAATGTGATCTAGTTTTTGTGTGTTTGCTATTAGAATGTGTGTAATTTCAGCTTTGCTGTTTTCTAATCTGATCTGCCACCTTCATCTCTCAAGATGAAACCTCTTAGAATATTATTGCACTTTTGTCAGGTTTTAGCTGATGAGGGTGGGTTTGGAGGAGCTTGGTTTTCTGCCAAGGTCCTTGATATAAATGAAGATAGCGCATGCATCAGATATGAAACCCGCAGTGAAGGTTATTGTCCATTTCTTATGTCCACCTCCATGGGTGCCCCTTTTTCCACAATCCATGCATGCTTTTCACTTTTTTATTGTTGAGCTACACAAGTTAGTATTGACCTCTATGCTAGTCAGGCCTTGGGATTAACTGTTCATCTTTTAGGAACTGGTCTTCGCAAAAAATGGGTCCCATTGAAACAGGAGGGGGAGAAGGCACCTCAAATACGTCTTGCTCATCCTTCTACTATGTCTAAATTCAAAGGAACTAGGAAGCGCCGTAGGGACATGGCAGGAAATTATTCTTGGACTATTGGTGATCACGTGGATGCATGGATCAAAGATAGGTATGGCATTCAGTGATCTCTTCTATTTTCGTGGAAGGGCTGGAAATTGGATGTGGATAGCTTGTATATTTGTGTATCCAGCCTGATGACGGTTTTATGCTCGATGTTATGGTGGGTATTCCTCATTTCAGTATTTTGGACTAGAGGTTGGGTGCATAGAATTAATGTCATAATTATTTCTAATAGGGCCTTAGAACAATTGTACACCATATGATTTTCTGGTACTGATTACCCTGTCAGTGTCAGTCCCATGTTGGGAGCATTCTGGTAGGTGGGGTGTGAACTATAAATCCGAATTTAAACCAAGTAAGATTGATGTGAATTTGTTGGGAGACAGGAAATTTTGATGATTTATTGTTTTTGATAGTTTGAGATGCCGTATATTGGTTGAGTTATATACATTTGGGACCTGATTTTTCCTTTTCTTTTTCTTCTTTTCCTCTTGGTGTGTTTCCATGTAGGTGCCTGGGTGTGGTAGGGTTTGTTGTTGAAGTCTACTTGTTTAGCCAGTTACCCTACCATCAGAGAACTTAGCTCTCATTCTGTGGAAAGTAGGATTCTGGTTTTGATCTCACCTCCATCTAACTGGAGGTCTCACCTAACATGTTATTCTTCATAAATTTGTTGAGATATCACCTATACCTGTTTAGCTGTACCCATGTTTTTTTTGTTGCTTGTTATCATGTGAATTACCGTTAAAGTAGCTGCTAACTACAATCTGTTGTAATATTAGTATCCTTTGTCATTACCTACTGATCTGAAGTCCATTTCTTTCCACAGTTGGCGAGAGGGAATTATTTCTCAGAAATGTGATGCTGATGAAACAAAGTTCGTTGTACAATTTTCAGGTAATCTTAGTGTTGCTCTGTGTGCGCGTGCGTGGTGTGCTTTTTTTTGCTTGATTGTATCCTTTAGATATGATGTGCTTTTGAATTTTGTTGTCAAGTGGCATGTTTGAGATCAGTAATAATTCAACGATTCAATCCGAAAGTGGTGAATTACAAATACCTCCAGTCAACAAGTGCACCACCATAGGACTGGGACGCCATCATGCTTCTGAATTGAAACCGACATTTTAAAATTTTGATAGAAATAAATTATTTGTTGATCTTGACCATTCGTGTAATTATTGTAACTGTTTCTGCTGTCATATTGCTATATGTGACGTGTTTCGAAGTTTAAGCTTCCATTTTGACCTGTGGATTTTGAACATTTTTGTAATGTGCAAAGTTCTTCACTAGAGGATTCTTACCCTCCATCTTGTCTTGATCACTTTTCCAGCTGGAGGTGGTGATTCCTCAGCTGTTGATGCTTGGAATCTTCGTCCATCACTTGTTTGGAACGATGGCCAGTGGACAGAGTGGTCCCGTGTACAAGAGAGGAAAGCCAAATCCAATAAGGTTTCTTCTACTTTCTAGACTTTTTACCTTGCTCTTTTGGATTTATATTTGAATAATAATATTTTATGATCTCAGAGTGATTCTCCTTATGAGAAACGCCAAAGGACAGCAGGTAGTGATCCTGTACCTATTGGTGGAGAAGCAGGGGGGCCTTCTATGGACAAGAGCACTAACAATACAACAAAACCAGAGGAGCTAAAACCATTGGCGTTATCTGATAGGGACATGGTTTTCAACATTGGAAAGAGTGTTACTGAGAATAAAACCGATGGCCTTGCATTCAAACGGCCTGGACTGCAGAAAGAAGGATCCAGGGTGGTCTATGGTGTTCCAAAACCTGGAAAGAAGAAGAAGTTTATGGAAGTAAGCAAACATTATGTTGCAGATCAAGCTGATAAATTTTCTGTGGGTAATGCGTCTACCAGATTTGCGAAAAATTTGATTCCACGAGTGCCCAGACCGCGGGAAAGTACTTCAAAAGTTGACCAGAAAGGAAAGAGGATAGGTGAGATGAGATCCAGAGGTCTAAAATCTACTATGTCTCGGAATGTTGCCTCTGAGAGTGTTCCTGGCAAGGATCCTTTATCCATGTCTGTCCCAAGCTCTGGTGTTTTTGAAAGTAGTTTTGCTTTTGCGGGAAGCACAGCAGGCTCTTCCATCACTGTGAACCCTACTGTAGAAAAGAATAATTCCGCCCATGGCACTGGCCTTAAAACTGAAGATGCTTCTGTTTCTGAATTGCACATACAAGCTGCATCCACTGTTCATACTTCCAAGAAGAATTTAACCACTACTGATCGAGCTAAAAGGAAATATGTTCCTTCTATGGGTAACTTGAACAGGAATATACCCAAAACGTCTGAAATTGCAGGGAAGACTAGTTCTGATTCTTCTGAACCCCGAAGGTCCAACCGCCGAATTCAACCAACCTCACGGGTAAGTATATGAACTATCGTCGCGTTAGAATAGATTCATATTGCTGATGATGTCTTTTGACTCTTCACCGTCTTTGAATGTCTATAGCACCTGCTTGCGACGAGAAAATTGCTATAATGGGACTCTCAAACAATGTGTTTCGCTATAATAGGACTTCTAACGTTGACATCGCTAAAATGACACCCGAAACATTGGCTTCTCGTAATACATGACATTTGGCTAATGTTTCGAAATACCCGAACATTTGGCTCTTTTAATTCCAATGTTCGGGTATTTCGAAACATTAGCCAAATGTCATGTATTACGAGAAGCCAATGTTTCAGGTGTTATTTTAGCGATGGCAACGTTAGAAGTCCTATTATAGCGAAACATATTGTTTGAGAGTCCCATTATAGCAATTTTCTCGCTTGCGACAATTGTTTACTCTGGACTCTGGAGTACATAATTTGGCTGTAGCTAACTTACAAAACTTTTCAGTTTCCTTGTAGTTGATCTAGGCTTTTTCTTAAGGTTACACAACTTATAATTTGGATGAGTTTACTAATATTGGACATCTTCTTTTACAACTATATCTGTGGGTGGTTTTAGATTTGCCACCCAGCTTGATTTTCGTTGTGCGCTTGCACACGAGCAAACACACGACTGGTGCATGTGCGAATGCGTGCCTACTGTGGAACTTATAATTTACACTTACTTTATGGAGCTTGTTATGTATGCTAACTTCGGTTTTGCTGTTTTCTGCAACACAGTTGCTCGAGGGCCTGCAAAGTTCTCTTATTGCTTCCAAAGTTCCTGGCGAAAAGGGTCCTAGGACTAATTACAGAAGTGCTTCCTCAAGAGGTAACTCTTCTTTTCCGTGTTTCCGGAGTTTGCTTTATGGGCGTCATTTCTGTTCCTGTGATGGTCACTCTTTATTGAAATTTGTCTGTGGAAACAGGGAGAGCTCATGGCTGAGAAAAGGCGTTGCAGCGCTGTTTTGGTGGGAACTCTCGTCTTTGTACATAACCGGTAGCTTGCTGAGCATGGAAGCAAAAAAGGGATAATAGGATTGGAGTAAAGTTTCTTGGAGCACCTTTGTTCAGATGTACTATAAACTAGCCTAAGTTAGTGGCTTTAATTTTAAGGTTGTACTTGGCAGTATTGTTCTGTGTTGTAGAGTAGGCCATTAACCATCCAAAACCCGCCGTTTATTCTGTATGGATACAGCGCGAAAGCGAAGACAATCATATTTATTCTCTCTTGAAAGGCAGCCCTATGTTGAAATGATCGGCTGGTGGGTGCTTTGTGGTGTAAGTGAATCCGTTGACTAATTTGACGTGTGATTCACGAGCACTCTCCTTTTATGCTGCCCGTGCGCTGCTGCGTTGTCACGCCTGCTGCACGATCATTCTAGGCAGGTGCGTTTGCATGATTAAACTCGGCTCGGATGCTTGGGTGCACAAATACGGCTTGAGGATTTCACACGGTTTGTAACTGGAATGGTGGCTAGCGATTTGGCTAGATCGCATTGATATGCCTTGCATAATTAATATGCGCGTTTTGTGCGGGTCGGTCAATTGGCTGTGGTAGCCACGGATCAGTGGCGAACGACATCTAAAATACAGCCGGGATTAATAGGACACGCATGATATAGCATAAGTAAACATGTATTGTTAGGTCGCCGAAAGCCGGTACTTTAGGGGTACCCGGGGTTGTCGGCCGTCACGGGCTCTGTTTTCCCGGTTGACCCCTTTGGACACCCCTGGCTTAGTGTTGTTTACTAGGCCAACTTCTTCCTGGTGCAGGACTTCGTGTCAGCGGTCTGGTCTATGCAGTCATTTTAATGGGCGTTCTATGCAGTAATTCTAACGGGCATTCGCATTAATTTTTGCTTATAGTTTTAAAGAAATGACTTTTAGTGTGCAAGATGGGAGCGAGAGGAATAGAGTACGTGATAAACCTATGACCCCTTGACTTATCAACGGAACGAGATGAGAGCGAGAGAAGTGGAAAAGCTACTTTGAAAAGCCAGATATTTATATTACCTTCTGACTTCTTTAAATAGAAATTAAAGTACTTTTATGTATATTAGAAGGGAGAGGTGCTATGCTGCGCGTCTGCGCCCATATAATTCAGTGTGAGAATGTAGAATATAGCGGCGTTTGAATCATGAGTGACGGACGTTCACACTCGAAGTTAAAGCCACATAAATTGTATTTAATATATGGGTATTGATAAACATCATCTGGATGTTTTCTTATGTATGATGCATAATGGAGTAGCAGATTTGGATGAACGAACTGAGCGCACTCTGCCAGGCAATCTTACATAAACTAAGATTAGTATATACAGAAATTACGTCCCCCGAATATAGCAAACCTAGGCTAAATCTTCATCAGAAATTACAAACTGTTAGGCTTGACTCTGTTACCAATCAGTGATTGCATTGCCTAGGTAGGTTATATAAACTCATCAAGTTGCTACCTTTGAAATTACCAGCTAGCTGGCAAGCCTAAATATCAGTATATACTACATGCAGTGTTGACTTCCGCTATGAATCACTTTTCTGTATTGCCTGGCTAGATATATGTAAGCTATTACATAACTGTATGGCACATATCCTCTTGAAATCAATCATCAGCAAGCTAGTTGCATCAAGGAAGGATGGCAGAGGTCTTTGACAAAATAAAATCTGGATCACGCATGTTAGAGAAGTGATCAGGTTCGTTCGTACACCAGCTGCGCACGCATGGTTGGTATCTGTGCTGCGAAGGCAGGCTCGGCGCGGCGGTGCCTCCCGGCGCGCGCGACGAGCTGACCCCATCCTCCCTACGCACCTTCCCGGCGCCGTGGTTGCGCGCGGGGGTCATCCATCAACGGGCAGGCGCAGGCGCAGGCACGGTGGCACTGTGGTGGAGAGCTAGTGCTTGGTGCCTCCCGCCGTGGACGCCACGCGCGCAGCCATACGAGCGGTTTGGCGCAGTGACGCGGCGTGCGCGAACGGTGGACGTGTGGTGGCGGAGGGGGCATTTACTCGAACGCATGGCGGGCAGACGAGCCTTGGGGGCACGGTGTAGAGTAATTAACAGTGTGTAATACTGGGCAGGTTAAGGTTCCTTTTGTAAATATCCACCGCCGTTGCGTAGATCTTGACCGTTTATAAACGGTGCCATGCGGAAAATTTGTAGCCATAGAACATGATTCAGATCTATTACAAGAAAAGTTAGTCGATGTCAGTGGCATATTTTTCTGATCATTGTTTTCCTGTGTTCTCGACGGCATGCTAACACATCATGATCTTGCGAGCTACAAGCACGGTGTCTTCTGTCGTTGGTTCAATCCAACCAAGTAGAGCACGGTGTTGTCTACAACTTGTTCTTGTTCCGAGCAGAGCACATCGGTGTCGAAGCATTCGAGCGGTCGAAGTGTTTGAGCAAAAGAAGATTTCAAACACATGCAAAGCAGTCGAGCGAGTGGTTAAACAGAGCAATCGATCAAGCGGTCATACACTGAGCGATCGATGGGACGTTGAGCACCGAGCGGTCGAAATTTTCACCAACCGCCAGAAGACTTCAAAAAGCGGCGACAATCATTCACCCCCTCTGATTGCAGTATTCAATCCTAAGAGAGACTTGGGAGATTTGTGAGTTTTGTGGCTCAAAATGCTAATTGCTTTTCGGTATTCTTTATGAGAGATTTGTGGCTTATGACTTAAATGCTTTTTCGTTTTCAGTTCTTCATTTAAACCTGTTTGAAGTCATGTCATCTTGAGGTGTTGTCAATGTATTCATCAAGGGGAAGATTGTTGGATCGTGTGGCTAGGTCTAGAATATTTGTGATGATGAATAATTGACAATATTATTTACTGATGTTATTTGAGGCGTGTGGTGTGCAGACTCATGTCGGTCAAATTGGAAAGAATTTGTGTCGGGAAAACATGTTGATTTGGTCTTTACACTGCAGGATAACTCGGAGGCGATCGTGGTCTACAGCGAAGACCGGGAGATGGCTTGGTGCAAAGTCATGGTCCATAGGATCAAGGATGCTGGAGGAGACAATTGTTCTCGAGTTGGGGTGCATGGAGATCAAAGATGGATAATGTGTATTGGAGCTACGGAGGTGCAAACTAGAGTATACGACATGTAAAATTTTGGAGTATTCAAAATTTGGTAGTATAACAAAAGTTGAAAAATCCATATCACATAAGGGTTCCAAGTCCCTTATTTATTAGAATTGAACAAGAACTCATTTATACCCTAGGCTATAAATAGAGGTAGGGTTAGAGGCTAACCCCATGGCTATATAGATGTAATTTTTGTGCTAGAATTAGAGGGGTGCTAGAAAGGCAATTTATAATCACAAACGTGATGATCCAAAAATAAAGATTATAAAAAATTTTGGTGCATCCAAGGCCCTCGTCAGAGAAGTCTTGTCCTCGGCCGGCGTGCAAGTGCAGCGCTTCATCCCGGGCGGAGTCGTGTGTCCCAATCACACAGTGTCGTCTATTTCTGTGCGTAAAGTTGCGTGAGGACAACACCACACGTGCAGCTCGTGATCCATGTGTATATATTTCTTGAGAAGATATGTGACCAATTTGTCTCGGGTGAGACATTGTTAATTGCAATTTGCAAGAACTAGTAGTACTTAAGGACAGACCATGTGGATCTCTCCTATGAGCTTGAGTGCTTGACCAAAACTCGTATAAATTAGCCTTTAATTCTTTATTATATGTTAGCATCTTTATGACAAATTCCTAAAAGTTCACGGGCTCAGTACAAGAGTACATGTTCTGAGAAGAATTTGCAAGGCAACCACCCCCAACTGCAGGGGCAAGAGATACCAATGGCGCATGCGAGAACCACAGGATCTCTTCCGGTGGCAAATGTGCAGTCACTCGCGCAAACTTGCAACAGATCAGATGAGCAGATACCTGAGAGGTACATCAGGGAGGAGGCCAACACCGAGGAGGTCATCAGTGGCTATGACAGTACTGCTGCAATTCCTGTCATCGACTTCAACAAGTTGTTCGATCCGCAATCATCGACTGAGTGTGCAAAGCTGGGATCTGCTTGTCAGCACTGGGGCATCTTTCAGGTATGTAAAAGTCAATTCTTGGCGTCCAGTACAAATCAGATCTTAAGGTTTTAAATTGGTGGCAAGGCAAGCAGTACTAAGTGTTAGTAGCTTTGTTTAGATATATGCAGATACTAATAGTGTGCAAACTAGAGCATTAGCGAGATAATGAAACTGCAACTCCTTTACCATGAAGTGCTAGATAAAGTGAGATGGTACATTGGTACCTCATTCATTCATTCAGTATGTTATTAGATTTGCTTGGACTTGCGCAAATAATGGAAGTAAAGCGATGACGAGACAAACTAACTGCAGCTCATCAACCATGGGGTGCCAGACGTTGTGATCCGCGACCTGAGGAAAAACATTGCCGAGTTCTTCAAACTGCCGCTTGAAGCCAAGAGGGCCTACTCACAGCTGCCAAACAGCCTCGAAGGCTACGGCCAGGCCTTTGTTGTGTCCGAGGAACAGAAACTGGACTGGGCGGACATGTTCTACCTCGTTCTTCGCCCGACCGAGTCGCGGGACATGAGGTTCTGGCCTGCTCACCCTCCTTCCTTCAGGTGATTAATCTGCCAAAACTCGCTGTTCATAACTCGCAAACTTTGTTTTACTAATGCTCCCGATTGCCATTCTCCTTGTGATATCATGAACACTGTATATATGTAGGAATTCCCTAGACAGGTACTCCTCGGAGACGGCAAGGGTAGCGCGTTGCTTATTGGGGTTGATGGCCAAGGACATGGACGTTGAGGCAGAGTCGCTGCTAGAGATATTCCAAGACCAGACACAGAGCGTCAGGATGAACTACTACCCACCTTGCCGGCAAGCCGACAAGGTGTTGGGCCTGTCGCCGCACACTGATGCCGTCGGCTTGACGTTGCTACTCCAGGTAAACGACGTGCCGGGCCTGCAAATCAAGAGGCACGGCAAGTGGTTCGCCGTGGACGCTCTGGACGGCGCGTTCATAGTTATCATTGGCGACATACTTGAGGTAATGAATTCTTGGGTAGTTTCTTCACTTGATGTACTGATAAGTCTGGTACGAGCTATGATGCGTCACAGATCCTGAGCAATGGCAAGTACAGAAGTGTTGAGCCATGGTACACCCAGACAGAGAGCGCATCTCAGCGGCATTGTTCCACCGGCCGTGCCAGAATGCCATTGTCGGCCCTCTGCCGGAGCTCGTGAGAGACGGCGGCAAAGCGCGGTATAGATCGATGGGCTACCTGGATTTCATGAAGCACCGCTACTCGGCAAAGCTTGACGGGAGGAATCGCCTCGAGAGCTTGAGGAACGACCTGTGATCTCACGTAAGTTTCAGCATTCAGTCTCTGATGCTTAAGATGTCGTCGTTCCCCTTTGACGAGGTGTGTTGTTTGTTATTCTGAACTCTCTAAGTCTTCCTTTTTCGGCAAAATTCGAAAGTATCTCTTGTTTAGAGCAGGGAATTTTTTTCCGGCCAGTTTGAACCGATTATCGCCGGTTTTCGGCTTTACCAGCCGGTCCCGGTTGGGGAACAAACCTGGTCCAAACATTCTGTTGACCTAGGCTACGGGTGGGAGAGGCAAATGCATCGCCTCCTTCCCCCTCTGTTCTCTTCTCTATGGCTGTGTGGCACCTGGCATCTGGCGGCCGAGTTGCTCTCATGCGGCGATCCCCTCCTCTCCACCCGCTCGCCTCCACTCTCCTCCTGTGTGATCTGCCTGGATTTGGTTCTCCCTCGTGCTTAGTGCATGGATTTCTGTTATGTACTTCGAACTTTGCCTTTGAGTGGTTCACCACTTGGTATGTGAATAACAAATTGTTCCCTGAACCTGTAGTGCAAGAGACTTGATAATGTCAACCTTTGAGCCCTCCTTCTCTTGATTATACATGTATGTGTCCTCTCTCTGTTTAACTACTAGTCTATTACAGTATTAACTCAGATTGTATTGAAGTTGGATTCTCATATTGTCAAGTTGATTTTGGTGATTTAACTAGAACCAAAAAAAAAAAAACTGTCTTTCCTTACAAAGTGTTGCATTGGGTGAAAAAACTGGACCCAATATCACAGTACTACAATCTTAGCAGATTCTTCTAGCTTAGAGCATTATGTCAGCGATCACCGGAGTAACGACGTTGCCTACGTCGCCGGTGAACCCAGAAGCCTGCACACACAGAAAACTCAACCGGCAAGAAAAACGACAATAACTCAGAGAGTAGATTCAGTATTTGTGCTGCTGGGAACAAGCAGCGTTTTCAGTGATTCTCCATTCACTTATATATGAAAAACGGAAAACAAATTAACAGGGGCTAACATCCCCGACATGCACGCCACGTTCGTTTCCAAAAAAACTCCCTGGCGTGCGACGCGCTCCCTCGCAAACGACGTGCAAGTCAGAGCTCCAAACGTGCATAGCAAAAACAAACTGCCATGCCATTAACCAAAAAACCAGCTAACAAAAAAGCACGGAAGAAGCACAAGAATTATTCAACAAATCTCCTCCTAAGTCTTGTGCATCTCACTACTTACAGAGTTGAAGGCCGATCTTGGCGCAGAGCTCCTGGAACTTGCCCTTGCACAGAGGTTTTGTAAGGACATCACCCAGTTGCTCATCTGTTCTTATGAATTTCACCTCAATTTGCCCATTGTGGACATATTCCCGGATAAGATAAAACCTTGTGTCTATATGTTTACTCCGGTCATGATGCACAGGGTTTTTAATCAACGAAATGGTGGACTTATTGTCCACTCTTAGTACCGGCTTACTCACAGCTGAATCCATGATTTCAGCTAGCAACCGGGCTAGCCAAACAGCTTGACAGGCAGCAGTAGCAGCAGCAATATACTCAGCTTCACAACTTGATAATGCTACAACTTTTTGCTTTGTGGACTGCCAACTGATTGGACTATCTCCAAGAAAGAATACAATTCCAGAAGTGCTCTTCCTGCTGTCCAAATCTCCAGCTAAATCACTGTCACTGAAACCCAGCAATTTTGCATTCAGACCTTTCTTTCTTGGATAGAAGAGACCCCAATCACTTGTGCCAGCTACGTACCTCAAAAATCTGTTTTACAGCTGCAAGATGCTCTTCATGAGGTTCTTCCATGAATCTGCTTACATATCCAACTGAGAAAGCCAAATCCGGTCGGGTATTCACCAAATATCTCAAGCTCCCTACCAAACTTCTGTACTCAGTAGCATCCACACATGGACTACTGCTCTCCTTGCTTAGCTTCAATTTAGGCTGCATAGGCACCTGGCAAGAGTTGCAGTCCATCAATCCAGCTTTCTCAAGGATCTTCCTTGCATAGCTCCCTTGTGACAGAGTAGTTCCCTCTGTATTTTGCTTCACTTCAATGCCCAGATAATAAGAAAGTGACCCCAGATCACTCATCTTGAATATCTCTGCCATTTGTGCCTTGAACTTCTTGATGCTGCAGCTGGTAGTTCCTGTGATCACCAAATCATCTACATAGACACCTACCACAAGCCTCTCAGTTCCTGTCCCTCGGCAATAGATGGCGTGTTCAGATGGACTTCGTTTGAAACCCAGAACCCCCAGTTTTTCATCCAACTTTTGATTCCAAGCGCGAGGGGCTTGATGCAAACCATACAGAGCTTTATGTAGCTTGTATACCTTATGTTCGTGGCCGGGTTGAGCAAATCCCGGTGCCTGCTGCACGAACACTTCCTCTTGGAGATCGCCATTCAAGAACGCCGTCTTGACGTCCATGTGGTGGACTTCCCACCCTTCATGTGCTGCCAGCGCCAATAGCAGCCGTACCGCCTCCATGCGAGCTACTGGGGCAAACACCTCGTCGTAATCGACGCCTTGGCGCTGCGCATAGCCTTTGACGACGAGCCGTGCTTTGTGCCTCACCACTGCGTCGTGCTCGTCCTTCTTAACCTTGTACACCCATTTGAGTCCAATGGCTCGCCGGCCAGGTGGGAGCTCAGTGAGTGTCCAAGTGCGGTTCTCCTCAATCGCCTGCAGCTCCTCCTCCATCGCCCGACGCCAGCTTGGGTCCCTCTCCGCCTGAGCAAAGGACGTAGGCTCCTCCGCACTCACTGCGAAGAGCTGACCATCTCCCAGATCATGCACCGCGTACCCAGGTGGAGTTGCAGGGCCGATGACGTTTTCCAAAGTCCGAAAACGCAGCGGCGCCTCGTCGTCGTGGTCGGCGTCCAGCTGGTCCCCTAGTTCCGCCGGTGGTGAGGCGAACTGGACCCCCGGAGTTGTAACTCCCGCTGTCGTAGGTGTGGTCGGTGGAGACGAAGGAAGTACAGCCGGTGTAGTCGTTGGTGAAGTAGGGGAGGCGGTGTACTCATCCAGCGGCTCCTCCTCCAAGACTCTGTACTCGACAGAGAAGATGTCGTCGTTGCTTGTATCAACGCCACGCTCCTCGCTGCTTGACCAATCCCACTGTCCGGCTTCATCAAAGATCACGTCCCGCGTTATGTGAACGCGCTTTGCGACGGGATCATATGCACGGTAAGCCATGGAGCCCCGCTCATAACCGACGAAGATCATCTTCCGCCCGCGATCATCCAGCTTCTTCAGGTGAGGGGCAGTATTCTTGACGTAGACGAGGCAGCCGAATGTCCGCAGGTGATGAACAGCCGGCTTTTTCCCGTACCACGCCTCAAATGGTGTTACGCCATCCACGCTCTTCGTCGGTGTCCGGTTCAGTAGATACACGGTGGTGCTCACCGCCTCGCCCCAGAACCAGCCCGGTAGCCCCTTCGCCTTGAGCAAGCTGCGGGCGGTTCCGACCACCAAGCTGTTCCGGCGTTCGACGACTCCGTTCTGCTGTGGGGAATATGGAGCCGTCAGTTGTCGCCGAACACCCTCAAACGCGCAGTACTCCATGAACTCCTTAGCGGTGAACTCCCCGCCTCGATCCGTGTGAAGTGCCCTCAGCTTGCAACCCGACTCGGCCTCTGCACGCACCTGGAAATCCTTGATGGCTGCTGCTGCACAATCTTTGGACGGCAACAGGTTCACCCACATGTAGCGGCTTCGGTCGTCGACTAGGAGCAGGAAGTAGACATTCCCGCTCGGTGTCGCCGGCGCCACCGGTCCACAGAGATCACCATGGACCAGCTCATGCACGCGCTCCGCACGCCACTGTGACTGGTTCGGGAAGGAGGTTCTCTTCTGCTTGCCGGCGAGGCACGCCTCGCAGAGCTGGTCCACCGGCTCGATCGTAGGCAGGCCACGGACCATCTCCTCCCGCGCCATCTTGCGGAGCGTTGCCATGTTGATGTGGCCGAGCCTTGCGTGCCACCGCCATGCGCTTTCTTCGCCACGTGCAGCCAGGCATACCGGCCGCGCAAGAGAGACCTCGAGCACATACAGCCGGTTTGCCGCGTGTGTGATCTTGGCCAGCAGTCGTCCTCCAGGCTCACGGATCCGCATCACCCCGGAGTTGATGTTGATGTCGTACCCGTCCTCGTCGAGCTGACCAATGCTCACTATGTTGGCTGTGAGTTGAGGGATAAAGTAGACGCCTGTGAAGGAGCGGTGGTCGCCATTCTTGAACTTGAACAGCACCGTTCCACATCCCTCGATCCGCGCCACTCCTCCGTCGCCGAACCGCACCGTCCCACACACCGCCGTGTCCAGATCCGCGAACGCCGCCCGGGACCCCGACATGTGGTTCGTGGCCCCGGTGTCGAGGATCCACGACTTGGCGCTTCGCGCTTCCTCCGCATCGAGATGGACGAAAACCTTCTCCTTTCGCAGCTGCAGAGGAGCGCCGGATCTCGCCCCAACTTCTCGTAGCCGCAGTGAAGGCCCCGATCTCGCCCCGTCCTCCGATCTACTAGGGCGTGCGCTCGGGGAGGGCAAACGTGGTGGTGGAGAGCACGAGCGCGCAGGGGAAGACGCCCGTGATGCCGTCCGGGAAGGTGGAGGTGGCGGCGTGGTGGAAATCGCCAGCGGCGGAGGTGAGGTGAGCCGAATGACTAGGGTTGCCCTCATCAGCATCAACGCCTCCTCCTCCTCGTGCACAACGTGGGCCTCCTCCCTTTTGGGCTTGGAGCGGCAATCACGGGCCCAGTGGCCCATTTTACCACACCTCCGACACTCGTCCTTGTTGGATTTGCCGGAGTTATTCGTCGGCCCGGAGGTCCCGGACGACCCGCCGTCGTTGCCACGCCCTCGGCCGCGCCCGCGTCTGTTCCCACGACGCGCAGAGCTCTTGCCCACGCCGCCGCTGCTCTGGTTCTCCGCCTCACGCCGCTTTCGCCGCGCGTCCCACTCTTCCTCTATCAGATACAACTTGCCATCGTGTTGTATCGTCGGCGGCGGCTCGAACGATTCTTCGGCAGCCTTCAGTCACCCGGTCAAGTCGGCGACGGTGAGCGTGAAGGTGTTGAGCAGTGTCCGGATGGCCAGCACGATCTGCTGGAAACGCGACGGCACGCTGCGGAGCATCTTCTCCACCACCTTGCTCTCCTCCACGACCTCGCCGAGCATCGCTAGAGTGGCCACCATGCCACTCAGGCGAAGTGCGTAGTCTTCCACAATTTCGCCTTCCTTGAATGTCGCCAGGTCGAACTCCCGCAGCAGCTGCTGCGCGGTGTTCTTCTTCACGCGATCGTCGCCGATATGCATGGTAGCAATGGCATTCCACGCCTCCTTCGATGTTTCCTTGTCGGCGATCGCGGATGCCATCTCTAGCGGGACAGCGCTGCATAGGGCATCGAGCGCCATCATGTCCTCCTGGGGATCAACATCGCCCTTGTCGATGGCTCTCCAGAGCCCCCGAGCCTTGAGCTTCACCTTCATAAGACGCGCCCAGTTGGTGTAGTTGGTCTTGGTGAGGGCGGGGTAGCTAGTCCCGCCGGCCACCTCACGAACTACCCGCTGGATCACGGCGCCTTCCTTGGTGCCGCTCGTCCCGTCGCCTTTCTCACCGACCGTCGGTGGCGGCGACACCGGCTCCGTCATCAGTGCAGATTCAATTGCGCGTACTCAATTCCAACGGCGGTCCTTCGCCGCGATCGAGCCCCAGCCCACAACGAAGCTCTGATACCACTTGTCAGCGATCACCGGAGTAACGACGTTGCCTACGTCGCCGGTAAACCCAGAAGTCTGCACACACAGAAAACTCAACCGGCAAGAAAAACGACAATAACTCAGAGAGTAGATTCAGTATTTGTGCTGCTGGGAACAAGCAGCGTTTTCAGTGATTCTCCATTCACTTATATATGAAAAACAGAAAACAAATTAACAGGGGCTAACATCCCCGACATGCACGCCACGTTCGTTTCCAAAAAAACTCCCTGGCGTGCGACGCGCTCCCTCGCAAACGACGTGCAAGTCAGAGCTCCAAACGTGCATAGCAAAAACAAACTGCCATGCCATTAACCGAAAAACCAGCTAACAAAAAAGCACGAAAGAAGCACAAGAATTATTCAACAAATTACACTCTACTACCATTTGTTGTGAAGATCAGAATTTCAGTTCTTTTTTGTTGGAAGCTCATCTTGCAACTTCCATTTTCTGCAGCCTCTAAGTTTGCTGAAAGCTGTTTAAAGTGGCATACTAAGAATCTATGATCGGCACAAAAATAGCTGCTGGAAGCCTGGAACAAATCCGAAAGACCTAACTGTGATTGTCTTGCTGTTCTGCCATTGCCATCTATTACAGACTGCGATTGTATTCCGCATGCTTCGCCCAGGCTAACTGCGCTGTGGCTGTTTTGCCGTGATGCCAACAATGCAGACACTACCAGGATCTGAGAGAATTCAGAGTTTTAGACTGCAATTATGTTTTGCCATTGCCATCTATGAGCATGTAATTATCTATTATGTGCTACTGTTTATGGCCCATTGGGTCTATGTTCTCTCTGAAAACCGAATGCTTTGCTATGTGCCATCTCTATTTATCTATAATCTTGTTTGGGTGAAGCTGGAATTATCGATATTGTCCTATTTTTTCCACCGATTTCGGCCAGTTATCGCCTGGTTATCGGCCAGTAAGATTTTGAAGTTCAAATTGTGTTTGAATTTTTTGTCCCGAATAATTCCAAAAAAACCGAAATAGTGTGATACTAATAGTATTCACCACAAATGGATTATTATACTACTAGGGTTCTTCACAAAAAAGTATGATACTACTAGTATTCTTAAAAATGGAGTATGATACTTATATATATATATATATATATATATATATATATATATATATATATATATATATATATATATATATATATATATATATATATATATATATATATATATATATATATATATATATATATATATATATATATATATATATATGTGTGTGTGTGCATGTATGCATATGCATATGACTGAAATGGGGCACCATGATTTCAAATGCGTGAATTCAACCCAAATTCGGGTGTATTTCTTGAAAATATCAGTTTTATGGTATATACCAATCTATAACAATTCAAATGAAATGTATACTTTTAAAAAATATACTTGATTTTAAAGTTTTAAACAAATTTATACAACATATTTTGCTAATTTATATATATAATCAGCATATACCTACAATCAAGCTATCATAAGAAAGGCAATTACAATTCGAATTTTAGTTCAAACTTATTTGAATTAGTTACTAAACTAGTTGAACTCGACATCCAGAAAGTTCTAATTTTTTGTACATGATACATAGAAAAAATATCTATTTTTGATCATGGTGCCTAGACACTATGGTGTCCCAGTTAATTATACTATATGTGTGTGTATGGATATATATGTATATATATATATATACACTATATATATATATATATATATATATATATATATATATATATATATATATATATATATATATATATATATATATATATATATATATATATATATATATATATATATATATATATATATATATATATATATATATATATATATATATATATTTATATATATATATTTATGTGTGTGTAGTCCAAAATCATTTTTTCCTAGAGGACAGGTGCAAGATCTTCCAAACCATGATTGATGGTTCGAAATTCAAACCCCTGATTGGTCGTTCTTACAAAATTTCCCTTGCAAAATGTCATAGCAGACATCTACGCTCAGACACAAGTAAAGGTTCTCATGGTTACTCTATGAGTCAGTTTGTGGACTCAGTTTACGAAAAAGGGTTTTGTTAAACGTCATCTAGATGTTTTCTTCCTAACTATCATCCAAATTTAGAACCATTGGATTAGAGATCCAATAGCCATGAATTTTTTCCCCTCCACTTGAATTCTACCCCCTCCCCCTTGAAAAAAAATCTCCTCTCTTTAAAAACAATGGTCTCTTGATCTCTAATCCAAAAGTCACAAATTTGGATGATAGTTAGGAAGAAAACATCCGGGTGATACCTATACACTCTCTACGAAAAAAATCATCAAGCTTTAGATCCCTTTTGACTACTACATGGAGTTTTCCTAAGAAACTAGTCCACTGACAGACTGAGCCCTGAGCTTAATTAGTACTGAATATGTGGTGGTAAGAGCACAATCCCATGTCCGTTTCATCAAACGATCATGTTTATTCCCAGCAGTGTTGCTAAGATGCATACAAAATTACATATAGCTTGAGAACGCACTACACTGAAAATATCAGGTAAAGGCATCATCATAAGACAGGATTATTTATCACCTAAAGATATAATAATGTAACATATCTGTAGGACACAACCCTGAAACAGGTTCATCTCCCTCCGGTACAGGCATCATGATAGATGGCTACTACTCCAACTTCAGTCTCTCTAGGCGGTTCCTTCCATCAAGCTTTGCTGTAAAGAATTGCGTCATGAAATCCTGGTACCTCGTTGATCTGTACCGCACTTTGCCGTCTTTCACAAACTCCGGCAGAGGGGCAACCATCAGATTCTGGCACGGATAGTGGAACAGTGCCACCGAAATTCGCTCTTTGTTTGGGTGTACCACAGCCCTATGCTCAATACTTCTGAACTTTCCATTACTCAGGATCTGTAAATGACGAAGAGCATGTTACTTACATCAGTACAAGAGACTACAGAAGTAGGATATCCAATAATATTCAGAAGCAGAGCATCTGTTGCAGTCACAGAAAGCAACAAAACATTACTGAGAATCTCAGATGAGTGACGAGTCTAGTGCCCTATAATTGACCATCTGTTATTTGGAGCTTTGAAAACATAGTTTGTTTCTGGTCATTACCTCAAGTATGTCGCCAACGTTAACAATGATCGCGTCATCCAGAGCATCGACGGCAAACCACTTGCCGTCCCTCTTGATCTGAAGGCCCTGCACATTGTTCACCTGGAGTAGCAGTGTCAGGCCATCCGCATCAGTGTGCGGCGTCAGGCCCAACACCTTGTCGGCTTGGCAGCATGGTGGGTAGTAGTTCATCCTCATGTCCTGAGGCTGGCCTTCAAATATGCCTAGCAGCGACTCTGGCTCAGCGCCTATGGCCCTGGCCATGAACTCCAACAAGCGGCATGCTAGCTTTGCTGTCTGTGATGAGTATACATCCACGGAATGCCTGAATTCCAGAGAACTTGGGTTAAGAAAGAGACAGATACTTATCACAAGCTAAGTTGCAAAGTTGTAAGTCATGCACCTGAAGGATGCAGGGTAAGTAGGCCAGAACCTCAAGTTCCTCGACTCGTCTGGGTGAACATGGAGCAAAAACATGTCTGCCCAGTCCAGTTTCTGGTCCTCGGACACAATAAAGGCCTGGCCATAGCCTTCAAGGCTGTTTGGCAGCTGTGAGTACACTTTCTTGGCATCAAGTGGCTGTCTGAAGAACTCAACCATGTCCTTCCTCAGGTTTCCAGTCACTTCATCTGGCACTCCATGGTTGATGAGCTGTAGTTTGTTTCATAAATGCTTCAGTTCCACTGTTTACACTACTCAAAGCGGATCTACTGGCAGAATGGATGGATGTACCGTTTGCCACCAACTTAATATATTATATGTACTGTAAAATCAAATCAGTCTATACTTTTTTTCAATCTTGGGTGCATTTGTATTTGCTACACTCCCCGAAGCTGAAATACCAAGAACTTATTTTTACATACCTGGAAGAAGCCCCAGTACTGACAGGCAGATCCTAGCTTCATGCACTCCTCTTCCGATGACTGAGGGTCAAGCAACTTGCTGAGATCGATGATAGGAATTGCCAAAGTAGTGTCATAACCGCTGATGACCTCCTCAGAACTGGCCTCTGTCCTAATGTACCTTTCGGGTATCCGGTCATCAGATCCGTTGCAAGTTTCTGCAAGCACCTGCACATTAGCCACTGGGAGAGATCCAATGGTTCTTGCTTCCGCCATTGGTATTCTCAAAGCTTCTGCTGGTGGTGGTCGTCCCTTGTTGGGGGTTTTTTTTTTCCAGAACTTTAATTGGCGATGCTGACATATAAATATGATGTTATTCTAGCGATGGTGGGCCGGGGTGCCGAGGAGGCAGCGTTGGCGGTTGTGGCGGAGGAGCGTTCGCGGCGAGTGGCGGAGGAGGAGACGGGCTGCGAGGCCAATGCGTCGGAGCTGGACTTGCAAATAGTCATATGGACTATGGCGATGCGGCTGGGGTGGCGGCGTAGGATGATAGGGACGCGGTAAGCAAGGGAGAAATTGGGGAATTGGTAAACAACACTCAGTGTTTTTTTTTGACTCCTTAGACACCACCTTTTTTTCGGGAAATTGCTAAACAAACACTAGTATGTTTTTTTTGACCTGGAACACTCAGATTTTTCACATATATACAACATTTTCACGCGCACACGCACACATAATATATATATATATATATATATATATATATATATATATATATATATATATATATATATATATATATATATATATATATATATATATATATATATATATATATATATGAGTGTTTCATGCACCAAGGTGCCTAGGCACCAATATCAATACCGTTGATTTGCTTGAGATTATAGCGTTTGATATGGGTATCTTCATATACCCATAAAAAGTATATTTGAGATGTCAAACTCGAAAAATTTAAATTCAACTTCAGTTTAATTAGTTTGAACTATTTTTATGGTATATACTCATCTGTAGTTGCATTGAACTCAAAAGTAGTTCAAACTAGTTTGAACTGAGTTCAAAACTTACTTACCATAAATATATCAAGGGTATAAAACATTTTCATACCCAAACTCAAAACAATTATCAATCATACGTGTATCGGATGTTGGTGCCTAGGCACCATGGTGCCTTATGTAATTTTCCTATATATATATATATATATATATATATATATATATATGTATATATATATATGTATATATATGTATGTATGTATGTATGTATGTATGTATGTATGTATGTATGTATGTATCATACTCTATTTTTTTAAGAATACTAGTAGTACCATACTTTTTTGTGAAGAACCCTAGTAGTATAATAATCCATTTTGTGGTGAATACTATTAGTATCATACTCCTTACTGGTTGCAGGACTCGGCAAAGGAATGTCTAACAAAAAAACAAGGGCATGCAGGTGAGCATATCCCGGAGGCGATTAGCTTGCTTGCCATAACCGAAAGCTACATACTCTCTCTTTGCATGCAGCTCGGTAAATCAAATTTTGAATTACGTGGAGTTTATCCACCTAGTGTAGTTGGATGGCACCTCCACCTATGGGAGTACATACTCCTGTGAGTACGAGACGGGTGTCATATACACACACCAGTGCGTAGGTCTAGAATACGTGGACAAATTATTGATATTTTCTAAATGAAATTACTATCGATTCTTAATGAAATTATTGCTTAACCTTCACAGTGATGAAAAGTTATCATCGGTTTTGTGTGAAATTACCATCGGTAGCGAATGAAGTTACTACCAATGCTCACAGTACATAGTTGGTGCTAACTTTCTTCATAGTCGATAATAACTTTTCGAACATTCAGTGATAATTTGTTGGAGCGCAAAATTGCACGTAGAATAGCGCTACCGTGTGTGAGAAATTATCAGGTCTGAAGATCAACTTTCAAAAAAGTGAAGTGTTTTGCTATGGCAAGGCAAAAGAGGTGGAGGAAGAATATGTCAAGTTGTTTGGGTGTGGGACTGGGTCTTATCCTTTTAGGTACTTGGGTATTCCTATGCATCATAAAAGGATATCTAATAAGGATTAGTCTTTATTATATGTTAGCATCTTTATGACAAATTCCTAAAAGTTCACGGGCTCAGTACAAGAGTACATGTTCTGAAACGAATTTGCAAGGCAACCACCACCAACTGCAGGAGCAAGAGATACCAATGGCGCATGCGAGAACCACAGGATCCCTTCCGGTGGCAAATGTGCAGTCACTCGCGCAAACTTGCAACAGATCAGATCAGCAGATACCTGAGAGGTACATCAGGTTGGAGGCCAACACCGAGGAGGTCATCTGTGGCTATGACAGTACTGCTGCAATTCCTGTCATCGACCTCAACAAGTTGTTCGATCCGCAATCATCGCATGAGTGTGCAAAGCTGGGATCTGCTTGTCAGCACTGGCGCTTCTTTCAGGCGTTGAACTTGATCTTGATGATTTATATGTGATCATCGGTGCTATAGTCAAAGCCACATGCGAGAAGGCGTGATTGAAGTAGTCCCAAAAGCCGTGGTCGAAGCATCGAGATGATGCACCATGGTTGAAGCTTCGAGTTGTTGCCTGTGGTCAGCTATGACCACGTTGTGTGTAGTCGTAGACGACCACGTTGTCAGTGGTCGGTCACGACCACGCTAGACGTGGTTGGAGTGGCCGTGGTCGGAGAGACCATGATCAGAGTGGCCGTGGTCGGAGTGATTGTGGTCGAAGTGGCCGTGGTCAGAGTAGCCGTGGTCGGAGTGACCATGGTCAAACAGTGGCCGTGGTCGTGGCCCTTGTGAGTGGTCGGTTATGACCACGTTATGTGTGGTCGTAACGACCAGCGTCGTGGCGCTTGTGTGAGTGGTCGGTTACGACCACGTTGTGTGTGGTCGTAACGACCAGCGTCATGGTGCTTGTGTGAATGGTCAATTACGACCACGTTATGTGTGGTCATAATGACCAACGTCGTGGTCGTGGTGACCATGGTCATGGTTGTAACACCATGGTCGACAGTACAGTGGTCGGTGCTCAAACGACCTGTGTGGTCAGAGGCGCAGTTGAAGACAAGCTGTGGTCAGAGATGCGGTCGAAGACGAGAGCGGCCAGTCACTATAGCAGATGTATGCATACGAAGACGACTAACTTGTGTGTAGTCGGTCACGAGCAGTGTGGTCGTGGACAACCGGTCCGTCGCGCCATCAGAGCAATCGCCAACAACGTGGTTTCGGTATAGGTAGCGATTGCGATTGGTAGGCACCGTGAGCGATGCGTCGCCGCCAGAGCGAGCATGGGCAAACTGTGGAGCATGGGCGAGCAGCGGAGCAGTTGAGTGCTCTGCAGGGAGGCCCGATTGTATATATATACCATGTAATCGGTAAGAGGTTAGTAAGTCGAATGAGCAGAGAAAGAAGAATAGCGACGCAAGTTGTGTTCGCGTTGGGAAAATTTTCTCGTGTCTGTTCGTTCGACTTCCCCATGTAGTGTGTGTGCACGGGTAACTCGAGTCTGCACTGTTCTCCATCCGACAACAGAGCACCGACCAGAGTGGTCGAACAAACTCAAGACTGCTCTGTTTCACCACGTAGTCGTAGGAGCGACCAGAGCGGTCATATTGTGTTTGGGCGTGCAGATCCCTTGAGGTGTTTTCCCAACATCTGGTATCAGATCACGGTGTATGCCCAATACTTATGACTGGAGTCGATGGCAACCAGTGCGCAGCAAGTGACAAAGGAGAGCGGCTGTGTGCCCTTCCAACCGCTGATGGATGCCCAGGCGATCTGGGAGACCATCGAACTGGCGAACGATGTGGTAGAAGCAAAGGACAAGTTGGTGGATGGCTCGGGCGGTGCGTGTGGGCGCATGGCGGCTCGAGTGGCACAAGGCCGATGGCTCCGTTAGCCCTGGTGACGACGGCCTCGCCCGGGGCCTGATTATCGCTGGTTTTCGGCTTTACCGGCCGATCCCGGTTGACAGGGGCGGAGCCACACCCCAGGTAGGGTAGGCTTCAGCCCGGGGTGTGAAAAAATATCTAGTGTACAACCCGATTAAATTCAGTTTAGTCTAGTTAGCATTTTTATGGTCCAGATCAGATATCCTATATCATTCTACCACTGAGCCTGGTGCGTAACCAAATCCTGGCTCCGCCACTGCCGGTTGGGGAACAAACCTGGTCCAAATATATCGCCCATTTCAAACGAACGGCTGGCCTGGACTGGTCGATTCGCTCGGGCGATTATGTTGACCTAGGCTACGGATGGGAGAGGCAAATGCATCGCCGCCTCCTCCCTCTATTCTCTATGGCCGTGTGGCAGCTGGCAGCTGGCGTCTGGCATCTGGCGGCTGAGTTGCTCTCGCGCGGCGATCCCCTCCGCTCCTCTCCTGTGTGGTCTGCCTAGATCTAGTTCTCCCTCGTGCTTAGTGCATGGATTTCTGTTCTGTACTCCGAACTTTGCCTTTGAGTGGTTCACCACTTAGTATGTGAATAACAAATTGTTCCAACCATGTAGTGCAAGAGACTTGATAATGTCAACCTTTGAGCCCTCCTTCTCTTGATTATACATGTATGTGTCCTCTCTCTGTTTAACTACTAGTCTATTACAGTATTAACTCAGATTGTATTGAAGTTGGATTCTCATATTGTCAAGTAGATTTTGGATATTTAACTAGAACAAAAAAAAAGAAAAAAACGGTCTTTCCTTACAAAGTGTTGCATTGGGTGAAAAAACTGGACCCAATATCACAGTACTAGAATCTTAGCAGATTCTTCTAGCTTAGAGCACTACACTCTACTACCATTTGTTGTGAAGATCAGAATTTCAGTTCTTTTTTGTTGGAAGCTCATCTTGCAACTTCCATTTTCTGCAGCCTCTAAGTTTTCTGAAAGCTGTTTAAAGTTGCATACTAATAATCTATGATCGGCACAAAAATAGCTGCTGGAAGCCTGGAACAAATCCGGAAGAGCTAACTGTGATTGTCTCGTGTTCTGCCATTGCCATCTATTACAGACTGTGATTGTATTCCGCATGCTTCGCCCAGGCTAACTGTGCTGTGACTGTTTTGCCGTGATGCCAACAATGCAGACACTACAAGGATCTGAGAGTATTCAGAGTTTCAGACTACAATTCTGTTTTGCCATTACCATTTATGTGCATGTAATTATCTATTATGTGCTACTGTTTATGGCCCATTGGGTCTACGTTCTCTCTGAAAACCGAATGCTTTGCTATGTGCCATCTCTATTTATCTATAATCTTGTTTGGGTGAAGCTGGAATTATCGGCCGATATTGTCCTATTTTTTCCACCGATTTCGGCTAGTTATCGCCCGGTTATCGGCCAGTAAGATTTTGAAATTCAAATTTTGTTTGAATTTTTCGTCCCGAATAATTCCAAAAAACCGATTATCGGTACTATCAGACTTACCGGACCCCTCCAATAAAATTAAAATACCGGTAATGAAAACCCTGGTTTAGAATCGTATAGCTACAACTCTGCAAGGTCTTGAAGGCATTTCCCTGACAACCATCCCCCGTTCTCTGAAGAGATTGTATTATTTCGCTCACACCACACTAGATTGTCAGCGGCTCAGCGCTAGATTATCTTTCTTGGGGAATATTCCATCACAGTTATTTCCCCAAAAATACACAATTGCCCCTTTCTTCCGCAGCTCATGTTCCTTGTTGCTCGCATCTCGCTCGATATATTTGGCACCACCGTGATCTTTTCCTCGCGCGACGTTGTTTTGCCACCTTGGTCTTCACATCGAACCGCAGATCGAGGTTTGCCTGAGAAGCTCGCTGCTAACACTGGCAGCGTGGGTGGCGGCGAGTGCTTTCAGGAGGGGCGGACGTGAGGGGACAGTCATTTGGGGTTTCAATGAATATAGGTGGTGGCGCGCGGAGGCTACTTGGTCTGGCAGGAGGAGGACACGACGAGATCAACGCATCGACAAGCTCAGAGTGATGGCTCGCCGGATTCCACGTAGTATGAGATTCGGATGTACAAATCAGTTACAAGCGACGCTCATCTAAAGGGGCGTAGATAGAAAAGATGGTGCACAATGAAACAAAACAATTGAACAGCCTAGCTGACGAACAGCCTGCGCAGTTGACGTGGTTGTATTACTAAAAATCCTGGCATCTCATGTCATGGGCGTGGGCCTGGTCCTGCACCCAGTTGATTCATTATTAAAAATTTATAGATTAATTTCTATCTATTAGAGATATGATATTAGTTTTTATTTGTTAGAGATATGATTAGATGTTAGGCGTGGGCATCTTCTAATGTGGACGCATCGACTACAAGTTATACCTCGTGACTGCGACGTCACTGCTTGGAGAGACGGCTTGGCTATCTTGGCCCCCTTCCCTACCCCAGCTGCCACCACACCCGCCACCAGCCTCCACCCTCCAAACCAAACGCGTAGGAACCAAATGCACTGCGAGATCTACCCTTGTTTAATCCGATGCGACCGACCTCATCAACAGCGATGGGCGGCAAGGAGCAGGTGGCCTTAATGCGAGAGGCCTTCTCCCTCTTCGACACCGATGGTGACGGCCGCATTGCGCCCTCTGAGCTCGGTGTCCTCATGCGCTCCCAGGGGGCAACCTCCACGACATCGCCGCGTAGGAGAAGCTCACCGCGTCCTTCGACTTCTTGTGCTTCCTCGAACAAATGTGCGCCCACCTTCGTCCGGAGCCCTTCGACCGCCTGCTCCATGACACCTTTCACGTCCTCGACAAGGACGCCTCCAGGATCGTCTCTGTCATCGACCTCCTCCACGTCTTCACCTCCATCGGCGAGAAGCCCAAGCAGCATGAGTTCGATGAGTGGATCCGCGAGGTCGATGTCATCCCTGACGACACCATCCGCTAAGACGACTTCATCCACCGCTAGGCGCTGCTCGGAGGAGGCTCGTTCGCTGCCGACGAGGAGGAAGGGGTCTTCCTCCCGAACCACAACCGCATCATCTTCCACCGCCAGATCCCGACGACCTTGCCGCCGAATGAGCTCTGCGTGCACCACCACCGTTCCCGCCGCTTCTCTTCCAACCAGGAGAAGACGCGTCGCCGCCAGGTGCTGCTCAGAGGTGGCCCGTCCACCGCCACCAATTGTAGCTGCTGTAACGCCCTAGGGTCCAAATCGGCTTAGACCTAACCACATTTTGGATAGGCCACGCACACGTAGCAACTCGCTTGCACTTTCGTCCTCAAGATAAGCTAGCAAGGTGGGACTAACCCAGAAATTCATGTGCACACACACATGGGCCAACATGGGCCGGGGTGTCACATACACCCCCTCTCAAAGGACCCGATGTCCTCGTTGGACCAACATACCCACACCGGAGCAAATGATAAGGATCTCCCCTCTTGGCACATGTCCGTGCGTTCAGTGCTAGCACATATGCTATGCCGTGTGTCCACTCCGGGCCCACACGCGCCATGCGCCATATGCCCGCGCCCCTGACTCACACGCGCCCATGTAACCGCGAGAGTCGGCTCTGATACCGTTTGTAACATCCTAGGGTCCAAACCGGCTCAGACTTAACCACATTTTGGATAGGCCATGCACATGTAACAACCCGCTTGCACTTTCGTCCTCGCTTCGCGTAAAACGGTTAACGGGGGGTGCTGCCATTGGAACTCCTAGGCTTATATGTAAGTGCTTCTCAAGGTAAGCTAGCAAGGTGGGACTAACACAAAAATTCATGTGCACACACACATGGGCCAACATGGGCCGGGGTGTCACAGCTGCCTTGACTGCTCCGCCGACTCCTCCGCCGCTCCTGCTCCCGCCTCCGGGGGCCTCCTCGATACGGCCTCCTTCCCCGCCGTTGTCTCCGTCGTTGACGCAGTGCCGCTGTCCCACCACCCGCACTACCTTTCGCTGCTCCCCATGCTGGAGCTCGCGCTCACCGTCGTCGAGGAACACTTCGTAGCGCAGGGCCTCGTCGTTGTCGGATACTACCACGACAATGCGTGCCGCGACGACGCCGACCTCCCCACCGTCAGCAAGCATGCGGGGGGTCACTTCTTCTGCTACTTCCCTCTACGCCGATGCCGTCTGGCCATCCTTTCGGCGGTGTTTCCCCTTATGAACTAAGTTTCATCACATCTCAATAGCTGGTTTCCATTTGATAGTCTCCCTTCAACAAACCACTAGCACCACCAAAGAATCAAATCCCCTCTTACGATCTCCTTTTAAGTTTACTTCCTACTGAACACGCCTTAGGCCCTGTTTGCACAGCTTTACCAACAGCTTCATGAGCTGTTGTGAGCTGTTTTTTGCCAAACACCCTTTTTGCAAACAGCTTCATTGGTGAAACTCCTTTTTTCTGCTCTCATAAAGGAATGGGGAGAGGTGAAGCTGAAAAAAGTAGCTTTTCACAGCTCTCTCCCTCAGGCCCGCAGTCCTAGGAACCCACTGCCCCTCTGGTTCACCAAAATTACACGCATTTACTACTAGTCCATCCCGTTCACGAAACATAAACAAGACACTAATATTGCTTCCTAATGATTTTAATTTTTTATTTTAATGTTTTAATTCATACTCATTCAAATGTATTATTTTTTAATTCATATGACCATATACAAACATACAACTCCAAATGTTAGAACAAGTCAGGTAGACAGGGGCATCTTGGACAATTGCCCTCTCTCAGCCATGCATGAAGCTGTTGGTGAAGCTGTTTTGCCAAACAGTTTTCCAAAACAGATTTAGCTTCATCGGTGAAGCTGCTCGTGAAGCTGAAACAAAAAAAAAACAACTTCACTAGTGAAATTGAGCTGTGCCAAACGGGTCCTTAGTCGTTACTATTATGTTGGCATCATTAATTCCTTGGTTGAATATGTAGAGCTCCTGCACCACGTTTCAAAAGAGAAAATAGTGTTAGTTGCAACACCCCTACTGATTAGTCGTTGCTATATGTCGGCATCATCAGTACAGATTGTTCTGCAAAGACTTAATACGGCAATACATACTCTGCAAAGCGTCCTTGAAGCCAATCACAGCAACTACCACCTGCGCAGCTCGGCAATGGCTCACGCGAGAAGTGCAGGAACTCCGCCGTTGCCGAATGTGCAGGCACTCGCAGAAACTTGCCACGGATCAGACGAGCAGATACCTGGTAGGTACATCATGCCGCAGGCCGCCTTCGGCGAGTTCATCGGCGGCAGTGACATCCGTTCTGCAATTCCGACCACCGATCTCAGCAAGCTGCCCGATCCGCAGTCATCCGAAGAAAAGTGCGCGAAGCTGGGATCTGCAGTCACCACTGGGGCTTCTTTTAAAACATCCCAAAAGGCCGGGAGGCTTCATACTGCATGTTCAGTCCATGACGTGAAGATTAGGGAGGCAAGCAGGAAGCCATCACGTCAAAGGAAAAAAAAAGGCAGGGGGCTGCTTCATCCGTTCGGAAGGCGTGTGCATCACATAGGAGGCTCCAGGCACGCGCGTGCAGGCGGTTCCAGCAGGAGGGCAGGGTAATAGCCGTGAGAACGAAAAAGGAAAAAAAAGTCAAAAATTGAAAATGAACTAATGGATCATAAGAAGTTTTGCCCACTAACTTTAGAATGTCAAATAGAAAGTAGCGCATATTGAAATTCCAATACCATTCGAGACCGGTCAGCATCTCTCGTTTTAGCAGGCCTCATTATTCAGCAGTTAGAAAATTCAACACCCACGTGTTTATTGATTTACTTTTCATAGTAGAAAAGCACATAAATAGTGCCATTTGGATAAGAGGTCCATGAGTTTTATCCAACCGAAACAGTGAGTTGAGGATAAGAAAAGGACAGCCTTGACAACGCATAGGCCAGGAGATAAGGCCACTCAGTGAATCCAGAGGAGAGTAGAGGGGACACGACCAGGCGTAGCCAGCACTTGCACAGCCAGGCAAGGGAGGGGGATAAGAGCAAGCCACAGCGGCCAAGGTAAGGCATGTCTCCCTTCATAAGTAAAGCAAGCCAGCCCTAGTGCCACCACATGGCCACCCAAGCAAAAACATGAGCCCTAGTCCATAGCCAACGGCCACTAATCACCTCTTCCTCCACCATTCTAACCACAGCTCACATAGAGAGAAGGGCAAGGAGAGGAGAGCCAGAGGAGAGAAGAAAAAAAAGTAGAGCGCGGTGTTGCCTTCAACTTGTTCTGGTTCCAAGCAAAGCACATTAGTGTTGAAGCATTCGAGCGGTCGAAGTGTTTGAGCAAAAGAAGATTTCAAGCACATGCAAAGCAGTCGAGCGAGCGGTTGAACAGAGCAATCGATCAAGCGGTCGTGCACTGAGCGATCGATGGGACGTTGAGCACCGAGCGGTCGAAATTTTCACCAACCGCCAAAAGACTTCAAAAAGCGGCAACAATCATTCACCCCCTCTTATTGCAGTATTCAATCCTAAGAGAGATTTGGGAGATTTGTGGCTCAAAATGCTAATTGTTTTTCAGTATTCTTTATGAGAGATTTGTGGCTTATGACTTAAATGCTTTTTCAGTTTCAGTTCTTCACTTAGACCTGTTTGAAGTCATGTTATCTGGAGGTGTTATTAATGTATTCATTAAGGAAAAAATTGTTGGACTATGTGGCTAGATCTAGAATATTTGTGATGATGAATAATTGACAATATGCTCGAGTTGGGATGCATGGAGATCAAAGATGAATAATGTGTGTTGGAGCTACGGAGGTGCGGTCTGGAGTCTACGATATGTAAACATTTTGGAGTGTCCAAAATTTCGTAGTATAACAAAAGTTGAAAACCCTGTTTGAAAAACCCGTGTCACGTAAGGGTTTCGAGTCCTTATTTGTTAGAATTGGACAAGAACTCATTTATACCCTAGACTATAAATAGAGGTGGGGTTAGGGGCTAACCCCATGACTATATAGATGCAATTTTTGTGCTAAAATTAGAAAGGTGTCAAAAAGACAATCTATAACCATAAACATGATGATCTAGAAATAAAAACTAGATCAACACCGAAGGAAATTTTTTTGATGCATCCAAGGCCCTCGTCAGCGTCGTCTTGTCCTCGGCCGGCGTGCTAGTGCAGCGCTTCATCCCGTGCGAAGTCGCTGTGTCCCAATCACAGTGTCGTGTATTTCTCTGCCTAAAGTTGCGTGAGGACAAATACCACACGTGCAGCTCGTGATCCATCCACACGCAGAGGAAGTCAATCTCTGAAAGTGACGCCTCCGTTTTGTTTATTGCTGCAGTAGATCGAGATGACCTCCTCCTCCGACCCCGAACCACCATCGCTAGAATAACATCATATTTATATGTCAGCATCGCCAATTAAAGTTCTGGAAAAAAAAAACCCCCAACAAGGGACGACCACCACCAGCAGAAGCTTTGAGAATACCAATGGCGGAAGCAAGAACCATTGGATCTCTCCCAGTGGCTAATGTGCAGGTGCTTGCAGAAACTTGCAACGGATCTGATGACCGGATACCCGAAAGGTACATTAGGACAGAGGCCAGTTCTGAGGAGGTCATCAGCGGTTATGACACTACTTTGGCAATTCCTATCATCGATCTCAGCAAGTTGCTTGACCCTCAGTCATCGGAAGAGGAGTGCATGAAGCTAGGATCTGCCTGTCAGTACTGGGGCTTCTTCCAGGTATGTAAAAATAAGTTCTTGGTATTTCAGCTTCGGGGAGTGTAGCAAATACAAATGCACCCAAGATTGAAAAAAAGTATAGACTGATTTGATTTTACAGTACATATAATATATTAAGTTGGTGGCAAACGGTACATCCATCCATTCTGCCAGTAGATCCGCTTTGAGTAGTGTAAACAGTGGAACTGAAGCATTTATGAAACAAACTACAGCTCATCAACCATGGAGTGCCAGATGAAGTGACTGGAAACCTGAGGAAGGACATGGTTGAGTTCTTCAGACAGCCACTTGATGCCAAGAAAGTGTACTCACAGCTGCCAAACAACCTTGAAGGCTATGGCCAGGCCTTTATTGTGTCCGAGGACCAGAAACTGGACTGGGCAGACATGTTTTTCCTCCATGTTCACCCAGGCGAGTCGAGGAACTTGAGGTTCTGGCCTACTTACCCTGCATCCTTCAGGTGCATGACTTACAACTTTGCATCTTAGCTCGTGATAAGTATCTGTCTCTTTCTTAACCCAAGTTCTCTGGAATTCAGGCATTCCGTGGATGTATACTCATCACAGACAGCAAAGCTAGCATGCCGCTTGTTGGAGTTCATGGCCAGGGCCATAGGCGCTGAGCCAGAGTCGCTGCTAGGCATATTTGAAGGCCAGCCTCAGGACATGAGGATGAACTACTACCCACCATGCTGCCAAGCCGACAAGGTGTTGGGCCTGACGCCGCACACTGATGCGGATGGCCTGACACTGCTACTCCAGGTGAACAATGTGCAGGGCCTTCAGATCAAGAGGGACGGCAAGTGGTTTGCCGTCGATGCTCTGGATGACGCGATCATTGTTAACGTTGGCGACATACTTGAGGTAATGACCAGAAACAAACTATGTTGTCAAAGCTCCAAATAACAGATGGTCAATTATAGGGCACTAGACTCGTCACTCATCTGAGATTCTCGGTAATGTTTTGTTGCTTTCTGTGACTGCAACAGATGCTCTGCTTCTGAATATTGTTGGATAGCCTACTTCTGTAGTCTCTTGTACTGATGTAAGTAACATGCTGTTCGTCATTTACAGATCCTGAGTAATGGAAAGTTCAGAAGTATTGAGCATAGGGCTGTGGTACACCCAAACAAAGAGCGAATTTCAGTGGCAATGTTCCACTATCCGTGCCAGAATCTGATGGTTGCCCCTCTGCCGGAGTTTGTGAAAGACGGCAAAGTGCGGTACAGATCAACGAGCTACCAGGATTTCATGACTCAATTCTTTACAGCAAAGCTTGATGGAAGGAACCGCCTAGAGAGACTGAAGTTGGAGCAGTAGCCATCTATCATGATGCCTGTACCGGAGGGAGATAAACCAGCTTCAGGGTTGTCCCCTACAGATATGTTACTTTATTATATCTTTAGGTGATAAATAATCCTGTCTTGTGATGATGCCTTACCTGATATTTTCAGTCTTGAACCATATATCAGGTATAGTGCGTTCTCAAGCTATATGTAATTTTGTATGCATCTTAGCAACACTGCTGAGAATAAACATGATCGTTTGATGAAACGGACATGGGATTGAGCTCTTACCACCACTTATTCAGTACTAATTAAGCTCAGGGCTCAGTCTGTCAGTGGACTAGTTTCTTAGGAAAATTCCATGTAGTAGTCAAAAGGGACCTAAAGCTTGATGATTTTTTTTTTCGTAAACTGAGTCCATAAACCGACTCATAGAGTAACCATGAGAACCTTCACATGTGTCTGAGCGTAGATGTCTGCTATGACATTTTGGAAGGGAAATTTTGTAAGAACGACCAATCAGGGGTTTGAATTTCGAACCATCAATCATGGTTTGGAAGATCCTGCACCTGTCCTCCAGGAAAAAAATGATTTTGGACTACATACATACATACATACACACATATATAAATGCATGTACATATACATGTTAACATACATACATATATATCCATACACACACATGTATAGAATAATTAACTGGGACATCATGGTGTTTGGGCGCCATAATCTAAAATAAGTATTTTTTCTATGTATTATGTACAAAAAAATTAGAACTTTTTGGATGTCGAGTTTAACTAGTTTAATAACTAATTCAAATAAGTTTGAACTGAAATTCGAATTGTAATTGCCTTTTTATGATAGTTTGATTGTAGGTATGTGCTGATTACATATATAAATCAGCAAAATATGTGATATAAATTCGTTTAAATCTTTAACATCAAGTATATATTTTTGTCAAAAGCATACGTTTCATTTGAATTGTTATAGATTGGTATATACCATAAAACTGATATTTTCAAAAAATACACCCGAATTTGGGTTTAATTCGCGCATTTGAAATTATGGTGCCCCATTTCAGCGTCATATACATACGTATGTATATATGTACGTACATACATACATAAGTATCGTACTCCATTTTTTAAGAATACTAGTAGTATCATACTTTTTTGTGAAGAACCCTAGTAGTATAATAATCCATTTATGGTGAATACTATTAGTATCATACTCCTAACTGGTTGCAGGACTCGGCAAAGGAATGCCTAACAAAAAAATGGCATGCAGGTGAGCATATCCCGGAGGTGATTAGCTTGCTTGCCATACCTGAAAGCTACATACTCTCTCTTTGCGTGCAGCCCGGGTGAGACATTGTTAACTGCAATTTGCAAGAACTAGTAATACTTAAGGATAGACCATGTGGATCTCTCCTATGAGCTTGAGTGCTTGACCAAAACTCGTATAGATTAGTCTTTAATTCTTTATTATATGTTAGCATCTTTATGACAAATTCCTAACATTTCACGGGCTCAGTACAAGAGTACATGTTCTGAGAAGAATTTGCAAGGCAACCACCACCAACTGCAGGAGCAAGAGATACCAATGGCGCATGCGAGAACCACAGGATCTCTTCCGGTGGCAAATGTGCAGTCACTCGCGCAAACTTGCAACAGATCAGATGAGCAGATACCTGAGAGGTACATCAGGGCGGAGGCCAACACCGAGGAGGTCATCAGTGGCTATGACAGCACTGCTGCAATTCCTGTCATCGACTTCAACAAGTTGTTCGATCCGCAATCATCGCATGAGTGTGCAAAGCTGGGATCTGCTTGTCAGCACTGGGGCTTCTTTCAGGTATGTAAAAGTCAATTCTTGGTACTTCAGTTCTGGAAAAGTGTCCAGTACAAATCAGATCTTAAGGTTTTAAATTGGTGGCAAGGCAAGCAGTACTAAGTGTTAGTAGCTTTGTTTAGATATACGCAGATACTAATAGTGTGCAAACTAGAGCATTAGCGACTAGCGAGATAAAGTGAGATGGTACATTGGTACCTCATTCATTCATTCATTCATTCATTCATTCAGTATGTTATTAGATTTGCTTGGACTTGCGCTAATAATGGAAGTAAAGCGATGACGAGACAAGCTAACTGCAGCTCATCAACCATGGGGTGCCAGACGATGTGATCCGCGACCTGAGGAAAAACATTGCCGAGTTCTTCAAACTGCCGCTTGAAGCCAAGAGGGCCTACTCACAGCTACCAAACAGCCTCGAAGGCTACGGCCAGGCCTTTGTTGTGTCCGAGGAGCAGAAACTGGACTGGGCGGACATGTTCTACCTCGTTCTTCGCCCGACCGAGTCGCGGGACATGAGGTTCTGGCCTGCTCACCCTCCTTCCTTCAGGTGATTAATCTGCCAAAACTCGCTGTTCATAACTAGCAAACTTTGTTTTACTAGTGCTCCCGATTGCCATTCTCCTTGTGATATCATGAACTCTGTATATATGTAGGAATTCCATAGACAGGTACTCCTCGGAGACGGCAAGGGTAGCGCGTTGCTTATTGGGGTTCATGGCCAAGGACATAGGCGTTGAGGCAGAGTCGCTGCTAGAGATATTCCAAGACCAGACACAGAGCGTCAGGATGAACTACTACCCACCTTGCCGGCAAGCCGACAAGGTGTTGGGCCTGTCGCCGCACACCGATGCCGCCGGCTTGACGTTGCTACTCCAAGTAAACGACGTGCCGGGCCTGCAAATCAAGAGGCACGGCAAGTGGTTCGCCGTGGACGCTCTGGACGACGCGTTCATCGTTAACATTGGCGACATGCTAGAGGTAATGAATTCTTGGGTAGTTTCTTCACTTGATGTACTGATAAGTCTGGTACGAGCTATGATGCGTCACAGATCCTGAGCAATGGCAAGTACAGAAGTGTTGAGCATAGGGCCATGGTACACCCAGACAGAGAGCGCATCTCAGTGACAGTGGCACTGTTCCACCTGCCGTGCCAGAATGCCATTGTCGGCCCTCTGCCGGAGCTCGTGAGAGACGGCGGCAAAGCGCGGTATAGATCGATGGACTACCTGGATTTCATGAAGCGCCGCTACTCGGCAAAGCTTGACGGGAGGAATCACCTCGAGAGCTTGAGGAACGAGCTGTGATCTCAGGTAAGTTTCAGCATTCAGTCTCTGATGCTTAAGATGTCGTCGTTCCCCTTTGACGAGGTGTGTTGTTTGTTATTCTGAACTCTGTAAGTCTTCCTTTTTCGGCAAAATTCGAAAGTATCCCCGGCAACCAATGGCACAGACCCAAACTATCTCTTGTTTAGAACAGGGATTTTTTCGACCAGTTTGAACCATTATAGCTGGTTTTCGGCTTTACCGGCCGGTCCGGTTGGTAGGGGCGGAGCCACACCTCAGGTAGGGTAGGCTTTAGCCCGAGGTGTGGAAAATATCTAGTGTACAACCCGGTTAAATTCAGTTCAATCTAGTTAACATTTTTATGGTCCAGCTCAGATAGCCTAGATCATTTCACCACTGAGCCTGAGACGTAACCAAATCCTGGCTCCGCCACTGCCAGTTGGAGAACAAACCTGGTCCAAATATATCGGCCCATTTCAAATGAACGGCTGGCCTGGACTGGCCCATTCGCTCGGGCGATTCTGTTGACCTAGGCTACGGATGGGAGAGGCAAATGCATTGCCTCCTTCTCCCTCTGTTCTCTATGGCCGTGTGGCAGCTGGCGTCTAGCGGCCGAGTTGCTCGGCGATCCCCTCCACTCCCCTTCAGTGTGGTTTGCCTAGATCTAGTTCTCCCTCGTGCTTAGTGCATGGATTTCTGTTCTGTACTCCGAACTTTACCTTTGAGTGGTTCACCACTTAGTATGTCAATAACAAATTGTTCCCTGAACCCTGTAGTGCAAGAGACTTGATAATGTCAAACCTTTGAGCCCTCCTTCTCTTGATTATACATGTATGTGTCCTCTCTCTGTTTAACTACTAGTCTATTACAGTATTAACTCAGATTGTATTGAATTGGATTCTCATATTGTCAAGTAGATTTTGGATATTTAACTAGAACCAAAAAAAGAAGAAAAAACTATCTTTGCTTACAAAGTGTTGCATTGGGTGAAAAAACTGGACCCAATATCACAGTACTAGAATCTTAGCAGATTCTTCTAGCTTAGAGCATCCCGGAGGGGGACGCGGCGCGGAAGGAGTCTGAGATCCACGCCGCGGCGGAAGCGGCGAAGATCGGCGTCAACGGCGGGAGCGAGCTAAGCGAACGGCCTTGGCGTCCCTCCGCCGCCAGACAACTTGGCGTCGCCTAGGCGTCGCCTAGGCGACGCCGTGACAACCATGACTATAGACTCATCATACGGTGTATACAAACCTGTTTTAATTTAGAGATTACCTAATGCAAAACAAAAATCCCATAATACCATTTTCCCAAGCCCAAACCGCCACAGAGTCGTATGCCACTGTTTTCACCGAGATAACACCGCGGATAAGTTCTCCAAGCAAAGACAACCGACCCAAAGAAAATATCGCACGGCTAGCACCAGAGGCACAGCCAACAGAGAAAAGGGAGCACAGCCAGCTGAGTATAAGCAAAGAGAGAAACCGAGCACCACCTTCACTGGTGTTCACTTGCACTTTCCCATCTCTTTCTAGCCAACCAGAGAGAACGTGGCGGCAGAGAGGCGCAGCGGCGAAAGCGAGCGACGAAGCTAGGCGAGCCGACCAAGCACACGGCAAAGAAGCGCGACGGTCGAGGCCGACGCAAGCCGTGAGCCATCAACCCTAGGAGGCCACCACCAAGCAACGGTTTAAAGACCGAGAAGGCGACAACCACCGGCAACCTCTAATCGTTCCCACCACAAATCAACCAAGAACCGGGAGGTAAGCCACAAAATACCTCAACCTAGTAGCCATCTCCGGTGATAAGCCCCGCATAACTAGAGTCAAGAAATACCGATAGTTGTCACAAATACCATTAGGGCAACAAAGATTCAACATAAAGGTATCCTTTGGAAGAAGTAGAAGAACACATCTTCATGCCTATCGGCATACCGGACACCCCACCGAATCAAAGCAAAATAGCCATCAAGCCACCATTAGTCAACCTCATATTTGGGGATGAGGCCATGTGCCGATCGGGCCTAGGCCACGATCCGGCGGGGATTACCATGTGGCGCCCTGCGTAGCGGCGAGGTGGCGGCCGGGCTCACCGGAGCCGGCGGCAAGCGGTGGGGCGGTCGGACCACCTGGCGCCGCCGCTGGAGGGCGGTGCTCGGGACGGGCGTCGAGAGCCGAGACCGAGGCGGCGGCGCTAAGACCGGGCGGAGAGCCGAGGTGCGGCGGTGGGGTGAAGGAAATCGGGAGAGAGAGAGAGAGCGCGAGTGAGGGGAAAGAAGTGAGGCGTCGGTGGTAGAAAGCAGAGAAGAAAGCGAGGTGGCGGCTTGGTGAAGGCGCAAGAAAAGGGGACCGGGTGGAAGGTTAAGAAAAGGAGAGAAAATAAAAAGGGGAATAGAAAAAATTGAAAATGTGAAAGGTTAGGTTGCTAGATTAGGATTATTCATCAATAGCATCGTAACAATTTTATTTCCATAGCAGATTGTATGAGTAGGTATTGAATTGCATATATTAGAAACTTTCTAAATGAATTCCAGTCGCATCAACATAATAGATATCCGCAAAATTGAGCTAAGAATTGATATGAACTTTGGGTAGTACAATACCTTAGATTATTATGCATTTAGGTTTAATTGGGCAGAATGTAAGCAGATGGAGAAATTAGAAAACCGCAATGCGCTTAGCTGGAACCATATAAGTAATTAAACCCTAGTGTTATCCAACATCGTAGATTAATTATAGTATGATTTCAGGCACCGGGCTAACTCTACAAAGGGAATCATACCAGGATAACAAGGAGACTCCAAGCTTATTTATAGACACAGGCAAGCATCCTTTTGATCAAATCTTCAGATTATATTCCTAAAATAAATGTTTTGTATTAATCGAGTATCACTCTGCATGAAAAGAACAAAAGAAGATTTAAATCAGAAAATGGCTATAAGAGGTAGACGGCAACTGATGGAGCAGTTGGCCATCTCAGTTAATAAAGAAGGTGGTCAGAGGTTGCCAGGGCAGGTGATAAGTGAGTAGGTTTGGAACCTCTGCATAAGATTAGTATATAAGGGATTACCAACTTCATCCGTATGAACAGACCGTACCACACCGTATCAACCAACATTCCGTTTTTCACAGGCAATCTGTACTCTATTGAAGTATTATATTCTCCACAAGGGTAAGTATTAACTAGGGAGTGGAACCCACAAGACTGGTTCGTTATCAGCAACAAAGTGGGGGATCCACAGTCGCGCGGAACCCAGAACTGGTAAGTAGGCCAGAAGTGGGGGAGGCGGATCGCAAGAACCCAAGACTGGTCCGTGATCAGCAACGGGGTACGCGAAGGCGATATATTACGCAGTGGGGTGTTGGGAGATGGTCAGAAACCGCCCCAGCCAACAGTTATGTCGCTTTCGGTAGGTCTGTGTGAGGGTGTTACGCCGCTCCAGGTTGCTGCTGGTGAATAACTGGGTGGAGATATAATTACTGAGATAGATGTATTAGCACTGTACTCTGGTCTGAGTGCCGCTTCAAAGGAATTGCGGAAACCCGGGAGCCAACACGAGCAGAGTGATGATGGGTAAAGTGATACAAGCTTGCGCAATGCTTTTCAAATCATGAATTCATGCCCGTCTCCGGAAAAGGAGAATTACGGAAACTTATGGAGGTTTTTGCTATTCATGCGTATGTTCAGTAGATTTGTAAAGTAAGGAATCAGAAATCTTTTATAACTTAAAACCCTATTTTCCATAAATTTGAGTTTGGGAATGAACACAGAAATGAGGGGAATTGATAAAGATTTAGCCTGATCATCCAGTGCATTTTTATTATATAAGCTTGCTGAGTACTCTGTACTCACTCTTGCTATTATTTCCTTTGTTTAGAGGATAGCTTGACTCTATCTGAGCGTTGAGGATGCTGCAGAGGAGATTGACTCCCGGGGAGGAGATTATGACGAGGAGGAGCCATCTGCGGATTGCTCCGTATACGATGACTGGGACTAGTAGAGACCTAGGAGCAGCTCGGTCTCGCCCCATGGGGTATATGTGACATTAGTGTATTGTAGTTGTGTATCTTTTCTGTATAATTAGAAGGCTGAGCTACTCTTTCCAGTATTGTAACTTCTGAATAAATAAGTTGTGGAAATATTTAGCCCTGCGTGGCATGTGAATGTATGTAAATTTCTATCTCTAATGATTGTTCTGTTGCAATACTCTGATTGGTTTATTATTCGTTAAAGCGATGTTTTATCGGCTAAAACGAATTATAATCCGTTGACCGGTATTATTACCCCGTGGAAATAACGCGGGCCGTCACAATTACACACTAGTACCATTTGTTGTGAAGATCAGAATTTCAGTTCTTTTTTGTTGGAAGCTCATCTTGCAACTTCCATTTTCTGCAGCCTCTAAGTTTTCTTGCAGCCTCTAAGTTTGCTGAAAGCTGTTTAAAGTGGCATACTACGAATCTATGATCGGCACAGAAATAGTTGCTGGAAGCATGGAACAAATCCGGAAGACCTAACTGTGATTGTCTTGCTGTTCTGCCATTGCCATCTATTACAGACTGCAATTGCCTTGCTGTCCTGACAACCATCCCCCGTTCTCTGAAGAGATTGTATTATTTCGCTCGCACCACACTAGATTGTCAGCGGCTCAGCGCTAGATTATCTCTCTTGGGGAATATTCCATCACGGTTATTTCCCCAAAATATACAATTGCCCCTTTCTTCCGCAGCTCAGGTTCCTTGTTGCTCGCATCTCGCTCGATATATTTGGCACCATAGCGACACCACCACCGTGATCTTCTCCTCGCCGACGTTGTCCTGCCACCTTGGTCTTCACATCGAAACGCAGATCGAGTTTTGCCAGAGAAGCTCGCTGCTAACACTGGCAGCGTGGGTGGCGGCGAGGGCTTTCAGGAGGGGCGGACATGAGGGGACAGTCATTTGGGGTTTCAATGAATATAGGTGGTGGCGCGCGGAGGCTACTCGGTCTGGCAGGAGGAGGACATGACGAGATCAACGCATCGACAAGCTCAGAGTGAAGCCTCGCCGGATTCCACGTAGTATGAGATTTAGATGTACAAATCAGTTACAAACGACGCTCATCTAAAGGGGCGCAGAACGAAAAGATGGTGCACAATGAAACAAAACAACTGAACAGCCCAAGAACAGCCTAGCTGACGAACAGCCTGCGCAGTTGACGTTGTTGTATTACTGAAAATCCTGGCATCTTATGTCATGGGCGTGGGCCTGGTCCTGCACCCAGTTGATTTATTATTAAAAAGTTATAGATTAGTTTCTATCTATTAGAGATATGATTAGAGATATGGTATTAGTTTTTATTTGTTAGAGATATGATTAGATGTTAGCGTGGGCATCTTCTAAGGTGGACGTATCCGCTACAAGCTACACCTCGTCAGGGCCGGCTCAACGTTTTCAAGGGCCCTAGGGCAAATTCGGCTCTATAGGCCTTTTACTATAAATTTTTTCCTACTTATAAAATATGCAGTTTAAACTTTATATTATCTAAAGTGACACAAATCGATAGTTCTAACATGATAAACTAATTAGGTACTAACTAGTTCATAAACCAAATGTAACTAGTAAGAATCAATTTACCTCAAATAGGAGCGACAAATATCCAATGTCTTTCATAAAAAGGAACTTCTTCTAGCACTTCTTGATGCAAAATCATTAATAATAACATCGAGATCAATGTCGTCCAAGATATTCTTCTCAATGCAGCACATAGCCAAACCATTCAATTCAGAGAAACCAGACGGCGACTGAGATCCAGAGGCGACGAGCAAATAAGCAATCGGGAGGCGGGGCGACGGATGCAGATGGCAAGGTGAATCGCCTGATCGGGCGCGACCGCGCGAGGAAGCAGAGCAGAACGGATTACGGATGTCACGGATGACGGATCCGATGGCGATCACGGACCGACGGACGGAGTATTGCCGACTTGCCGCCCGTATTGGAGTCTCGCCTGTCTCGGGCTGCGACGGCGGACGGCCTCACGAGTCACGCCTCACGCCACGATTGGCGATTCGGCAATCCGGCGCGGCAGCGCAGTCCGCAGACGGCGAGTCTTCACGTTCGCGCAGCGGTACTTCGCCACGCCGCGATCGGCGCGCTCGGCGCGGCGTGAGGCGTCGCGGCGTTCGGTTCTTCGCCTTACGGGAAGTCGTGGCTCGCCTTGGGAACGCGGCGGCGCCGCGCGCATACATGCGGCCATGCGGCATGCGAGCCGCCGAGTACCTTCGGGAGGCCCGGGCTCGTCAATCGTCATGCGGCCATGCGGCGTGCGACCATGCGGCGCTTTGATCCGCTGGGCCCGTTACGCTGTGGCCGTAGTCCGGCGCGCGCGGGGAGGCGGGGTGGGCCCTCGGCCGGGGCCCTAGGCGCGCGCCTCGGCCTACCCCAGGAGCGCGCAGACGCCTCGTGGATCGTGGCGACACCGCTGAAGAGCGGCTTAGCTATCTTGGCCTCTTCCCTACCACCGCCACCACACCCGCCACGACCTCCACCTCCAAACCAAACGCGCAAGAACCAAATGCATTGCGAGATCTACCCTTGTCCGATCCGATGCGACCAGCCTCACCGGTAGCGATGGGCGGCAAGGAGCTCAGCGAGGAGCAGGTGGCCTCAATGTGGGAGGCCTTCTTCCTCTTCGACACCGACGGTGACAGCCGCATCGCGCCCTCTGAGCTTGCCATCCTCATGCGCTCCCGGGGGGGCAACCTTCGCGACATCGCCGCGCAGGAGAAGCTCACCGCGTCCTTCGACTTCTCGTGCTTCCTCGAACTAATGCGCGCCCACCTTCGCCCGGAGCCCTTCGATCGCCTGCTCCACGACGCCTTTCACATCCTTGACAAAGGACGCCTCCAGGACTGTCTCCGTCATCGACCTTCTCCATGTCCTCACCTCCATCGACAAGAAGCTCGAGCCGCACGAGTTCAATGAGTGGATCCGCGAGGTCCATTTCATCCCCGACGGCACCATCCACTAAGACGACTTCATCCGTCGCCAGGCGCTGCTCGGAGGAAGCTCGTCTGCTGTCAACGAGGAGGAAGAGATCTTCCTCCCAAACCACAACAGGAACAGTTGTCATCAGCATCTTTTTTGTAGAAGTAGCTAAAGTGTTCATATATTTCGCCTGGAGCCCTTCGACCGCCTGCTCTGTGACGCTTTTCGTGTCCTCGACAAGGACAACTCTAGGACCGCCTCCGTCACCGACCTCCTCCACGTCCTCACCTCCATCGACAAGAAGCTCGAGCCGCACGAGTTCAACGAGTGGATCCGCGAGGTCCATTTCATCCCCGACGGCACCATCCACTAAGACGACTTCATCCGCCGCCAGGCGCTGCTTGGAGGAAGCTCGTCCGCTGTCAACGAGGAGGTTCCTCCCAAACCACAACTGCATCATCTTCCACCACCAGATCCCGACGACCTTGCCGCCAGACGAGCTCCGCGCGCACCACCGCCATTCCCACCGCCTCTCCTCCAACCAGGAGAAGGTGCGCCGCCGCCAGGTGCTGCTCGGAGGCAGCCCATCTACCGCCGCCAACTTGAGCTACCATGATTACTCCGGCGACTCCTCCGCTGCTCCCGCTCCCACCTCTAGGGGCCTCCTCGACGCAGCCTCCTTCCTCGTTGTCGTCTCCGTCGTCGACACAGTGCCTCTATCCTACCACCCGCACCACCTTCTGCTGCTCCCCACATTGGAGCTCGCGCTCACCATCGTCGAGGACCACTTCACAGCGCAGGGCCTCGTCGTTGTCGGATACTATCACACCAATGTGCGTCGCGACGACGCAGCCATCGACAAGCACGACGGGGATCACTTCTTCCGCTACTTCCCCCCGCGGCGCCGTGCTGCTACTAGACAACGTGAAGCTGGAGAGGTAGTCAAGGGGGAGAGTCGTGACCCGATCGCTCAGCTATATACCAGGGATTCATCAAAAAGCTAGCGTCAAGCTAGATCAGATGAAAGTGTGGTGACCAGTTAATGAGATGGCGCAGCAAAATAAGTTAGGCACAAGCCTTGTCATCAACAAGGATCGCCTGGGACTGCAACCATGACCACCGCCTAACAGCTCTAGGACGAGCTGCATATCTGAGGGTGTAATGTCATGGGCGTGGGCCTGGGTCCTGGGCCCAGTCGATTTATTATCAGGAAGTTAGAGATTAATTTCTATCTAATAGAGATATAATTAGAGATATGATATAATTTCTGATTTGTTAGAGATATGATTGAAATTAGATTTAATCTGTCAGAGGGGCCATCTATATAAGGGAGTTGCCGCATGATATTAGAACAAAGCAATAAATAACAAAATCATTCTCATCTATAGTCTCTCTACACCGACGCCGTCCGGCTATCTTCTCGACGGTGTTTACCCCTATAAACTAAGGTTCATGACATCTCAATACCTAGTTTCCATCTGATAGTCTCCCTTCAACAAACCACTAGCACCACCAAAGAATCAAATCCCTTCTTACGATCTCATTTAAGTTTACTTCCTACTGAACACGCCTTAGTCGTTACTATATGTTGGCATCATTAATTCCTTGGTTGAATATGTAGAGCTCCTGCACCACGTTTCCAAAGAGAAAATAGTGTTAGTTGCAACACCCCTACTGATTAGTCGTTGCTATATGTCGGCATCATCAGTACAGATTGTTCTGCAAAGACTTAATACGGCAATACATACTCTGCAAAGCGTCCTTGAAGCCAATCACAGCAACAACCACCTGCGCAGCTCAGCAATGGCTCACGCGAGAAGTGCAGGATCTCCGCCGGTGCCAAATGTGCAGGCACTCGCAGAAACTTGCCACGGATCAGACGAGCAGATACCTGGTAGGTACATCATGCCGCAGGCCGCCTTCGGCGAGTTCATCGGCGGCAGTGACATCCGTTCTGCAATTCCGATCATCGATCTCAGCAAGCTGCCCGATCCGCAGTCATCCGAAGAAAAGTGCGCGAAGCTGGGATCTGCAGTCACCGCTGGGGCTTCTTTTAAAACATCCCAAAAAATTGAAAAATTTGAATTTGAGCGACTTTTATTTGAATCCGAAGGTTTTTGCTAAATCCAAAAATTCCAATCAGAAAACCGCTTTTCTTTCGTGCAAGTGCACTTTTCACCTTGAGGAGACGGAATTTGTAGCCATAAACATGATATCTAGCAATTAAAAAACCCAATCTGCTCTCGGCTGTTCATTTCTATCACGTCAAAGAAAAACAAAAGGCAGGGGGCTGCTTCATCCGTTCGGAAGGCGTGTGCATCACAGAGGAGGCTACCAGGCACTCGCGTGCAAGCGGTTCCAGCAGGAGGGCAGTGTAACAGCCGTGAGAACGAAAAAAGAAAAAAAACGTCAAAAATTGAAAATAAAAATAATGGATCATAAGAAAATTTGCCCATCAACCTTAGAATGTCGAATACAAAGTAGCGCTTATCGAAATTCCAATATCATTCGAGACCGATCAGCATCTCTCGTTTTAGTGAGCCCCATTATTTAGCAATTAGAAGATTCAACACCTACGTTTTTACTGTTTTACTTTTCATAGCAGAAAAGCACATAAATAGTGCCCTTTGGATAAGAGGTCCATGAGTTTTATCCAACCGAAACAGTGAGTTAAGGATAAGAAAGGACAGCTTTGACAACGCACAGGCCAGAGATAAGGTCACTCAGTGAATCCAGAGGAGAGGAGGGGCACAGCCAGGCAAGGGAGAGGGATAAGAGCAAGCCACAGCGGCCAAGGTAAGGCATGTCCTCCTTCATAAGTAAAGCAAGCCAGCCCTAGTGCCACCACACGGCCACCCAAGCAAAAACATAAGCCCCAGTCTATAGCTAACGGCCACTAATCACCTCCTCCACCATTCTAGCCACAGCCCACATAGAGAGAAGGGCAAGGAGAGGATGGCCGGAGGAGAGAAGCAGAGAAAGTAGGAAAAATCAAAGGAGAAGAGTAAGGACCATGGGCGGCACCCTCGGACCAGCCAAGACTTCGAGCACGTGAGGACCTCAAGTGTATCGTCATCCATAGCCATTCACGCACCGGCATCGAGTAGGTCATGCTTTTCCCATCCTCCTTTTACGAGAAATTTCGATATTTGACATTGAATACGTGTGTCTCTCAACTTTTAACCCTCAATTCGCATGCCTTTGAAAATTTAACTCTGTCACTGCGAATTCTTTTGATTCAAGGGATTCTCCTCATTTTCGCAGTGACAAGTGTCAAAATATAAAAGGAGAGAAAATGAGGAGAATCCCTTGAATCAAAAGAATTTGCAATGACAGAGTTAAATTTCTAAAGACGTGCGAATTGAGGTTAAAAGTTGAGAGGCGCACGTATTCAGTGTCAAATATTGAAATTTCTCCTCCTTTTACCCACCCTTGTCCATAGCACGACCCAGCCGCACGGTACCCACCAACGCGTAGACGGCGAGCCCGTAGCACCGCCGTGTGTATGCTCCCCCGCACATGTCTCTCCACCAAGCACCGTCGCGACGGCCACTGTAGGCCTTCCCGGCCGTGCGTAGGAGTATAGCAAGCAAAAAAACTAGACATTAAAATCCTAATGCGTATAGAAAAAGGGTAGAGTGAACCGGTGCGGGTAGTGGGGAAGCCGGTGCCGAGGTGGCCAGGAGGAGGCGCAACGGCGAGATAGAACCGTAGAGACCGTCGGCCATGGCCGGAGGCCGAGCTAGGGCGTCGGCAGCCGGGCCGGAGTAGGGCGATGGAGACCTCCGAGGGAGCTGAGCCGTAGCCATAGGGGGGAGCCGGAGGCGTATTGGCGTGGGCGCCATGGAGGGGTGGTGCATGGGTGAGGCGTCGTAAAATCGGAGAGCAGATGCCGGAGCCGAAGGCGGTAGCCGGATGCGCGTGGGCGGCGGCGATGGTGGGGGGCTTGACCCACGGCCGGGCGCCACGGCAGCCGGAGCTGGGGGGCGACGTAGAGGGTTCCAGCGAGGAGGAGCCGCGGGAGGCGAGCAGCCCCCGACGGCGTGAGGGTGCGTGGGGGTCGGGGCGGCACCGGAGGGCCGACCACGGTAGGCGCCGAGGGGAAGCCCCACGGCCGCGGAGGGCGGGGCTGGCCGACAGCTGGATGACCGAGGGAGGCCGGCGGAGGAAGAGAAGGCCGTAGACCCAGATCGGGAAAGTCGGCACACACGAGAGGCGGCGGTAGGGGCCGAGGAGGCGGCAAGCTGGCCGGCGCAGGTAGTGGCGCACCCAAGGAGGCGGAGGAGATCGGCGGGCGGTGCTCGGGGCCAGCATGCCGTGAGCACGGGCGTCGCCTGGGGAAGCGCCAGACAGAGGAGAGGATGAGCCAAGATAAGGCTTCGGGCTGGGTGGAGAAAAAGAAAAGAAAAGTAGGAAAAAGAAAAGAAAGAAAAGAAAAGAGGAGAAAAGAGGAGAAAAAGGCTAGATACTTATAAATTAGTGTTATCCAGAAAAATAGATGTTGTGATCTTTAGAATGATGGTAGTTTGAGCGCTGGGCCATCGGAAAGACATCCGGTGAAAGAGAGATGGTTGGTATCAAATTTGCATGGAGGAACATTGTCAATTGTCTGCATGCATAGAACCGGTGCCGTTTGTATGCTTGCGTGTATTGCAATGGTGAGAGTTTGGGTGATGCTTGTACAGGTGGAGGTCTTGGTTTAGCGCCCTCCACATATTGTCCACACGAATACCCACGCAAGTGCATGATGAAATAGTGAATTGTGGTGCATGATTAGTGCTTATTCTTCTATACCATGTTTTGTAGTATTTATGAGATGATGCTTATGATTGAATGTCAACATTTGAAGAATACCGCATCATGCATTGCATTTATACAAAGGACCTACTCTGGTAGGCACCTTCACGGGATGGAGGTAGAGGGGTTCACCGACGGATGGACACTCCACTATACCGATATAATCTACAGTGACAGACGCATCACATTACATGAAAACAGAACAGAACAGTGGTAAAGTTACAAATGCATTGTATCATATTGCACTATATGAAAGAGACAAGAGATAGTGGTACAATTACAGAGATTGTGTTTACAGTTTATAGATTGGGTTTTATTGACTGTTGCAGAGATTATGGTTTGTAATTCATAGATATGTGATTTTATATGTCATTGTGTTGACGCTATTATTTTATTGTGTGCTTGCGGAGTCTTTGGAGTCATCTTTATTTTGGTTGTTTTTTAAGTGATGTCATGCACGGGTGGAAGTAGCACATGTAATTCACATGTAATCAATAATTCACCTATCACCTTAGTGGACATAGCTAGACTTTGATGGCATGCCAGGTAGTTAGTGTTCATAGTATATCATAGTGAAAATATTTAGCTTGTTTAACACGTGAGTTCTTTTTGGTATTTGGTAAATTTACACCTCTGCTTCTAAACCTAGTGTTAAGCGTATTTAGTTTACCGTTGGGTTGAGATTCAAATATCAGAGTTGCTATGCAAAATCGGTGACAATAGGTAGAAATGGTAGCATAATAGAGTAGGTGGCGGTGTTCTAGATTTAGAGGTTGAGCCGGGGTGTTACAGGCAGTCTTGTTCCTTCGCTTGGGCCACAGCTAATACACAGAGGTAAGGTTGCATCGTAGTATCTCTAATAAGAGATCAATTCCTTGCCCAGCGTAACTACAATCGACAGAACTTGGAGATTTGCGGCCACAGCCGCCGGAGCGACAATGGTCATGCAGATGGAGGCAAGTTCGATAGCTAGATAGTAGATGCAACGTTGCAAGAAGCGCCAAGACCAAGACGTTGTTAGATAGTTTGATTGTAGCATTAATGATCTATACTTTGGCCGACAAATTCAAGATAACTAGAGCCATCACACATTGAAAGCGAGAACTCTACTTTTTAACCTGCTACAGTAGCATACACTGTTGCTACAGTACTTTGCGATTGTGTTATATACTACGGCTACAGTACATGCACCGTTTTGTGGGCTCAACATAAGAAGACATGATCTGAAAGACTCTGTCGAGGTAATCACCACAACACCTACAGGAGCGGGAGATACAAATGGCGCATGTGAGCTCGGGAGGATCTCTGCCAGTACCAAATGTCCAGGCTCTCGCACAAACTTGCAACAAATCAGAGGAACACATACCTGAAAGGTACATCAGGTTGGAGGCCGGCGCCGACGAGGTCATCGGCAGCTGTGACAGCACCGCTGTCATCCCAATAATTGATCTCAACAAGTTGCTCGACCTGCAATCATCCAAAGAGGAGTGTGCCAAGATGGGATCTGCATGTCAGCAGTGGGGTTTCTTCCAGGTATGTAAAAATAACATCTCTTGACGTTTCATAAAGAAAAGTTCACGTTTTAGCAAGCTCAAATAGTGTAGGATAAATTGTTGCTGATGTCACAAACTGCAGCTCATCAACCATGGGGTGCCAGATGAGGTGATCCGTGACATGAGGAAAGACATTACTGAGTTCTTCAAGCTACCGCTCGAAGCCAAGAAGGCGTACTCACAGATACCAAACAGCCTTGAAGGCTATGGCCAGCATTTTGTTTTCTCCGAGGACCAGAAACTAGACTGGGTAGACATGTTCTATCTCATGCTTCGTCCAATTGAATCGAGGGACATGAGGTTCTGGCCTACTCATCCTCCATCCTTCAGGTCTGCCTGAATTCACAAAATCACAATCTTTCATCATGAATGCATGACTCTTGATACATATTCCATTAGTCAATTCAATCTCTTTTATTCACCATAATTCAGCATCATGCATGATTCTTGACAGGAACTCCATAGATATGTACTCCTCTGAGACAGCAAAGGTAGCACGCTGCTTGTTAGAGTTCTTATCCAAGGACATGGAATTGACCCAGAGTCGCTCCTGGAGATTTTCCGAGGTCAGCCGCAGAGCATGAGGGTGAACTACTACCCGCCGTGCCAGCAAGCCGACAAGGTGTTGGGCCTGTCGCCACACACCGATGCTACCGGCCTGACGTTGCTGCTCCATGTGAACGACGTGCAGGGCCTGCAGATCAGGAAGGACGGCAAGTGGTTCACCGTTGACGCCATTGACGGCGCTTTCATCGTCAACGTCGGCGACGTACTTGAGGTAAGTATGTATGATGGCTCAGGCTTTCACCTCATTGAGCTATGACTACTACAATCATGTCGTGTGAACACTGAACATTAATTTCTAGTTGTTTACCTTGTTTGCTTGATGATAATGAGCTTGTGCTGATACTAGGTGGTAATGTTTACTCCTGACTGCTGCTTGCAGATTCTAAGCAATGGGAAATACAGAAGTATTGAGCACAGGGCCGTGATACACCCAAACAGAGAGCGCATCTCGGCTGCAGTGTTCCACCTGGCGTGCCAGAATACGACGATCGGCCCTCTACCGGAGCTGGTGAAAGACGGCGGCGAAGAAGCGCGGTACAAATCGATGGACTACATGGATTTCATGAAGCGCTTCTTCTCGGCAAAGCTTGATGGAAGGAGTAACCTCGAGGGCTTAAGGATATAGTTGACTACGAAGCAGTGGAAATGAATCTTTGGTTCAATCAACCGACACTTTTGCCCGGTTCCTTATTGTTGTAGGGTGCCTCAACCCTAGAGCTACCAGGATACCTAGGAAAGCCCTTGGAAATACACGTATATGTATAGAATAATTATCAAATTATACTGAAGGGGAATGTACCATACTACCCCTACTATTGGCCATGTAAAAGAAAAGGCAAGGGGGAATATCCCCCTTCCCCTTCTACTTGTAAGATTGAGACTCAAGACCTTAATCGATTGTATCAAGTACAAAGAAAAATATTTTTCAATTCACCATTTGGCAAACAAGCAGAATGCTTAGTACTTTCTATCTAACAACTAAGCAATATTTTTTTGAGGTGGTTGACTTTCCAAACTTGCCCATTTAGAGGTCATGATGAATCTGTAGATTCTAGAAATCAAGGGAATTTTCTTGAAATGGTTAAGATTTTGGCTTCCTACAACAAAAGAGGTGAAAGAAGATGTGTTAGAAAATGCTCCCAGAAATACAAAGTACACCACACCACTTGTTCACAAGGAAATTCCTAGCATATATTCTTGAAAAGTACAAAAAAACAATTCCAGATGAAATTGGTAATAGCAAGTTGTGTATAATTGTCGATGAGTCTCCAGATGAATATAAGAAAGAGAAAATGCCAATTGCTCTTCGATTCGTCAACAAAGAAGAGCCTATTAAGGAGCACTTTCTTGATCTTGTTCATATTGAAGACACCACTGCAATAACTCTGAAGAATTCAATTATGTTGTCCTATCATACAATAACTTGAATGTGCAGGATATTCGAGGCCAAGGGTATGATGGGCCAAGCAACTTGAGAGGAGAGTGGAAAGGATTGAAGCATTGCATACTTGAGGGGTGCCCTACGCATATTATGTGCATTGCATGGCACATCAGCTGCAATTGGCTCTTGTTGTAGCATCAAGAGAGCTGCATGATGTGCATAAATTTTTTAGAATGCAAACTTTATCATAGATGTTGTTTGTTCTTCTTCTAAACGCAATGATAAGCTATTACCAAAATAAGATGCTAAAATTGCACATAAGATTGAATTAGGAGAGCTTGATACAGGAAGAGAGGCAAATCGGATAGACTCTTTGCAAAAACCAGGAGACACTTGATGGCGCTCTTACTATAGTCTATAGGTCCATTCGTAGTTTAGCAAAGATGTTTGGTGCTACTGTTTTAGTGTTACGAAATATAGCACATGATCATTCAGTCTCAAGTTATTCTTGAGGGGACACTGGAGGTGCTCTTAAGATGCCTGTCTCATTTGATTTTGTGTTCATCCTGCACTTGATGATAAAAAGCATGAAGATAATAGATGTGTTGTGTCAAATTTTGTAACAAAAATCTTTGGATATTTTAAATGCATTGGATTCTATTTCAAACTCAAAGGTATTGTCATGGACCTCATGGTTGGGAACCCCATTTGTAGAAGGTTAAATCTTTTTGTATAAAGCATGAAATTGAGACACCTGGTATGAATCGTAGTTATATTTATCTCGAAATATCTAATATATATTAGGATGACAATATTTATAAGATATTTTTGTGTAAACCATGAATTTGACAAGTCTTATATAAATTGCAGGTATATTGATGTGACTAAATCTCACAAGAAGCATGATAATACCAACACTCATCACTATTATAAAATGGATGTCTTTAGTGTCCCAATAGATCAACAGTTACATGAGTTGAATGAAAGATTTGGTGTACAGTCAACAGAGTTTTTGACACTAAGAGTTTCCTCTTTCAACATGTCAGATATATGTACTTTAGTGGAGAAGTTCTATCCTACATATTTTTCTAGCCAAGAGAGCTCAGCTTGAGTGTCAATTACCACATTACCAGCTTGATGTATGTAGCCATCCTAATCTAAAGAGTTTGTCCTCGCTTGCCGATTTAACAAATGGATTAGTTAAGACCGATAAAGTCTCTGTTTATGCAATAGTTGGCAAATTGCTAAGATTAGTGCTAACTTTTCCTGTGTCAACTGCAACCCGAGTTTGCTGAAGATACCCACATCAAACGTTATAATCTCAAGAGCTGTCTATATATATATATATATATATATATATATATATATATATATATATATATATATATATATATATATATATATATATATATACATATATACATATATACATTTTTAGCTATGAAACTCATCAAGACCCGTCTTTGAAATAAAATGGGAGATGGCTTCCTTCGATATTCTCTAGTTATATATATAGAAAGTACTTGCACAGACCCTTTTGCAATTTTTAGTGTGGTTCACATTGGAGTATCTTATAATTAGTATACGAGTATACCTAAAATGATAAAGGAGTATTTCAAGTTTATTTAGGTGGTATATTAGAGGTGGGAGTAATTACACAGGGAGTAAAAGTATTTTTTTCCTATATACATATATATATATATATATATATATATATATATATATATATATATATATATATATATACATATATATATATATATATATATATACATATATACATATATATATATATATATATATATATATATATATATATATATATATATATATATATATATATATATACATATATATACATATATATATATACATATATACATATATATATATATACATATATACATATATATATATATATACATATATACATATATATATATATATACATATATACATATATATATATATATATATATATATATATATATATATATATATATATATATATATATATATATATATATATATATATATATATATATATATATATATATATATATATATATATATATATATAAATTCAGTTCTGATGATATCATTAATATATATATTTATGGTAATATATATATATATATATATATATATATATATATATATATATATATATATATATATATATATATATATATATCAAGAAAATCTTCTCAGTAGCCAGAGGGTCAAATTTATGTTAATAGAAATGTAATTTCTTTTGTATTTGGCAAACAAGAAAGCATAGTACTATATTTGTTAGTTGTTATAGTTATGTTGAAGTTTAAAGATATTGTTACGTGCACTTTATTTTTCTAACTATCTATATTTGGCTCTCCCTATATTTAATTCCTTGTTCCACCGCTTGTTCTCCGCAAGCGTGACGGGGCAAAGGCCCCCCTCTCCATGGTCCCCCGGCCCTGGCATCATCTCCATAAAAAGGCCCGTCTGTAGCATCTTGTTCTTAAACCAAACTGTACTCATCAATCATACGTTTGTTTATGCCGAACCATGTTGAATTTCGCCCCCTAGCCGAATCATATCTTAACGAATCCTGTACGGGGAGACGGGTGTTACATCATCCTCTTTGATAGAAGATGAAAAACTAAATTTTCGCCATCTCAACTCTCCGTGACGCCGTGGATCGAGATGCATACCATTGCGTCGTCAACTACAACTGCGAGTTTATTATGATTAAAGCTTACATGTATGAACCAAATATAGATCGATGAAAAGCACTGTAGCTGATTGAAAAAAACACTGTAGCTGACAGAGGCTTATTTAGCATAATTAAATATAAAAAAATTAAAAAATATAAAAAAAATGTTAGCCAATTATATATAATACAAACAAATACGGGGAAAAAGAACCGGCAAAAAAGCTCAACAAAAAAAACCAAAAGTTCAGAAAAAGACGAAATTTATGAATAGTGAAAAATAAGCTGGAAGTCAGAAGCTGAAGCCGAAATGAGCGGAGCAATCTCAATTGCAGTTAGATGATTGTTAAGGGGAAAAGAAGAGGAAGCGGCCGAAAGAGCACCCATCCGCGCAACAGGACACGGAGACCGTTGGTCATGGTGCTGGGCGGCTTTCTCCGGTGCAGTGCAGTGCGTCCACCGCGAGAAAAGGATGGAAGAGATATCGCACGCCGAACACCTCGCACTGGACAAGAAATCGGCATCAGATCATGACACGACAGTGTTGCGACGACACACAATCCTGATCGAATGGACGCAACTCCCATCCGAACAAGATTCGGATATATATTACATAGAGCAACGCAAGTACATCCAAGTTCATCATCGTGTGTCCGATCAAACGTTATCGGGGTAATCGGTCAAGATTAGTATGATCGAAAGGATTGGTTCTGTTTTTGCAGGGTTTCAATCGATATGGTGTTCCTGGCTACGATGCCTGGGTGGGGATACTAGGAGGAAGAAAAGAATGCGTTCGACTGACGGAGCAAACGGTGCCTTTCTAGGTTAGACGAGAGATTTTTCTTTCTGCTTTATTCACAAACGTAAGCCACTTACTTAAGTCCAAGAAGAGAAATGGGTCATTTCGCTTTCCAACTTGGCTATGCGCGAAAGCGTGGAAAACGCCATTTGACAAGGACATCCATATTCTATCCCGCCTCTGCCCATCCGAAGACCACAGGCAGGCAATGAGCCGATTACCTACAGCCGTGTTCATTCGTTACCTCGATCATCAATTCATCATGCCCTTTGTCAAATCAATCTGTAAATCGTTCTCCTTTGCTTCGCTGAAGGCGCGCTGAACTTGAAGCTATGTGTCGTGCTACCTTCCGGGCAAGGCAAGCAAACCGAAACCGCAACGGTAGGAACAGCGTTGTCTGCTCATCGCTGTATCGATCTCGTCAAGAGGTGTCCGAGCTCAGTTCTGGTTTCTTCGGATTAGCCTATCAGGAGCTCTAGTATGATTACGCCTAAAATCCCTCCCATATAAGCGTTGGCGCTACGTGCTTTGATATCGTGACAAACCCTAACAGTTGGTCTTCGTCGCCGGCCTTTCGATTCTATCCCGTCGTTTACGTGACGAAGAACGGCACTAGCAGGGAGGAGACGGAGTCAGCCGGTGACCAACCGGACCGCCGTCACTTGACCCACCCCTATCCCTAACGGGTGCAATAACGAGAATAACCAACCAGGCAGGCAACCGAGTACAGCTCGGCATAACGGCCAGTGCGCGCGCCCGGCCCTGATGTTTCCATGTCGCCGCACGGCTGCGTCTGCTGCTGCGTGTCTCGTGCTGGTGATACTTGGCCTCCTCGCGTGCCTCCACCTGACCACCGCGCGGCCCGCGCCACCGGCGAGGCTGCATCGGCCCAACGGCGGCGCGGCGTGGCACTCGTTCAAGAAGCTGCTCGACGCGCGGCGAGGCAGCCGTGTCACGGGGCTCGCCGAGCTGAAGCGGTACCTGGCACGGTTCGGGTACATGCCCAAGCCGGACCGTGACCCAACGGACGCCTTCGACGAGCACCTCGAGGTCGCCGTCAAGCGGTACCAGTCCCGGTTCAGCCTGCCGGTCACCGGCCGGCTCGACTCCGTCACGCTCGACCAGATCATGTCCCCGCGCTGCGGCGTCGGGGACGACGTCGACGGCGCTCATGGCGTGTCCATCACCCTCTCGCCGGGCGGCCAGGACGGTGCGGTCAGCCGGTTCACGTTCTTCAAGGGCGAGCCGCGGTGGACGCGGTCGAAGCCGATCGTGCTCACGTACGCCGTCTCGCCGACAGCCACCGTCGACTACCTGCCGACCGAGGCCGTGCGGGCCGTGTTCCAGCGCGCGTTTGCGCGGTGGGCACGGGTCATCCCCGTGGGCTTCGTCGAGACAGAGGACTGCGACGCGGCCGACATCAAGGTGGGGTTCTACGTGGGCAGCCACGGGGACGGGGTGCCGTTCGACGGGCCGCTCGGCGTGCTCGGCCACGCCTTCTCCCCAAAGAACGGGCGGCTCCACCTCGACGCGGCCGAGCGATGGGCGGTGGACTTCGGCGCGGAAACGGCGGCCTCGGCCGTTCACCTGGAGTCCGTGGCGACGCACGAGATCGGGCACGTCCTCGGGCTCGGGCACTCGGCGTCACCGCACGCGGTCATGTACCCAAGCATCAAGCCGCGGGAAAAGAAGGTGGACCTCACCGTCGACGACGTCCAAGGCGTGCAGGCGTTGTACGGGTCCAATCCACAGTTCAGCCTCAGCTCGCTCTCCGAGCAAGACACCTCCAGGTCGCCGGGAGCAGCAGTTGGATTGCTGGCTCGGCTAGGTTCGTTGGTACAGTCTTGGCCATACTTGTCACGCACTTGTAGATAGACATGTTTTAATTTATAGGCAAAATGATGAGATAAGGGGGGAAAAGGTGTTGGGTAGCGTGATTCTGTAGAGGAGAGAAACTTCTCTTGTTAGTTTCGCACCATTGGATTATAATTTGTGTTCCATGGAAGAGAAATAAGTGTTTCTCTTCTTATAGGTTGCTTTTGCACAGTCAAATTGTTACAGAACAGCTTGATGTAACTGTACATAATCTATTGGTCGAAAGTGTAACGATTTCTTTTCTATCTGAAATATTGGTCAAAAGTACATAATCTATGCTTAGTAAGCCTTTCACAAGATATTACCATTACATCCTATTGCTACAGCTTTCTTCGCTTCAGCTGATCTCTCTGCAACAACCATTGACACCCCAAACATTCTCTGAATGATCATCGTGAAGCAAGTCTTGTGCTCATCCACAAAGGCATGAATGAACTTGTGGATGTGATAGGCATTATCGGATTTGTTCTTCCGGCAAGAAGCCAAGGCAGTGTTTACAGTTGAAACAGATTGGCGAGAGCCTGTAGATTGGGTACCATCAGACATCGTCATGGGGAACTGCAGATGATGGAAACTTTAGAAGTGAAACCTACGAAAAAATCTGCACTTCATCCATGATGCTAGACAGACAGAAAAATAACTACCAATAGTCATCCGTCAACTGTACTATAGCTGTTATTGATGTATCCAGCGCAAGTAGTTTCTTCTAAAGAAGCTAAAATTTTCATTCGAGTTTGATGGAATATGATATAACAAGAACTATATAAAAAAAATTCAATGTACCAGTCAATGGAAAAGAAGATAAAGTACTAAATCCTAACCAATAAATTAGTTTCATCTTTCGATTTTCAAGAATAGGAAAAAACTTTTGGATATATCATCTAATAAATCACCATCATGACTAAAAGTATGAAGGCACAGGCTCCAATATTATAGAGCAACAAGCAATTACCTGAATTAATTGGCACAAGGTTCTGATAACTTTGTATTGGGTTGTCTTACTATGCAAAATACAAACTTGAAAGGAATATCTAGATAATCTGCAACCACTACTGGGGTGAAGAATACTGCTATGAATCACCTTGTGCATAACCTAAGATTGTGATTATTCTCCACTCGGCAACAATGGCAGGACAATTATATAAACTAAAGCTACATGATCCTCACCTTTCAGACACACAATTGCGAACCTATGGTCAAAATCGAACAGTGGTGCTCTGAAGAAACATAGCCACCACAACTGAAGCGCAACATCTGATGTGATGGGACATAGTACTAGCGTCACTAGATGCATTTCTTGAGGGGGAAAAAGACAAAGAAAGAGACTGATGGAGAACAATATACAAACATCACAACCCCTTAATGCTTATCAAGGATTTCAGGAGTGTCTGCAATGCAACAGTAGAGTCCGCGCGATTACAGCTTGGAGGACTAATTTTGCTGATTGCTCCACTAGCCCATTACACAAGACGTGAATCGTGGAAACTATATCTAGGTGAACACCTACTATCAGTTGCACAACTGGAGTATGCAATTGGCTAACGAGTCACTGTATTCTCCATGTCTGTATCACTCAAAGTAGAACATGAAGCCGTTTAAGTGAGCCATCAAAGTGGAACTAGTATAAGCACAACAGTTCTTACTTCTTAGACACCTAAACAAACTTACAAGACTAGAAAGAAACTTCAATTTTTGCTTGTTCATGCCGTTGTGTGAGACTGTGAGTTGACGTATCAGAGAAGGAAGCACGCGACAGGGTCATTCCTTCAATTGACACAGCAACACGAGTTAATGTAGGTGAGCTTACTGACCATTCACACAGAGATTGCTACCATTGTGGCTGCAGTGTGTGATTGGCTAATTAGCCACCAAGCACAAATACAGATTTGATAATTTGAGACAACGACCATAGAAAAGTTCAGATAGCAACCTCGGAGTCGGAGCCCCGCACCACGCCAGCCATGCCGGAACCGCCGATACAGACCGCCGCCCGCGCGTCGGACGTCGCGTCGCTCGCGCCCAAGCGAAGCGCACCCGAAGCGCTCGCCGGCCACCCCGCAATCAGCCGACCGCTCGCCCGACGCGAGCTCGCCGTGCGCAACCGACGCTCGGTCCGCAGCGCCTGCAGTCGCGTGCAAAGCGCTGCCGCCGCCGCCTCTACCGGCTCGGTGCTAGGGTTTTAAACTAGCACAAACCCTAGCATCACCGGTGTACCAGGGCAACGGCCGCGGGGCCCGCGAGGCCGCTCCAGCAGCACCGGCCCGAAAGAAAAGCGGCCGAGCAGAGGACTGGAAAGCCGCACAGCCCAAGGCCGGATTCTGGGCCTGCCGCCGCGACATCGAAACGGCCCAGAAGGTTTGCTTAGGAGTACCTTTTTTATTACGAGTAAGCTTTTCTTTAGGTATGTGTTCGTTAGATTTGAATCAGATTGCAGTGGTAAAATGTGGTGCACAGAAAGTTCAACACGTTGAAACCACTTTGCAAGTGCTAACTACATCTCTGCGCACACTTAAACTAATAAATTAGCTTCACATCAGCACAACTGGAGCTTCGTAAACTCTTCTTTGTTGCTGCTCCTCCCCATCCGAACCACTGCCCTTCTGCATACCATTGAGATAAGATACGGAGGTTATCTTCGGTAACCTACTACTCCAGCTCATTTACGTAGACTGTAGTGTGCATTTGGGGTCGTTTTGTGCTCGCGAGTCGCGATGGGCAAGTGCAAACTGCATGGCAAGGGCTCTCGTCAAACCCCGTTGAGAATTTAGCAGCAGTACAGTACCTTGTTCACGAATAACAAGGAAAGGCTGCGTTGTGTTGAACCGTTGACGTTTAAATTACATCGCTAGGTCAACCTATATAGCTCGACTGTTACAGTATATGCATAAGCTAGGTTACAGTTTTTATTCCTGTTTCGATCGCCGTAAAGCAAACAGGATATATATATACACCAGTACTACACTAGTTTACTGCAAATGTGGAGGATCGTGCACCAATCAACGGCGGGTTGATATCTTCACATTTGCATGGGAGTTGCGCTGTTCTTCACCCTCAACTCACGCTCATGCCATTTTTTTCCTTTCGGGCTTACCAGTTTTCGCATCTGAAGGTTGGCCTTAATTAGTCTGCAAGTTATATATTTCTTTGTTTTATTCTTTCGTCGGTCGAGTTTAAAGCATGAGCAAATTGGAGTGTTGTGCCACACTGCATGCGAGAGGCATGGAGCGACGAGGGCTAAGCATGCTTGCAGCGGATGGAACAAGTGACAAAGCTGAAATGCAATGCAACTTATACAGATGGAGAGTTGAACGTACGAAGCCGTGCAACTGCACACCGTGCACGAAAACAGGGCAGCAAATGGGGAGGTTTGGATTGATTTCTAATCAGCCCTGATTGCTTTCCTGTCAACGGATTAGACGGCATGCTTGGTTTGCAGTCGACGAGCATGCATGCATTGACGTGTGAACATGTAGCAGCAGTCCGCAAAAATGGAGAGCACACTGAAGTGTGTGAAGGAAGAATGCAGGTCAACTCAACAGCGTACATTTCCATCCAAAATAATATTGAGAATGTTATTTATATCAGTTTTGCTATTGCACAGTCGACTAAAATTTTTTATCTATCAGTCACATGAAGTTGCACTCTCAGTCACCTAAAGTTGCAGTGTACTAATTCCTCATACCTAAAGTTGTACTCTTAGTCATCTAAAATTGTAGTATAAAAAGTGACTGAAGATGAAGGAAAAACAGTTATCTGTGCAATAATCACTCCCATAAAATTTTTTTTATATAAACACTTGAAAAAGAAGGGCAACAGTGCTGATATATATGCATGTTACACCTCCAACCCAAACATTGTTCATAAACAGTCACACCATAGAATGCATGTCAAATACAGAAAATACATCTTGAATCGCCGCATAAAGGAAAAACACCAACTGGTGTACGTCAAAAGGTCGGAGTAAGTTATTTACTAACATATTAATTGTTACGATATTTAATTTGATGGTTAAAACCACTTGTATTTACAAATTAAACATGTCAAAAACAATATGTTACTTTACAAACGGAGAAGTAATCTTGTCAACCCAGATAACTATTCAGTGAGTACACATCAATAATGCAAACATAATTATATGAGGTGTTAATTCGACCTTCGAGTAGGCCATTCTAGCTTGTGTACAACCACCAATGGGGATGCCAAAAGAGATTGGTTTCTAGACAAGCAGCAGGGAAAAGTCATCACGCATGCTAGAAGCAACTCTGCAATCATGCATGTGCAAGTGCAGTGTGTCACGATGGAGTACTTGCACATCAAATTAACTCCCTTTACCTACACGATAAACCCCTCTCTATTACAGCTTTACCCAACGGAAAGCACATTTTGGCAGCTTTTTCATGTAAAGCAAAGTTGATGTACAACCGGCCTAGCATAATGGCATCTGATTCTCGAAAAGTATAGTAATTAATCAAACAGAACATGTTTAGGTTCTTGGTTGGGAGAATTTAAGCTTGCATATATCCCCTGTTTTACTGACCAGCTTTGCACGCGAGGGTTTTACTTAAATCCATAGTATAAAACGAGTTAGGTCGAAGCCCTCTAAAAAAGGATCTATATATCACAAGAAAAGAAAGAAAAAATTTGATGCTGCATGGACCTACGAGAGCGCAACCGCTTTTATGTATGCAAGCGCAAGACACAACTGAGCCGGCTTAAAGGAAACAATGAAAGATCCACTCAATACATCCAACTACCATGAAAGCTACTGTCCACGTTTAAATGCAAACTGTTTCTTATTATACGAACTTGGAGCATCGTGAGCAGTGTTAGAGTATATATTATGCTGTATGGAAGATCTAGGTGCGTAGAGATGGTACAATTCCTTATGGCTCTCACAAATGTGCAATTGTTGTTGTGTTAGAACTAGGGATGTCAATTGTGTCTGTTTACCCGTGTACCCGTGGGTAAATACCCTAATGGAGTCAGGTATAGGATGTATTTTCTACCCACGGGTATGAAAATGGGGGGAATTCTCTGCCCATCCGGTAAACGGGTACGGGTATGGGTAAGCTCTACCCGTACCCGTCTTACCCGTTTACCTGCCATCTAACAAACCCTAACCCTAACTCCAGTCTCCACTCTCCACTCAACCCGAGTCTCTCCCAACTTACTCAACTCCCCAGCCGCCGCCGCCCATTCAACTCCTCACCCAGACACGAATACATGATTCCTCACCAGTCACCACCCTTCTCCTACTCTCCTCCGATCTGCCGCCGCCCCACCCGCCGAGCCGCCGCTGCCCTCCGATCTGCCGCCACCCCCACCCGCTGCCCCCACTCGCCGCCGTCCTCCGATCTGCCGCCGCCCCCACCTGCCGAACAGTTGGCAACATATCTTCGAGAGGTTTGTATTAGTTATACTGGCTTTCAGTTCAATTGACCCTTCTACTCATTTTCTGGTAATTTCTCAATTCCAGGGTTCGTGGACTGCTGGTGATATTCTTGAACTACTGCAAAGTCCTCCTTTGCGACAGCAAGTAGATGCTTTTACCCATGTTAGTTACTCATCTTTCTATTGAACATCTATGTGATAATGTTTGATCAAGTGATAATTTGTTATGCTGATTTTGGTGTTTGCTTGTATGACAGGTGCTACGGACTGGGCAAATAGATCTAGCTCAATTTGGAGTTGACCCTAGTAAATGTAATCATTTCAATTTTCCTTTACAGACTACAAGTAAAGTTGTCATTTATTTGCACTAAACGGTTTTGTTGTACGTAGGATGTAGCAATCTTGAATATGTTGTACTAAAAGTTGAGCTGTGCTTCAATATTTTGTAGCTTTTCAAACACTAGTGGTACAGATATGCATCTGATTTTGTTATCTGAAAACTAGTTTTTGTTGTCTTTGTGGCAGATAAATTCACGGTTGCCTCATTCCTGGAGGCTTTGGAAGACTCTGTGGCAAAAACTTCTACAGCTGGAGACAAGGATTGAAAAGAAGTGCTTCTTATATGCTCAATCGCGCGCAGTACACACTAAGTCTGCTGAATGAAACAAACTTAAACATTTACATGATGATTTTTTCATGGTTCGAGTTTGACTTCGAGTTGTTGATCTAAATCATTTGATTCATCTCAAAGCCTTTTTTTTACCACAGCATACTGCACCAGCAGTTCGGTTGTTTTTTATGTGAAGGTAAGCATCATCATATATATACAAAGGTCAAAGCAAACTAGAAGTGTAAAGAACATTGGCGCTCATATCGTTTGATTATGTTCAGTAGTATGTAATGCTGTGCATATATTCCCTTGCTATGCCCTTAATCCTTGTACACAAAAGGGGATATCTACCCACATGCCAGGGCAGACAACTATTATCAATTTTTCATGGCTGAATTTGCATTGGTGATGTATTTCGCGGGTAAACGGGTATGCCCGCGGGCGACGGGTATGGGCGAGATTTTTTACCCGTGGTCCTTCGCGGGTATGCCCGCGGGCATAAATCAGGGTCGCGGGTACGGGTATGGGCGAGTACTACCCGTACCCGCCACACCCGATTGCCATCCCTAGTTAGAACCGACTTCCTATCGAGCTGCCATGGCAATCTCGGAGTAGAGAGCAGCCATGGATGCTGAGTTCTCTACCCTTCAGCAAAACAAGACTTGGAGACTTGTTAAACACCGGCTAGGTATTAACCTCATTGATTGTAAATGGGTTTTTAAACTCAAAAAACATGTTGATGGTGTTGTGGAAAGGTATAAAGTTCGTCTTGTGGTAAAAAGGTTTAAACAAAGATATAGGGTCGATTATGAGGACACTTTCTCTCCTGTTGTTAATCCATCCTCTATTTGACTATTCGCCTCATTCTATCCTTTGCCAATCACCCATGGCTGGAATCTCCGATAAGCCAATGTCAAAAATGATTTTTTACATGGTGACTTGGAAAAGGTCTTTATGTTGCAGCCCCCTAGCTTTGTAGACCCTAGTTTTTTCAACCATGTATGCAAGCTTAACAAGGCACTATACGGATTAAAACAGGCGCCAAGAGCATTACTTGAAGCTTAGTGCAAAACTTCATGAGATTGGTTTCATATCTTCCAAGTCTAACGCTTCACTATTCATCTATCGGCACAGTGATATTGCCATGTTCGTTCTCATTTATGTAGATGACTTGCTCATTGTCAGTTCTAGTTCACAAGCCTCCGATGCTCTTCTTCAGCAGTTAAACTCGGAGTTTGCCATCAAAAACTTGGGTTGGCTTCACTATTTTCTTGGTATTAAAGTTGTATATGATGGCCATGGTGTTCAACTTCTACCAAAAAAAGTACATTGCTAAGCTTCTTCAGAGGGCCAATATGACTGAATGCCGTCCAATTTCTACCCCCATGTCCACTGCTGAAATTTTGACAAAGGATGCTAGCCAATTCCTTTCCGATGCCGATGCTACACTGTATCGGAGTATTGTTACGTTAATTGTCTTCGGTACCTTACCATCACATGTCCAAGCATTGCCTTTGCTTTGAATAAGGTTTGTCAATACCTTCATCTCCAATTAATGTTCATTGGACGGCTATCAAATGAATTCTTCACTATCTAAAGTCCTCCTCAGCTGTTGGTCTGACGATTCAGCCATCTTCCTCGCTTCTGCTCAATGCTTTTACAGACGTCGACTGGGCCAGCTGTATGGATGGCCACCGGTCTACTAGTGGTTTCGTTGTGTTCCTTGACCCCAATCTGATTTCTTGGAGCTCGCGTAAGCAGATTGCCATGTCCTAGCTAACACAGAGGCGGAATACAAGGCCATTGCCAACGCAACAGCTGAACTCATTTGGTTGTAGTAGCTTCTTTTAGAGCTTGGGGTATTTCAGACTCGGCCACTGGTCCTTTGGTGTGACAATCTAGGAGCTACGTATTTGTCAGCTAACCCGGTCTTCATGCTCACACAAAGCACATTAAAATTGATTTCTATTTTGTCCGTGAATGGGTGGCTCGACGAGCTCTTGATATTCGGTTTATTGGTTCCTCTGATCAACTGGCAGACATTCTAACCAAGCCTCTCCTGCAATGGCACTTTGGTCTTCTTTGGCACAATCTTAACGTGGCTATGCCTAGTTAAGATTGAGGGAGGGTGTTAGAGTATATATTCTGTTGTATAGAAGATCTAGCTGGTTACTTAACTGTTAGCTTTCTAGTAATCTGTTTGTACTATGTTCGCTATCAGCCTGTGCGTTGTTCTCTGTAATCCCGGTTTCGGTGTCTACTGTTCACCGTCCGGCACACCATCTCCTTGGTAGGCTGCGCATTACTTATCTCCTCGCTTGTCCATCTATTTTGACAAGCAGAAAGAAAGCATACAAGTTTCTTCTCGGTTTGCACGCAACCTATATCGACATTCATTCAGTTACCCCTAGAAAAAAAAACAGGCACGTCCAAGCTTTGATAGCGTTAGTGGTAGTAAAAGATTATCTTTTCAAAAAACATACGACCAGCCCAACTTTATTTTTTGACAAAATATGCCGGTAGGAGGGAAAAGCTTTTCACCTCTTAAGGCACATACTCCTATCTAATCCATCGTTCATTTTATCTCGAGATTTGCCAATTTTTGTCTCTTACTGTATTCTCTATTCCCCATACATACATGCACGGATCTCGAGATACAAGAAGACAAATTAAACAGCGGATGAGATAAGGAATATCCACTTAAGAGGTAAAAATTCACTTCCTCCTGTAGGAGTACTAGTGTACTACGTTAGTTCATGCTCACACTTGCAGAGGGTCGTCCTAGACCATCTGCCTAGGCAAGTCCCCTGATTAGATCAAAACATCAATAAAAAAAAGGCGCGGGAATTCCGTGTCTTCACACCCAAAGCGTCGATTCTCTATCTAACGACTTACATGTACCTCTGCATTTTCACGAACAAGGTTAAAATAGCTTCGAAAGTTACACGACGATTAGTTTGGGTAGCTTAAAAAGGGCTGCTTGGAACCCCTAGCAAAAGCAGCTGGTGCGCGTGTACGTTGGTCGAACTTCGAAGAGCCATCGACTGCCCCCATGGCAATTTGTAGTATCTGAGAGAGGCTATCCCAATTGGTGGCCCTGGTAAAATTAAGCCCTGTACGTAGACGTAGTGAAAAAAAAAGTAACATGCACAGCTTGGCTACAGTTTTTTAGATTAAACTTCCCTCCAACGGGACTTCTGCTTTTTTAAGTCAGAAGTTACTTAGAATACGTCGATTTATAATTTTGGTTTTTTCGCTATTGCTTTTTTTCTTTTTTCCTTTTCATTGTCCGTAGAAATATAATAGTGTTTTAAATTTTTCTTATTTTTCTTCAATTGAATATCTCAGAAAAAAAATTAATAGTTGTTACAATACAATTTTAGTTTTAAGTTATAAGCTGTAGACAATAGCCGGTTAGAGCGGTCCCTAAGCTTGGCTACGGCTTAGCATGTCAAGTTAGCATTGGTGGGGAAGACGCACACATGCAACGGCAGATGGTGAGGCCACAGAACACTGGCAAAACAAGGCAAAAACGAGGACCAGAGCAGCCTCCTCATCCCACTCCGTCCACTCCCCACCGAGCCTGCCCGCCCTGCCCTGTCTCGCCCGGGTGCCTGCCCATGTGACGGTGTGGTCCGCCCGCGAGAGCGCCCTACGCTATAAGCGCGCGGGGTAGTAATTATCAGGTCCACAGCCTCCGAAAACAACTGCTTTCCCGTCCAAAATCATTGATGCCCAGCCTCTGCAAATATCTCATCTACACAAGCGAAGCAAAGCTAGCAGCACACGTTAGTAGCGGTAAATTGTGAACGACAAGGCCACCTCTTTACTTCACACTGTACTACCGTGCGGAGTACATGCATGGATGGTTTTATCACAAAAGTTTGCGGCATTCATTGCTAGATGGACCAGTAGGAATCAAAAAGCACATAAGCTGGACCAACATGCTGCTGCTACGTCAATCTGTTTTGCTGGACCCTGTACCGATGAACAAAGCTCTAGCGCGTATAGCCAGCTACACGTCGCGGAGCAAATTACTACGATCGGTTGGTGCGCGTAGCAAAGTGTAGGGGCGGGCTAATAAGGGCGGAGCAAATGATGACACCCCTCACGTCGGCAGGGCGGAGGTGCCCGGCCGCCAACCGACACGTGGCAGGGGTACGGCAGGGGCCCTGCGAAAGCAACCGCCACGTGATGCCCAGCAGGCCGGTGTCAGAGCCCCGAAAGAGACGCGCCCCCCATGCGTCGCCATTCCAATCCGGTCCTCTCTAATCAAACACCGGACACAGCCGGCACAAGCCTATACGCTTCTCACGCCTGCGAAGCCTCCAACCGACACCCCGCCCCGCCCGCCTGTGCATCTCACCGCGGAGCACCCGAACGGCGCCATGCAAGTTGCAACGCAACCGCGCGACCGGCCGGCCCCGCCGTGTCAGTCAGGTCACCGCCGCTAAGCTGGCGTCGCGGAGGCGATCGGCCGGGGGATCAGTTAACTAACCGGGCGCGGTGGTTGGACGGGCGCGTCTGGTTTTAACCGCGTACGCTAACGACGGCGAGCGCGGGAGGGAGGGAGTCACGTGCACGGCGGTGGGCGGGGTGAGGCGCGGAACTGCGTAAGCACGAGTGGGCACGTGCCGCGCGGATTCCGGGGACCCCCCGGCGCGCCTCGGGATCCTCGTCGCCCTCACGTGATTCGATGCCGTTGGCGCACCACGCCGCTCGGCTCGCCCCCTCCTCCCTTGGCTCTTGCTGCGGCGTCGCGTGCGTGCGTGCCTGCATGCGCCCCCCGCTTTCCGTTGTCCCCCGTCCCGTCTCCGTGCGCGCTCACACACGCGATGCACGCAAGGCGGACGGTCATGGGCGGATTCAATGGTATTCCTGGGTATTTCCGGGAATACCCAACTTTTTTGATGTAATCTTTAGTATATATGTATGTATACTTATATATAAATGTATAATGATGTATATTTTCGCTATTCTAGCCCACGGCCCAAAACAGCCTATTGGTCCGCTCCCATCCTCTCAGAGTGCGCGGCTGCCTCCCGATTCACGAATCCCAATTCCCAAACCCTAGTTGCGGGCGTTCGATTCTGCGGCCGTTCGGCGCGACCAGGCTGCGAACGAGCTCCACCACTACCGCGCCCAGCCAGCGAGACGCCGTGAACTCTCTCGCCTCGAGGCCGATAGGCGCGGGCCAGCAGCGCTACGCCTCTGCGGTGCACTGCCCCTGTCGAGAGGATAACAAATTTGCAAGGTGAGTTGTTGAGTATTGAGTATTGACTTGTACGCACAACGCACTATTGGTTGATGATTTCTTGATTTAGAGTCATGTACAATTCTGGCGCTATTAGTATTGGTTTGCAAAATGAAGAACAAAACAAATCGGTTGATTTGAGGACTTTGTGGGATAGAGCAGCAACATTATAGTATTTTGTAAGTTCTCTTTATTACTTATTAGTTTGTTTCATGCATATCTTAGAGCTGAACAATTTGTTATTTGACTATTTTGTGACTTTAATTATCGATAACGTCTTCTCTGAACTATATTTTAAATCATGGATTGGATTTTTTTTTATGTGAGAGTGGGAATACCTAAGGTTAAAATCCTGACTCCGCCACTGCGGACGGTGCGTAGCGCTTGGCCTGTTTGCGGTTTTGCGCGGGGGGCGCGGCGTGCGTCTGTGCGTGCGAGCGTTTGCTCGGTTGGCATCGGTTGATCGGACAGAGGAGCTGCTTCGTGTGTCGCAAGTACTCCAAATTCCTAACCATTGATCGATGGCTCTGCTGTGTGGATACCATTATTGGTGGTAAATATACCACTCCTATTCCATACTAGTATTGGTTACTGTCAGACATTTCTTTTACTAAGCCTGTCCCTTGTGAGTGAATGACGTGCGCGTACTCACGCTTCGATATTCCAAAGTTTTATCTACGTGTGCATATAGGCGCCGAAGCTTCGTCCATTCCATCTTGAGGGGCATAGAAAGAACATATTCTTTTCGGTTTATGATTTTCTCGAACAAATAAACATGACAGTTTCTTCGTTGTCTTTTCAAAATAACTTATCAAGATAGTATTTTTAAAACAACTTATCAGCATTCGATTCGTTCAAACAAAATAAAAATCATGAAGCATAAATATAACCCATGGGACACAGTAAACAAGAACAGCCCAATATTACCGTGTATGCATGGCACAATGTCATGTCACAGCAGCCAGCAAGGCTAACGGGATCGGGCCCATTAGAGGCGGCCCCACATGTCAGTTCTTTTATGGCATTACATATACGTGTGTTGGCTCTCAGTGTACAATGGGTGGTGGATGCAGGGGCGCAAGAGCCCAGGGGTCCTCTGGTCGTACGCAAGTGAACGGAGGCGTACAGCTAGCAAACGATCTCGTACATTTCCATTGTCCATGACAAGACAACAGTGCCCCTGCTCCACCTCCACCCTGTGGTCCTTCACGTGGTCGCAAAATGGCAACCATCCCATCCATCATCAATCCATATCCACCGTTTCTTGTGCAACATATTTCAATGTTTGGATCCAGGCATCCGTCGATTATTGGGGTTCTTATTAGTTTGCTTAAATAGCTCTCGTCATAGTGGACGAGAAAAGAGAAACTACTTTTGGAAATTGACGATGTTAGTCTAGACAAAACCAATTCCATCATTATTGATTAACCACAGCAGTGGTCCTTGTACGCATAAGATTAGTTGGGAAAAAGATATCCGACATGTCACCCATACATTATATATACGTTATTAATTGACGTCGAGTCTCATCACATGTCGCCACTTGAAAGAGAGACCATTTTCGTTAGCTCACTACGGGTTGGTGATCATATTAGATGACAATAGCATCCCTCTCTCTCTCTCGGATACTGCTAAATGCGAATTTGTTGTTCCATATTGCTAATTATGTGTACCTACATACATGCATGTTATGTGATTCAAGCCCTGTAACCACTATTTCGTTATACATTCTCCCACTTCATTGTACATTCTCTCGCTCATGCATGCAAGGCCATCGTTTTCGGAGCGTGCCATGCATAGGAGCCGCGACGTCGAGAACCAGAGAGACCAGCCAGCGCAAAAGATCAAGGACGTACGGAAGGGGAGGGCACGGCCAAAGAGGCGTTCACGTCGCGGACCGGTGGCTGGGGGCAGCGTGCAGGGGGTATGATTGCGGTGGCGCCGGCTTTTTCTGGAGCTAGCAGAGAGAGAGAGAGAGAGAGAGGAGGAGGAATTTTTTTCACCGTTCGCAGCGGCTAGCTAAGCAGGAGTCACTCGCGGCCCCCGCCAACCTGTAGCCTCGGCCTCGCACAGTCGCACGTCGGTACGGGCGTTACGAAACGAAGGAGGCCGCGGCGCTCGCACTACATTCTTATCTTTTGTTCCTTTTACCACGGATCGACTCCGTACTGCGCTCGTACCAGCATCGATCCCTGGCTGGCGGTGAAAGAGAGGGAACAGCCAAGCACTGCCCATGTGCTGTGGTACTACTACTACTATTACTACCACTAGTCTCCATTTATGCGTGGATAATGTGCATGCCCTCCCCTCTCTTCGAAGCTAGTGGTAGCCGGTAACTGGTTGAAGAATATTGGGCTGGGAGGAGAGAGAACGAGGAGGCGAGAGAAACAAGGTGGGCACGCACTGCACTGGCATTAGGCAACGGTGAAGAGTTAGGAAAAGGAGAGGAGAGGGCGAAAAGTAAACGCGAGGGGTGGGGTGGGGAGCAGCAGGAGGTCCTCATGAGCACCGACACTCCACGTTGCCTTGACATCAACCCGCCTTTTACCTGCGGTAACTACAAGCGCAACGCGCGGCCCTACCCCGCGCAGGCGCGCGCGAGCGCACGCACCAACCAAAGAAACACTCCAACTGCACGCATGGCCCCGCTCACCGTTGTCAATTCCCTGCACACACTTCACACCCTCACCTTACCTCTCGCCTCGCCTCGCCGGCCTCACCTCATCATTTGATTTCTGCGCACAAGCTAGTGAGAGGGATTGAGTGGTTGGCACCTCAGCCCAGTGCAGATATGTTGCAGTAAACGTTACCATATCCTATTCTGAAGTGATGAACGTAAATACTACTCCGTTGCAACGTTCTCTGTAAAACTCAAACATTGGTTCATCACGAATTTTAATCTTTTTTATTCTAAAATATAAAATTATGCCTTTTTTTTTTACAAAAGTAACATCTTATAACCCAGTTGTTGGACGACTGAACCCTGTCGCCTAATGACCAAGCGATAGACAAGTAGTAAGTCTACCGTTGGACGACAAGGATGCAGTCGTCCAACCGTTCGGTAGCGCACCTACTGTCGCCTAATGGTTTAGCGACTGTAGCCTAGAGTAAATATATTTTTTATCAGGTGTGAGATTGGACAACGTTTATTGATGGTTTTGTTAGACTATAAAGTAGTGTTATATGATAGTTCAGAATATTTTAGGTAGTCCGTTGTATATTATATGGCAAAGAAGTAAACGTTTGAGGTGTTAATTTATAAATAAATATAGTAGAGTTTGAGTATCAATTTTGTTGTTACGGTTCGGAATTCTTGGATGAAAAAATATAATGCATACAAATCGTGTTGTACAGTGCGAATACACCAGAAGGTATAAGAGTGATGAAATGTTTCGACCAAAGATAAGTTGGGAGACAAGGCATATGTAATATATTGGAGTCCCTGAATCGACGCGCATACGATGTGGTTACATGGTATAGTGTTTCTGGTAATTGCTTAAGTAAAGACCAATACTGCTACGGTACACTGTGACGGAAGCATCGGACCAGAATACATGTATGTGTATAAAGGAATAATATGGCCGGCAGGGGGTTGCTATGGAATGCCTCGAACTACTATGTGGATTGTGACCATTTACCCTTCCTTGCGAGCTCAACGTTGTACTCCACGCCTATCGCCCTCGCCTTGGCTGCCAATTTGCGCTTTCTCTCATACTCCTCCTTGCAAAGCCTCGCACTCCCTATGCCTGCATGCCTCGAGATGAGCCCGCATCTCCCACCAGATACGGTCACTGCTCCTTGCGGTCAAGATGCCACTAGTCGTGCGAGTGGATCGCTCAGTCGATTCAACTATAGTAGGCACATAGTGGATCTAGAGCCTACGGGGTAGACGGGAGAGGATGTTGGTGCGTCATTGCAGAGAGAAATATTACAGGAATAAGTTGTAGTAGGTCCTACCGACTGCCGGTAGCGGCTCGTGTCCCAACAACGATTGGGATACTCTCATGCGTAGTTTAAGCAACCCCAGTAGCACTTGCCGAGGCTGAGCAATTGCTTTGATTTGAAGAATTTGCATCTATCCCTGCGCCAACAGAGGGGCCGCGTCTCCTCCTGGGCAGTTCTTGTGGTGGGTGCTCGGTTGAAATGTTGAGGTAAGGGTTGCTAATATGGAGGCGTCGTTGCGGGGAAGTGTCCTTCTGGCACGCTCCCGCGGATCTCATCCCACCAGTTCTCCATTTGAGCTAGGTATTGTTGTACTTAACTAGTGATGCAGATTGGCGGACGTAGTTGGAGCGTCATTCGGTTGGAGCAAATTTAGCGTCCGTGATGCACCAGGCCTAGTGAGAAACCGTACTTGAGCTCAGCATCTCATCTAATATCCTTGATCCTTCTGGGTCTCAGCTCCTCCATGATTGTAGCCCCAATTCTTTGTCGTTAACCATGATTGACTCTAAGCCTCTATGCACATCCAAAGACTAAGAATTGTTTTTGGCACAAGTTCTTCAGAACTTGACCCGGATTAGTCAAAATATATTTTATGCAATACATATGCACTGACATAAGTCAAATCAAATCAACCCACGACCAAAAATCCCAAAAATCCAATTTCCAGTCGAAGCAAATTGCCTGGCTGGTCAAACCGTTGCCTCCAACGGGTTTGACCGCTGGTGGTTACCGATGAGACCGCTGGAGCCAGCCAATCTGATTGCCACCTCTAACCTGTCAGACCGGTAGGTCTGAAACAAAAGCAGAAAAAATTGATTTTTTTTTTGCAAAATTCAAAACCCAATTTCTCCAAATTAACAATAATTCATCACAACAAACACATAAACCTTCTTACATAGTCAATATATAGTAGCCCACGGACTTGGGACCAGTTACAGCTCATGTTAAGTTTGACTTGCATAAATGTCAAGTGTTTTAACTGGCTCCCAAGCAAATGTTAAGTTAGCAGCCATGCATGTGTAGGTGGACTAGTACTTGCTCCATATCGCTTCATCTGGTTGGAGAAATCAAAATTCATTTCTCCGTATTGTAGTTCTTGATCGAATTTTATTTACAAAAGGTGGTTACTGCATTTGTCAAAAAGCTGACCAATTACTGGCGTCACCTAAAGGTTGCTCTACATGAGACGGGCGTTAAACGACAGCTTCACATCATTAGCTCACGTATCAATATTCCGTGTGTCAGGTGCACCATGTGTCAACATGTCCACTGTCTGGTTATGTCCTACTAGCGATGGACGTTTCCTTTTCATCCTGGTTAATTTACCTGCGGCCAAGCTGTTTAATTTACTATTAACAAACTTTACCGTACATACACGTACGTACCTTGCTCGATCGATCTCTGCCTCTTGATCTCAATGTAATGTATGTAATGTACGTACCATGAACAAGCAAGCACCATTGACCCTTCAACGAAAGGCAGCACTGGTCGAACTGGACTTGTAGTCGCAGTGGATGCTTATGGAAACCAACCAAAATGTGATGGGTTGGGAGGCGCTTTAACGTTAGTTCCCAATCGATCACTTCGCGCCACATGCGCAGTCACCGCATACCGAAGCATGCACGCAGCAGGCAGCTGGGGGAAGTAATTGGCCTGTGGCCTATATAAAGAAAGATTCCTCGGGGGGGCCCTCTCCGTCCCAAATCAGTCAAAACGTTAGTAGCAGTAGTAGTGGTGGATTTATTTTTTTTTTCCGATTACAGGGAGGCACGTAGGACCTATTCATATTTTAGCTCTACCTGATGGCTTATATTTCTTTACTAAAAATAAATAGTACCGATCGAAGATAGTGGCTTTTAGAGTAAAGACGTGGACGATGGAAAAAATGAGAGAAAGATGTATACATAAAACGGGAGCGAGAGTAGTAGGGTATGTAATACGTTCGTGGCCCCTGTCTTATCTTTGGAGCGAGAGAAGTGGGAAGACTACTTAGAAAAGCCAAGTATTTATATTAGCTTTTGATTTCTCTAAGCAGAAGACAGAAGTAGAAAACAATATAAACAAGCTCATACCCACACATATACATGTGAGTGCACATTCTTAGCATACGCAGATAAAGATGAAGATCGGAGATAAATCCGTAACCTTATAAACTTTCTACAAAAAGCATATTCATGTATGAGTAACGATGGAAACCAGGATTTGAATCCTAATGTAACTCGTAACTCCACCACCCTACAAGAGGTGGTTACGTAGCAGCAGTAGAAGAATTGAAGAGCAAACGCAATAGTACCATGATCCCACTATAATATTATCTGATTTCGATCTATATTATAATCCGTGTCACCTATCTTCACTAAAACCGTAGAATCCAATGATATTAGGATGCGTCGCGATCATGACATCTTTGGCCGAGACCGGCGAAAACGAGCACCGGCTAGCTAGCAGCTCCAAGCCAGACGGCAAAGCTGCCAACCCCCAAACAGTCACTTCCTTCCCCCGGACAAGGAATTGACCAATTAACCATTCTCGGTGGCAGACTTTCTGCAGCTAGCTGGACTAGCCGCCTGCCTGTACGAATGCCCCTGCTGCATGCGAGCTAGCATTGATTTCCGTCAGCGATGCTTCGGCATCCACTTCCATGGACACTCGCCACAGGCTACAGCTCATGGAGGCACGTGCTTGTGTGCATGCATTACCGTTAAAGTAACATGCCAGATTCTTCTTTCTTTCTTTTTTTCCCCAAAAAAAAGAAGAGAGAAAACTACTAGTAGTACAGGATTAAACTAGATAATACGTATGGAGAAGTTAAAGCTAGCTAGGGTAATAAGAAGGGAGGTAGGGAGAGAGGAGGTGGTGGAACATATGAATGTGGGTGGGCAGAGGATGGATGCAGCGCATGGGGCACGTTGGGGCCTGCTCCTGTGCTGGGTTGCATTGCACCTTCCTCTTCTCTCTTCACGATAATTTGATGACTCAGATTTTTAGATTTATAATTTATATTATAGTAACTAGTTTTTAAATAGTATATCTTTTTAAATAGGATTTACAAATTAATTATAGTAAATATTATACTAAATTTATTTATATCGATTAAAATCACACGTAAATGTCTTTATCTTACCAAATTCATTTATAACGCATTTCCCCGTAATCGCACCACCTTAATGCTATCTTATGCACAGCTTTTGTCAAACATAGTTTTGTGCACACACATGTACTAGCAGTACACTCCATCTTTCTCTCTCTCCTCCCCACTCTATATTAATTATTTCGCAACAACCCTTTCCTGTTACTGGAGAGTGATTGGAGCTCCTCACTATTTCTCCTCCCCCCTCTCCTGTCATCGCTCATCTATACCTTCTCCCTCGCACACTCACCCTTCACTGCTGCTAGCAAAGCTGTGCTAGCCAGCTCGCACTTACTAGAACAACGTGCTCGTTTCAAGAAACCTCACCTAGTTGCCAATTAAGTACGTACCCCAGCTAGCTAGCTCTTGCTTGGTTCTGGAATGGCGTCGGGGTGGGAAATGGCCATGGGCGTGGGGCTCGGCATGGGAATGAGCACGTACCACAACGCCTCGAGCATCACCGCCGCGCCGATGGGCCACCACGGCAACGGCGGCAGCTTCTCCACGGCTCACCATTTCTACGGGATGCCGCCGATGGGCGATGCCATGCGCGTGGACGAGCTCCTCGACCTCTCCAGCGCGGGCGCCCACGAGTTCTTCCCTGCCTCCGCGGCCGCCGCCGCCGCCGACAACGGGCACCACGTCGGCGCCATGGGTGAGCCGTCGGCCAACACTCCGTCCGCCACGTCGTCGGATCACCAGACGTCGATGCTCTCCTTCGCCGACGAGTTCTACATACCCGTAAGCACCAGATAATTAAAGATCGCAGTCACTTGCATATGCATACATGCGTGTAACTTGTGAAATTTGCATATGTACGTACTTTGAGAGGTTTTGAGACTTGAGATCGAACCGCTGAGCTGAACAATGGCGATAATATATGGATGTGTGTGATTCAGAGCGAGGAGGCCGCGGAGCTGGAGTGGCTATCCAAGTTCGTCGACGACTCCTACTCCGACATCCCCAATTACTCGTCCGCAGCGCATGCGGCAATGGCGGCGGCAGCGGCCGCTTCGGCGGCCAGCAACGGTGGTGTCAACTCGGCTGGTCAAGACAGCTGTATCACCGCGGCGCCTGGCCGCGGCGCGCGAAGCAAGCGGTCGCGCGCGACCGCCGCGGCTGCTGCCGCGTGGCACTCCCTAGTGCCGCGCCCGCCATCGCAGTCCTCGCCCTCATCGTCCTGCTCATCGTCCGACTTCCCGTCCTCGAAGCCGGCACGCCCGAACGGCTCCAACGGTAGCCGCGGCAAGAAGAGCCCCGGGCCCGGCGGGGCCGCGGGGGAGGTGGGCATGGAGGGCGGCGTGCGGCGGTGCACGCACTGCGCGTCGGAGAAGACGCCGCAGTGGCGGACGGGGCCCCTGGGGCCCAAGACCCTCTGCAACGCGTGCGGCGTGCGGTTTAAGTCCGGTCGGCTGATGCCGGAGTACCGTCCTGTGGCCAGCCCCACGTTCGTGCTGACTCAGCACTCGAACTCCCACCGCAAGGTCATGGAGCTGCGCCGCCAGAAGGAGCTCCTCATCATCCGCGGCAGCCACCGCGATGCCGCCGCGGCCGCGGCTGCCTCTGCGGCGGCAGGATCCGCCGGGGCGACCGGGAGGCCGGAGCTCATGTTCCGTGACTACGGCGTCTGTTAATTAAACCGGACGGAGCTAGCCATGGATCGCATGCATGCAGGCAGCTTAGAAGATCCTTTTGCAAAATTCTCCCATCTCCTTTTCTTTTTCGGCTTCTTATTTCAGATATTTTCATCTTTTGTTAATGAATTTGTTGGTACCTACCTCCCTTCTAAGTTCCACTATGAGAGATCAATCAATCAATTCTGTTGGTATAATTATCATCTAAAACTTCGTTTAATCAGACGAACGATTGTGATTTGGCAGGGGGTTCGTTGTTGTACGTAATAAGGTACTGTGCCTGCGCCTTCCGTTTGTTCGTTCTCGTTTGCTTTTCTTTATTCTTTGTGCTATTTTAGGTCGGATTTTTTCTTCCATTTGCTAGTACTCTGCTCATTGGGTTGCAGCTTTCTCTTCGTAGTTATTAGCTACTGCTCAACTGCTTTTTTTTTGTCACTGGTACGTCAATCTTTTTTATGGCGAAAATCAGAAAGACGAGAGAGGATTGAGAGGGAGCTGAGCCGGGCATGGTGGGTGGGTCGGCACGTGACTTGGCTCTATCATGGCCTTTTTGGCAGCGGAAAGAGTGGGCAATGCCCTGGTCACGTGATAGTGCCCCTCCCCATCATAACGCTTCTTCTCTCTTCATAACGCTTCATCTCTCTTCACTTATTAGTACTAGTATAGTGCCCGTGCTAACGCCACGGCGGTATTTTAGAGATGCACACGAAATCAACAAAACGAATTTTTGAATGGCCATACATGTTTTGTTCCCTGCTGTCAAAGCCAATTTTTGAATGGCCATACATGTTTTGTTTGGATAATTGGGTTGCTGCTGGCAACAAAGTCCATCCATGAATGAAAGCCAGACATATACATCAGATTATTTTGGTCAGTCACTATAAATAATTGAAGACATCCAAATGGCAAAAGTACATCAGATTATTTTGGTCAGTCACTACAAATAATTGAAGACATCCAAATGGCAAAAGTTCAGTTACAAGTCAATGAACGCTGAAATATAGATGACCACATGTGTATGATATGGTGCTTTCACATAATACATGCAACTCAGGGCAGCATCCATTCAGAACAGCAGTCTAACCCAGTGCAGCCAGAAGCATATTAGTACAAAGAAGATGGTTTGATGCAAAACCAACCTGAGGAAGATGCAATCACCAATGTTTAAAATCGCAACAGTTTTAAATTATCATATTTAGATGAGAATGCAATCATGACCTTGCTTTGCTATATCCAATGATTAAAAACACTTTAAATTCAATTCTGTATTGGATTTGGATCCGTAGGAAACCGAAAGTCGCAAATATAAATATAAAGCCGACGAGGACTCAAAACTTGGTGCTAATGGTGTACACCCACACATCCACCAACCGAGCTACGGATTTTAAATTTTTATCATACTACATGTTCTAAAATTAGCGGGTGGTAAAATTTGTTGAACGTGCATACAAATATGTTCCAATTTTTTCCTAAAAGAAGACCAGATGGTGTAAGTGCAATGGGATCAACAAGAGAGTTTACCTTTGCCTCAGAAATTGATTAGTGAAGGTCAGAAAAATTTGAACACGAAAGTACTTGTTGTACTTGAACCCTCTTCTTGTACTTTCAAAACTTTTTGAGACGGATCGACGATAGACTTTGAAGATGCCCGATCATCATGTCCAACCATGACAAGAACATTTTTATGCCGATCATACGAAACAATAAGTTGTAAATATCATATCGTAATAATCTCTTAGTCTCACTGGACTACTCGTCTCTAATGAAGCGTAATGAAATGGACATCAAGAAGTTCAAATCGAGTCTAAATCGTGCCTTCCTCCTGCTTTATGCATAGAGGATGGGAGTGTGATCTTGAGGTTCTCTCAAATTTTTGGTGTCCAGGATCCTGTGAGAAAACCCAAGACAGATCACCATAAGCGCCCAGTGAATAAAGGTATTCTTCATGTTGATTATAAGAAACAAATCTGAGAGCAATCCCCCCATGAACCCCATGGTCCTCCGTAGACCACGGCAGTCTTACATGGATAGTCGGTGGGTGATTGGAGGTATATTACGAAAGTAATGGTTACATAAAACTTAAAAGTACTTACTTTTATTCTTATTTGGGCTGTTCCATCTCAAGCTTTAGAAATTTTATGGCAAAATTGGCTCTGGACACTACACTTGGTTGGCATTTGCCGAGACACATCTCGTATTTAAGAATTAGCCGATGGACACCGCAGATTCTCGGTTATTTGTCGAACATACTCGCCATTATAATATGATTTTTGGAGGATTTGGAGAGAGAAACAATTCAAAATTCCCAAATTGAGTGACTAATGGTCGCTGGGCGTGACTTCTTTGCGGATGGGAGGGTCATTTGAACTTTTACACCCAATCTCTCCGAATTTCAAAATAATACTATTATAATGGGTACAATGTGTTTTGGTAAATGACCACAAATTTGCAATGTCCATAAGCCACTCACGATTATGTGGTGTGTTTTAGCAAATGCCAACCGAGTACAAATGTCTAGGAGCCAATTTTGCCAAATTTTATTAGTACCAACCATGTTGATAAGACATGTTTGTTATCGCATGTATGATCTCTAACCTAGATCATTTTATCCGAGAGCAAGTCTCTAATTTATCTCAGAATAAAATATAGCATACTGTTCTTCAAAGATTACCTTTACCTGCAGCCTTTATCAATAGTAGTGTGCCGTGCTAACGCTTATGGTAAAATACAAAATAAGATAAAATTTGTAAAAATAAGACGAACAATCGATTCATTAAGATTCACGGTGCTTTTATCGGGCGCGGCCGTCTGGGGAGAGGAGCACACGCGAGCGATGAGGCGCCGCCGCCAGCAGCATCACCGCCGCTACTCCTCGCCGTATGTGACATCCCAAGGTTTTTCGAGTTTTTAAAAGAAGTTATTTAAAAGATTAAAAAGTATTTTGAAGGAAATTAAATTTAAAATTTAATGCAAGAACTGTTGTTGAAAATATTTTATTTAAGTCCAAAACTTACCAGAACTTCGTGAATTTTTTGGGATTTTTGGAATTTATTTAATATTTTTCTAAGCTTTATTGAACTTTCTAGCCTCTCTGAAAATCAAAATCAAAATTAAAACTAAAATTCCTCTCCCCTCCCTCAAAGCCGCGTGGACTCACGGATCTCCCGCCCGATCCCGCCTAGCCCTCCCCGGTTGCCACTTGGCGGCCAGTCGATCCACACGACCGCGTCGCCCATCTCTCTGCCGTCCGCCTTGCGCCGCGCCTCCCTCTCGCCGACCACCCGGACCCACTGCCGGTGCGTCTCACTCGCGCCGCCGGACGCCGTCCGATCTCCCCGAGCCACTCGGACGCCGTCCGATCTCCTCGAGCCACTCGAACGCCGTCCGATCTCCGTGAGTTCCCCACGCCGCTCGGACGCCATCCGATCTCCCCGAGCCGCTCGAGCACGCCTCTTTCAGTATTGGTGTGGTCGAACGCCTTTCGACCATGTCTATTGACGGTTTGCCGTGGTCACAGTCTTCTTTGACCATGCTCAGCGACTTTACAATGTGGTCGTAGCCTCCTGACGACCATGTTCGAACTTCCCGAGCACGCCTCTTTTAATTTTACCGTGGTCGAACGCCTTTCAACCACGTCTATTGACGGATTGATGTGGTCGTAAGTCTTGTATTTCTCAAAGCAACACCATATCTGACCAGAGGTGAGGATTGATGACCAATCATTTCATTAGCGATTACATCGAATAGTTCCAAACCTTCTTGGACAAATAATGTTGCTATTATAGTCTTATTACGGTGAGTACTTAATAATGAGGTGGATCTCAACAAGAAAACCGACGTTACACTACGGCTTAGTTTGATCATTTTTACTAAATCGAGTCACTTTTGATCTTAATCACAAATGAATATCTCAAGAGTGATCAAGGATGGATAAGAACATTAGGTTTCCAAGATCCAACGTAAAAAAGCAATGAATATAAATAAATAAAATATTTCGTTCCTATCCATGCCTTTCGGACCAAGCAAAATTTTTATCTTTTGTTCCCCTCATAAGACACCATAGTAACATCTCTAACAATCAATGTAGCAACAATTCGGTGGCCACAGAGGAGTGCTCCATAGATGAAAAGGTCTTACGAAAGAAAGTCTTTCTCGCATCAAAATCAAAATACTTTTACGGCCATGCAAAGTTTATTGGCACAATTACATATCAACACACCGAACACCCCCATCTTCTCACATCAAAAGTTGCTTTCATGGTCATTTTGCCAACAGTTTCTTGCCTAGTCTACAGAGCGAAGCAAACACGTAAATTCCATCTTCCACCGTCAAAATCACATGAGCTCCACCAAATGTTCCTTGGAATTCTCATTCTTTACATTAAAGCATATCCCCACCGAATTTCCGTGGTTAGATTCCAGATTTTTAATTGCCATGTCCTTCACACCGACTGAGCTACTTAGCAGTATAAGAAACACAGAGTGATTGTTGTTCACCACAACCTTATCAATCCAGTCCCAACTGTTTCCCTTTCTTCTCCCATCTGAAAATTTACCCTCGAATTGCTATCTCGCCACGAAGGAGAATCAAAGATAAGATCAAACTATAGCCACATTTATAAAATTCATCTCAATGCAAAGTCAATAAAAACACTGTCTACAACTCGAATAACTAACCAAAGATTGAGTAAAAAGCATGGCATCGGCAACCACATACTCAGAGCACACTAACTTGAAAAGAATCCATATTATGTAACAAGTGACCATAATGTAAAGTACTAAACCACACATGACCATTTCGGCATTTCCAAACATGAAATTCAGATCGACCTCTAAAATCGAATAGCTGCCTCAAATGTGCACTATCTCATCACCTTTGAGGATCACATGCAATGACATGATTTAGCAGTCCGAGAAACAAGATTATTCAAAGAAGACTAATGAGGTGAGACAAACAAGCAAAGCATTTTTAGCAATTTTCGGGGACATGTATTGCTTGAGGTTGGGAACGGGAAGCCAATATGATGACCACTATTAACATATCATAAGTTGGATTGTACAATGCAACAAAGAATCAACTCAAACTGTTTGTCCCAAAGACTTAAACCTGAGTTCTAAGTTACAAAAATATGAGTTCGTGATATTAACAGTGGGTACTTGAAAACAATCAACATTGGACTATGTCATTGAAGTTTCGAACGAATAAAAGCATGTCATCGTACATATATGATCTCACTTGCCATTAAAGAACAAGAAATAAAGATTTGGCTCCCACTAAGCACGGTTGAAGTGCTAGTTCAAGATTCACCTGAACAATGTGCTAAAGTGATATAGCAAGGTGCGAGTTCTTCTCACGAGTCAAGAAAACGGATCCCCAACCTAACAAAGAAGCTGAATGTAATATGTACTTGTATGGCTCACATCTCGCCACCAAGCTAAGCTTCACTCTTGCAGTTTCAAGACTGATAGATATGTCTGAACCTCCACTTGGTGCCGTGCAGATCCTTGGCCACGAGCTCTGGAAGGCCTCTGCAGTGTAGTCCCGCACACGCCAAGCAAAACAGAGTGATTACCCGAGCAAACTCCAAATCACCGGAGGTAAACCGAACAGTTTATCCCTAAAGCATCTACCAACAAGACATGAAAAATTCTGTTGATGAATATCATTAGTCACCATGACAAAAACCAAATTGCCGTGCTCAACCTTCAAAAGGATGAAAAGAACAATATATTTTTGGTGTAAGTGCTGTTTATATTATTAAGATAATAATATTTGGAACTGAAAGGATCAGAACGGGCATGTCATTCCAGTGATTGTGCAAACTCAACAATCTACAACATGCATACAAAATGCCAAGAGCTTTTTTTCGGACTTGCCAAGCAAACTTCAACCCACCAATTTCTACATATGAACTAATTCTGGGATATGAGCACTTAGGCACACTAATTCGTGGTTATGTAAAACTCTTAAGATATAAATTATTTGTCAAAGGATTGTTTGTCGGTCTAAAATGGGAGTGCCAATCTTTCTCGCTCTTATACGCATTATTCCTAACTTTTTGTGCGTTAAGATCAAACAACACAAACTAAAATAACTTAAATAGCAAAAGAAATATTTCTAAGTGAAGACCCACTGCTTGGCTTCCATTGAATCCATCTTCTCATCCTGCGCAGTGCAAGAGGGGATTAATGTAAACAACTTGAAAACAACAATTATATTGAGTGACTGCAAAGCGTAAATACACTTACTGCACTCTGGACCAATTGTTTGATGTTCTTAATTTCGAACCAATATTCTCAAGCTTGATCGTGCATCAAGAACTGAATAGAAAAGTAGATATTTGAAAACCATATGCAATAATGCACTCTCCATGCACTTTGTTCTAAATGCTAATAGTTACTTCAAGATAATGTAATTAAGAAAGAATAGATTTGCCTATTAACAGATTATATAGATAGCCACTCTTAACAGATTACATAGATAGCCGATTATTGCACTGTGTACGCTACTTGGACTTTGAACCGTTGAATTCATATGCACTTTAAGACATGAAGGTATGCAGATTCATATGAAGGTGTTAAGGAGAAAGTACATCATCTCTTATTTGCCCAGAAAGCGCTTTTTGCTGATCCAATTTATCATCCAACTTTTCGATCCGCTGTGTCAAATGCCTTTTAGCAGCCTGCATAATCAAGAAAATGGTTTAACTAATTGAGAATCGCATATGTTGTATAACTATCAAAATATATCAACAATGACAAATCAAACCAGGAGGCACAAATACACAACCAACAATTTGCAAGAAAATTCCCATACATCTTCTCTCTGTTTCAAACCAATATCGGTTTAATCATCAGCATAATTCAGATTGTTGGTGCAAACGGTTAACAAAATAGGATTGCAGCCTGTCGGACAACTCCCTTTATGTATCCAACAAACAGTTAAAGTAAGAGAAGTGGTTGTTGTCAACAACTTCCCTTTCAGAGGCAACAAGACAAAAGTATCAAGGGTGACGAATCAGTGCAGTCAAATAAGTCTATGCACAAGAATTTATTTATGATGAAAATATTAGCATTAGTTTTTGAAGACAATATAAAGTACAAAACTCAATATCCTAGCATAGTAGTACCATATTAGAGGACATACTGGCAGTCACACAATACCTAGCTTAACTCAACTCCGTATTCTCAAAAAGAATGGAAAAGGAATACTGAAAATATAACCATGTATTCAGTTTAATCCATACGTGAAAAGGAATACCAGGTTGGAATATAAAGCAGTGGTTAAACTGCAGTAAAATTAGGCTAAATTAGATATAGTATTCAAAGATGCTCACTGGAGACACAAGAACAAAGAATAACTAATTATAATGACTTATGGCCGATTATGCTAAAGCAGCTAAACAGATTATCTGGATATACAGAGAACAGTACCATTGATTCTTGAATTTACCATTTCTAACAGTTTTCTACATGAAACATTCATGTCATATTGAGTGCATGAAACAAGTTGATAATAATTAATACATCATCAAGAATTTTAGACTACCAAGTAGACAAGATTTGAAAATCATGGCACACTGTAATTCTACTATTTCATTTAGTTTTACCTCATAATAAGAAATCAAATCTCTAGGCCAGAACGAAAGGAGTTGTAAAAATTAATCTTACACAACACTTTAATAATATTCCAAACTCTAGTTTACATCTTGGAATCACAAACTGCAATGGCAGTACCATGAGCAATAGTTTATTATAGTTCGACTCAATAATAAAACAATGAGAATTTAAGTAAAGAGAAGAGAACAAATAAAAAAAATATCGACTCAAAGCAGACAATGAAAATGAAAAGAAAAGCACACCTCTAAGCAGAAGGTCATTTCAAAGAAAGATTCACTTCATCCCGTTGATCGGGACTACGCATATTTCTCGCCGCTTGAGACCGCCATTAAATAACGGTGCGGATCTATCGATCTCTTGGGAAATTCAGCTCAAAGACGCTGCTGCGAGGAAATAATAGCATAATTATGTCAAACTACAAGGTAAATTCTCATAATAAAAATAGAACCATTGCATTCCATGTTCCGATCTTGAAACCAATTAATAACAAGTTCAAAGAATATTAGTAGTAACATCTTAAAACAGAACAACCGAGCTAAGTGAAAGTTAAGAGCCTAATAAATCGAATTGAGTTACAAAAGTATACCACCAACTCATGGTATGTTGCATAGTATTGCGGATATCTTGCACGTGGTCCCCAAAACATTCTTGCCATGTATCTATTAGAACCAATACCTTCTCTTTGACACGTGGATCGATCAGAATGAAAAGAATATACCATCATATAGTCAGCAGATTAATAGAAAGCAATTATAGTTTCGAACTACGAATCATGCTTAACCTTTTTCTTCACTATCTTCACCATCTCATGCAACACATCTCTCTAAGCAACATGCATGTGGAGTATATCCCCACAGTTCTTGATTACGGTTTCCAGAATTAAAGAGAAGAATATCATCATCAAGACATTATCCAATGCACATCCTCTGTATAGCCGGCACAACATACATCTCCAAACCATAACGAATCATAGAATAGTCAAGGAGACGCTGCTCGCACGGAGCCCCACGGCGGCGATGGGAGCGGCGGCGTCCACAGCGAGGGCTCGCCGCGCGCGCGCGATGAAGGCGGGGTGGGAGAGAAGGAAGCGGCGCGGCGGCGGAGAGGAGGAGGCGGAGAGGCGAGCAGAGGCGAGGACCGGGCTCTCCATGCCGCGCCGCACCAAACCTAGCTCTCACGCCGCGCCAAACCCTAGATCGACGGAGCACGAGCGGCGGATCGCGGGGATTTTGGCGTCGGGTGGGGTGGGGAGGAGGAAGAGGAGGCGGCGCGCGCGGGGGGAGGAGGAGGCGGCGGCGGCGCGGGGTGGTGTGGGGAGGAGAAGGCGGCGGCGCGGGCGGCGGTGGGAGGAGGCGAGCGAGGGACGCGGAGGAGGAGGAGGCGGGAGGCGAGGAGCGGAGGAAGCGCGGGAGGAGGGGAGGCGGGGAGGCGAGGGAGGAGGAAGCGCGGGGAGGAGAGGCGCGCGAGGAGGAGGGAGGCGAGGAGCGGAGGAGGCGCGGGAGGAGGAGGGAGGGGCAGGCAGTCGAGCGGGGCGCGGTGGAGGGGTACTGCAGATCCATTAAAGGATGATCGTCGGATATGGTTGGGTAAGGAGAGAGAATGGAGGAGAGTTAATTTGGTACGCACGTTTTTATGATGGTGTATTTCTGGGTGCATATTGTGGTGTGGACGTAGTTAAGGTCATGACTGTGGAGCAGGTAATTGTTGGGTGGATGTAAAATAATTTGAACTGGTGGATTATTAGTTTAGATTATCACGTTCTTTTGTTTTTTAGTTGTGACTAATAGTTTTTAGTTTTAATATTAGTGTATATGTAAATAAATCGAATACTAATAAATCTCTTTAAAAAGATTATCCTGATAAACTATTTCAAAAAATAGTAAAAAAATCATCCTATTTATTTATTCGAAGAAGCTATAAACTATAAGGACATATACAATAGGGTAATATAGGTTGTCTATAAGAGGTGCTGCCTAGAAATTTTGATGTGGATGAAAGAGAAAGATGACAAACAAGGAGATCAACTGTACTTCTATAGATGATTGAAACGCTAGAAAATAGCCTGCTATCGATGGCTTTCGTGCCATTGCATCGATGTTGTCTATATTTCATACCCCCACTTCTATCCAGTGTGCTAGCCTCATTGCTTGTACGCACGATTTCTTCTCTTCTTGCCGCAATGCACGCGAAATATTCTCCCTTCGTGCACCATTTCTTCTCCACGATCCACCCCTCTGCACGATTTCTTCTCCACTATGCAGCCCCTACACGCAAAAGAGAAAAGGGATCGAGCCCTCTTCTCCATGTTGAGCTACCTGCAAGGGCGGATCTACCAATATGGCATGCTATGGCAGCTGCCATAGCAACCGATTGGCGCTAATACCCCCTACCCCCATGTCTCAGGTGATTTTGTACCACCGGCGGCGGCCATGGATGGCTCCAGAGGCTTGCTCGGTGGCTGGAACGCGTGAAAGGAGGAAGAAGCCGAGGCGTGCAACCGACTTTGATGGCCCATGAGGAAAGAGGCCCACCCGTGACCGTCAAAGCTTTCTAGCTCTAGGGTTGGCACCTCCCGCCTCCTGCGCTCGGCCTGGCGGTGGTGGGAGTCCCTTCCGCGCGACTGGGAGGGACTCGGCGCGCGCGGCCAGCGGCGAGGGCTCTCTAGTGCTCCACCTCCACGGGCTCAGTGCTCGGCACGGCGGCGGCTCGGCCTCGGGCGGCGGCTGCACGGCAACAACTCGGCGGTTGGGCGGGGCTGGGCGGCACCGCGCGATGACAAAGGCGCCGGTGACAAAGTGGTGGCCGGTGGCGGCGAGAATACAGAGGGGGGGAGCGGATTTCAAGGACTCCGCCATAGCAAGATTTTTCGATTGGATCCGCCACTGGCTACCCCCAAAAAGTCGCTCGCTTATTCTCCCCGACCATGACGTGCTCCTCGTCTAATCCTAGGCCTCCCTGACATGCCCCGCAGGCTAAGAAGATGCCTCGCTGAGGGACACGAGTGGATGCGCCACCGTCACCGCCGTGGGGATCTATTCTAGTCACCTCTGCAGAGCACGCACTACTACCGCCCGCTCCAGCGCCACCGCTGGTAGCCCTGTTGCTTCCTCCCCTCAGGCGGTCCCCACGAACAAGCACGCAAGTGAAGCCGTTGCGTCCGATTTCTCACCGCCAACCTCAGATCCACAACACTGGTACGATGTGTTTCATCCCAATGCCCTGCCTTGTACATTAGCAAGAGATTTGTTGTTCACAAATTCAGTTCTTTGAATTGTTTCTATGACTATATTAGTTGCGCCAATTCGATTGGAAATGTGGTGGCCATGATTAGTTGTCTATCGGGTGGCTAAATATTATGACTGGAAATTTTGGGATGGTACTTGCAATCTAACCTTTGCAAGTGATTCAGCTCAACATAGTTTCACAAGGCATTACATACAAATCATGTTCCCTACTGAGCACATGTTTCATCTGTCAACAACTCCATCTTTATCTACTTTGAACGTTTGCATCAACATCCACTGGTTATCATGGGCAGTACTTCCATCCAGGGATTGTGTTAAGATGATTTGTAGAGGAGATCATATGATAGTAGGTCTTGCTTATTAATGTTTTGTGGATCTGCACAGATGAGCTTGCTATTGTATTCAGGGATTTCTCCATCTGCCTTGTGCTGTGGTACCGTATCTAAAGTTTAGTGCTTTTGAATGCATTTTACCTTATCTTTTTTAATCCATTTGTCGCCTTTTAGTCTTGTGTTAGGATACAGAATCGAACTCGGGAATGTTGTGGGCCGGTTACCTTTGGAGTAGAGATGGTATCAGGTCCTAAAATTCAGTTGAACTTTCTCAAGGCAGTTAGTCGTATGCTCTTTTGTCAGTGATGAACAGCAAAGACTCTATTGGTGGTGGGTGTTCGATTTTCATTACAATAGTGTGAGGATCATATGCGAACTATTGAATTTTTAAGTACATATTCTGCCAACGATGAAGATCTTTGAGTTCATACTATACTTTGGGCCAAACACCTTGGTATTTCTCTATCAAACATTACGAAATCTAAATTTGTATAGGGCCACAGTTAGTTAAGAAAGCTAAGAGTGCTCAATCAATGTGCCTACTCTCTATCAAATGTTAAGAAAGCTCAATCTATCAAACATGGCTAAAACAAGTGCTACTTACTCTCGACTTGTGTGTAGAGCCACAGTTAGTTATGATTATTATCTATAGATTTTTCACATTTGTTCGAGAAGCAGCTAGACAAATTTCTTTCTGTTTGCTTAAAGGACCAACCGAAACCAGAGAAGTAGTGGGCCGTTTGTTCTGTTTTCTGTAAGCAAACTGGGTACTGGGCCTGGGCTGCTTCCTGGCCCTGGCCGCTCGATGCCTCAATCCATCGAGAGAGGAGGATTAACGCATCTTGCTAATACGGCTACGTTCTTTCGCTTTTGTATCTCGCTAACGGAGTAGCTTCTTAACTTAGATTCGCTGTATAGTTTTTGAGTCTAAAATTATATATGACATTGGCGCTGTCATTTGAAAACATAGACAAAATTAATCCGCCGCAGCCAAAATCGACCATCCGCAGCACAAAATAAGTCCTCCCAACCCTAGCGCCGACAACCGCATCTCGCCACCGGCGAGATGATCCCCTTCAATTCCGCTGTCGCCGCCGAGGTCCGCTCCCTGGTCCAGGGTGCCGACGCCTCCACCTTCGACTCCGTCTACCACGAGCTCTGCCAGGTAACGAGATGTCGTGCCACCCCCCAAAACCCTAGGCCTCTCGTGATTCATTTCGCCCAGAGCGTGCCCCCTCGCGTCGATTCGGGGTTCGTTCGTCTGGATCCAAGGATCCGCCTCTTGTGCTGGTTTCGTGCTTAGAAACGCCTCTATCTCAGGGCAAAAATCTAGGGTTTTGGTGGATTTAGTCATTTAGCTTGCTTATGGTTATTGCCGAAGAGCAGTATAGGGTTGCACCGATGTTATACTTGTCCACGATTTAGGGCTTGTTCTTTTTGGCAGAAGCATATGGCTTTTGGCTACAGTTTGTGGTTTTTGGGCTATTCGTACGAGAGATTATAGAATAACAGAAATTCATGTGCGATTTTTGCCGATATAAATGAAGTCGGTACAATATGTAATACAATTAACTAGTAGACCTTATCTTGAAAAGATACTCCGTTTAAAAACTAGTTACCGTATAAAAGCTAAAAAGTAGTTTCTAGAAGCTGAAAAGAATATGCCCTTAATTTGGGTTTTTGGTGGGGATTGCTTGCGATCAGATAACTTGGACCCTTTTGATTGGTTCTATTTGGCGCGTTAGATCCCTGAATGTGGGGCACATGTTCCATGATTGGAGTTGCGCATGTTGATGCTTGTGCGAAATTCACTCATGGATTGTTATAAGCTTTAAGCCTTAGACATCATGAACTGAGATTGGTTTATAGCATGTTTGTCTGTATTTACTGTTCACTGTGCATGTGTTGTTATCGCTTATTTTTATGCTTCATGTATATCTTTGGTGAAGGGCACATTGGGTTTTTGTTAGCATGGATGGCTCTCTTAAAAGCTTTCGTGGTTTGCATATTAGAGTTGTGTTAAGTTGTATCTGCTTGTGACCTACATAATTTTGCATTGTTTGTTCACATAGATCTCTTAAGGTGTAGCTTGATCATTTACTTAAAATGCCAACAAAAAAGGGTGCAAACTACTAGCCACCATTTCACTCTTGCTTGCTTAAAGTTACTCAATTGTATTAGAATGCTTGCTTGCATTTGAGTGGGTTATTTGTGGCATGCTGTTTCCAGCAAAATGGACTGTCATGGGCGCGGGCCTTGGGCCCAATGGTTCATTATTAGGAAGTTAAAGATTAGTTTATATCTATTAGAGATATAATTAGAGATATGATATTAATTTCTATCTAATTAGAGATATGATATTAGTTCTATTTGCTAGAGATATGATTGAGATTAGATTTTATCTGTTAAGGAGACCCATCTATATAAGGGGGCTGCCGCAAGCTATTGGAACCAAGCAAGATATAACAAAGTCATTCTCATCTATAGTCTTCTCTCTCTATGCCGATGCCGCCCAGCCATCCTCCTGGCGGTGTTTTCCCCTTATGAAATAAGGTTCATAACAATTTGATATCAGAGCCAACACCATGGTCCATGGCTTCTACTGTCGAGTTAACAGGTGAAAAGATCATCACTGGCTATGAAGAAATCATCACTGGACTCAAGAATATAGAGAGCATGTTGAAGAAGATGATAGCAGCAAAGGAGAAGACACAAGCAATTGTTGCTGTGCGATCTACGGTGGCACAAGGGGGAGAATCAATGGTGGCTGTGCCACGACAATGGCACTGCTACTGCTGCTCCTTCATCTGGCACGGGCAATGGTGCGACTTCAAGTGACGCCGCGCGTGGTATCTTCTCAGGGCGGCGCACAGAGTACAAGCCACCCCCTGTGACAGTGGCAATACTACTTGAAGAGGCGGATGTGACGACGCGGCTCCAGGTAGCCATGGCGTTACATTTGGAGGTGACTCTGCCCCAAGATCGCACGCCAACGCAACCATGGCGACCTCTGTTGCGTTCGGCTCCACGACCGCCTCAGGGTCTCCCCCGTCCCCAGGACATTACACCCCGATGTCATACCAACATGCGAGATAGCAGTAGCCGCCGCGAAAGACAAGCGGGCGCTATCGCTGGCAACGGCGATGGCCTCTCTCCGCGCATGCTACGTCGCGACAAGGAACGCTTCCATCTGCTACGGCTCGTTCTTCCCGCGCAACGGTTTCTTTCACGGTAGCCTCATCAAGGTCTCCCATGATGCGGCCGCCGGCGTGTTCGCCCAGCTCCGGGGCTTCCGTCGCATCTAGTGTGAGGTCCGCCACCAGTTGCTGCTCCCGTGCACGCTCGACATCGACCGTGCACCGCAAGGCCGAGTGGCCCATGCGTTGGATCAACAGCGCGAAGCGCCATCGAGCGCCTCGTCGCCGCAAGCGCCGAGGGAAACCCTAGCTAATTTCATATCGTCTACTTTCTCCAACATTTCCTTCTCGTTTTCTTTTCCTTACTCTTGTTCCGGTTTTTCTAATTCCTATCAATTAGCCTGAATTCGTGTTAGGATTTGGATTCTCTGATCCTTACATGCTCGGAGGAGGCGCTACAAGACGGGAGGCTAGGTGCTACGTCCGCAACGCGAGGAAAGCACAACGCCTCACCGCTGTGCTCATTCGGTGGCGCCGTGTTGCTCGAGGTGTTGCCGATGGCCAGTGAGGCCGCGCCGCCTCCCAATTTCCCTTCGCACATGGTTGGGGATCTCAAGGTTTGGGTTGGGACCGAGGCCATATTTAAAATATTTTTATCAGTATTATTATTTCTTATTGTTATCATTCCGTAAAATAAGTTAGTTTCTGCAGCCAGTCCCGTGAATTTAGTGACCGGAGCGAAGCTAGAAAGATGGGCCCTTTAATATAACTCTAATAATATAATGATGTTTCTAATAAGTGTAATGCATAAAAAAACATTCTTATCAAACAAGTAATTTAAGAAAATTATGCCATACTAAATTCAATTTCAGAATTTCAGAAAATTCAATGTCATACTAAACATGCGTGCTGCACCGTAAGGGATTCGTAAATCCCAAATCTAAAGAATAAATATTGGGGACAAAAGCAAACTAAATATTGATTAAACATATATACTTGACATACCGCATATACAAACACAATCAAGGGGCTTAGGGGCAATTTTTTTCCCTCTGTACGTACGAAGACCAGGAACTGAGGAACGGAGAGTGCACGCAACGCACGGCCGCACGGGCGCACCGCGCACAGCCGATCGGTGATGGCAGCACGAGTGCACGACGCGCAGTCTCGCACTCGCAGAGTCGCAGGTCGTAGCGGCGGCGGGAAGAAGGCGCCGCGGCGCGCGGCGGGGCGGAGGCGAACGCGAGTCGCGACGCGAAGCCGAATCGACGCGACGAGTCACGAAGGCAAATCGCGATTCGCGCAAAGACGCGACGTGGCTACGTGCCTTTCTCCGCCGGTGCTTCCCGGCCTCCCGACTCCTAGCTTTTCCTATAATCCTATGGGCCATAGAAAGATCTCGAATACTATACCTAGTACTTACGTATCCGGGTTGGGCCCTTGGCGCCGAGGGCCTGTGCGGCGGCACACTCGACCTGTGGCCGACCACGAGTTTGTTGTGGCTACTGACCAAACATTAAAGTAAGAAAGTAGTGGAGTGTTGAGAGGGATGAACCATGCCCGCTACCTCTCCAGGTGTGGGGCGTATATATATTTCCTCATAGAGTATAATTACAACTTTGCCCTTATATACACTTGTCTCTCCTAAGAGTATACATGTCATTACACATATCATGTTGGGCTTTACAATTCTCTAACAGGCCGGATGGGTTCAGATGGGGGGCCACTCCTACCACAGTTTCACAATTACATGTGTAAAGTAGCCCATTAATTGGAAAGAACCCCCAAGTAATTATATAGGAACATTAAGTATGTATAGTTTAACCGACGCCACCATTCGATCAACTGATAATCGCTTAACAATTTTTTTATGCCATCTTTGAACACTATTGGTGTACACTGAACACAAATTTTTTAGCTTCGCCACTGTTTTGAGAGAGAGAGAGAGCATTAGCACATACTAAATCCATCATACACACATCTCCAAATATGTGATCAATAATACTTGAAAAATGACAGACGGCAAATGGGCCTAGCTAGCTATGCTTTCTTGTGGCACCGAATTTTTTCTATTTTAGCCCTTTTTTTGAAAAATTTTCACATTTAGACCCCTGGTGGTTTTAATTCCGTTTTTGGACCCAGGGGTCGGAGCCGTGACCCACGGCGCCAAGGTAACACGTCTCGGCGCCGTGGTCCACGGCTCCGAGGTCCCGGGCCCGCACCAGCCTGGCGGCATGCGTGGCGCTGACGTGCCAAGAGGTCGCGCCGTGATTGGTGGCTCGAGCTCGCGCGCCGGCGGTGGGTCATGGCGCGCGGGTCATGGCGCCGAGCCGTGAAAAATCAGATTAGCCACCGTGGCGGTGGCGCCCGGCCGTGTCGAAGGCACGCCTACGTCCCTCGCCGTGCCTGTGCTGCAACAAACATAGCCAATTGCTTATGGGAAAACAACTAGACGAACTATGAGACATAACGAACAACAAGCACTCGCACCTGACTAAGTGGCCAATGGCATGTGCGTGAATTGTGGCCAAGTCTACCACATCGCTACATTGGTTTCGCCGGGTCGAAGAAAGGGGTTGCTCTCCTCGCCTCGTTCTTCCCGGAAGCCGATCCATAACCATCTTGTGTCTCGTCCTCTTCCCGGTTCCACGTTTGTTCCATCGGCTACCGGACCGCAATATATTTGGGCCGGTGTATGGTGGCCACTCTCCTCATCCCGTGAAGGCTCAAACGGGAGACCACGTAAGCACAAGGTTGTCAACACCGAAGTCCCGAGGTATCCTACTCTCATAGTTAAAGTTGCGATGCCTTCTGCGCCACATAATGAGAACATGGAAAGTGGTACCGCCTCGGTTTACCACATGTGCATGAGAAATCAATAAGGACAACCTTATGCCTCCTCGTCGGCGGAGCTCTCCATCGGTCATTGTACCACCCTTTCTACAACCTCGTAAGTGCTCGTGGAGTTGTCAAAACAATGTACCTCATGTGCCTCACCCCGCCTTTGCCTTTTCTAGGTGGCGCTTCGGTTTTGGCGACCATCTCTCTTGTTTACTCTGTAGCGCCATTGCATGTGCGTGTCTTTCGTTGAACCAGGCAACAAGCTTGTAAAAGGTGAAGGATACTATAGCATTGACGGGCATACCACGTATACCCCTAAGCAAATTATTGAAGGATTCGGCCATATTACTTGTCTGAAACTCGTACCTCCAGCCACCATCGTCATGAGCCCTTGTCCATTTGTCGACATCTCTCATCAATCCCGACAACCACGCTTCTACCTTCTGCGCTTGTTGCGGTATTAAGTCGCTCCAACTTCTCCGGAAGAACTTGACCTCAAGCATTCGAGCGACCTCCTCGAATGGATGAAAGTTATCCTTCGCACCATCCTTACGGAGTAGATTCTCGGCAAGATGCCGAGTGCACCAATGATGATGCAAAGGTGGATACCCCGGTCCGCTGCTCTGACTGGCGACAAGTATGCCCCGGTGTCTATCGATATGACACTCACCTCCCTACCGGTGACCACGTGCCTCGAACGAGCCGCAAGAACCATCCCACCGTCTTTGTTCTCCTCTCAACCAAAGCAACGCCAAAGGAACCAACGCGTTGTCCGCGCCACAGAAATGGCTATCGGTGTGCCCGGTACTTGCCAAGAAGAAACGCATCGTCAATGGAGAAGACGGACGACAATGCCGAAAGGCCTCGATAGATCGAGCAAAGCACCGAAAGCACTAAGAATATCGCATCCCATCTTGAGTCCATTCGTTTGGTTTGGGATGTACTCATAATGCATGCTGGATTAACCGCTTTGATTGCATTGAAGAGTGCCGCAACCGCAAGTACCCATCTTCCAGTCCCCATATATCATCTTCCAGATGTGTTGCTTTGCCCTCCATGCTTTTCCATACCTTAGCTCGTATCCAAATTTCTCCTTAACAATCCCAGCAAGTGTCTTCACCTTTATATTGGGTTCTCCCTTTACTATTTGACACAGTGACTTGGCAATAATGGTAGAGGTCAACTGCCGATGCTTCTGTTTCAGCTCTGCTTCGGCACAAGTGTGTTGTTTAACGATTCTTGTGATCTTGAACTTTTCCGTGTCCTTCTGTTTCCTAGCACAAACCCTCCATTCACATGTTTCCTTCTCGCACACAACTGTGTACCTCCGCTCCACATAAGAATGTCTCACCTTGAATGGCCTTTTACGAATCACTGAATACTCCTGCAGCCACCTTCTCAATGCAGACAAGTCCTCAAACATCATGCCCTTCTCAATTGTCATCCTTGACCAAGATCGAGAGCATCTAGCACTCGTCATCCCTTCCTTCTCGCATAAGCGCCATGAGAATGCCTAAGATCGCTGAATTCATGAATCGATGGATCCGGCCAGGCATTAACGCCGATCGGCTCAATATCACTTTCGGTCAGCTCTCCAAAAGGGCAGTCATCATCAGAATCAACGGCCCTTGCGATCTCGTAAGGCTCCAGATCATCCACAATTTGAACATCCACACTGTTGGAGTCCCTGCTGACTTCTTCAACATTGCCAGATGGAGCAATGGGAGGAACACCCACATTATCAGGAATGTCTCCTGCATAATAAGCACGAAAACGATGGGATTGAGACAAAAGAAAGGAATCACGGGAAAAGGCTAAAGTGTGGCTCGACACTTATCGATGATCCCGAGGCCGCCACGACATCATCAGTCCGACATTCAACTCGAACTGGTTGAGAAATCTGAACCTCGTTCGGGGCAGATAGAGCATCGGGCACCTCAGGCACTTCTTCCACATCCACCGCAAGATCCGGTAACGGACGGTCAAAGGGTGCCTGATCACCTAGTTCTGGTGAATAACCGTGAGGGGTGGGATCAATGGACACCTTCCGCACAACAAGGTCCTAACATTTTAACTCATTCCGCATAACCAATTTGACATATTTGTCCCACTCATCCTCACAACCAATTAAGATCAACCGCCTGAGAATTGTGTCTTTCGAACCGAAGTGAAGTAACCCCTCAACTGTGATGCTCTCCTCGTTTCCATGACAATGTAGCTTCTCCCGGACCCTAGCAACCAACTCACTAAACGACGGCCGATCACTGAATATCAGAGGCACCCTTTGCATTTCAACAAATCGAACATTTCCATAATCATCACTTGTCACACTGCCTCCATGATATAGGGTGACTAGGTTGTCCATCTAGTTCATACAGAAAACCAAACTTAATACCTTGGAAATATGCGGATGGAAAGTTAAAAATAAAGCTAAAGCACAAACGATTTAAGTCCCACAACCACATATCATCTACCTAAAGCAAAAAACTAAACCATGCTCTATAGGTTCGGTGTAGCCAGGCACTAACCGTCTATAGGGGTGTGGAACTCGGTCCATTTGCAAAACTTACAGACATTGATAGTGCAAAGTAGGCACCCAACAAAATAATCTTACATTATAATATGCAAACTACATTCTTACAAATACACGATCGTATGGTTGTATCAATTTGATGCATTAACGACAATTCTGCATTCTACATGGTGTAATTAATGAAATGAAAGCTCTACTAACCACGAACTTACATATTAACTAAGACAACACTACTACATAGCTAATGACACATCATATTACAATTTAAGCAAATAGCACTAGTGCACTACGGCACAAATCCACAACACATCCAACAATGCACCCTAATCGAGACACGCAATGATCTAACAAGAAAGCAAACAGACAGGCAAAGGTGAGATATACTTGGACTTCGGCCGTGTCCTGCAAGATGTGCGAGAGGAATGGATGATGGCGCGCGCGTCAGCCGAGCGGGCGGGGAGGGGAGGCGGCGCGCGCGGGAGGCGGTGGGGCTCGGCGCGATGGGAGGCGGTGAGGCTCGGCCGCCGGCGGGACGCGGCGCGGCGGACGCGGTCGGCCGCGGCGGAGGCGACGGGAGGCGGCGCACGGCGGCAGCGGCGCGGAGGCCGGACGCGGCGGGACGGAGGCGACGGAGGCCGGAGGCGCGGCGGGAGGCGGCGCGAGGTGACGAGGCGGCGCGCGACGCTAGGGTTTGCGGGTTTGGACGAGCGCGTGAACCGGCGCGCCGGCAGACCAAGACCACACGGGAAAAAGGCCACGTGGGGCCTGGCGCCGAGGTCGGCGCCATGACCCACGGCTCGAGCTCGAGCCATGACCCACGGCGCGAGCGCCGAGCCACCGATCCACACGCGCCGACCTCTTGCCACGTCGGCGCCACGCATGCCGCTGGTGGTGCGGGCCGGGCCTCGGAGCCGTGGACCACGACGCCGAGACGTGTTACCTCGGCGCCGTGGGTCACGGCTCCGACCCTCTGGGTCCAAAAACGGAATTAAAACCACCAGGGGTCTAAATGTGAAATTTTTTCACAAAAAAGCTAAAATAGAAAAAATTCGGCTTGTGGCATGGTCCAGCATGGATGGATGACCTAGGATAGGTCGATCGATTCACCGTGCACGTCCGTACCTAATCAATGTGATGGAATGCGCGGTCCATACAACGCAGACAAGCAAGGGCCCAAGATACAAGGCCGAGAAAGAGAAGAATTATTGGACAGTTACAAATTGCCCTTGTGCGCGTTGCATGCGTGGTCCCTTGCAAAATCTTGGCCTGGCGATGCAAGCTAATATCTCCCGCTACTATGTCATTTGCCATATCTTTTATATGTATTTGATAAAATGTTCTATAATATCTCATTTACATATAGGTCTAGGATCCATATGTAAGTAACATATAGGAAGATATTTTATCAAATACAATATAAGATGTGTCAAATGATCAAATCTCCCTGTATGTTACTCTTGCATGATGCTTTCAGCCGTTTGAGATCGATGCTAACGTACGTTGTTCGTTCTCTAAGCAGCATATGCTCTAGCTATCTTGTGTGTACATTGACTTGGCCGTCACGATGCCATGCAAGCTACCTAGTGGATTTCGTTTCCTTCGCAAGAGACTACTAGTCTACTCTCAACCTTGCAAGTAAAAATGGAGAGACTGGCATGGATCCAGCTACTTAATTAAAGAAGAAATGTAAAGAGATTATATAATGCGGTAAAGTATTTAGAACCGATTGTTCTTAATTAACCAATCATCGGCACGGAAAATTATCAATGAGAGCGCTGCCAGGCGTTCGAACGAAAATTCGTATGTTCATCCGACATGTGGGCCCGACAACCTGCAAAAAGTGTGCCCGTCTACTCCAAGAACAAGTGCTATGAAAAAGTTCACAAATATTTCTTCACACATGCACTCTGCTTTAATTTACGAACTGTAGGCAAGATTCCAGTTCCATGATCTAGGAGATGACACATAGCCGTCTGCAGTAAATAGAAGTACTACACAAAATTCGTACCTCTGCATTCACATAGTACTCGTGTTTGCATTTTGGTGTACCAAATGAAGCGTTTAAGTTGTCCAATCCCCATCACGTACGTCTTGGCGATTACCGTTCTTATCTCTCTGCGATAAATCTGCATGGACCTTGGTATATGAACTAACAATTGTCAACATACATGTAGAAAGATATCGCAGCTGCTTCTTGTATTGGCTTTTGTTGATAATTTTTTATTAAAAATAAATAGTAGTGATTGAAAGAACTAATTTTAAGGAGGATATGAGCTTTGTGAAAAGCAAAGGAGAGATACGTGCGCGTGACAGGAGAAAAAACCACTTCATAAACTGGATGTTTATATTACTTTTTTTTACATAGAAGTCAGAAACAAAAATAAATATGAACATAGCTTAAGATTAAGAGTCTGCTCATTTGGGCTGAAAAAAAATATAGCTTATGGCTAAAATTACACTGTAACTGATAGTGACTTATTTGGCGTAATTAAAATTTTAAAAATAAAAATAGAAAAAACAGATTCGCCCATCACGGACAATACAAATGAATACAAGAAAAAGAAATGGGAAAAAACTCAAAAAACCAAAAGGCTAGCAAAAGACAAAATTTAGGAATAGTGAAAAATAAACCGGAAACTGAAGCCGAAATGAGCGGCGCCTAATGCATGCATATCGTACAGGACTGTTTTGAAGTGTGTGACAGAAGGCCCAAGTACTAGTACTAATGGAGCTAGGGAGAAGTAGTAGGACTTAAAACTGGGGTTGTTTGCTATGGTTGTGGGTTATGACTTTTGGTTGAAATTTTTGAATTTTAGTTGTGTGTGACAGAGATTACGGAGAGAGAGGTACTCGTTTGCGATTTTGGATGATATAGATATTGGACTTTTAATGTGTACTACAATTAACTTATAGACCTCGTCTTAAAAAAATACTCCGTTTAAAAATTAGGTACTATAGCAAAACAAAAGCCGGTTTTAAAAGCTGAAAAGAACATGCCAGTGTACCATTCTGTTTGGTTTCCATAGCAAAAGATCGGTTGTGTTTTTTCTTTGGCTTATAGCTACGGTTTATAGCTTTTAAACTATTTATGAGAAAAAGTATAGAGTAACATAAACTCGCGTACGGTTTTAGCCAATATAAATGAAATCGCTATAGTGTATATTATAATTAACTTGTAGATTCTATCTTAAAAAGATATTTCGTTTAAAAACCGATCGTTATAGAAAAAAATCGAATAGCAATTTTTAGAATCTAAAAAGAAGAAGCCAGATTGTGACATTGATTTTGATGCGGTGGAGGGCACGCAGCGCCGATATTCTTGAGGAAATCAGAATGGATCAACAATAGAGAACGCGCATTTTATGATACTAACCTTGCATGTTTAACATCTGAACCCATCGACAATGCATCTACAAACACAGCATGTCCACGCAAGACTCACACAAACATATCGACATTGCAGGTGCGCAAGCAGTCACTTATATCTAGGGGTGAAAACGGGTCGGGTTAATCCCGACCGATCCGGCACCGAATCCGATTGGTACCGAATCCGACTAGCACCGAATCCGGAGAAAAAAATATGGGTTAGGATATGGTAACAGCAATATCCGTCCGAATCCGAATATCCGTCCGAATCCGATACATCTTCAAGTTTGATTTCAGATTAGTGCTACTATTTGACATTTCGTTTTCTTTTGCAATGGTAAAATAAAATCTTCCACATCAGCTATTAAATAGTAACATCAAGTCAGTGCGTCCTACTCCATTTACTGCACTGTATGCATTCCTTACAAATAAGTAGGGGTGCAAACGAAATGGGTTAATCCCGACCGATCCAACACCGAATCCGATTGGTACCGAATCCGGAGAAAAAATATGGGTTAGGATATGGTAACAGCAATATCCGTCCGAATCCGACCCGTTTTCACCCCTACTTATATCTACCACAAACCGAAAAAAAAAGAGGACAAAAATCCGTTGTAGCCATTGCGACGAGTCTGCATCTACAATGAGGAGACAGCAATAGACCTATGTCGTTTCTGTTGGATGCCTTGAGGTTAAGGGGATCTAAGGTTTCAGAGCAAGACAAAGGAGGATCGCAGAAGCACCCTATTTTTCCTTCGGATACTATCCAAGGCGTTGATCTGAGCAGAAAAAGAAGAAGGAGAGAGTGGAATTGATCTGATACAACTATGAACAAACTAATAAGGGGAAGGCGCGTTTGTATTGTTCCAATTGTGCCCGTTTGTTGCTTAATCCGTGGTGAATGTGTTCAGTGTAGCATGCGTGCAGTTTCTAAAGAGAGGTTGCCGTCGGCGCATGCCCCGCCAAAGGCCGGGCGCTATATGGAGAAAGGCTCGTTTCTTTTTAGCTTATAACTTATGAATTATAGTTTCTTTCGAATAAATAAACGGAACAATTTCTTTATCGTCTTTTCAAAGTGGTTTATCATGATGGTTTTTCGAAACAACTTATCAACATTCGGTTCGTTTGTACAAATGTTTGTTCTAGAGGCATAAACCGTCAACTGTAGCCATAAGCCATTAATCATAGAAAAAAGAAGAAGGCTCCACCGAATTCGGAACAGTAGCTGCAAGTTCGTCTAGGAGCAACAAATCAGAGAAGAATAAGGAACAACACGCAACCGTACCATGTCCGCACCGCCAATCGATGGCAATCCGACGGTTCCACGCCGCAAGGGAAGCCGTGAAAGCAACGTAGCAATAAGGCATGCAACAATCACAAAGAACACCAGCAGCCGGTACTAGACTGGAGTAACAAGTACTCTGATGGCTACATTAACTAGCGGATTTACCCATGCAATTATACATCTAGATATTATGATATTGTTGCCTTTGATATATAACTCTAATGCCTATAATTAAAATATAGTTGTTTTGCTATACAACTCTAATATAGATATATGATTAATCTGCACCATTATAATCTGATTTCAGCAAAATAAATGGTGGAGATATTTCTCTTTTTTCTCAATTAATGTGAGAATTTCTAGAATTTTTTCTTTTTAAAATTATTGTGAGATTTTTTGCCCTCAAATCGAATAAGATGTCTTTCACAGGTTGTTTTTATTTATATAGATAGAGCACCTAGTGTGCTATATGGTCATGTGGAAGAGAAATTTATTGTACGACAGTGTCACAACAATGTTTGTGTCACGAGCGAATCGAAAAGCGACTAGTGGCACAATAACACTATAGCAATACTGTAGGTCATACAGAAAAAATTAATTTGTAATACCTACTTCAGCGATCAGTTGTGCAAAAAATAATTTTTAATAGCTGCTATAATACTACTACAGTGTTTTGTGCCACGTGTTGTTGCCTCATTAGTTGAAACACAAACTCGTTTATTCAACCGTTGTACAATAAAAATTTTTCATGTGGAAGGCGAGATGGCTACGTGCGCGGCTCCTCCTCACAAGCCCTAGGCCCCTTCCCCCGTGCCGGCCCTCTCCTTTCCCCCTCCACCTTTCCATCCATCTCCTCGATCCCCATACACACACCTCGATCTCCTCCTACGTGCAGTGCATGGCTCCGCCACACACCGCGCGCGCGCGGCAGTACCACCTCGCCCGCCCGCACCCACCCACCGCTACATAAGTATCTCCGCCTCCGCGCCCTGCCCCGCCTTTCCTTTGCACCATACATACACCTTACACACCTACTACCAAGCTCAGCTCAGCCCCGCCCGACACCACCGAGCGTCGCATCGCTCCGCAGTGCTGCACTTATCGTGCGCTGAAACTGGCCGGCCGGGAGGGGGAGGGCATAGCTAGCCTTTGGTGGTGGTGCCGTGGTGGAGCGAGATGAACCAGTGCGTGCCGAGTTGGGATCTGGACGACCCGCTTGGCGCGGCGGCCCTCAACCCGGTGTCCGCCGGGGCGCACCGCGTGGTGTCTGGAGCCGGCGATTTCACGCCCGTCATCGTGCCCATGTCGGACCAGTATTACGAGGTGGCGGAGCTCACGTGGGAGAAGGGTAACATCTCGTCGCACGGGCTGCTCAACCGGCCGGTGCCCAAGTACCCGCCCGCGTCGTCCCACCTGCAGGCCATCGGGAGTAGCGGCGGGGGAGACCGCGAGACGCTCGAGGCGTTTGTGGGCGAGGCGGCCGCGCGGTCGGCTCACCTCGCACAGCCGGTGCCCGCGCCTTGGCTCGGCGTGGCGCGCGCGCCGGTTGACGCGCTCGTACCGTGCGCGAGGGAAGAGGCGGAGGGCGAGGCGCGGGTGGTCTGCGAGGACTGGCGGATGTGCGCCAGCCAGGGAAGCGCCGCGCCCGGCCGCGACGAGAGCACGCTGTTCACGCTGGAGGCCTGCGGCACCGGGGCCGACGACGTGTGTGGGTTCACGACAACGACCAACAACTCGACGTCGCTGGAGAGGGATGACAAGGGCTCCCCGGAGGCGGCGAACACGAGTATCGGCGGAGGGGCCAGCGACTCATGGGCGGATTCAATGGTATTCCTGGGTATTCCCGGGAATACCCAACTTTTTTGATGTAATCTTTAGTATATATGTATGTATACTTATATATAAATGTATAATGATGTATATTTTCGCTATTCTAGCCCACAGCGGCCCAAAAACAGCCTATTGGTCTGGCTCCCATCCTCTCCGAGCTGCGGCGGCTGCCTCCCGATTCCTGAATCCCAATTCCCAAACCCTAGTTGCGGGCGTTCCGATTCTGCGGCCGTTGGCGCCGACCAAGCTGCTGAACGAGCTCCACCACTACCAGCGCGCCGGCGCGAGGACGCCGTGAACTCTCTCGCCTCACGAGGCCGATAGGGCGCCGAGCCAAGCAGGCTCTGCCTCTGCAGCTGCAGCTGTCCCCTCGTCCGCAGGATAACAAATTTGCAAGGTGAGTTGTTGAGTATTGAGTATTGACTTGTACGCACAACGCACTATTGGTTGATGATTTACTGATTTAGAGTCATGTACAATTACAGCGCTATTAGTATTGGTTTGCAAAATGAAGAACAAAAACAAATCGGTTGATTTGAGGACTTTGTGGGATAGAGCAGCAACATTATAGTATTTTGTAAGTTCTCTTTATTACTTATTAGTTTGTTTCATGCATATCTTAGAGCTGAACAATTTGTTATTTGACTATTTTGTGACTTTAATTATCGATAACGTACTACTCTGAACTATATTTTAAATCTATGGATTGGATTTTTTTTTATGTGAGAGTGGGAATACCTAAGGTTAAAATCCTGGCTCCGCCACTGCAGCGACTCCCGTTGCTTTAGCCGTCGGTCGCAGGCAAGCTCAGCTCACATGTACCTCTAGCTTCATCTTATTTACGTCTGAATTCACACTAGCTACCTACTCGATGTCTCGATCGCAAGCATCTTACATGCACGTAGAGCTTGTCTTGATTCCTATCGGCTCGCAGATTTCGTTTGATTAAACTTTGTATCTGTCGGTGCATGCATGTGTTGAAAAATTAAAGGGAGACGGGCTCTGCGACGAGGGGGATCATAACGTGGCGATGAAGGGGGAAGCAGCAATGAGGTCGTCCATTTCCACCAAGAGGAGCCGGGCTTCTGCCATCCATAACGAATCTGAGCGTGTAAGCAAACCCCTTTCTTGCATTCATGCATGCCAAGGAGTTCATGTTTAGGTTGCTTATTATCAGCTGCACCTTATTGAATTTAGAGAAAACATCCGGGTGATATTATCAACACCCTTGAATTAATTAGTAGCAGAACACTGGACCTGGAGCTAGCCGATCGACAGCGTTAACAAGTTCATCTCTCGGAACGGAATAGATTGCTAGGTTTCATAGCTCAAGCTAGCCAGCGAGACAACGCAGTGGAAGTCATGCATCAAAGCTAAAATTTGCGGGGGGAAGGTTCACAAACATATATAGCTAGCCATGATATTACATTGGATATAGGTGGTGATCGGTTCGGCTGAAAAACTCGTGGCTTATAGCTGAAAATATTGTAGTTTTGTAAAAAAAGCATCAGAAATGGTATGTGAGCCTTATTTAGCATAATTAAATTTAAAAAAATTTAAAAATATAAAAAATATGTTAGCCCATTACGTATAATACAAACGAATACGGAAAAAAAAAGAACCGGGAAAAAAACTCAACAAAAAGCCAAAAATTCAGAAAAAGACGAAATTAATGAATAGTGAAAAATAAACCAGAAGTTCAAGCCGAATTGATCGGGGCCATAACACTTAGCTTGTTATGGTTGACAAATATTCTGTACTTTCCTAATTATTGTTCAGAGCTGAACTTTCAGCTCATTTTAAAAGCATGCGTGGTTTATATATGTCAATTGTTCGATCTTTACAACCAAGTAATCGATACATGTACCTTTTAATGAAAATGACAAACCGAATTTTCTAGCTTGGAATTTGCTCCAGGTATTCGTAGTTCTCTTTTGAGCCACCAAGCACCACTTTTGTACTTTTTCCATAAAGAAATGTCACACATCCAGTTCTTTTTTTGTGGTTGTCGGGATTGAGCGTCCGCTTCTTTTCTCATTCAATCAATAATACAATACTTCCTTTTACGACGATGTTAAAATAGTCCCATATAAATTATGAAAAGATAAGGGATCTAATTTAAAAGTAAGAAAGTTCATTACCTCACAAACTATCTTTTAGGATGAAATGACTCTTACGGTCCAATAAGTGATATCAAAGTTCGATTCTAACATCTTAGTCTAATGGACACTAGTATGTGAAAACCCGATGGACTGTGACACTAAGGGATCGTCAGTGTATGGTGAAGGGGACGACGAACGGCTGAGGCACACCAGTGTGTGAAGAAGGGGATTATTGGAATAGTCCCACACTAGTTATGGAAGGGCAAGAGATCTAACTTAAAAGTGAGAAAGTTCCTCACATCACAAGCTACCTTTTGGGGGATGAGAAAGTCCTTACAGTCCAACAGACGATAATCTAGTATTTCGTTGATTTAAAAATATTTATATTTTTTTATGAGAAGAAACCCAACATATTCAAAAAAAAATTTGCCTTTTGTATTGCTTTTCTAAATTTATGATACAGTAGCCATCGCAGCCAATTGAAAAATCAATTTTTTTTGTTACGTACGATAAGTTCCACAAAGCTATCACAATTCAGGACTGCTTTTTTGACCTCGCCGTGACAGCAGAATCGTAAGATTTGAAACTTTCCCTTTGACAAGTGACTCGTAATAAGATGCCAATATAAGGCCTTTGCAGGCCATCATGTCAAGTATTTGTTTGTTTCTTTAGAAGCATATGTATTGTTTAGCTGACACCGAGCAATTTCAAATTTTTAGCCGCCGCTGCTGCTTGGTAATTTTTTCAGCTTCTTATGAGTGGGCTAGACCAAAAAAATGGTCAGTTTGTTGCTAGGACCTGCGTAGTCGCTCATGGGCCAAAACTTAAATGGAAGGCCCATGGGCTAAAACTAAAGTAATCAACCTAGGCCCACACGAACTCAATCCAAGCGTGACTTGCACCGGAGCATCAAGCTACCATCTGATCATTCCAACTAATTTTCGTTGCAGAAACGAAGGGACCGGATCAACCAGAAGTTGAAAACCTTGCAAAAGCTCGTCCCGAACGCAAGCAAGGTGAGCCGCCGATGGCAACAAATAAAATCTGCGACCACGTATCTGATCAGATAAATCTCCAAACCAATCTCTCTCTCTCTCTCTCTCTGAAACGCGATTTGGATATCGCCGTGCCTTCTCAGACGGACAAGGCGTCGATGCTGGACGAGGTGATCGACTACCTGAAGCAGCTGCAGGCGCAGGCGCAGGCGATGAGCAGCATGATGGTGCCCATGGCCATGCCGCAGCTGCAGCTGCAGATGGCCCACGGCATGATGAGCATGGGTCCCCTCGGCCAGCCAGGCTACGCCGGCCTCACGCCGCCGATGAACATGATGCACCTGCCCCCCTCCGTCCCCATGCCCTGTGACGCTGCCTCCACCGCCGACCGCCCGCAGCATCCCGCCGGGAGCGCCATGCCGGAAGCCTTCCTCGCGTGCCAAGCGGCGCAGCAGAACGCACAGGTACGTTGCTACAATTCTGCGTTTTCCGCGTGAACGTCTTGCCTCCAAACATGCATGATGTCCGCTTCCAAGTTCTAATACCAGCGTCGTGTGAAACTCACGAACTGGCACAAATTTCTGCAGCAGCAACAGCAACCGAACAGCATTGAGGCGTACAACAGGATGGTCGCGCTGTACCAAAAGCTAGACCAGCAGCAGCAGAGCCAACTGGGCAACTCCAAACAGTGGGTGTAACCTCTGGTCTTCTTTTCTCGTGATTTTAAGCTTTTGGATGAATTGATTGATACCTGTAATTCAATATGGTATTCAGAACCAAGAGATCTTAAGTTTAAAACCTGATTGGCATAATTAAAAATAATAATCGTAATCCACTCTTATTCATGAATTGTCCGTCTTTTCTCATCCATTTAAGCTTTTGTGTGAACTGGTTAGTATATATAATTCTATAGTAACTGTTGTAAAATTACGGTTTTAGCAAGAATTCATATTTAAGTCCAGCACATATAAAGATAATCAAAGTATATTTCAACAGCAAGTAAATGACAACATCAACATGAAAATATGTAAATACAGCATGTCATTTAAATAAGATAATATACTTGAAACATAGAGCATAAAAACAATTAAAACTAGCAAGAAACTTATGCTTTAATGTGATTATTGCACTCAATTGTAAAGTTGCTCAAGATTCACATTGGCATTCTCCATACTTTGTCTATACTCTTCTTCGATTGAAATGACAATCAAATTTCAGATTTTGTACTCTAGATTATGCTTTACTGAGCTGTCACAGAACTTAGCAAACAAAAGGAGACAACATACTGTCGGTTAACTAAGCTTCAACTAAAGGAATTACCTCAAAGAACAGTATTGCTAACAGCCTTATATTAGATGATCAACTTAAACAGAATATGACCAAAGCAAACCACTTAATAGCAAGAGTTGCTGCAACTAGGCTGAACACAAGTTTATGAAGTACTGAAAAAATTCTAGAGATCACAGGATTGAAAAGAAAAGGCACAACCGACAATAAGATACCAAGATGCCAAGGACTAAGTGAAAGCAATAAGCACTACTCTTAGAAAACAAATCTAAATTAGATAATCAAATCAAACTCAGTATTAGACAAATTTTCCTCATTGAGCGATTAAGCCCATAGCCACAATGTTACTTTGCAATTTCTATCAACAGAGATTCTAAACAAATACTCTAGTATGCAATCTGACAAGAAAAGAGAATTAAAAGTGATAATTATGGAATATCGAAATACTCACAAAACCAATGGCACTCAAAGCCACCGAGAAGAACACTGGGTAAGGCACGCCAACAAAGCGCTGTCCCAGAAGAAAAGATGAAAGTCATTGGATTTCACCCCGAGCAAAAGAAGAAGAGGAGACTTGGATCAGTGACACGGTAGGCACGAACGGTCGGCTCCGAGGAACTTGGGCCTACCCACGCCTCCAATGCCAACTCTCCGGTTGCCATCCGCCTGAGCCGCTGAGAGACCGGCGAGAGCGCAACCGAACAGAGAGAGTGAGAGATAGGGATGAATCCCTTGTCTCCTCATTTCTCCCACTGACCGGTGGGTCCATCCTCTAATTCTTTTATTTTCTATTTCTTCTTTTGTCAAATTGAGAAATCACTAAAATGCCCTTGAAAATCCAACAGTAACATGTACAACGTTTGCCCAAACCATAGGCTTGTCCGGTTTTCCCCTCTCTTTTGCCGAATCCTGAATCTTGCGGTGGATGTGAAATATCCATCGAGACAACACCTGTAACATCGTGCATTTATATTGTTAATTTTGGTCTGTTTAGCCTGTATAAATACCAGATAGATATGTAAAGCTATGTTTGTATCAAGTAATCGCACTTGATTCGGACCTAGAGGTTATCTGACTTTCGTCTAGGCTGTTTCCGTCACTAACTCTAGGCAGCAGTATTATCCAGACGACGAGTCCTTGAATCCGCCGGCAAATGAATGTAGCAAGGCATTGGACGCAGCCCAATCAATCACTGCACAACTCAACTTGTCAACCATTAGACTTTTCGCAGATCTTTTTACTCCCCAACCTCCATCTCCGTCCTATCCCTGCGTATATGTGCGTGTGCTGCAGATATATATTTTTTTGCTCAGTGCTGAGTGCTTCGAGACAGTGTGCCGGCCGGAGTTTGACCGAGATAAGTGATGATTTGTGTTCTTTTGGAACTCGGTGGAGTTGCTGGACCGCTCGTCTGCACTAGCATCTACCTAGCCTCAACAGTGACGCTGTCAGCTGCCATCTACGGAGGGAGAAGGGAGTGCAGTAATGATGGTCTCGTCTGGTGCGTGCCGGGGAGAAGAAGGGGAGAGAGGGAAGGTGCCGCAGACCGCGGGGAAACAGCTCGATCCGCGGATAAAAAGGAAAAAGGAAACAACACGACGGAGAAAAGGCGCGTCCCAAAGAAGACGAATGTCACTATGCCGGCCAACCAAGCTGTGCCTGGTCTGGTGCTGATCGATGGACGCAATGCACTACGTACAGCGCGGCGAGAGCGTCAGTTCCGAGGTGCTGACTGTCCTTGATCACCGGCGATAGAACAGCTATCGCAAAGTAGGATGCTCTATTGCATTGCTCCAAGTCTGGATCGATGGTGCACATTGGATGTGGCACCAGAAAGAGGAGTGCTAGCAGGCTAGCAGCTCAATATGTGCTTGCACATTGAATGATTGCATTGCCGGCTCTGAACTCAGTCATGGTCGGATAACATTACACGCAGAGACGTAAGTAGGTGCGTATCATGAAAACGTGTTAACCATGTTACATCGATCGTGTGTCCGAGCTAGGCGACAGATAGGCGGGCGTCACAACCAGCCAAGGGGGTCGGGTGAGACCAGCGCTGGCGCAGCAATAGAAGATGCAGGTACAACAACTGTTTAGGGCGTTGTTGCAGATATAACAAGTTATCTTGAGTAGTTAGTATCTTTCTAAAGTTGGTTGAATACTTTCCTTAGCAGTTAGGAAGTTAGCAATTAGTTTCTATTTGTTAGGGATATGGCAAGTTATCTCAAGTAGTTAGTATATTTCTAAAGTTGGTTGATTACTTTCTTTGGCAGTTAGAAAGTTAGTGATTAATTTCTATTTTGTTAGGGATGTGATTGAGATTAGATTCTATCTGGTAGGAGGGAGCCCTATCTATATAAGAGGATGTCGCATGCTATTGGAATTAAGAAAAGAATCAGTTACCTTTTTCTTCTCCTCTATCCATCCCCTGCGTTTACGGGCGCATAGGGCTCCCTGCCGGCTGGCGCCTTCTCACCGTGGGTCATTCAAGATCCGGCCATTCTCTCGACAGTGTTTACTCAATGAAAGCAAGCCCATAATAACTTGGTATCAAAGCCACCAACCATGACTTTCGATGTCGAAGAACTCAAGGCCACGAGAGCCTCTACGCTGAGCTCTGCTCAGGAATCCAAGACTGCATGAGACTTATGATGAAGGTCATGGAAGAACTCATAGCGAAGAAGAAGCGGCATCAAGTTGCACCGCCACCGCCACCTTTGGAATAGGTGGCGCCAGCCGCAATGCTAACACCATCGGCTCCACCGCTGGTGCTACTTACTTCTTCGCTGCAGTTGGTGATGGTTGCTCTTCCAGTAGCGCTGCCCTTGGCAGCGCCATTGATGCCGTCGCCAAAGAAGAAGAAGATCATCATGATTTTGCGATCTTCTCGTCGCAGACCAACATTGTACCTTCCTTGGTGCGGAACGCGATAGGTGCCATGTAGGGGTCAGCAATATCGTCGTGCCTCTCCCCCCACCGTTGTGCTCCTTGGTACGAAGGGTATCCTTGCTACCCCACGTGAGTTGCCCATGCCAGTGACAACTCATGCAACGTCAAGCCATCATGGAGAGTTGTTGTCGTCACTGCAGTCCATCGGCACTTTGTTGATCCTTCTGCCTATGTTGTTCCTCCAGCGACAGGGCCTTTTGTCGACATGGGGGCACCTCAGGTTGCAGCCATGACCGCCATCCTATAGCTCGAGGATGAGAGACATGTCATGGTCAGACAACACTACACGTGGAGACGCAAGCAGGTAGGCATATATCATGAAAGCGTGTCGACCACGTTGGGTCAACCACGATACGTCGGCTATGTTGGGTCAAGCACGTTGAGTCGACCACGCGTCCGAGCCAGGTGACATATAGGCAGGTATCACAACCAGCCAAGGGGGTCAGGTGAGACTAGCATCGGCGCAACAATAGCAAGCGCAGGTACAACGACTATATAGAGCGTTGTTACAGATATGGCAAATTATCTCGATTGGTTAGTATCTTTCCTAAGTTGGTTGATTACTTTCCTTGGCAGTTAGGAAGTTAGCGATTAGTTTCTATTTGTTAGAGATATAATTAAGATTAGATTCTATCTGTTAGGGGAGCTCATTTATATAAGGAGACTAACGCATGCTATTGAAATTAAGAAAAAATCAATTACTTTTTCTTCCCCTTATGTCCATCTCCTGTGTGCATCGGCGCAGAGGACTCCCGACTGGCTGGTGCCTTCTCGCCGTCTGTCATTCAAGATCTGGTCACCCTCTCGATGATGTTTACCTTCTAAGCCCATAACACTCTGATACACTGATACTGCCTCATGTGTACGATCAGATGCCGTGTTGGAGATCTGGATCAAGCGAGGGGAGCCGCAATTACTCGGAGGCAGCAACGCGGGACAGCTAATGAGATTTGAAAAGCCGGACCGGCAACTCTTCTGTTTGACTAGAGCCACACATTTCTAGGCTACACATCCAATTGGCAAAAGACTGTAGTAAAGCCTATTGCAAGTGTCTATACTATGCTGATATAGGATAAGAGAAAGAAATGCTACTACGTAACGTACCATTGGGAGCTGCATGGAAGGTCGCAAGGGGACTGCATAATTTGGCCGCGTGCTTTACCACTTTACCGGCAACCGAATCATGCCATGGCAGTAACTAACGAACGGAATCTTACACAAAAGCAGCGAGTATGCTTTATGCCTGCCTCGTCCGAGGTAGGTTTTGCCAACTTACCGCGCGCGGGAACGGCCGGCACGTTTCGGCTTTAGATTCTACTTCTACTTTACAATTTTTAAATTTTGTTTTTTCTTCTGTTTTTTAGTTTTTGGATTTTTTTTATTTTTTTCTCTCATATTCATTTGCATTATCCGTGATGGGTTAACATATTTTTATCATTTTTAATTTTTTTAAAATTTAATTACACCAAAAACACCAATAGATACAGTACAAAATAAGCCATAAACTAGCTTATTTTAGCCGAACTAAGTGGGCCTAAGGCCCCACTCCAAACAGTTTCAGGTTTTATATAGTTTTTTAATTTTTCTGCTTATTTAAGGCAGAAGCCACTTAAAACATATCAGCTTCTAATTTCGGTTTATTTTGGCTTTTTCGGTTTTTTGCATTTTCTTTTTTCCCGTATTCCTTTGCATTGTCAGTGAGGACATAATGTTTTTCCAATATTTCTCATTTTTCTATATTTTTCTTATTTTTCTCAAAAAAAATTAATAGCCGCTAAATACAATTTCAGCCAAGAGCCGAAGGCTTAAGTTGTTTTAAGCGACCCCTTAGACCACATGCGTAGATGATGCAGATACGCACATGATTAGTTTGAATATTATGATGATTCCGGGGCCAAAGCAATGGAGAAGCACAAGGAGGTTAATCATATTTACTATTAAGAACAAAAAGCTCAAAGCCCATAGGAATGGAAAGGAGAAAGCCAAGTAGCCCATGCAGCTGATCAAGAAGGAAAAAAAACTCATGCAGTGGGAGAACAAAAGGGGAGAAGCCCAAGGACTTAAACTACATGTTTTGGATAAGAATTTCAAGCTAAATTCGGACTTCCCACGTGCTCAACCCAATTCAAACTCGGATTCAACTCAGAATTCAATTCGGATTCGGTTCGGGACAGCCTGACAGACAGTTACTAAAAAGGTCATAACTTTCACAAACGGAGTCCGATTCAGGTGTTCTTATACTCGTTGGAAAGATAATTTCAAGGGCTACGCAATGGATCTGGTCCCACCTTCAAATTCATCACGGATAAAAAGTTATGACCGAAACAAGATGACGAGTGAAAAATATAGTTTCCTTTTTGTGAGAATTCGTATCCAAAACCATATAGGGTTGAGTTGTAATTGGTTTGGGGATCATATGGACGTTCCAAGGGGCTATATAAGCCTTGTATTTGCAGCCTTTAGAGGAGACCAACTTTATGCATAAGATTGAAATATAGCTATTGCTTATTCTTTCAACACCAGAGTTAATGCGAGGACTTTGAGAGAGAACTAGGCGATCCATTGTTCGTTCTGCAATTCAAGGTCAAGCCGTCGTTCCATTGGGAATTGGGGACTTGGCGTTAAATGCGTTTGTGGTCTCGCGACGAACAATTATCCGGTGTGTTTTGGGCGTATTCCGAAGAGTTGAGGGTTCGTGCATTGGCGCGAGTGTTCAACTAGCGACATCGTCTACTTCGCATCAACTATCCACGGTTCCTCACTGAGAAGATCGGGACCCCTCCCCATATCAACATGCGTAGTGTCAACTTTTACCTCTGCGAAGCAAAAAGCGTGTACAGTAGATTTTACACTTTCGTGCCCTTTTATACGTAGTAGCTTCTGGATCGGATAAGAATTTATGAGATACAACACGAGCATACACGGTATCAAAAATGAAGAAAATGAATCTCATAGAGAGAACTAAAATAACGACGTTGAAGCAACCACGAGAGAGATAAAAGAATTAGCAAAGTCGACCTCAAATTCCTTAAACACGACATTAAAAGAGTAGAAGAGATTGTCACTCACGCATAAACCTTTTGAATCTTTTAAGAACCTTGGATCATTATTCTATATAAGAATCTAGTGCTAAAGAATATCCTGGTCTCTAATCAGTTCGTGCACTCTCTAGCATTTCTTCAATTTAGAGTAGGAGTTCAAATCCAAATAGGAGTAATAATCCTAATAGAATTCATTTGGAACTCTTTATAACACATATCTTCAAATCCTAAAAGGTTATATATAAGTTATCATAACTCAACAATCTTCGTCTTGATTCTTATCCAATGGAGTCACTATGCTCCTCTAAGAACTTGCTCCAAGTTGGCTCCATTTTTTTTTCTATTTTTTTCCTCCCACATTTGTGAGTGCCTTCACCACAGGGACTCATGCACATCACTGCGATGTGTGTACCAGTGTCCGAGCTAGTTTGCCCGGATCCTTCATTTGAGAGCTCTTTCATTGTGTAGCTTAGTTAATCACACTCTCTGTTTCTACAATCTTTCATGCCACAGGTTTGTACCCACTACTACAAAAAAGGCTATACTTGATATCTCATTGTAACACTCAAAAAAATAAATAAATAAATAAATAATATATAATAAATAAATAAATACAATAATTACATATCCAAAACCCTAATCAAGCCTTAACCTTAAATAGAGGATCCCATCTTTTTCTGCTCCCTGTTACGCCGCCTCCTCTCTCAGGTTTGCATCTTCTTCTTCTCTCTCCATCTACCTCTCTCCACCTTGCTCTCTCTCTCTCTCCCGCATGGACTCGCATGGAGCCGGCAAGGGCGGCCGGGCGGCGGCACCGGTGACGCCGGCGGCGGCCGGCCGGCCGGCGGCAGACGGCGGGCGGCGGCGGCCTCTGCTGGCGTGCAGGATTCGGCACTGGAGCTCGGCCATGGCGGCGTAGCGGCAGCAGCGAGGTGGCGGCTAGGCCCGGCCCGTCGGCGGCGGCGGCGGCCGCCGGCCGGCCGGCAGCGGCGGTAGTGCGGCCGGCGGTGGCGGCCGTCGCGTGCTCGGTATGGCATGCCTTGCGGTTGCGGCGGCAGCTGAGGATGGCGGCGACTTCGAGCGGCAAGAGCGGCGCGCGGCCGGCGGCGGCGGCGGTGGCGGCGGCGGTGGCGGTGGCCATTTGTAGGTGGCGGCGGCGTCGGCTCGTACAGCCGCACCTCCACGCGCTTGCAACCGCACGCACACCCTTTTGCGCACGTGCACGCTCACGCGCATGGCTTCGCCGGCGATCGGCGGCGGCCAGCATCTGGCGGCGGTGACCGGCGGCGCGCGACGGCCAAGGCCGTTCCGCCGTGGCCGCCGTTCATGTGGCCGAAAGCGCGACGCACGGCCGAGCGGTCGTTCGCTCAATCAAATGCCGTTTTCATCCCAGTCTATTATTTCCTATCGTCCCTTTATCAATTGATCTTATATTATCGGTGTTTCCCATATCATTCTGTAGGTTCTCACACCGCTGTTGAAGGAGCAGCGGGGCCATTGCGTTTCTCGGATCCTTCGTGTAGTGTGACCGTCGAGCGTGCTCAAGGCAAGTACCTCGCGGCCGTAACCTGTTTCTTTCGCATTCTATGTCTCATATTTACCTGTTGCCTTAGCATGATTACTAATCGTTACATTGAATTGTTGCTTAACGTAGATCGTTGTAGTTTAGTAGATTTTCCTATGATGAGGTAGATTGTAATAATGCTTGTAAGAAGTATACTGTCAACCGTAGAATTCTTATGTGGTTAGGGTTATAACATACGTTTAAATGGTAATAATTAGGGTTGCGCTGATTCATGCTCAAATATAAGGTTAATCACTAGTAATCTTTAACATTGGCCGGTTATTTATATGTCTTACATCATCACTATAGTAGTTGATTATTGTTTGTAAATCGTTGTTGATTTAGTTATTATACAATAACTTGACTAATGACCAATTATCACCTAATAAAATGGTTTGTGTGACAACCCTTGTATGACTCTGGTTAGGAACCTTCTTATCAACATATCTGATTTCCAACATCATGAATCACCAATCTTGTCTCTAGTCTCATCGTATCAAACCTTCACTCTTATGACTATATCTTAATTCAATTACAACTCTCTAATTAATCATGGATAAATTGCTAAATAACAAAATAAGGGTTATCACGCCGGGGCTACCCACATATAGGGGTCTTTTCCACCCAACCTGGTAACGTACGGGGGGCCGTACATTCTCGTTACACAGGATATTACACCCGTCTGCATGTTATCTGATCGAGGACAAGGTTGTGCTGGCTATTCTCGTATAACGGGTATGTGGGATGAGGTCGCCGGCACCCGTGCTATATCTTACTATAACTTGTCACATAACAGATATCTTTAATACATGGTTCTCATAATATCCGTCCTTCACTTATGACAGTATTTCCGATATCAGTTGTCCATTGCTTGCCTTATGTCCATTGCTTACTAGTCATGCTTACCCTTTATTTCATATGGTTGCATTACCTGTTTTACTCCCGTGTTGCGACCGTTGTTGGGTACTTGCTGAGATTTTCAAATCTCACGCTTGCTCTTTCCCTCTCAGGTAAAAGGCCAGTGGATTGATAGCAGCATGCATGGGTGGGAGCACTTGAATTTCAGCAACGTGGCTTGCCACAAATTTTGCCATTTATTTTAATTGTCATTTGATTAGAAGTGGACCGGTCCCATATTTCAAACGTTATTGCAACTTCCGTTGATTGTCTAATAAAGTACTTTATCGGTTTTAATTTGTGTATGGATTTTCTATTATTGTCTTTTATTATTACTTTTACTTCTTGGCGATGACGTTCCATAGTAGTATTCCACCTTGGCTATATGTGGGGTGCTACAGTTGGTATCAGAGCTCAGGCTGTAGTTTCTGGAAAAAAAATCTATTTTAATAAATGAAAATGGCACGTGCACAGGGCTTCGGGTTAGCTTACTCATGCATGCATGTCTAGTCACTGGCATATTACTCGATTAAGGATTCCATTGCTACTCTCACTCATCATTATTCCCTGCTTGTTTCAATCCTTCTTCCATGCAACAGTATGCCTCCGGCGCCAGCGTGCCACCGCCGCGGCGAGAGTACGTGGATCGGTGCGCGACGCCTTCGCGAACCGAGAATCGTGGTCGGACCAATTCACCGGCTCGCTCGCCGGATGCTTCCACTTTACCTCCTCCGGTGGATCCTACCCCAATCATTCCTTCTTCATCGACGCAGCGACTTCCCGCAGCGAGTGCGGCAGCTTTCGGCTCGGTGCGAGCTGGTCACGTTGTTGCAAACCACTCTTCCGTGTTGATTGCCAATCGTGCCACGACGTCTCGGCGGCGGTCATCGCTACGCTGCTCGGTGCCACCCTCTGCTCCTCGCATGACAATGAGGAGTGGCGGCGCTTGGGGTTGCGGACCTTGATGGTTCGGGGCGGTGGAGGCGATGATTGGCTTCGCTACATGAACAAGAAATTCGACACCATGGAACTCACAACCCAGACAAGGTGTTGTTCGCCTCTCAAAGAATCGATGGAGAGGCGGATTTGTGGTGGGCGAGGCACGCCGCTCGCGGGCCTCGGCAGGGCCACCTACCTGGGAGGATTTCACTACAGCTTTTGCCGCAGAGTACTACCCTTTTGCCCTAACTAGGGCGAAGGACTTTGAGCTTGATTCCTTGCGGCAGAAGGAAGGTCAGCTGGTGGAGCAGTATGAAAAGGCATTTCGGGAGATTTGCCGTTTCCTTCCTGAGGTGAACGCTAATGAGCAGAAGAAGGCATGGCGGTTTATTGGAGGCCTTCGAGAGGAGATTCGTCATGTCCTAGCTGCTATGGACATACGCACCTACCGGGATGCGGACCGCGCGCGGCGATGGAGGTCCAGCCGTCGATCGCGCCCGGAAGTCGCCAACTCTGACAAGAAAAGGTTTATTTGTCCTTCAATTCAATCCTTCTTTTATCTAAATCTTTGTTCGACCAAGATTCCCTAAGTCATTTGCTTTTGTAGGCCCTATTCTTCTGAGCCACGACGCGAGTCCGGTTCTTGGGATTCCAAAAAGGCTCGTTCAAATGGGAAGCGCCAGCGGTCTCCATCTCCTCGTCGCTCCAAGGGCGCGAGCAACTCAGGAGCTAGGGGAAACTTTGGAAAGAAGCTGGTGTGTTACCGCTGTGGCGAAGAGCACAAGGGTAGCGACTGTGGCTATGCTGGCAAGTGCCATATCTGTGGGATTCAGGGACACAAGTCTATTGTGTGCTCTCAGAACCCTAATTCCATTCTTCCGCCTGGCTTGATCAAGAAGCGCAAGGCTCCAGCTGGCACAGTGAACCAACTGGTTTTTTCACCCGCTGATCATCAGAGAGCGGGTAAGTGTTCTAAATGATTCGTGTTTCCATCGGATATTCCTCTCTTGTGTAGCCTCACTTGTTGCCCATTTCCAGTT